>JBCNJP010000024.1:19296139-19326221 GCA_039602395.1 Deinandra increscens subsp. villosa | reverse complement strand
GGGATCTCTGAACTGCCTTCGATATCCTTGATCAATATAACATGAAGCTCAATCCCTCTAAATGCCACTTTGGGGTGCGAGCTGGAAAATTCTTAGGATACATGGTTACCGAAAGGGGGATCGAAGCAAGTCCTGAGCAGATCAAAGCAATCGTAAATTTAAAGTCTCCATCGAATGTAAAAGAGGTACAAAGGTTGACAGGAAGAATCGTAGCACTCAACATGTTCATTTCAAGATCCTCAGAAAAAAGTAAGGATTTCTACGATATCCTGAGGAAAAATAAGAAATTCGAGTGGACTGAGAAGCACGAAGAAGCCCTGAAGTGCCTGAAAGACTACCTGTCAGCAGCCCCGTTGCTAATGAAACCAGAAGATGGGGAGCCACTATATTTATATCTCGCTATTTCTGGAAGCTCAATCAGTGCAGTCCTGGTAAAAGACCATCAAGGTCAGCAGCATCCGGTATATTATGTAAGTAAAACTCTGCTAGACGCAGAATCCAGGTATTCTCACCTTGAAAAATTAATTCTAGCTCTTATAATGGCTTCCACTAAACTTAGACATTATTTCGAAACTCATGTTATAAATGTGAAATCTAACTATCCTATTAAGGCAGTTCTTAGGAAGCCAGAAATGTCAGGTAGGATGGCCAAGTGGGCAGTCAAGCTGAGTGCCTACGACATCAAATATGAGCCAAGGACAGCAATTAAGTCCCAAGCCTTGGCTGACTTTGTGGCTGATTTCAGCAGCGACATTGAACCAGAAGTTGAAAAGGAAGTCCAGCAGCTTGAGAAGCTCAAGGAAAACTGGATCCTCTATACTGACGGGTCCTCAAATGTCAGAGGAACAGGGCTGGGAATCCTGCTAAAATCGCCATAGGGGGACATAATACCTCTATCCATATCCTGTGAATTCCAGGCTACCAACAATGAAGCTGAGTATGAAATTTTAATTGCTGGATTACAACTGGCCAGGGATATGGGAATCTTGTCCATACAAGTGTTTGTTGATTCTCTCTTATTGACTAACCAATTTAATGGCTCTTATGCAGTGAGAGGGGAGAATCTGATCAAGTATCTTGAAATTGTTAAAAAATTGTCTCTATTTTTCGAAAATTTTAACATTTTGCAGGTACCAAGAGAAGATAATGCAGAAGCCGATGCCTTGGCAAACTTGGCTTCATCGCTCAGGATCCCTGAGGATATCAAGATTCCAATAACTCACATCCTGATGCCAGCGATAACTCAACAGGAAGCTCAGGTTGTCAACAATAATGCAGTTGCAGATGTAGAGAATCCTAAAGATGCTCAGGAATCCTGGACTTACCCGATCAGGAAGTATCTTAAAGATGGGGAGATTCCCAAGGGCGAAAACCCCAGAGCTTTTCGCACAAAGGTAGTACTCTATACCATAATTAATAATATCCTATATAGAAGATCTCTTGCAGGTGTCTACTAGGTGCCTAGAGAAGCCTTGAGGTCTCGAAGACATCCACAGTGGAGATTGTGGGAACCATACGGGGGCAGGGCTCGTTCTCTAAAGCTCTCAGATTCGGATATTATTGGCCAACTCTGAAGAAAGACGCCGCGAGCTTCTCACAAATGCGATGCTTGTCAAAGGCATGGCAATATCCTGCACCAGCCCGCTGAGCATCTGCATCCTATAGTATCCCCATGGCCATTCATGAAATAGGGCATGGATATTGTGGGTAAGCTGCCAAAGGCTCTTGGAGGAAAGGTGTTTATGTTTGCCATGACATGATTACTTCTCCAAGTGGATTGATAGTAGAAGCCTATGTTTAAGTGAGAGAGAAAGAAGTGATATCCTTTATCAAAAGGAACATCCTCACCAGATTTGGGATTCCGGTAGAAATCATATGCGAAAATGGCTCCCAGTTTATAGGCAAGAGAACTACAAGCTTTTGTGAAAGCTAGGGCATCAAGATGATCACTTCAACACCTATCCATCCCCAAGCTAATGAGCAGGCAGAATCCAGCAATAAGATCATCATCAACAACCTCAAGAAGAAGTTGGGCTCCAAGAAAAGGAAATGGGTTGAGGAGCTGCCATTTGTCCTTTAGGCATATAGAACCACACCTAAAAATGCTACTGGCCAAACGCCATTCTCATTAGTATTTGGAGCAGAAGCTGTGATCCCTACGGAGATGGTACTCCCAACAGCCAGAGTCAACTACCAGGATCCTGAAACCAACAACCAGAATCTCCTTCAGGATCTCGAAACGGTTGAGGAGCTCAGAGATATGGCCAGAATTCGGATGGCATATTATCAACAGCGGATAGCAAAATCCTATAACAAGAATACCAGAGCTAAGAAGATTCCAAGTAGGTGACTTGGTCCTGAGGAAGGCTTTTCAGAATACTACCAATCCTGCTGATGGGAAGTTAGCACCCAAGTGGGAGGGTCCTTACCTTATAGATTCTGAAGAAGGGAAGGGGGCATACCGTTTGGTAAATATGGAAGGAGAACCTCTGCCAAGAGCTTGGAATGTCGTCCACATTAAAGCTTATTTTATGTAAGAATCCCACCGGAATCCTCTCGGAATCCTAAGGATCCTCACTGCCGAAATACTACAAGGTACGTATACTAATCCGATTTCAATACCAATATTATTATCTTTATGACACATCACTGACTTAAGCATCGGAGTGGTGTTAGCTAAGCTAACACCCAGCCCTCACCAAGTGTTGAGTGTTTTTTGCAGATTCTGAGAATCCTAGAGTATTTCGGGTATATCCCCAGTTAGAGGTTAGCCAACTCTCCTACGTCTAAGGTATCCTGCGTACCTTCTAAGGTTTGCGAGGCCGACTCCTCTCCTAAGTTTGGGTAATCTCCAGTAGCGCACGACCCTCGCCAGGAGCGCACGTTGTCCACCAGTATGCTCAAAATGGACGGACCAGTCCATTCCATGGGTGGCTGACAATCTTGTCATTGTAGTCTGCTGGGTGGATTCTCAAGGTTTATAACACTGACGTGTTATCTAAGGTTTTGGCATTATCATGTCACATACGTATGGGCTTGTCCCCAGTTTTGGCTTAGTACCAAGTAAAAAGGGCTTGTCCCAAGTTTTGGCTTAGTCCCAACTCCCAAGTAAAAAGGGCTTGTCCCCAGTTTTGGCTTAGTCCCAAGTAAAAAGGGCTTGTCCCTAGTTTTGTCTTAGTCCCAAGTAAAATGGGCTTGTCCCAAGTTTTGGCTTAGTCCCAAGTAAAAAGGGCTCGTCCCCAGTTATGGCTTAGTCCCAAGAATCCCGGGTTTATCCCCAGCTTATTTTTGAACTTACTATTTCACTCTCAGAAGCATTAGCTTTGGCCGAAGGCCAAGAAGCTTCTTAGGATCCTTTCAGGTTCCTGAGGAAGTTGAGATAGTTCCAAGAGAAGTGATTTCAGGACTCCTAATGGAATCCCAAATAAGATGAAAGAAGAAATGTCTGTTTGAATCAAGAAGTCGACTAAGGTAAAATTTGAAGGTCAGGTGACTTAAGTTCTTATTAATCTTGAAGCCTAACCTATTTAATTGTTCAAATCCCAAATTGTTTTCGAACATACAAGTCTTTTTTAAGATTCTTGATAAATTTTATAAACTAATTATATCTATGAGATTTCAATACAAAACACAACTTGAGTAACCAAAAGACACTTATATTATTAACATACTAAAAGGGTTTTGAGCTCCCCAAGGTTCGTCCTAAAAACCTCAGGATCCCTCCGCTTGGGAAGCTCAGCGGTCAAATATTTATTTTTAGGAATCCTGGTTTCGTCTTGTAAACACAACATCCCTCCACCAGGATCCCTACCATTGTTGTTTGTTACTTGTCTATTATAGGAACCACGAAATGTTTCACCAAAAACCACAAAAACATAAAAAAGTGGGCTCAGACCGTTGCATTATCCTCATCGCCCACTGTCTTCCCTTCCTCCACCTGCTTCACCGCATCCTCCAGCTTCTTTCCCTCTCCCAGCTCCACCACATAATCCCTTGTCATCGTCATCGGAGAATCCGGAACCGTCTTTGAGAAGCCACCATCGTTCCCATCCTTCCCTGCCACATCACCTTCGCCTCCTAACGATTATAGGACTAGCCTCCAGCCTGCGACATCCCAGCCGGGCACTTGGAAACCAGATGCCTCAGCTTCACCCGCCATTTGGATTTTGCACTCCAGGATGCTCCAGGCAGCTGAAAGCTGGCCTATCTCAGCATCGGTGGCCATCTTGGCTTCTAGGGCCAGACGTTGTTTAGTAAGCTTGTGCTCATAGAACAGGGTCTTACCCTTAGCAGTGTCAACTTGGGCCTGGATCTTCTCGTTGGCCTCAGCTTGCTTCCTTTCCATATCCATGGCCTGGGTGCTCAGCTTCTCAATACACTACACAAACAGGAATCCTAGTCAGCAGCTGCAACAGGTATGAAACTAACATAAATATTGTTTGAGTTTCTTACCAGGTTGATCATGGTCTGCATCGATAGGATCTTATTGCTGACCTCGGAAGTGGCAAGATCTTCAAAGGTTTCCAGGTACACGGGAGCTGCAGGAGTCTCAGGAGCCTTCCGTTTCTTAGAAGACGAGGCCTTTGGCCAGCTAACAGGTGGCTTGGAGGTGGCAGGATGTTCAAGCTGTTCCTTCTTTACCTTGAGGAGATTGTCAAGATCCTTCAGGGAGAACGAAGAGTTGGATTTGGGAGCTGCAAACAGAAACGGGTTGTCAACATTCAAGATGCTTGAATAACTAAAACAGTTCAGAATCCTACAAAAACTTACCAGACATGGCGGGAGTATGATCGGCCGAGTATCTGTTTTCACTGGAAGTTGCTTCAAGGACCAGGGCTCTTTTGTTGGCAGGAATCTAGTAGATTGCTTCGAGCTTCTTAAAATCAGGCTGCTTCTTGATGAGATTGTCAAACTTAGGTGCTGTAAGAAAGAGAATAACAGAAAAGTCAGATACATATTGGAAATCCAGTAACAATAAAAGAAATCAATATCCTACCCTTCTCAACCCACTTCAACGGCAACTCCGTCCCCCCAGGAATTGGGTCTCGTTTGACGAAGAAGAAACGTTTCTTCCAGTCGTGGTCATTGTGGGAAGCTCGGGGAATCAACTGGGAGGTGGAGGTACGAGGCTTGAGAACAAACCGGCTACAACCATGAGTTCTTAATTGGTATGCTTCATAGATCTCAGGAATCCCAATGTTGAGATTCCTGGTTTGGTTCAACTGGTCAAGAGAATACAGGATTCTCCAAACTATTGGCATGGTTTGGGAGTAGGAGAGTCGGGTGGTCTTGAAGAATTGGGTGATAAGATCCGGAAAGGGGAATGCCATCCCAAGCGAGAAAGGGTAGTACATAAAGCAAACCCAGGTGGTAGAGATGAAGTCAGACTTGGCTTGAGGGTCGAAGGTTCGAAAAATCGTTTCCGGCGAAAAAATACCGGAATTCTTCAACTCACGGATGTCGCCGTCGTCAAAATTGCAGGTTTCCTCCTCGCCGAGGATAATGTACCCCTGATCGTGGAAGTCCTCGACGACCGGAGAATTCAGCGAAGAAGACGATCGGGTGTTTTTCTTGGCCATGGCCGAAAAACAAGAAGAAAACGAGAAAGATGAAGAGGGACTGACCTGGAATATCGGAGAAGCTCAAGAGGGTTTGTGAAGAAGCTGGTGAAAATCTCATTGTGTGATCTCCTATTTAAAGAGAATATCATAATTACCATCACATCCGTTGGGCGCCGAGAAATCAGTCACTTCTCAACTGATTTTACCGTCTAGACGCTGTGAAAAGGGCATATTTTTGAATTTTAACAGCCGTCAAACTTATCCACATCTGTTGAAATTCAAGGGGCAATTGTTGAGGGTATATTTTCAGGATGCTCACAGGAAGCTCATGTGGTTCAGGAATCCTATTATCGTCTGGGAATCCCACTCGTTCAGGTATCCTGATTTATTTTATTTAACTAACCCTCATATTTGCCACGTGCCTATTTGACCAGGTACCGTCAAAGTCATCAACTACCTCCGAGACTTAAGCTCCAGATAAAGAAGATCGTGGACCAAGTGAACGAAGAGGGCCTTAACGGTCGAGTTAGTTGGACGATAGGATCTCGGAAATCCCGGAAAGTTTGTTATTTTTGTAATTCTTATATAAACGAGGATTCGATCAGTAGGAACACACATTCGACAAACAACACACTCTCTAGCTCAATTACCACAGCAAAAACATTGTATCACATAGTTCTGAATGATCAAACCTCCAACCCATTGTAACTTTTCATTTTGTTATGTGTTTTGGCTAAAAATTACTTAAGCAAAATTAGTAAGATTTGAACCAAATAAGATTGTGAAGTTTGGTGCCTAGGATCAAGATATAAAAACTGTTTGCAAAAATCCTGGGACAATAGTTGAATTCCAGGGACAAAAGTCCGAATCCTGGGTAAAAACGTAAGTTTAATTATGAAATCGATTAAGAAAGTTGATAACACAAATGAAACCTTGAATGCAGACAAGAAAACCGAGAATTTTACTAGGGAAAAGCCCTTAGCCCTTAGATGTCTCCAAGGCGCCGCCGGCATAAAAACCCCGGGTAGCGATAACATACGCTACCAATTTATTGATCACGAAATCGTTTGAGTACAGTGAGTAAACAAAGAATTTAATACGAGAATACAATGTGTAAAGCTCGAGTGAGCTAAATGAAATGACTAAGTGTCCTATTTATACTCCTGACTCTTCAACAACTTGTCCGATATTCCAGGGATCTTCTCTTCAATGTCTTTTTCAGTTGGTTGACCGAGTTTTCAGCTAACACCCTTTGACCACGTGCGCAATAAGTCTCCCGCTCATCATATTCGACCGTTGGTAGACTTTGTCAACCTGTCCTTGATCAGATATAGACACAAAATTCATTAGTAACAATGTCCTAGCATTCAGGGTCATTTCCACATGTTAGGTCATTGGTGCAATAAGGGTGACCCTGGATTATGCTCATTCTGGGTCATAATAACATATAACAGAAATAAAATATATACGAATGGATTATGTTGACATCCTGGGACATTACCTTACTCCTGATACATTCAGGATCATTCAGCGTTACCTGTTAAATTCTGGGTCATACGATTCATGGGTCAATCCTGCCCTAAGTCTATACCTATACCCTGGATTACCAGCCGAAAATTCAGGGTATAACAATTGCCCCCAACTTTTCGCAAGTTGTAGATAAGTCTTACAGGTGTGAAAATTTTCAAATTAAGGTCTAATCCACGTCCGTTTTGATCGTGTCCGTTAATTAAGGATCCATTGCGCCACGTCGTGGGGTAATATCCCATCACCCCTGCAACTTCTAACCTCCTTAAATATCAGCTTTAACCTCTCCCCTCTTCCCATTAACTTTTCGAGAGCAAAGGTTTCCACTGATATCTCCGGCTTCCGACCTTCTCCGACCAGGTAATCTCTCGTTCCAGCCCTTTCTTTTCTATAATTCCGACCATGACTCGCAAGAAGATCCGATCAGAAACCCTGGCCAAAAAGACAAGAATCGAGGATTTCCTCGATCAAAATTAGCTGCAAAGCTGGGCACTAAAGACCTGCACCTTCACCAACGCCGACATTGCCGCATTGTCATCGTTGGGTCTTCTTCCTTCTACCGTTGAAATCAGACCCTTCGACAGAAGGCTCGGGTCGGATTTCAGCTCCGAAACATGGGTCTGCTTCCTGTTCAACCCTTTTTCCATGGGGCTATCTTACCCTTTCACCGTTCTCTTGGCTGAGTTCTTCGAGGCCACCGGCCTTGCCTATGCCCAAACCCTCCCCATCATATGAAGAATCCTGGGCACCCTTGACCGTCTCAACAGGGAGTTCGATTCCCTGGTTGGGTTATCTGAATCAGCCCTGGGCTACGAACTCAAGTCCCATGGTAGCAATCGGTTCCTGTTCAAGGCTTTGAACAAGGAGGTTCAAATGATTCCTCGGTCTTCATTTCACGAGGAATGGAAAGGAAAATTCTTTTTCGTCAAGAGATCAACCATCCAAGGAGGAATAGGTCTTCCAATTAGGTGAAAAGTAGAGGTAGGTTTTTACCTGCATTAGGGTTTAGGATTTTCTTTTCATTATATGTTATTCAAATACTAACCTCGGATTTTCTGTTTTGCTGTGCCTAGCTTGAGTTCAATCGGTCCTGCAAATCCAGGGTTATTTGAGAGATTCGAGACATTCTTGACCATCACCGAGGAGGACCGAGAATTCAAGGCGGATCCCCATCAAGCTGCTTCCTTCACTTCTCTCAGCATGTCCAGTTGTAAGTATCCTGATACCCTGTCTCTTGATCCTTGAAATTTTGTTGATTTCTTATGTTCCTGTTCTTCAGCTGCTGCTACTCCCATCAACCTCGAGGACGTGGACCTAGACGCCTTTCTGCTGGGTGAATCTGAACAAGATATGGGTCTTGACCACAGTGAAGGATGAGCCCATGTCTGCCCCCAAGGCTCCCTCTTCAAGGACCTCAGGAACAAAACGCAAGACCAGGGCGGCCACTACTGATCCCGCTCTGCAACCCATGGAAAACATGGACGCTACTGGGCTGCTTACGCACGCTGAAGCCTCCTCTCGCCAAGTAAGTTAATCCTGGGTACCCTGAATTTTCTGCATAGTTAAGTCATTCAAGGTCTAAAATATTTAATCATATTACCTTTTCTTGCAGATTGCTGGGCGATTCTTTGAGCTGGTCCGTGCTGCCGAAAAGCATGCCCAGGATGCTGAATCTTCAACCAAGAGGGAGGTCGCTGCTCTGAACAAGGAGCTGAACCTGACCAGGGTGGTGGCTAACAAGAACCTGGGGCTGGTCCAAGACCTGGAGAGGAAGGCTGTGGAAACGCGGGCTGATCACGAGGCTGCCTTGGCTGCAAAGGGTGACGAGGGCAGGTTAATAGCCCGCATTTCGCTTCTCCAATGCAGGCTGAAAATGGCTAAGGAGGCCAGGGACCTAGGGTTCAAAAACCCCAAATGGGATGTGACTGAATGGGCAGCTAAACTGCGCGAACTAGGCGCAACCATCCCTACTAGGTGTGACCCTGAAGCTAACCCTGGAACCAGCAAGGGCACCCCATCCAAGGGTTCTGCTGATCATGCCATGGATATCGAACAACCCAAGGAGGGGGATGTGCCAGCCCAGGAGCCCAAGGCAGCATAGGAGGTGTCGGTGGAGGAAGCTAAGGAGACGACCCAGGATGCAGTCTAAAGGTTGGGGTCGTCTTCTCGTTTTTTGTGGTTCTTGTTTTAAAAACAATTTTAATTTTATGTTTGTAATGTGATGCCGGTCGATGTTTCCCGGTTTTTTTTAAGACAATATGCCCCACCCCTGGATTATGAATCCAGGGTTTTTGATATGCCCCCATCTTAGGGTGGCCGGAGCTTTTCCGGACCCAGGATGGCCACTCTCAAACTTAGGAGACACATGCTGATTATCCTTATCTTGGTGTATCATGAGCGCGCTTTGTTCCGCGTACCTTAGATTTTTTTATTATCCTACATCTTGGGTACCCTGAATCCTGGGATACCCTGGATTCTGAGTGACCCAACAGATGAAACATAGATCTAGTATATTCAGGATAACGAATAATAAGCTGACATAAAATGTAATGGGTAACTAATGTTAATAAATAAAGAGGATAAAACATATAAGGGAACAAAAGGAATTATTAGAGTGAGAGAAACTGACCTGGATTCCCAACATGAATTTTAGAATCAAACACATACATGGGTAGCTGAATCCTGGGACAAGAAGCCTTACATGAAATATGCCTTAAAATGTATCGCATTCCAAGGTCACGGTAGTAGGTTTCCTTCCATGTCAGCTAGCCAATATGCCCCCTTACCAGCCTTAGAGTCAATCAGGTAGGGACCTTCCCATTTAGGAGCCAACTTTCCATCACCTGGGTTTGTTGTGTTCTGAAATGCCTTTCTAAGGACTAGATCTCCCACTTTAAATCTTCTGATCCTCACATGTTTATTGTAAGTCTTGGAAATTCTTTGTTGGTACGCTGCCATCCTCCAAGCCGCTTGATCTCTCAGCTCATCCAGGGTATCTAAGTCTTCAACCAGGGACTGATCATTCGAATCCTGGGTCTGACCACTGACCCTGAATGTTGGGACCAGCATTTCTGTTGGGATAACTGCTTCAGTACCAAAGACCAAGGAAAATGGGGTTTGGCATGTGGCGTTCTTGGATGTGGTCCTATCTGCCCATAATGCCAAGGGTAGCTCTTCTGCCCATCTTCCCTTCTTCTCTTTCAATCTCTTCTTCAAGTTGTTTATTATAATCTTGTTGCTTGATTCAGCCTGGCCATTAGCCTGAGGATGCACTGGTGTTGATGTTATCATCTTTATACCCCAGGATTCACAGAATCCTGTGGTTCTACTTCCAATTAATTGGGACCCGTTATCACAAATAATTTTGGATGGTACTCCGAATCTCGTTAAAATGTTCCTTTTAATAAAGGATATGACTTCTTTCTCCCTGACTTGAACGTATGCCTCGGCTTCAATCCATTTTGAGAAATAATCTGTCATAGCTAGCATGAATACCTTTCCTCCAGGGGCCTTGTGTAGTTTTCCGACAATATCCATCCCCCACTTCATTAAGGGCCAGGATGCTGGAATGGGATACAATGGTTCTGCAGGCTGGTGAGGTACATTGGCATGTCTTTGACAGGCGTCACATTTCTGAGATAAATCCTAGGAATCCTTCCGCATGGTAGGCCAATAATACCCTGTTCTCAGAATATTGGACATTAAGGATCTGCCCCCTGTATGGTTTCCACAGTCACCCTCATGGATATCTTTGAGAACTTCCTGGGCCTCATCCTTCTCCAAGCACCTCAAATATGTACCTGCATCTTTCCAAGGATTTTGATATAAATCTATTCAGGGCCGCAATTCTGCCTATAAGCCTTTGAACATCCTTGGTGCTGGATGGTGATTGTAGGTTGGCAATTGCCCTGATCTGCTCTGGACTTGCCTCCGACTCCAAAATGACACTTCTCTGGGTTTAGCTTCATGTTGTATTTATCCAGGTTGTCAAAGGAATCCTGAACATCCTGGACATGGTCGCTGATGACCCTGGATTTTACTACCATGTCTTCGATATACACCTCCATCGTGTCCCCCAATTTTTCTTTGAATATCATGTTAACCAATCTCTGATATGTTGCCCCTACATTTTTTAGTCCAAAGGGCATATCTATATAGCAATATATACCTGTTGGTGTTATGAATGTCGTATCCTCCTGATCCTAGGGTTCCATCTGAATCTGCTGAAATCCTGAGGTGGCATCCATGAAAGTCAACATTTCATGGTCTGCCGTTGCGTCGACCATGGAGTCTATGTGTGGTAGTGGGAATGGATCTTTTGGGCATGCACGGTGCAGGTCCGTGTAATCCACGCATACCCTCCATTTACCGTTTTTCTTTCTTACTACCACCACGTTGGCTAACCACCTGGGAAACTTTACTTCTCTGATCATCCTTGCTTTTAATAGTCTATTCACCTCGTCCTGGATTATGACGTTCTTTTCTGGTACAAACTTTATCCTCTTTTGGTTTATGGGCCTGAAAGAGTTATCAATTCCAAGTTTATGTGTAATAACGGATTTAGAAATACATGTCATGTCGTCATGGGACCAAGCAAAGGATGACATTCTAGTCCTGAGTAGGTGTACCAGTTGTTCCTCTATTGGCCATGGAATATTTGTTCCAATACAGACCTTCTTCCCTGGATTTGAGGGATCCAACTCAACAGCTTTGATGTCTTGCTCCCTTGCATCCAGAGCTTTCCGGGCCTTTTTCTTTAATTGCTATCCCTGTCTTTGTTTGGAGGATATTTTCATTGATGTAGTGTAACATTCCTTAGCCTCTTGCTGGTCGCTGTGGACTGTGATCACACCCTAGGGTGTTGGCAGCTTCACACATTGATGGTACGTTGAGGGTACAACCCTGTTGTCATGAATCCAGGGTCTTCCCAGGATTACATTGTACCCTGAAGGTGCGTCCATCACACAGAAACGTTGAACTGAGTTGAGCCCTTCTACATAGACCGGAAGCTTTATTTCACCCGGGGTATTCTTTGTTTCACCACTGAAAACCATTAGTTCCGTGGATTTTGAGATAATCTCCGAATGTGGAATCCCCATCTTCTGCAAAGCCTCCAACTGGATTATATTTACTGAACTGCCTCCATCGATCAAGATCCTCTTCACAATGTTTTTGGCGATGTGAAGTGTTATCACCAACCCATCATGATGAGGGTCTATGATATCGCGTCTATCGTCTTCCCCGAATGTTATTTCCTTGACATCAGGTTGAACAGAACTCTTCCCGAGTCTTCCCTCTCTATCAGACTTGGATTCCTTGGCATGTCTTTTAGCTGTAGAGTAGGAGTACCACAAATATCAGAACCACCAAAGATGAAATGGATTACTTTTGCATCTGGGGATGGTGAGGACGCTCTCCTAGGACCTTGCACCATTGTCCCTGGATTTTAGGTTCTGCTCCCTGAATTTATCCTTCTTCTTTCCCAGGAGTTCTTTCAAGTAACCCCTGCTGAGTAGATAGCTAATTTCTCTCCTTAGGGCCATGCAATCCTCGGTCTGGTGACCAAAGTCTTCATGGTAGGCACACCATTTGTACTTGTCCTTCCAAGTAGAAGGTCTATCATTCTTCTTAGGCCACCTTGCTTTGTCTCCAAGATCCTGCATAGCAAACACAGCACCAGAAATATCAGTAGTAAAGAAATAATCGTTAAGGGAAGGATATTCTTCTTCCTCTTCATCCTGGTCCACACTGTTCACTCGACGTTCATCGGGCCTTGAGTATGGCTTAGATCGCTGTGACCTAGGATGTGAGGACTCTGATTTCCTGTTGGAGCTGTTAAACCCCGGGGAAGATTCACCCTTCCCTAGGATTTGCATGTCCTCCTCTAGCCTGATGAAGCGTAGAGCCCTATGACGAACTTCGTCCATCTTGTGGCACGGGTTCATGACCAGGTCTTCATAGAATGGTGAGTCTTTCCTAAGTCCCATCTTGAAAGCCTGGACTGCAGTCGCCATGTCCATGTTTGGGATTTCCAAGGCTTCTCTGCTAAACCTACTGACGTAATTCCTTAGGGTTTCACCTGCATTCTGGGTTACCCTATACAAATCACTTGTTAGTTTTTCAAAGCTACGGCTGCAAGAGAACTGGTTGTTAAATAAATTAATTAAGTGTGAAAATGAAGTAATAGAGTAAGGAGGAACATTCAGGAGCCATTTCAAGGCTGCCCCTGCTAGGGTGGACCCGAATCCTTTACATAAGCATGCCTCCTTTATTTCAGGGGGCATGTAGATAACCTCCATTCCTTCACGATACTGCGCCACATGTTCTTCAGGGTCCGTCGTGCCGTCATAAGGTTTCATGCTGGGTGTTTGAAACCTTTTGGGTATCTCCACGTCACAGATTGGTGGAGCAAACCTGGACAATCTGTGACTCGCTGGTCCAACTTCAGGGATAGGTTGCACAACTCCTGGGACACTTGAGATCATCTGCGGGCTGATCCCTGGATCCTGCACTAAATTGTTAGTATTAGCATAATGGATGAAAGTTTGAGGAGTGTTACCGACATCCCGAGTCATATTTGTCCCATGATTAATGAATGGTTCACTGATGGTGGACATCCTGGGTAAATCAGCCTGGGTCATAATTCTGGGATCACGTGGAGAAGGCTGAACCGATGTTGATCTCCTGTCCAGTGGGGTGACACCTTCATGTACCCTGGAATTGCTTCCAGGGGTGCTGAAATCAGAATTCTGGGATCGAGTGGAGAAGGCTGAACCGATGTAGCCCTAGGTAACTCTGATCTTATGTTCGTCAATTGGGCCATGAATTCCTGGTTCACCTTTTGTTGGAGTTCCATGTGGCGCTCCATCTTACCGAATGTGGCTAGGATATCAGTATGAGATATCATGACAGGGTCATCTGGGATGTTTTCAGTCTCGATCACTTTATGGTTCACTGTCAGTCCGTCGCTGTGTGTAGCTGAAGTTGAAGTGCTAAACCTTGGAGCCAGTGAGGTGACTCCACTTGTCGAAGTACTGAACCTTGGACCCGGTGGGGTGACTCCAGTTATTGAAGTAGTCACAGTAGAAACCGAAACATTTGAGGTGTTCATTTGTGTCGACATTTTTCGATAGATTTTGGTAAAAATCAAGTTTAGGACGAACCTGAAAAGAGTTTGACAAAAGATTGACACCAATTACCCCACGGTGGGCGCCAAATTGTATTGGCTAAAAATTACTTAAGCAAAATTAGTAAGATTTGAACCAAATAAAATTGTGAGGTTTGGTGCCTAGGATCAAGATACAAAAACTGTTTGCAAAAATCCTGGGACAATAGTTGAATTCCAGGGACAAAAGTCAGAATCCTGGGTAAAAACGTTAGTTTAATTATGAAATCGATTAAGAAAGTTGATAACACAAATGAAACCTTGAATGCAGACAAGAACACCGAGAATTTTACTAGAGAAAAGCCCTTAGCCCTTAGATGTCTCTAAGGCGCCGCCGGCATAAAAACCCCGGGTAGCGATAACATACGCTACCAATTTATTGATCACGAAATCATTTGAGTACAGTGAGTAAACAGAGAATTGAATACGAGAATATAATGTGTAAAGCTCGAGTGAGCTAAATGAAATGACTAAGTGTCCTATTTATACTCCTGACTCTTCAACAACATGTCCGATAATCCAGGGATCTTCTCTTCAACGTCTTTTTCAGTTGGTTGACCGAGTTTTCACCTAACACCCTTTGACCACATGCAAAATAAGTCCCCCGCTCATCATATTCGACCGTTGGTAGACTTTATCAACCTGTCCTTGATCAGATATAGACACAAAATGCATTAGTAACAATGTCCTAGCATTCAGGGTCATTTCCACATGCTGGGTCATTCGTGCAATAAGGGTGACACTAAATTATGCTCATCCTGGGTCATAATAACGTATAAAAGAAATACAATAAATACGAACTTCCCTGGATTATGTTGACATCCTGGGACATTACCTTACTCCTGATACATTCAGGGTCATTTAAGGTTACCTGTTAAATTCTGGGTCATAGGATTCGTGGGTCAATCCTGCCCTAAGTCTATACCTGTACCCTGGATTACCATCCGAAAATTCAGGGTATAACATTATCAATAAAAGTGCTAGGCAGCAGGCTCTTCAGACCGGCTCCCGAGGTTTTTTTGCTAGGATTCTTAGAGTCAACTCGAAGGATCCTGTACATCCTTGTGTTCAACTTTACATTTTCAAGCATATTGATAAGCACACTACCTCACATTCTAAGTTTGGAATACGAAATCCCTATGTGAATTTTTTACCAAAACAACCTATATACCATGAAGCTCAATCTCTATAAGTGCCACTTTGGGGTGCGAGCTAGAAATTATTTAGGCTACATGGTTACCGAAAGAGGAATCGAAGCAAGCCCCGAGCAGATGAAATAAATCTTAAATTCGAAGTCACCGTCAAATGTAAAAGAGGTGCAAAGGTTGACAGGAAGAATCACAGCACTCAACAGGTTCATCTCAAGATCCTCAGAAAAAAGCAAGGATTTCTATGATATCGTGAGGAAAAACAAGAGGTTTGAATGGACTGAGAAGCACAAAGAAGCCCTGAGATGCCTAAAAGATTACATGTCGGCAGCCCCATTATTAATGAAACCAGAAGATGGGGAGCCGTTATATTTATATCTTGCTGTATCCGGAAGCTCAGTCAGTGCAGTCTTAGTAAAATACCACAAACATCAGCAGCATCCGGTATATTACGTAAGTAAAACTATGCTAGACGCAGAATCTAGGTATTCTCACCTTGAAAAATTAATTTTAGCTCTTATAATGGCTTCCATTAAACTTAGACATTATTTTGAAACTCATACTATAATTGTGAGATCTAACTATCCTATTAAGGCAGTTCTCAGGAAGCTAGAGATGTCAGGTAGGATGGCTAAATGGGCAGTCAAGTTCAGTGCCTATGATATCAAGTATGAGCCAAGGAAAGAAATCAAATCCCAAGCCTTGGCTGACTTTGTGGCTGATTTCAGCAGTGACATAGAACTAGAAGTTGAGAAGGAAGTCCAGCAGCTTGAGAAGCTTGAAGAAGACTGGATCATTTACACTGATGGATCCTCAAATGTTAGAGGAACAGGGCTGGGCATCCTGCTAAAATCGCCATAGGGGGACATAATACCACTATCCATATCTTGTGAATTCCAGACTACCAACAACGAAGCTAAATATGAAGCTTTGATTGCTAGGTTGCAATTGGCTAAAGATATGGGCATCCGGTGTATTCAAATATTTGTTGATTCTCTTCTTTTGACTAACCACTTTAATGGTTATTATGCAGTGAGAGGAGAGAATTTAATCAAATATCTTGATATTGTCAAAAATTGTCTTTGCTTTTCGAAAGTTTTAACATTTATCAGGTTCCAAGAGAAGACAATTCAGAAGCCGATGCTTTAGCAAACCTGGCTTCATCGCTCAGGTTCCCTGAGGATATCAGGATTCCTATAACGCATATCCTGATGTCGGCAATAGCCCAACATGAAGCTCGTGCGGTTGACGACAGTGAAGAAGCAGACGTCGAGAATGAAAGAGCATGTGCGGACATATCGTGATCAGCTCGACATCATTGTGTAAACAAAACGATGAACAATACGTGTAAATATTATACTCAATCTCATTCAGTAAGCAAAAACGGTTTACAGAGACGCAGAGCACAAAACACTTTCACTTACACACACATGAGAAAGCTTCGTCCTAAATTACAAACCTATCAACCTATAAATAACCTTCACTGTCCGAACCTTACTGCTTGTCCGAACCTGCAATTCGGCTGTAGTTCGGTCAAGGTTCGGACAGGAATCGACCAACAGTGTAAACCCAAAATCTTTACATCTTCAGAACTTTGTCCGATCCAGCATCTTGCCATCTGCAGGTATCAACAAACTCCCCCTTGGCAAATGCTGGTCAGTCTTTGTCAATTCTCAGCTCCAGTCTCCATCTCAGTCCATGTCAGCTCATGATTGTGCCCAACATAAATATTGAATGCAAAGCAAATTCGTATCACCCGTTGAAACTGCAACGCCTGATCCATATAATATGGATGAAACAGGATTTAATTGTGATATAGCACATCTATATCAGCTTTTGACAAGTTAATCAGCCACATCAGATCATAAACTTTCACAACTCTGTTGTCTTTCTTCAGCACGATCACAGCTTCACTCGTCTTCTCATTATAATACCATCACTTCAGATCTTGTATGAAATCTAATTCCATCTTAATTAACGGAATCTTTTTCATCACATAGGCTTTGTCTTGATCGTAAGAATTATCAGCTACTTCCCGGTTCTTTTATGAATCTTGGTTGGATGTCTACGCCTTTTTGGTCTTTGAGGCTTCATATATTGAAACCCAATAGCACATGCTTTCTCAATTTGCTTCTTGAAATGGAAACCTCTCCATTCAGTACCATAATTGCAAAAAGGCTTTCAAGTAAGCTCCCGAACATTCCAAACCGGTAATGTATCAAAGTCTCGTGCAGTCTTGAAATATTGAATTCCATGTTGTTGTTTAAATCCATAGCACCTAAGACTTTCAGCATACATCCAACTGATAATTTCTCATGAAGCTTGACCCTTGAATTTAACATGCATTCTTTGCTTGATTTGCTTTGTATGAGGAACGTAGTTTGCATGGAATGTCTTCATATATTCATTGAACATCCATCTCTGATTCTGTTCCTTTGCCTCTTTAACAATCGGGTCTTCAGGTTTTTCAGCCTCTTTCTTTTTCAACCTCTCATCAGCTTTAACACCTTTCTCTTTGGGAAATACTTCAAAATCATCACCAAACTGATTCTTGTTGAAATTAGAGTATAGATCTAGATACTCCTCTACAATAATATCCTCAACCTCAATCTCTTCATCAAAAATATCTTCCTCAGACTCTGGTTCAGACGATCTATATTTCTCAGGTGTAGCTTCAGAAGCCCTCTTCATCTCCTCGTCATTCAAATCAAAGACTGATTGAAGCTGTTCAGATGTTAGTTCACCAACAAACTAACCTTCTTCTATCATCTGTTTGAACTCATCCATACTCGTCGCAACTTGATTCGACGGAATTGAAGTTATCGGCACAACATCTCTAGAATCAGACTCCCCCTAAGATGTAGAAGTTCCAGCACCCGAACCAGTGTTTCCGGTTGGGCCTGAACCTCCACCAACATTCCCTTGAGGATCTTCACGATCAGGATCATCATTCAAATACTTCATGTAATCCTCTTGACATCCGAAACCAGACCCAATCTCCCCCTGAGCTTTAAATTTCTGCATCAAGAATTTTATTTGCTCACTCATCTCTAGGAGCATAGCACTCTGGGTCTGACTAACTGTTTGCAAACGTGGAATCTCCTGTGCCTTAGCCGATTCCCCACTTTTCAATTGCAGATAATCTCCTTGCAATGAACTAATCAATTTCTCTTGAGATTCTGTTCTGACTCTCAGTTCATCATTGCTGATTCTCAACACAGTAATCACCTTTGATTGTTCATCAGCCTTAGCTTTCAAACTGTCAATCTGAGCTTGTTGATCAACCAAGGCACTGTTAAGAAAACTGGCTTGAGAAAATGACACAGAGCCTTGATCAAGATTGAAATTCACTTCTGGGGTTGAAGTTGTTGAAGCTGTTGAGAACACTGGAGTTGTTGATCCCATTGGCTGATTCACAAACTGAGTACCAGCACTTGCTGAAGGTGTTGTGCTAGCTGATGTAGATCTTGTGACATTCCTCAAATCTTGAAAAACTTCAGACTCATTCAATCCTTGAAAAATATTAGCTGGAGCTGTAGAAATGGTAGTCTGAACTGTTGTAGTTTCTAGGATGAATATTCTTGGACCATCAGACGAAGATACACCAGGACGAGGTTTCAAGATATACTTTGAACCTTTATGTTTCCTGCCTCTCCCACCGGTACAAACTGACTTCATCCTCCTTTTTGATGGAGTTACTGAAGATGTAGCAGTAGCCGGTTGCTTTCCCTTGCCATGTTCAACATCAGCTTCAGGATTGTAATCTTCATCCGACTCAGATGGTATATCATCGTACACACGATCAATAAAATGATCATTCTTATTTCTTAAACTGGTACGATAAGCCAGATGCTCATCACTACCTTTCTTCACCTTTTTGTTCCTTGAACCAACCCGTATATACACAAATGGTTCATCTGAATCTGAGACATCTTCAGAGTTAGCTTCAAGAAAGACATCATCTTCTGATTCTTCTTCTTCATCTATCAAAGTATTAACTGCTAGTGTTTTAGTTTCAGTGACAGTCTTAGACTTCTTGTGTTAAAACAATCGGTTCTGAGACAGTAGTTCGAGATACAACCGGTTCTTGAACAGGAGGTTGAGATATAACCGGTTCTTGAACTACCGGTTCTTGCGTAACAGGTGTCTGTGTTCGTCATTTGGTCATTTAACTCTTGATTGTTGTGGTTGCTAATTCTGTTCTTCAGTCCAACTATATTTCAATTCTTCTAAATCACTATCTTGTTCATGACGAGCTGCTCCCCGAGCTGGTGCAACATAGTTTGGATTAGCCAACTGACCAATCAATCTTTTCAGTTTTGGCTGTTCTTTAAGTGACTTTTTATGATAAAAAGCCAATGCACCCACACACGTCTCATTCATGTGCTTCAAATCCATATTTTTCTCTTCAAGCTTCACTAAATCAGGATACAAATCATTCAATATCATCTGCAAAAATCCTGGATATAATGCTGCTTTCTTGTGCCTCTGATTTAGATTATCTCTCATTTAATAAAAGATTAATCCAGCAACGTTGTATGGACGATTCATAATCAAGGCAATCATCAGTGAGATCATCACCTCATCTTGCCCTGAAATCCTGTGTCCCAAACATAGCAGCAAAACATGCACCAGGAATTTGTAAGGAACACTGAGGGATGACTTGTAAATCCACTCCCGACTTGGATCATCAGTATACCAAATCCTCTTTAACAAAGCTACGTTATCAGCATGAGGAAATTCCAATGGAGCATTTGTTGTGTCATCAGTCAGCTTTAATACTCTCCGAACATCTTCTTCAGTGAATTCAACAGTTCTGTTTTGTACAGTTGCAGAAATTCTAATATGATCATCGGTAATTGTTCTTGCAGTACTCCAGAATTCCTCCAGAATTCCACCAGAATATCACGATTGTGTAATGGCATAATGAATTCTTGATCTTCGGAAGAAATAAAAAATTCCCGATCCTCCAAATTTAGCGAGCTTTGAACGAGTAACTCCAAGATGAGCACAAATGTTATGCTTATCACCAACATTCAAATCGTTTACCATATTTGAAAATACATAAAATGAAAAGTTCATTAAATTTAATGTTATTAACAAAAATGTTTACCGATTTCATCAGTTCGTTGTCGTTCGCTAAACAATTGACTTTTTATTTAAAAATCAACATTCGACAAACTTGAGCCGAACTTTTTCCGAACTCCAGACGAACTTGAATCAGTGTCCGAATCTCATCCGAACTTAACCTGGTCAAAGGTTAATGTTGACCTTCGGTCAATGTCCGAACTCCTTGGTCAATGTCCGAACTTTGTATGAAATTTGTCCGAACTTGAGGTTCGGCTGACGAACTTGAGGTTCAGCAACTGACGATACCGAGAGATTTAAACTCTCCAAAATTCGATTTAGACTAAAACAATCGTAAAGATTTTAACCCTTTGAATGGTTTTTTATTACGAATCCACAGACCCTGTTTTTATCATCTGAAATGACCTCTAACTATGGTTAATTTATGATCTATAAATCCTAAAACCCTCGACACTGTTTTCGGCCAAAATACTCACAAAAAACGACCAAAAATAACAACCAAATACACCCTTGCACTTGGAATGAGATTCTCTACCTTAATCTGGTCTCAGAACACGTAAAAACGCAGCCTAACAATTTTTGAAAATTTTGGCAAAAGTTCGGTAAGAATTCGGAATATGAGAAATAGTGACTCTCCGAACCTCAAGTTTGGCTATTTATAGCCTGAGAGTTCGGCTTGTCCGAAATCCATGTTCGGCTCCAAACCCTGTCTGAACTCTGTCTTCAGCCCATCCGAAAGCTTATCCAAACTCTAACTTCGGAGGATCCAAACTTAAGGTTCGGACGTCCGAACTTAGGGTTTGGCCATTTCCAATTTTTTTTTTCAAATTAAACCCTTAATTTTGAAGAATCTTTAAATTGAACCGGAAAAGTTTTTAAATTTTGTCAATTTGCAACAAACTTTGTTCAAATCAATGATGAACTCTCTGATTTCAAATCCATTTGGTTGTATCCGGCATAATTTTAGTTTTTCACTATCGATTGATCGAAAATTACATAGAAATAAAATCTTTTTGGTTTTTATAATATTTTCAAACACACCAAAAATCTTTTCGGATTTTTACAAGATTATGCTAAAACACACAATCTTTTTGAAATTTTCAGATATTCAAAAACAATAACCAAACTGAAATGAAATAACAAAATTGAAAAACATAATAACTTATATTTTTGCGAGAAAGATCCAGACGCGAGATCATATCAGCCAATATGTATCAGACACACTTCAATTTCAATTTTAATCAACATGCAAGTCAAGTAGGCAGAGAATATAACTTTTCAGTTTATTTCAGTTCAGGCAGATCAATTTCTATAGCTTTCTGATATGTTAGGGTATGATTTAACAAGCATTGAAAATATAATAGCCTACACAATCCAAGTTTTCATATTTTTATATGACAAATATTTATTTTTCATCCAAGTCCCTCAAATATGCCAACTTGGCACTTTCTACCCTATACAAAATTTAACTATTCTAACTCAACATCACTAACAAAGCTAACATGACTAACTGATACACACACGACACACATATTTTGCACCAACAACCCCCCCCCCCCCCCGCCTTGACGTGTGCTGTATCAGATCTTCAAACTCGTTGAATCTGTTGTTAGTTAATGTAGGGTAGGCATGGCTGGAAGACAACTAAGTCAACTGAACCATTTCTGAAAGTGATAAACTCTTTGACATCTTTGCAACCACGCATGAAATCCATTCTTTTATCAGAAAGACTTTGATGATTTCAACCTGCAACCTTCAGAAGACAAAAGTGCAATTTTCTTTTCCAAATATAACTTTAATCTTGGAAGCAAAACTCCTTCTTTGGAGAAACCAAGACATTTAGTTTTAAAAATTTGTTGTGTCTCGTGTCGATCAGATCAAAAAGAAAGAAGAAAGAAAATCTTTTTGGATTTTACAAAGTTTATATCAAAACACACTGAAAATAGTTTTGATTTTTCAAAAATTGAAACATAAATTCAATATAGAATTAAACTCTATTTTTGTTTTTGGTGAGAAAGATCACATCATGAGATCATATCAGACATAACGCATCATACACACTGCAATTTCAAAATACTAAGCATGCAAGCCAAGCTGACTGAGAATACAACCATTTGGTTTATTTCAGCTAAAGCAGGTCATTGTCTATAGCTTTCTGATATGAAATTAAGTGTCTTTATCGAGCATTGATAACATGGTACCCACACAATCAGGAATACTGGGAATCCGCTTATTTCATATTTTTGTATTTTTCTTTTACTCAAGCCAAGTTACTCGTAGCAGATTTCTCATACTGATATTGTAAACTTGCTTATACAGGATCAAATGCCACAGAGATATCAAGTTCATGGTGTTTCTTGAAAAAAGAAAGCAGAAGCCTCAAATACTTAGCAATCAGGTCAACCTTGTGAGCACGCAGAGAATGCATAAGTATTGAGAAAATAAATTAAGAGAAATCAAACAAGTTGAAGTTGTATAATCCAACAACAATCAGGTCGGCCTTGTGGGCATCCAGAGAAAGTCCGATGAATTATACGAAACACCAAAGAAAATAACGCAGAACGTTAAACGAACAACGATCAGGTCGATATTTTGATACGTAGAGAAAGTCCGATTGTTTGACAAAATAAAGAAAATCAAACAAGTTGAAAATTTTCAAAATAAAGCAAGCATACACCAGAACATCTCTTTATTCTGTTTTTGGTATTTTTCTCATTTTATTTTGCCAAATATGCACAATACCCATCATGATTTGTAACCACAATTATCAAGCAAGCGTTATCTTTATATCAGACTACTCAGCACATTCAGTCAAGTCAAGTAAGTACTTACAGCCTTTATTTCTACTTTATTCATGGTAGATAACGTATGCTAATATACCATCATTTCTCACATGGTTGGATCAATTTCTCTTTTTGAGATTTTTCATTTATTTATATATTTTTCATAAAGGAAACACACATGACACTATTTTTGTGTGTTTTCAAAATATTCTCCCCCTAAAATTCAACAAACTCTATTTTTGAATTTTCTAAAATTTATCCCCCTAAAGATATGAAAGAAAGTAAAAGGAAAGAAAATAAAATTGATCGATCAACACGGATACCTCGCATTTTTAGATGTTGAAAAATAAATTTTCTAAAAAATATTATGAAATATCAACTCTTTGAAGCACTAACTTAGGAAAAATACTCCACTATCAACAACTTTGTAATCACTAATAGGTCTTCCTGAAGCACCTGCACACAACCTCAAACAATTTTTTTAGTTAAATACGGGACCCAAACCGGCTTGGGTCGTCCCGTATCCTCAACAAAATCGTTTCCCGCCGAGGTTGCCATTTTCTATTTCCAAGAACGATATGGTTTAAACGATTTCGCCTGATGCGAATCAGAACCATTAACATACCGTGACAAGTTGGAAACAATATTTAACAACTCACCAACTAACATTTTCTCGGGTTTTGGATGACGTTGGTGATGTTGTCTAAGCCCATAGTAAGAAAAATCATTTGAGTAAGGCATTTTGAACTCATTTTGGAAAAAATGTTTTTGTTTTGGAAATTGTGGTGACTAATCATCCTAATTTGAGGTTTTACCAACAACCGGTTTCTTATGGGCTGGTTTTCGTTGGTTTTGCTGAGTTTGTCTAAAAGGTACCTCATTAAGAATCATCGAATCGGATGATGGTGATCGATATAAACCATGTGAGAACCTTTTTCGAATAACACAATCACGAATCACTTGTCCTTTCTTGTTACAGTAAAAGCAAACTCTCTTAGCAGCTGATATAGGAGATGACATGGATTCTATTGACATTGTTGAATGTTGAGTAGAATCACTCTCTTGACGCTCTAACTTTGACATTGTTGACAGAAAATCAGCATCAGGTTCACACATGATATGACTCTCAACTGGAATCTCCTTTTCTTTGTGAACCTTGATATCCTCCACAATTTCTTCTATCTCAAGCACGTCTTGGAAATCATTTCCAACATTCACATTCTCGTCTTTGCTTTCATATCCCAGACCATCATTCTTTTTAGATTTATCTGGTAGCGACTTAGGGTTCTCATGACCTTGTGAAGCAAGTCGAGAAAACTCATCCTTGATGGCATTTAAATCATCTTTATTAGAAAGCAAAGATTCATCAATCACAATCTCTGAAAATTTGTCGACTTTCACTTTTCCTAGATTGTCGTCAAAAACCTTTTCCTTATCAAGTAATATGGAACTTGAGACAAATTTAGTTCTCTTGTTAGCATCAAAATCCTCTTCATTTTTCTTCTGCAACCTTGACTTTTTCTTCTTCTCAGAAGAATTATCAACAAACTTTGAATTATCATGAACTTCTTTCATTGCTTTCAAAGTATTGATAGAATTTTTAATAACCCCAGGAGGTGGAACACTTTTTAAAATAACATCACGGGAAATCTGTTGAAAATTCTCCTTTTTGCATAAAATATTCGTGAAAGACGATGAATTATTGAGATTATGCAACTGTCTTTTGAAATCACGAACCTCAATCTTCATGTCTGCAATTTTCTTTTGCGCTTCAGCCAACTCTTTTTGTGTTGCAATAAGTTCTTATGTTGTTTTATTCAAAGTAAAATTTTCTCTACTCAACTGATCATGAGCATCATATGTTTCTTGAACAACTTTTTCCCATCTTTGTTTATAAATCTCAACATTCTGCTTCAAAAGCTTGTTTTCACGAAGTAGTTCAACTTTAGCATCTAATAGCTTCGTGTTGTCCTCTTGATGACTTAATTCTTTAGCAGTAAGATCAGCAACTTCCTTTTCAAGACCTTCAAGTTTGATCTCTGATTTTAGAAATAAATTATCAAAAAACGTCGTCATGTCATTCACTTCTTTCTTCCATTTTTCAACATCCTTCATCAAGTTATCATTTTTTCAGTCAGCCTTGAAACTTTTGCAATTAACTCGGCATTCTCATGCTGAAGCTTTAATTCATTCTCAGCAGCTTCACATTGTGAAGACCCATCTTTTTGAACTTCTTCCAAAACTGCAAAACCACCTTTATTAAGCATCTCACAATTTGCAAAAGATGTAGATTCCTCAGTATTAACCTCCTTTCTAGAGGCATTCAGTTCAACATATTTTTGTGCAAGAGCATCCCAAAACACTTTAGAATTCTTGCATGTCTTAGAATTGTGGTAGTAGTTCTTTTGACAATGCCATTATGAGAATATCATAAGCTTTTAATTCTCTTTCATAACATTCCATTTCCTCAAATGAAAGATCTCTTTGAAATTTGCGAACACAATGCCAATCAGTCGGATATGAATACTTTTTATCAATCGCCTTCCAAAATTCATCAAAGTTAGCGTTGATAAAAACCTCAAAATCCTTTTTCCATTCTTGACAAACTTCACATATTAATAACTTGGGAACCACCGAACTTGATGGCATCTTACTCATTGTGATTACACCGGAAAAATATAAATCGTTGAATCTTATACCTTGAACTTTGTGAAATTGGTGAATTTAAATCTCGAAGCCAAGTCTCAAAAAATATTTTTGTATAATTATTTTTATTTTCTTTTATGAAAGAACTTTGAAAAAAAAATTGTTTATAGTTTTTGTTTTGTGAAACTAAACAATGAAAAAAGAACAAGATAAAACAAACAAAAAAAATGGATTTATGTGAGTTAACTGACTCGAAAAAAACAAAATAACTTTGCATTCACGAATCGAATCAACGAACACAAAAACTTGTGTTATTTATAGGAAGAAAAGAAAGAAAAAATTTGTTATTGGAAACTAGTGAAAAGTTTTATTTTTTTTTTTAGAAAAAAAAATTTATTTTGTTTTAAAAAACTTTAAAAAAATTATTTTGTTTTAGAAAAATTTATAGTTTTTATTATAAATGTCTTAATAGTTAAGAATTTGTCTTTTTTAAGAATAAGAAAGACGTAAAATATTTTTGAGAAAAAATTGTATGTCTCTTTGTAATATTCTTTGAAAGTAGGACTAAAAGTAAAAAAAAAAATCTCAAAAGAGACAAAATAGTTGATTGAGAAATAAATTAGATGCAAACTTCCGGTGAAAACTCCGGCCGAATTGAAAATTTCCAGCCAAAAAACGTTTTTCTGGCAACACACACAACCACAATCTTCAAATGATCATATCTTTTGCAATTCTCAACCAAATTCGATTACGAAAGTTTCTACGGATTCGTGAGATCGAGAGGAATCAAACTAGCACCATTGTTGCTAGGTTTTGAGTTGGTTTAAGCAATGAATGAAAGAACTCCGGCGAATGAGAAAGGTGGTGATTTTGTGATCTTCTCAAAACTCAACCAAATTGAACACAAATTGTTGCAATAGATTCGTATGATCGAACGGAACTTGTAGCAACTGATTTCATCCAAAATGATAGAGAATTAACGAATTCTTGGTTTCTCCACTGAAACCTACCATCATGGTAGAATTGGCTATAATCTCGGAATAGGGTATCTTCATCTTGGTTAACGCCTCCAACTGAATAATGTTGATTGAACTGCCCCCATCTATGAGAATCATTTTAAATAAGTGGTTGGCTATATATAGCATGATCACCAACCTATTGTGATTAGGGTCCAAGAAGTTGAATCTATCATCTTCACCAAACGTAATATCTTTCACATCAGCTTGAGTGGAAGCTTTAGCCAGTCTCCTCTCCATCTCTGATTTTGTTTCTCTAGCGTGTCTCTTAGCTACAGAATAAGAGGTACCACATATGTCAGAACCCCCAGAAATAAAGTTAATTATCTTAGTGTCCGGAGACGGAGATACAGCTCTCTCAGCTTGTCTGTGTGGTCTATCTGCATCCTGGGTTCGTGCACTCTAATCAGCATCCTTGGATCTTGCATTTTGGTCTGTTCATCTGGATTTTTCCTTTTTTCTTCCTAGAAGCTCCTTCAGGTTACTCGATAGGTAGCCGACTTCCTTCCTCATGTCTATACAATCCTCGGTCAGGTGACCAAAATCTTTGTGATATGCACACCATTTGGATTTGTTTTACCAGGATGTGGACTTCTCATTACTTTTGGTCCATCTGGCTTTATCCCCAAGATCTTGCATGGCATTTATCACACTTGCAACATCAATGCTAAAACAAAATTCAGTAAAAGTAGTGTTTTGACCAAAAATTAGCAACTAGAATTAAGTGATCAAATTCGTTTGTAAGGATCCTAGGATGCAAAAATAGTTAACTTAATAAAGAAATTGATTGCAAAGTTGGAAATGACCTAAAAACAAGTTTTTGTCAACCACAACAGAAAGATTCTCAGGATGCAAGCTCAAACACTAGGATTTATACGAGGAAAAATCCCTTAATCCCAGGATGTCTCGAAAGATCTCCGGCACAAAAAATCTCGAGCAACTATAACACACGGTGCTGATCTTATTTCACTGAAAAATAATGTTTACATGCGGCTGGAAACCTGTGACTGTGACAGTACAAGTGTCGAAGAGAGCAAAAAAGTGTGAAAAGTGAGACCTAAGCCACCATTTTATAGATAGTTTGCCTAACTAACTATGCGTATATCAAGGGATCTTCCTTCCAACAAAAAGTGATCATTAAACACTAAGTATTCAGGAGAATCTTGCTCTCCACGCGTATTCCAGTTGATGACTAAGTCTTTCTGACAGTTGCTTGTTCTCCACCTGACTATCAATCAAATAAAAAGGTAAATCATTAGTAACGATGCCCGTGCACGCTGGTTACTCCAACATGTTGGGGTTAAATAAAACTAGCAAATATTCCCTAGATGCATGCCATCGTGGGATGCAGAAACATTAAGCGATACCCAGAATGAAGGGAATTAATTTTATGCCTAACAAATGCCCCCAAATTTTTCAGATGAGGATAAGAATTCACAGCTATAAAATTTTCAAATTCGGATGAGTCATCATCTTCGGTTTAATCCTGACCGCTTATTTAGCTTTAACTGCGTCATAATCATTACCCACGTCCAGTCAACTCTGCGAATTCACTCTCCTTAAATCCCCTAAATTTAGGTCAGTTTCTACATTCATTGATACAAAAGATCCTTCGTCACTCCGATTTCTTCTTCTTCAGGTAATTATCCTTCTTCGTTTTCGATTTCTTTTTATCAATCATGACAAAGAGGTTTATCCGCCCTGAGTCGGAGGTAGCTCCTGCAGGAGTAGAGGACTTCATTGACTAGAAGTTCCTCCAGAATCCCGAGCATGAGGTATGTACCTTCAACAATAACGACATTGCCGCCGTTAAAGCCTCAGTTATCTTCCCGGGCATCGCCGTGTTCCACCCCTTCAATCCTTGGTTGAGGTCATGTTTTTCTTCAGCCACTTGGGTCTGTTTCCCTTTCACCCCTCTTTTCTCTCGGTCTGTCTTTCCCATTTTCTAGTTTAGTCGATGATTTCTTTAAGGCCACTGGCCTTTCCTTCGCCCAAACCTTACCGATGGCATGGTGCATCGTAGCCTTCATCGATCGTCTGAACCGGACCTCTGAAAACCTCACTAGTCTTCCTGAACTGACCCATGCCTATGAGCTTAAGTCTCATGGGTCTAATCGATTTCTTATTAATTCTCTATCCTGGGACCAGCAGCTGATCATGTGGGTGACACAACATGATGAGTGGAAAGGCAGATTTTTCTTTGTCAAGCGATCGAGCATCCCGGGGGGTCAGCTAATTCCACAAAACTGAATTATGAAGGGTAGGATGACCTGAAATAGATGTTATGGTTTTATTTTTAAGAAATTTAATATGCTACTAACCTTGTATTTTCCTTTGTAGTGCCAAATTTACTGGAAGTCGGACCAGAGGAGGACAAACTTGTAGCCAACCTGGATAAATTCCTAGGCATCCCGGAATTCGAGCATTCATTCAAGGTCGATGAGCATCTTTCAGCATCTCATAACACTCCCAACATGTTGCTCTTCTTAAAATTTTTACCTATTAGTTAAATAATATTCTTGACCTTTTCAGTTGCAGCTCCTGCTTCTGACTTTGACCTCGAAGACATGGACGCAACCCTCACCTCCAAGGCTGCCACCGACGAGGACCTTCAAATCCTGGGTTCTGTGAAGACTGGGCCTGTTCCGGCGCCCGCGTTTTGCAACCAGGGCGTTAGGCACCAAAAGGAAGACCCAAAGATCCAGCGCTGTCACCCCGCACCCCTTGTGTGAGCTGTCTTCATCCGAGCTGTCTTCATCTGAGCTTGGTGCCCAAACCGAGGCCGTTGTTCACCAGGTAATCACCAGCTATTTCTATAAGGTATGCAACACAAAGAAATTTTTTTAGTTATAACACAAATACTGACCTTTATTTTACCGCATGCCCAGGCTATCTCCCGCTTCATGGAGTTCCTGGAAGCTGCTGAAAAGAGGGCGTTCGAAGCTGAGGCAGGGGCCAGGGTGAAGGTCTCCCAAGAACCAAGTGTTTTGGCTAAAAATTACTTAAGCAAGATTAGTAAAGTTTGAACCAAATATGAATGTGAGGTTCGGTGCCTAGGATTTAGATATGAAAACAGTTTGAAGAAATCCTGGGATAAGAATAGAATTCCATGGACAAATAACTAAAATCTTTGATAAAAAGTTAGGTT
>JBCNJP010000024.1:19262509-19295639 GCA_039602395.1 Deinandra increscens subsp. villosa | reverse complement strand
CAAGGAAGCCACTAAGGCTAAGTTCATGTATGAAAAGACGATGAAGATCATGGCTGAAAACAACAAGAAGGTGGTGGAGGTCCGGACTGAGCACGAGGCTACCCTGGAAAGGACTGTGGCTACGGCCAAAACGTCGGCCCTGGTCTCAGTCCTCCAGGCCAGGATGAAGATGGTGAAGGATGCAAAGGACATGGGCTTCGTCAACCCCAAATGAAATCAGCAGATGTGGCTCAGGAAACTCCACAGCTTGGGAGGCACTGTTCCTGCCGAGTGTGACCTGGAGGTTGCCCAGGATGCAGCAAGGGTGCCCCCAACTACATGTGGAGCCAACACAAAGATGGAGGTCGACCAGTCCGGAGCTTGGTATACTAAGGTGTAGGGTGAAGCTGGCGAAAGTGAATGTGTGAAGGAAGGAGATGCAAGGGCTGCCGATGCAGCATCCATGGATACCGTTCAATAGTCCATGTTCCTTCATTTCCTTTCTTGTTATTTGAAAATAGTTTAATCTTTTTTTTGTGATGGCGCTGGTTGATGTTTCCCAGCTTAAGACAATATTTTACCCACAAGCTTTAGGCTTGTGATCTTTACTTGCCCCCATCCTGGGGTAGGCGGGTGTTTTTAACCCGACCCCAGGATGTTTTATATATAACTGCTTTTGATATCTGCTTGTGTCGTGATTTTTTTGCCTACATAGCTATATGAATTTAAAATGCATACAGGTTACAGAGGAGGAGTTCATACCTTTTTCATCCTGGGATAATCCCAGGATGTCAGGACTCCACAGCGTAAATTGTTATTTCTTTTCTTAGAGTGATTATCCTTATTCCTTGCCAAATAGGGATAGCATATGTCACTTTTATTCTACTTAGTTAATAGAAGTCTATTGAACACTTGTGATCATTGTGACCAGGATTAGACATGTTTAATGTCATACTGAGTTATGTTAATAAACAAGGGGTAAACCCGGGTGCCATACTGGCGTAATGGGGTAAATCATGATGCCGTATTGGCGATTTCTAGGATATGTCCTCGTGTCATATTGACGAACTAGGGAATATCCTTGGGTATCTTAAGTTGATATGAATATATCAAAAACCTTTAGGGACTTGTGTATGGCCACAAATAATGAGGTTGCCGCCCAATTTGTTAACATAGGTCGATCCCATAATCTTGGGTCATACGAAGCCATCGTGCGCCTAAGCGAGTCGTCAAAGCCTAAAATGTGAGGAAGACATGTTATCTTTAAACCTTAGTAGGAATTCTGTGAATACCTAAAATGGAGGAGAGATGGCCAATCCCTAACTTAGGAGAGATGCATCCTTGGCTTGTGCATCCCGGGTTAAGCACTTCTCTTCACTCAAGCATCTTCAACGTAGATGTAGCAAGTTTTAAGGTATAATAAAGAAGAGTGAAAAGTAAAAATTGGAAAAAAAGAAAGAAAAGTAAAACAAATACCTTATAACATTTACTAGTTAAGAAACATACCTGGGATTCAGCATTCTGGGAAGTTAAACTTACATGAAGTAGACTTTCAAATGAATTGCATTCCAGGGACTTGGTAGCAATTCTCCTTCCATGTTAGCAAGCCAATATGCCCCCTTACCAGCCTCGAAATCTATTAGGTAAGGACCTTCCCATTTAGGGGCCATCTTTCCATCCCCAAGATTCGTGGTATTCTAAAATGCTTTTCTCAGGACCAAATCCCCTACTCGGAATCTTCGAATCCTTACATGCTTATTGTATGTCTTGGAAATTCGCGTAGTTTATCTACTGTATCCAGCTCATGCCAGGGATTCATCGTTGGCATCCTGGGTCTGGCTGCTGACCATGAATGTTGGGACCACCATTTCAGTCGGGATCACAACTTCTATACCGAAGACTAAAGGAAAAGGGTTTGACCAGTGGCATTCTTGGATGTTCTATCAGCCCACATTGCTAGGGGTAGCTCTTCTGCCCATCTTCCCTTCTTTTCCTTCAACCTTTTCTTCAAATTGTTGCTGATTATCTTGTTGCTGGATTCGGCTTGACCATTAGCCTGAAGATGCATAGGTGTGGAGGTTATAATCTTTATCCCCCGGCTTTCACAGAATCTAGTGGTTCTCTTCCCAATGAATTGTGATCCATTATCACATATGATCTCAGCAGGAAAACCAAACCTGGTCAGGATGTTTCTCTTCATGAAGGATATAACTTCTTTCTCCCTGACTTAAACGTATGCTTCTACTTTGATCTACTTAGAAAAATAATCAGTCATAGCTAACATAAACACCTTTCCTCCTGGGGCCCTAGGTAGTTTTCTCACGATGTCCATCCCCCACTTTATAAAGGGCCAGGATGCAGGGATAGGATACAAGGGATCTACAGGATGGTGAGGAATGTTGGCATGCTTTTGACATGCATCACATTTTAGGGCAAAATCCAAGGAATCTTTTCTCAAAGTTGGCCACTAGTATCCCTTCCTAAGGATTTTGGACATTAGAGACCTGCCCCTGGTATGATTTCCACAATCGCCTTCATGAATATCTTTTAGCACTTCATGGGCTTCTTCCTTCTCAAAGCACCTTAGGCATGTACCTGCAATATATTTTCTATACAAATTTCCTTTTATGAGGAAGTACCTAGTTACCTTGGTTCTGAAGGCTCTAGCATATTTTCCTTCATCTGGGATGGAACCAGTTTGTAGATATCGAATTATGGGTTAGGTCCAGGATGCACTATCTTGTAGAGAATCAAATTGTGGAGCATCCTGGGTACTAGATACCAAGATTTTACTCCCAGGGTTAGTGTCTTTGTGTTCTTCTATATTTTCATCCTGGTTGATAGCCTAACTCAATATGTGGAGTATAGGGATATGTGTATCGTCAAGTGTCTTGAATGCTGAGCCCAAGTTTACCAATGCGTCTGCCTCAACATTTTCTTCTCTTGGTACTTGTTGTATGTTAAAATTTTGAAGACATCCATAGTGGAGATTGTGGAAACCACACTGGGGGCAGAGCACTCTTCTTCAAGGTTCTCAGATTTCGTTACTATTGGCCTACAATGAAGAAGGATGCCATGAGCTTCTCACAAAAGTGTGATACCTGCCAAAGGCATGGCAATATTCTGCATCAACTAGCTGAGCATCTGCATCCTATAGTATCCCCATGGCCATTCATGTAGTGGACCATGGATATTGTGGGTAAGCTGCCCAAGGCTCCCGGAGGAAAAGTATTTATGCTTACAATGACAAATTATTTCTCCAAGTGGATTGAAGTGGAAGTCTATGTGCAAGTAATAGAGAAAGAGGTGATATCCTTCATCAAGAGAAACATCCTCACCATATTTGGGATTCCGGCAAAAATCACATGTGACAACAACTCTCAGTTTATCGGCAAGAGAACAACATTTTTTTGTGAAAGCTGGGGCATAAAGATGATTACTTCAACACCTGTCCACCCTCAAGCCAATAGACAGGCGGAATCCAGCAATAAGATCATCATCAACAACCTTAAGAAGAAGTTGGGCTCCAAGAAAGGCAAGTGGGCTGAAGAGCTAGCGTTTGTTCTTTAGGCAGATAGAACAACACCCAAGAAATGATGTTGCCCACAGCCAGGATCAGCTACCAGGAAGAATATCTTTGGAATCCCAAGGATCTTCGCTGCCTAAAAACTGCAAGGTATGTATACTAATCCGATTTCAGTATTATTCTTAGTAATTTCATCATATGATACTGACTTAGGCATCAGAGTGGTGTTAGCTAAGCTAACACCCACCCCTCACCAAGTATTAATAATTTTGCAGACTTTGAGAATCCTGAGTACTTTGGGTGTATCACCAATTAGAGGTTGGCCACCTCTCCTACGTTTAAGGTATCCAGCATACCTTCTAAGGTTTGAGAGGCTGACTCCTCTCCTAAGGTTGGGTAATCGCCAGTAGCGCATGACCCTTGCAAGGAGCGCCCGTTATCCACCAGTATGCTCAAGAAGGCCGGACCAGTCCATCTTATGGGTGGCTGACAATCTTGTCATTGTAGGCTGCTGGGCGGATTCTCAAGGTTTTTAACACGGACGTGTTAACTAAGGTTTTGACATTTTTGTTTCACTCACGATGGCTTAGTCCCAAGTATATAAGGGCTTGACCCCAGTATTGGCTTGGTCCCAAGTGAACAACGGCTTGTCCCCAGATTTGGTTAAGTCCCAAGAATCTGGGGTGTATCCCTAGTGTTTTGGCTAAAAATTACTTAAGTTGATTTAGCAATATTTGAACCAAATAAGATTGTGATGTTTGGTGCCTAGGATTAAGATACGAAAACTGTTTGTAAAAATCCTGGGACAACAGCTGAATTCCAGGGACAAAAGCCGGAATCCTAGGTTAAAACGTAAGTTTAATTATGAAATCGATTAACAAAAGTTGATAACACAAATGAAACCTTGAATGCAAATGAGAACACCGAGAATTTTACTAGGGAAAAGCCCTTAGCCCTTAGATGTCTCCAAGGCGCCGCCGGCATAAAAACCCCAGGTAGCGATAACACACGCTACCAATTTATTGATCACGTAAATGTTTGAGTACAGTGAGTAAACAGAGAATTGAATACGAGAATACAATGTGTAAAGCTCGAGTGAGCTGAATATTAAGTCTAAATACCCTACTTATACTCCTAGCTCTTCAACAACTTGTCCGATATCCCAGGGATCTTTTCTTCAACGTCTTTTTCAGTTGGTTGACCGAGTTTTTAGCTAACTTCCTTTGACCACGTGCGAAATAAGTCTTCAGCTTATTCCATTCGACCGTTAGTAGACTTCGTCAACCTATCCTTGATCAGATACAGGCACAAAATGTATTAGTAACAATATCCTAGCATGCAGGGTCATTTCCGCATGCTGGGTCATTTATAAAACAATAGTGACCCTAGATTATACTCATCCTAGGTCATAATAATGTATGACAAAAGTAAAATAAATATAAACTTCCCTGAATTATGATGACATCCTGGGACATTATCTCAGTTCTGATACATTCAGGGTTACTCAGCGTTACCTGTTAAATTCTGGGTCACACAATTCCTGGGTCAATCCTGCCCTAAGCCTATATCTGTACCCTGGATTACGAGCCGAAAATTCAGGGTATAACAATTGCCCCCCTAAATTTTCGCAAGTTGTAGATAAGTCTTACAGCTGTGAAAAATTCAGATTAGGGTCTAATCCACGTTTGTTTTGATCATGGCCGTTAACTAAGCATCCATGACGCCACGTCGTGGGGTAATGTCCCATCACCCCTGCAACTTCCACTCTCCTTAAATACTAGCTTTAACCTCTCCTCCCTCTACCATTAACTTTTTCGAGAGCAGAGGTTAATGTTAGGATCTCCGGCTTCCTTCCTCCGACCAGGTAATCTTCTCCTTCTAGCCCTTCCTTTTCTTTCTTTCCATTCATGACTCGCAAGAAAATCCGGTCGGAAACCCTGGCTAAAAACACAGGGATCGAGGACTTCCTCGATCAAAACTACTTGCAGAGTCGGGAATTAGAAACCTACACCTTCACCAACGCCGACATTAGTGCATTATCGTTGTCGGGTCTGTGACACCCCCTGAAATCAAACCACTTCAACGGAAGTTTATACCGTTAAGGGGTAGCGGCTGAGACCAGGATCCATAACCATTCAGTTACAAATACTAAATGAATCAGAGTTAGTTCAAAAATCAGTTATAAAGTAAAGTCTCAAATATAAACGCAGCGAAATAAAATATTGTCTTAAGCACTAACCACGTGCTTTACAAATCAATGTATTAAATCCCAATTTAGTTTAATTAAAATAAAAGTCTTCATGTGCCATGCCAACCCGCTCCGGATTAGCTCCTTAGCGATCTGCAAAAGTTTAAACCACGCAAGTGTCAACCTAATCGGTTTTTGGTCGAGGCTTCGAACAAGTGAGGCTTGTCATGCATTGGCCCGAGTCTCGTAATCATAATTTGTATCAAGGTATACTTACATAGTATTCGTTTGAGAAAAGCAATGCTAGAATGTTATGGGTCTTCAGTTTAGGTGGAAAGGAATTGTCCGTGACCTCACGTGCATCGGGTATAGAATCTAGTTTTGTAAAGTTAAAGTGCTCATACCGATACTCGCGGGTAGCTAATCCGTTGTTCCATGCACTAAGGAAGTTTGCACCAAAGCTGACTATAAATTATTGTAGTGGTCGTGCCATCTAGTACTGCGGACCTACGTCATCGCGGTTTTGCCTCCCCCGTGTCCTCTCGGGATCACGGTCAAATAGGCTGATATTGTACCTCCGTGCACTCCCCGTGCCACGGGGCGGAGTTTGTCAAACTCCAGTAGATCTACCCAACATCCCCTCGCTTTACAATTAGTGGTACAATTAGTTGAGGACTTTTAAGTTTTCAAGGCATCCTTAGAAATCATGTGATATCATGTGGTTTAGACTTTAACCTGCGCTAGCCATATTAAAAAGGTTTACCGGATTCTCATGAATCTCAAAAGTGTTTTCAGTTTCGTTTCAGAAATAGTTGTTTAAGTAATTCACAAGTGCTTCCCATAAAGCACTTCAAGTTCATCGGGTGGGTGCCGAGCACTCCAAGTTTTCAAGTTCATCAGGGAGGTGCCTAGCACTCTCGAGTTTGTCAGCATTGTTTTACTTTTAGTTGTTCGGTGTGACCCAAACGGGTTCACAGTAATCGGGTTAGTGACACTCACCTTTGGTTGCACTGCTACACTTGCTTATAATCCAAGTATTGCTTATCGAAGACCTATGAACACGTTTAGGTCTTGAGTATTAGTTTCGTGTCTAATCTTTACTTAACGTCACTATGGCCCATAACATAGCACGTTGGAACTATGACTCGACATACAGACACACGACACCAATGGTTGATCATAAACAAGGGTTCATATATATTAGAAATCAAAGCATGTATCATCATGGCATAATCATGTAAGTCATGGCATAACATTCAAGCAAATTGTACAAGTTTAGATTCTGGTCTCAGTTTCGCTAGCAGTTTCGCTAGTCAGTTTCGCTGTGTGCACGGGCAGCACTTTCGCTAGGCAATACCCGATGACACAGTTTCGCTAGGCTAGTTTCGCTCGAAACTGTTGGCACAGTTTCGCTAGCCTAGTTTCGCCCGAAACTGGTTTGAACTTTCGTTCAGGGAATTTCGCTCGGTAGATTCGCTCGAGCTGGTCTGGTTGGTTTACCCGGCGACACTGCAGTTTCGCTGCATAGTGTCGCTGGAAGGAGATATACATAGTTTCGCTGGACAGTTTCGCCCAGAGAACACCACAGTTTCGCTAGTCGCGAAAAACATACGGATCAGCCTAAAAATCAACCTAACAGCTTCCATTTTACATGCAATTCATTGTTTAGCATACATAGGCATTTACCAACATAAATCAGTAAGCTTTAACACCTTAAACATGCATTTTATCATCAAATCACCCAAAATACATATAAAACCCTAAAATGACTAAAATAGCATAAATCTTTATCATGGATGGATTTCACACGTAAAGTTATCAACTTTATGGTAGATCTAGCAATCCTAAGCAACATATCAGAAGATCTAACAATAACACAGAGATCTAGGCATGCTTTATGAAGAAACACATAGAAAAGCATAGAAAATGGTGGTTCTGGGACTCACGGTTGATCTAGGATCGATGGATGATCTTCACAACTCAGAATGATAGCTGATTCTTGGTGGTTCTTGGTTGGGATCAGCTGGTCCAGGAGTTTCAGGAGAGTTGTGTGTTTTTGTGTGAAATGAGGCAAAATGGTGAACTAGGGTTTATTAAGATTATTTATATCAGAGGCTAGTTTCGCTGGCAGTTTCGCTAGCCAAGCGAAACTGGCCCTGAGCTCGTGCAGGTCAGTCAGTTTAGCTAGCTACCGGGCGACACTATAGTTTCGCCCGTTAGTTTCGCTGGCTACACAACTTAGGCAATTTTCACATAATCAAGGATTTACAATTCGTCATGCTATTCATAATATTAAATCATGCGTTTAAATCACATTGCACATAATGACAACAATAAATGAACACATAGCACATATGGGCGGGTTCGGTGATCAACCAAAGGACGTGGACGTATTCGGCCTAGTTAAGCATTAGTTACTAAGTTAACACTTATAACGTAACTAACGGAATTTGTCTAACGGAAGTAAACCTTGAAATTCTCGGATGTCACATCATCCCCTTGTAATTGGAATTTTCGTCCCGAAAATTATTCTTGTGTCGTAGCGTTCGCAGCATCAGCTGTCGTCGTTGCTGGGGAAAGAAAGCAAAGTTTTAGGGTCGTCACACGGGTCTTCTTCCCCCTACCGCTGAAATCAAACCCTTCGATAGAAGACTTAGGTCTGATTTTAGCTCTGAAACGTGGGTTTGTTTCCTGTTCACTCCTTTCTCCATGGATCTGTCTTTTCCTTTCACTGGTCTTCTGGCCGAGTTCTTTGAGGCCACCGGCCTTGCTTATGCCCAAACCCTCCCCATTGTATGGAGAATCCTGGGCACCCTTGACCGTCTCAACAGAGAGTTCGATTTTCTGGTTGGGTTATCTGAATTAGCCCTGGGTTATGAACTCAAGTCCCATGGTAGCAATCGGTTTTTGTTCAAGGCTTTGAACAAGGAGGTTCAAATGGTTCCCCGAGCTTCGTTTCACGAGGAGTGGAAGGGAAAAATTTTCTTTGTCAAGAGATCAATCATCCCAGGAGGGATGGGTCTTCCGATTAGGTGGAAAGTACATGGTAGGTTCTCACCTGCATTAGGAATTAGGATTCTCTTTTTATTATATGTCATACAAATACTGACCTTGGATTTTTCAGTTTTGCAGTGCCTAGCTTGAGTTCAATCGGCCCTGCAAATCCAGGGGCATTTGAGAGATTTGAGACATTCCTGAGCATCACCGAGGAGGATCGAGAGTTCAAGGCTGATCCCCATCAAGCTACTTCCTTCACTTCTCATAGCATGTCGAGTTGTAAGTATCCTGATACCCTGCTTCTTGTTCCTTGGATTTTGCTGATTTCTCATGTTTCTGTTCTTCAGCTGCTGCTACTCCCATCAATCTCGAGGACGTTGATCTGGACACTTTCCTACTGGGTGGATCTGAACACGACATCCAGGTCTTGGCCCCAGTAAAGGCTGAGCCCATGTCTGCCCCCAAGGCTCCTTCTTCAAGGGCCTCTGGCACAAAGCTTAAGACCAGGGCTGCCGCTGCTGCTCCTTCTCTGCTACCCCTGGAAAACATGGATGCTGCCGAGCTGCTCACACATGCTGAAGCTTCCTCTCGCCAAGTAAGTAAATCCTGGGTACCCCTGAACTTTCTGCATAGTTAAGCCATTTAGGGTCTAAAATATTTAATTAAATTACCTTGTCTCGCAGATTGCTGGGCGATTCTTCGAGCTGGTCCGGCTGCCGATAAGCGTACCCACGATGCTGAGTCTTCGGCCAAGAGGGAGGTCGCTGCTCTGAACAAGGAGCTAAGCTTGACCAGGGCGGCGGCTAGTAAAAATCTGGGGCTGGTGCAGGACCTGGAGAAGAAGGCTGTGGATGCATGGGCTGATCATAAGGCTGCTCTGGCTGCAAAGGGTGACGAGGGCAGGCTGATAGACCGCATCTCGCTCCTCCAGTGCAGGTTGAAGATGGCTAAGGAGGCTAGGGACCTGGGGTTCCAAAACCCCAAATGGGATGTGACCGGATGGGCAGCCAAACTGCGTGAGCTAGGCGCAACCATCCCTGCTGGGTGTGACCCTGAAGCTGACCCTGGAACCAGCAAGGGCACCCCATCCAAGGGCTTTGCTGACCATGTCATGGACATAGACTAGCCCATGGAGGGGAATGTGCTAGCCCAAAAGCCCAAGGCAGCAGAGGAGGTGCCGGTGGAGGAAGCTAAGGAGACGACCCAGGATGCAGTCTGAAAGTTGGGGGTCGTCTTCTTGTTTTTTGTGGTTCTTGTTTAAAACAATTTTAATTTTCTGCTTGTGATGTGATGCCGGTTGATGTTTCCCGGTTTTTTATTTAAGACAATATGCCCCACCTCTGGATTATGAATCCAGGGTTTTTGACATGCCCCCATCCTAGGTTGGCCAGAGCATTTCCGGACCCAGGATGGGTCCTTTAATATAACCGCTTTTTTTAGTTACATGATTGTGTTTAAAATATTTGAAAAATATTTGCTAGTGCATGGAACCATTCTAGGGTTTACCTTACTATTCCTGGGTTGCCCCCAGGATTCAGGAATCCTCATAGCTTTAGTATACTTGTGAATGTTCCCTGTCATATGAACATATCAATTAGAATTAACTAGCCAAGTAGTTAATTTACTTAGGTTTTAACCGTTATGACCCTGGATTAAGTCAATGATCCTGGGCCACTAGGTAATCTTTGAGTTATTTTTGTGGTCATGCCCGGTGTCGTACTGGCGAAATAGGGATTTCCTCTTAGTCGTACCGACTGACCAGGGCATGTCCTCGAAGTCTTAAGTTGGTACGTCAGCACCAATCCATCTTGAAAATGCGTTAATCGTTTTAAACCTTAAGGGATCCGCATATGTCCATGGATTGGGAGGTTGCCATCAATGCTATTAACATGGATGATCCCACAATCCCAGGGTCTCATACTTAGATCACGTGCGTCTCGGGCGAGGCAAAAATTGCCACGTGCGTCCCGGGCGAGGTGTGATAGCCTATATTCGGATGGAGGAAGCTTAGTCCTCAAACCTTAAGAGTGGGTTTAGGCCTTACCCAACACGGAAGTGAGATGGTCAGTCACAAACTTAGGAGACACATACTGATTATCCTTAGCTTGGTGAATTATGAGTGCATCTTGTTCCGCGTACCTTGGATTTTTTACCATCCTGCATTTTGGGTACCCTGAATCCTGGGATACCCTGGATTCTGAGTAACCCAACTGACGAAACATAAATCTTAGTGTATTCAGGGTAGTGAATAACAACTTTTGATAAAGATATGACATGTGACTGATTAAAAAATAAACAAAGAAAATTAAACATGTAAAGGGATAAATGAAACAAATTAAGTGAGAGAAACTCACCTGGATTTCCAGCATGAATTTGAAAAATAAACACATACCTGAGCAACTGAATCCAAGGGCAGGAAGCCTTACATGAATTATGCCTTCAAGTGTATTGCATTCCAAAGTCGTGGTAGTAGTTCTCCTTCCATATTAGCTAGCCAATATGCCCCCTTACCAGCCTCAGAGTCAATCAGGTAGGGACCTTCCCATTTAGGAGCAAACTTTCCATCCCCTGGATTTGTTGTGTTCTGAAATGCCTTTCTAAGGACCAGATCTCCCACTTTAAACCTTCTGATCCTCACATGCTTGTTGTAAGTCTTAGAAATTCTTTGTTGATACGCTGCCATCCTCCAAGCCGCTTGATCTCTTAGTTCATCCAGGGTATCTAGGTCTTCAACCAGGGACTGATCATTCGAATCCTGGGTCTGACCACTGACCCTGAATGTTGGGACCACCATTTCTGTTGGGATAACTGCTTCAGTACCAAAGACCAAGGAAAATGGGGTTTGGCCTGTGGCGTTCTTGGATGTGGTCCTATCTGCCCATAATGCAAAGGGTAGCTCTTCTGCCCATCTTCCCTTCTTCTCTTTCAATCTCTTCTTCAAGTTGTTTATTATAATCTTGTTGCTTGATTCAGCCTGGCCATTGGCCTGAGGATGCACTGGTGTTGATGTTATCATCTTTATGCCCCAGGATTCACAGAATCCTGTGGTTCTGCTTCCGATAAATTGGGACCCGTTATCACAAACAATCTCGGATAGTACCCCAAATCTTGTCAGAATGTTTCTTTTAATAAAGCATATGACTTCTTTATCCCTGACTTGAACGTATGCCTCGGCTTTAAACCATTTTGAGAAATAATCTGTCATAGCTAGCATGAATACCTTTCCTCCAAGGGCCTTGGGTAATTTTCCAACAATATCCATCCCCCACTTCATGAAGGGCCAGGATGCTGGAATAGGGTACAACGGTTCTGCAGGCTGGTGAGGGACATTGGCGTGTCTTTGACAAGCGTCACATTTCTGGGAGAAATCCTGGGAATTCTTCCTCATGGTAGGCCAATAATACCCTGTTCTAAGAATCTTGGACATTAAGGACCTGCCCCCAGTATGGTTTCCACAATCACCCTCGTGGATATCTTTGAGTACTTCTTGGGCCTTATCCTTCTCCAAGCACCTCAGATATGCACCTGCAAAATATTTTCTATACAATATGTTCTTAATAATCACGTACCTGGCTATTCTTACTCTGAATGCACGGGCGTCCTTCTCGTTTCCTGGAATAGTACCATCCTGCAAATACTGAATAATTGGTCTGGTCCAGGATTCCTTCTGGGTTGAAAAATCCTGGGTACTGGATACCAGGATTTTATCTGCTGTACCGGAATCCTGGGTATCTGTACCTTGGTCTGTAGCCGGTGTTAGTATATGAATTATAGGAATATGAGTGTCTTCAAGTGCCTTGAATGCTGAGCCTAGGTTCGCCAATGCATCTGCTTCAGCATTCTCCTCCCTTGGAATTTGTTGAATATTAAAATTTTGAAAATCCTGGGACATTCTTTTTACCACCTCCAAGTACTTGATTAGTTTCTCTCCTTTAGCTGCGTAGGACCCATTAAAATGGTTAGCTAAAAGAAGAGAATCAACATATACCAGGATGTGTTGAATTCCCAAGTGTAATGCTAAGTGTAACCCAGAAATTAGGGCCTCATACTCAGCTTCATTGTTAGTTGCTTGGAATCCACATCTAACAGCCTGGGGTATCATGTCCCCCTGTGGCGATTTTAGTACGATTCCTAGGCCTGTTCCCCTGATATTTGATGCTCCATCAGTGAACAAAGTCCAGCACCCTGAAATTTATTCCTGTTGAAGCTGCTGGAATTCATGGTCTGCCTCTTGTTGTATGTCAGTACTGAAATCAGCCACAAAATCAGCTAGAGCCTGGGATTTTATAGCTGTTCTGGCCTCGTAGATCAGATCATATGCACTCAGCTTCACCGACCACTTAGCCATTCGACCTGACATTTCTGGTTTTCTCAAAACAGACTTTATAGGGTAGTTAGTTCTAACATGAATTTTTTGAGTTTCAAATTAGTGTCTAAGTTTAGTAGATGCCACACTTAGGGCTAATATAAGTTTTTCAAGGTGTGAGTACATGGATTCAGCATCAAGTAAACTTTTACTTACATAATACACAGGGTGTTGCTGACCTTCTGCATCCCTGGTCAGGATTGCGCTTACCGTATTTCTGGAAACTGCTAAGTATAGGGACAAGGGCTCCCCTGGATTAGGTTTCATCAATAAGGGTGCCGTGGATAAATATACCTTCAAATCCTGGAACGCCTTCTCGTGCTCTTCTTTCCATTCGAACTTCTTGTTCTTCTTCAGGATGTCATAGAATTCCCTGCATCTTTCCGAGGATTTTGATATAAATCTATTCAGGGCAGCAATTCTACCTGTAAGCCTTTGAACATCCTTGGTGTTGGATGGTGATTGTAGGTTGGCGATCGCCCTGATCTACTCTGGACTTGCCTCTATACCTCTCTTGGTTACCATGTATCCCAGGAATTTTCCTGCTCCGACCCCGAAATGACACTTCTCTGGATTCAGTTTCATGTTGTATTTGTCCAGGATGTCAAAGGAATCCTTAACGTCCTGGACATGATTATTGACGACCCGTGGATTTCAGCACCATGTCATCGATATATACTTCCATCGTGTCCCCCAGTTTTTCTTTGAACATCATGTTGACCAATCCCTGATATGTTTCCCCTGCATTTTTTAGTCCAAAGGGCGTAACTATATAGCAATATATACCTGTTGGTGTTATGAATGCCGTATCTTCTTGATCCTGGGGCTCCATCTGAATCTGCTGAAATCCTGAGGTGGCATCCATGAAAGTCAACATTTCATGGCCTGCCGTTGCGTCAACCATGGAATCTATATGTGGCAGTGGGAATGTATCTTTTGGGCATGCACGGTTCAGGTCCGTGTAATCTAAGCATACCCTCCATTTACCATTTTTTCTTTCCTACTACCACCACGTTGGCTAACCACCTGGGAAACTTTATTTCTCTGATCATTTTTGCTTTTAATAGTCTATCCACTTCATTCTGGATTATGACGTTCTTTTCTGGTGCAAACTTTCTCCTCTTTTGGTGTATGGGCCTGAAAGAGTTATCAATCCCAGGTTTATGTGTAATAACGGATTTAGAAATACCTGTCATGTCATCGTGGGACCAAGCAAAGGTTGACATCCTGGTCCTGAGTATGTGTACTAGTTGTTCCTCTATTGGCCCTGGAATATTTGTTTGTCTCAAGAAGTACCTAAGAAAGTAGCTGAAGCTTTGGAAGATAGCAGTTGGGTAGAGGCAATGCAAGAAGAATTATTTCAAATCAACAAGCAGAAAGTTTGGGAATTGGTAGATCTGCCTGATGGAGCATAACCAATTCGCACAAAGTGGGTATTCAGAAACAAGAAAGATGACAGTGGAATAGTTATCAAAAACAAAGCAAGGCTAGTTGTGCAAGGCTATGCACAGGAAGAAGGCATAGATTATGATGAAGTGTTTGCACTTGTAGCTAGATTGGAAGCAATTAGAATTTTTCTAGCATATGCTGCCTTCAAAGACTTCCAAGTATTTCAGATGGATGTCAGAAGTGCCTTCCTGTATGGTCTGCTGGAACAAGAATTTTTCGTCAAACAACCTCCTGGTTTTGAGGACCCTCATCATCCAAACAGGGTATGCGAGTTGATCAAAGCCCTGTATGGTCTCAAACAAGCTCCAAGAACCTGGTATGAAACTCTTTCTAACTATCTTCTAGAGAATGGCTACAGGAGAGGGGCAATTGACAAAACTCTCTTTGTTAAATGTGTTGGTAAGGATATGATGATGATTCAAATTTATGTAGATGATATTATTTTTGGTTCATCTAACACTGCTTTGTGCAAAGAGTTTGAAACTTTGATGGAGTCTAAATTTGAAATGAGCTCCATGGGAGAACTAACCTTCTTCTTTGGGCTTACAAGTGAAGCAAACTGCAGCTGTGATTTTTATGAATCAGTCTAAGTACATCCAAGATATGCTGAAGAGATTTGACATGCTGACATGCTCTAGTGCTAAAACTCCTACATCTACTTCCCACAAGTTAACAAGTGACTTAAGTGGCAAGTCAGTGGATGTACACATGTACAGAGCCATGATAGGATCACTGATGTATCTCACTGCAAGTAGACCTGACATCATGTTCATTGTTTGCTTATGTGCAAGATATCAGTCCTCACCAAAGGAATCACACATGGTAGCAGTCAAAAGAATTTTCAGGTATTTGAAGGGGCAACCCAAGTTGGGGTTGTGGTATCCTAAGAATTCTGATTTCTCCTTCAAGGCATTTACAGACAGTGACTACGGAGGATGTGACATTGACAAGAAATCAACATCAGGAGGATGTCAATTCTTGGGTGAAAGGCTTCTATCTTGGCAATGTAAGAAACAGACATGTGTTTCTACATCAACAGCTGAAGCTGAATACATTGCTGCATCAAGCTGCTGTAGTCAAGTCCTTTGGATCCAAAATCAAATGCTTTATTATGGGATCACCTTCATGGAAACTCCCATCTTTGCAGACAACAACAGTGCCATATCCATCACCAACAATCCAGTCAAGCACTCCAAAACAAAGCACATTGATATCAGGTATCACTTTATTAGAGATTGTGCAGAAAAGAATTTAATTAAGTTGTTCAAAGTTCATACTGATCACCAATTGGCTGGCCTGTTTACCAAAGCTTTTGATGAGGCAAGATTCTTTTACCTCATCACAGCAATTGGCATGATGAACTTTGACTAACAAACTTTTCATAATTTTTAATAAAAGACAGGCATGTGCTTAAGAGCCTGTCTATTGATACAAAAGGAAAAGAAAAATGAAAATTTCTTGTGTAAATTAGAAGGCATTTCAGTTCATAGTTAGTAATTGCTGCTAAACTGTGAACAACTTAGCACAAATTTTCAAGCAAATCATGTGTTTTGGTTTTCCGGTTCAAGTTAGGTTCAACCTGAGAAAATAAAACTTTTGAAAATCTCTGGGTGAACTTCAACCGGAAAATGCTTTGTAAACCATGTGGGAAATGTTTTTAAAAACAATTATTTCAAGCGGAAAAATCTTCCGCTTGAAGTTCATACGAAGGAAATTTGGTTTTCATAACAAAGGAGAAAATGGGTTCCACCTGAACTTCCGGGTCAACAAGTCAAAAGTTACTTTTCATTAAATTACCCGGAAGGCACAACTTTTTAGGTGGATACACATTTAATTACCCATTGAGTTTTTAACCTTTAAATGTCCGAGGTTTCAGTAAAATTCTTTTGGATAATGACATGCTTTACCAAGTTGTACCGTCCAACCCATAAAGCACCAGTCACATCAGTTACTGGATCGACGGTTTAAAACCTCTCTCCTCCACGTCATCAACGAAAAAGGGTAAAAGCCCTAATTTACCGTCACTTTCCCAATTTCTCTCAAACCCCACTCATAATTTACTCCCAAAATTTCTCCCAATCCTTCTCCATAACTTCCAAACAACCGTCAACTTCTCTCGAATCTGTAATCAACAATGGCTCCTAAGGGGAGTTCTAGTGGTAAGAAGCCAGTCAGTGACTCTAGGTTCCCTGTCGAACATAACCTGGTGGCTTATCTCGAAGAACCAAGCAAGACCAATATATACAATGGTATGATAAACTTCCTCAAGAACTGTCATCTTCACTATGCTCTGACTGTTGAAGTAGTAATCTTTGAAGAAATCATGGAGGAGTTCTGGTCAAACGCTAGGGTTACCGAGACTAATGGCGCTAGTGAAAAGATTGTGTCCAGAATTCAGGACATATTGGTGGAAATCGATGAAGCTAAGATACGAAAGGTGTTAAAACTGAGGGACGAAGATGGGTATGTGTTTGTTGACTCTTCAGTATATTTGAAGTTGTTCAAAGATATTGGCTATGGCGGTTCAATGGGAAGCAAAACTATAAAGAAAGGACAATTACCAGTGGAGATTTCTAGCCCACACCCTTCTAGTTTGCCTGACTCCCAAGAAAGGCGGGTTTGACGAACTTGCTGCTGAACAAGCCTCAGCATTTTATGCTGTGGTCAAAGGTCAAAACTTCAATTTCTCCAAACTTATTTTTAAGGTTCTTAAAACAAACCTTTCACCAGATTATGTCTATTTGTACCCTAGATTTTTAACCTGTATTCTCAAAGAGGAATACCTCCAAATTATCTTGGGTGGTACAATTTTGGAACCAAAACACCTAAATGAGAAAACCTTTTCAAATTTAGCATTAAATAAGACTGTTTTTCATGGAAGGGATACTGACTATCCCCTGTCAATTCCAAGGCAGTTTCCTGATGAACCTTCTCAGGCTGAGGTTCAAACGGAAACTGTGACAGCAAGTGAGCACCCTGCTCAAGATGACAGGGCTATCAACCCACTAGCTCCTGATCCCACATCTGTCCCAGCTTCCTCTACTCTTCAAATCTACAAATCCAAAAAGAGGAAAGCTCCCACTAAAACTACTACCACTGCCATTTCCTCCTCCATATCTCCTCCTGTCATATTCAAAAGACAGAGAAATGTGGTGACTAAGTCTCCTTCATCTAGTCCCACCAACCAACCTGAAGTTTCAAACCCCGTTCAAGGCAAAAAGCTTAAACGAAAACTGGTAAAATTAGGATTAACTCTTAGGGATGAACCTTCATTTGAGGGGGAGTCATTAGAAGCAGATGTACACTCCCCATCTGAACAGTTTTCCCCCGTACAACCCCTATCACCTAGGAGTGACAGTGCACCCATTCTTGGTCCAAATAAGGGTGTTATTAACTCACCAACCTCATTACATGAGAACATACTGATGGACCAAGACACTGGAGCACTGACCAAGACACTGGAGCACTGAACCCCCACTCCTCACCGGAGGTAAATCTCAGGAGTGTTGAAGAGATTCATGCAGAAAGGGTTGCTGCTGCCCAAGGATCCCCACTAGATCTTGGTGCTAGCAGTAACATTAATAAGACCCAATCTGCGGCAATCTTCTCTGAATCAGCACCCATAGGTCCTTCATTGGAACCAAGGGTTGCTGAGCCAGTTGAAGAGAATCCCGGGTGCCAAGAAGCCATGGGTACCATAGTTGATCAATCTCGGATTGATAACTTGGTTTTGTCCGGGGATACTGGTAAAATGTTAGTTGAGGACAGCTATACACTGCCTGAATTGACGACTCTGTACCTAAATCTCCAAGCACGGGTTGATCAACTAAATTCAACTGTTGCTACATTGGTCAAGGCTGCTCCCACTGAAGCTGAGGCAGGTCCTTCAAACCCAAACAGAGAAGCTAATGAAGCTAATGAAGCTGATACTGTAAAATTGGGGGAGAAGATGACTTCAACACCTGCTATAATTGAAATTGAAGAAACTGACAGAATACCGGCTGAAGTTCAAGCCACAGCCTGCAGGAAGCTTGGCATTAACCCCTTCACAGTGGAAGAAAGTTGGGTAAATATGAAGAGCAGTCAACTGATTGCTATATCTCCATTTGAAGACCCCAACCTCACTGAGCTTGTACAATCTTCAATGCTGATTGCTGGTGCTCTCCCTGAGCACATCAATATGATCACAAGGTTATTAAAGGATGTTATCTTTCCGGCTGAAAGAGCCAATGACCAAGGGGAGAGGAACACTGCCTCCACCAACAAGGCTAGTAAATGATATTGAAGAAAGCACTGCAAATGTTGCAGTTGCTTCTCTAACTGAAGGAGGTGATGAGAATCTTATTGGTGAAGAAGAAGGCACAGAAGTCTTGGAATTAACTGATAAAGAACCTGAAGTCACCCAACCTCAGGTGGTGACTGGAGGTCCTAACCTTGTTCAACCGGAAGTTCAACCGGAAATTCAAGCGGAAGCTCAACTGGTAGTTCAACTGGAAGTTCAACCAGAAGAACAAGAGGCTGAAGATATAGCTACAACCTTAATAGCTATGGGGAGTACCGTGCCAGTTCAAGCTGAAGAACCTGTTCAAACTGAAACTCTTAGAAGCATTCAGCAGGTTGTTCAAACTCCTGAAGCTGAAGCTGTGCAGAAAATGGTGGAAGATGCTAGAAGGGTAGCTAAAGATGAGAGGCTAGCCCATGAACTTCAAGAGGAAATTGATTTGTATTCACAGATTGAGGTTGTTGAAAGCTTGCTGGAAGAAACTAAGACAAGGTCCTTTAATTGGAGAATGGAGGACTACAACCTGGAAGTAATGACTGATGCTGAAAGGCAAAGGCTGATATCAATTGCCTCTCAGATTCCTACCAAACTGATAAGGAATGATGAGAATTACCTGCTGTTGAAGAAGATAAAAAGGCTTCTTGTCGTTAGAAATTTGAAAAAAGAAGAAGAGGTAGCTCAGTTGAAAGTCAGCGGAACTTTGTAACTTGATTGACGAAATTTTTCATGAGCTCAAAGGAGATCTTTTACTGTGAATCCAAAGCTAGTGATGCCTACACTTTCAGAATTCACTTCAGGTACATCATCTAACTTAAATGTTAATCCTGAGCTTGTTGATGATGCAGATGTACAACCTCCACCTTCTTTCATTTACAACCCAAACCCCATACCTACAACTGTTCCATCACTACCACAGTCATTTGCCATCATACCCTACAAGCCTGCTTTAATCTCTAAAAAGGTAGCCACCAAACTTGCCGACCCTAAATACAGAACAGACAATTTTACACCCATTGTCCCTCTCAAGAAGAAGCCTCCACCTACCATTGACTTTTCTGATATTTTCCCACCTACTCCACCTTGAAGCCCTACACCAGAAGCCAATAAACCACCATCTAAAACTTCCCTACCTCCACTCACCATCAGAGAACCATCAGCCAATGCTCCTACCCCTCCTGCCAAATCTACTGAAGCTCAACCTGGCCCCTCTTCATCCTCTGGAAAAGGCAAAGCACATGTTATGCAAGAATCAGCAAGTGATTCTGATGGAGAGGGAAACTAAAAAAGAGGAATATGTTGCATGCCAAAAGGAAGAAAGATCAAAGTCAAAAAAGGAAAGGGCCACCCAGAAAGAACAAAATCATTGGGTGGACAGTGAATGAAGATAATTTTGATTTTTTCTTCCAATTGGCAAATGGTACAACCCAAGTAGTGAATGCTCACCAGGCTACTACACTTCTGACTGGAATACAAATGACTGACATCATTCTGAAACTTAGAGAAATTCTAAGTCCTTCAAGAGCTGAGCACATGTTAAGGCTTCTCATTGAACCAACTGTTCTAGAATGTGGAATGCTCTACAGAAGCAGTTTAGATGATGACTCAACTGAAGAAGAAGAATAGCCTGTTAGTGAGATCAAATTTATTATTTGGGAAGAAAAAGAGAAGCTGTTTTATGTGCACAGAGCTGATGGCACCTTCACTGCTCATGAATCCATTTCAGTACAGTCTGAATGGAGTGAAAAAGATTGGGAATCGTTCATGTATGTGAAGGTGACCAAAACCAACTCAAAGGACCTTTCTCAAAGTATGGATGCAAACATCAGAACCTCAGACAAGTAGGTTGAGAAGAAGAACTTTTGTGTACAAGTCAATTTTTGAAGACAAACTTTGAAGTAAAGAATAATTTGACAGCATCAGCTTAGGGGGAAATTGTAAGGAATATTTCGCTTAGGAGATCTCGGCTGAAATCCTGTTTTGTTAAGTTCCGAATGAAGGTGAAGTTGAAGAGGAATTCTCAACTTCAAGCGGAACTCGGAGTTCAAGCGGAAGAAGCAATTTTGTCAGCTAGCGAATATTTTGGGTGAACTCGATTATCCACCAGATAATGAGTTCAACCGGACTTTTCCTGAGATGTCTTTTCAGCCAGTCCAATCCTGCAAAAGCTTCTCGTTTGCTTCTAAATCTACCCAAGTCGCTCTCCAAAAGTAGTATGATGCTGATCACACGCAAGTTATTCCAATTGTCGAAGTTTATGCTTTTGGTAGTTTGTATTTGACTTTGTATTAAACGGTTTAGATTAGATCGTTTGAGATCAGTGGATGTCATTGATCTCATCTGCACTATATATAGCATAGGTAGCTCTTAGTTTTATACACGGTTCTCGATCACCTTTTAATAGTGTAACTTTGAGTTAATGTAAATAGTGCCGAGTATTTCTTACTTCGTTGTTACTATACTTATGCAAATCAGACACTACCTAATACAAGAGAACTAAATCTGCTAGAGTAAAGTGAAGTATAACTTAATTCCGCAGGGTTATATTTACAAGTAGAGGGTTATTGTTTTAGTTAAATCATAACTATTAAGGATCCTACACCCTGGTTTGCTGGAAGTAAGTAATATTATAGCTTTGCGTGATTTTGTAATATATGCTTGCGTTATTTTATAAAATGAAGACTGCGTGTTTTATGACTCGATTATCCACCAGATAATGAGTTCAACCGGACTTTTCCTGAGATGTCTTTTCAGCCAGTCCAATCCTGCAAAAGCTTCTCGTTTGCTTCTAAATCTACCCAAGTCACTCTCCAAAAGTAGTATGATGCTGATCACACGCAAGTTATTCCAATTGTCGAAGTTTATGCTTTTGGTAGTTTGTATTTGACTTTGTATTAAACGGTTTAGATTAGATCGTTTGAGATCAGTGGATGTCATTGATCTCATCTGCACTATATATAGCATAGGTAGCTCTTAGTTTTATACACGGTTCTCGATCACCTTTTAATAGTGTAACTTTGAGTTAATGTAAATAGTGCCGAGTATTTCTTACTTCGTTGTTACTATACTTATGCAAATCAGACACTACCTAATACAAGAGAACTAAATCTGCTAGAGTAAAGTGAAGTATAACTTAATTCCGCAGGGTTATATTTACAAGTAGAGGGTTATTGTTTTAGTTAAATCATAACTATTAAGGATCCTACACCCTGGTTTGCTGGAAGTAAGTAATATTATAGCTTTGCGTGATTTTGTAATATATGCTTGCGTTATTTTATAAAATGAAGACTGCGTGTTTTATGCGTGTTTATGTGTTGTCCTTTTTCATTTTTTAGGTTAACTTTACAAGGATTAATGGTGATATTACATGTACCTGTAGCTGTAAACGTTTTGAGCGTTATGGTTTGTTGTGCTCTCATGTGTTTTATGTAATGACGATGTTTGAGGTACCTGAAATACCTCAAAAGTACATCATGAAGCGTTGGACCAAGGAAGCTGCACCTAAAAAAGTAAAAAAAAAGTAATGCCCCTGAGCAGTGATTCTAATTTTACTAATGCTCATGAAGTAGACAAGGTTTTGCGTGATATTATGTCTTCCTATGAATATATAATTAATCGTCTATCTCCAGACCTTGAGGCCTTGTGCTCTGTGAGGGATAAAATGAAAGAAATGGCGGAGAAGGTTGATGAGAAGAATCGACCAGTTGTTCCTAAAAATCGCAGAGATAGGTTTGCTGAGATTTTAAGAGCCAACCAGCCTGTTAATGGAAGCACAAAACTTCCTGGTGGTATTAAAAAACAAAGGTCGTGGCTCTCATAAAAGAATTAAATCAAAGAAGGAACAAGCGAGTAGCCGCACTGGTAAAAGGAGCAGGAAGTGCTTGATTTGTGGGCTCCCTGGCCATGATAGAAGGACATGTAAAGGTAAAAAAGTTGGTTCAGATGATGGGGATGATGAACAGTAGATACAATGCATTATTTTGTAAATAACATGGTTTTTTTCAGTTGCGTAATTTTGTAATCAACATGCGTTATTTTTTTTAATGATAGTGAATATTCAATTATGTTTTTTTTACAAGTTGCGTTTTTTGTATACTGCATGCGTAATAACAAAATGCGTAATTGTGATAATAGTTACGTAATTTTTTTTTGTTTTTTACGTTTTGTGTTTTTTCTTAGAGAATTTGGTGCATGTTTTTGGTATGGTTTCTTGTGTAATTTTCAACAGGAGCTGTTTTTTGAAAGTAAAGCGTTATCAATATATTTCATTAGAAAAGTAATCATTACATTTTTTGAAAGTAAAGGAAATGGAAACTAAACATGCATTACACTAGAATTTATCAATCACTTTCAATCCCTTTTGCTTGCGTTTGTTTTTTCCAGTGTTTGATGCAGCAGATCCTTGACCTTCTCAGCTATCTCAGTGTCCAGCCTAATTTGTTCAGAAATGTAGGTAACAACATTGTCAATGAAGTCTGTTGTATCTTCTGGAATGAGCTCGCTAATGAGGTTCATATCATCCCTGACGTTATTTGAAGTCAGTATTGTTAGCATCCCTAGGGAGTTCGTTGATATTTGATCCATTAGCTTTTCATCTTCAATTTTGTTTTTAAGAAGAGTCTTCACGATCTTCTCTACTTGTGATGGAGAGGAAGAAGAAGCCATCGTTTTGTTTTTTTCTTTTTTTTGTGGTTTTTGTGTTTACAGTATGGAAATGGTGGTTTTAGGGTTTACCTTTTCATTTTTCTGTTTTATATACCCGATGCGTTATTTTATTAGTTATTTACTTTTTTTAGATATATATTTTTTTTAAATAATTTTAATGTTTTCATTCTAGACCATCCGATTTTAGAACTAGGGTTTTCTACCTCTTTATATAGTGTCTTTGCGTTTTTTACAGTTTTTTGTTTTGAGTTGAGTGAAATTCAGAATAATAGATTCTTTGAAGATGGCCTATTCGTCCTCGTCATCAACGACGCCACCTTCTTCTGATATGCTGAAGCAGAAAGTCCGTGATAAAGTTATGAAGCATTTCAATAAGGATGTTCTTTTTAGTGATGTTCTCAAGCAACACCTGAATGTTTTAAGAGTTGGTGTGTCTGATTGTGACAAAATGATGGATCAGTTGCTTACTATGCCTTCTTCGTCATTGCGTGATATTTCTGTTTTGTGTTTGGCTGACCTGGCTATAGCTGATGAGTACCAGGTTCAAGCTATTTGGAAGATCATGCAGCTGATTAAAGTTTCCTGTTGATTTGAAGATGGATTTTCTTGCATCTTTTGTCTAGATTTTTTTGATGTAATTCAGATGATGTTGTCTTTTATTTTATGAAGTGGTTTTTAATAAAGAATGATTTTATTTTTTATGTTTTGCGTTATTATCATGCAGATCATGCGTTATATTTTGTTGCTCCGATGTTAGTCATTGATTTTACTGTGCGAAACGAGTTAATGCGTGATTATGACGTTTTTTTAATGTTTATGCGTTTAAATTGCGTGAAAAAAATTGAGCATGTGATTTTTATATAAAAGTTTGAGTTATGCGTGTTTTTTGTTGATGCGTAATTAGATTATGTTCATCTTAGTGGTATTTTATTAAGCTGCGTGAAAACGATGAACGTTTGCGTTATTTTATGTGTAAAGTTTGAGGTATGCGTGTTTTTTGTTGATGCGTAATTAGATTATGTTCAGCTTAGTGGATTTTTTATTAAGTTGCGTGAAAACGATGAACTTATGCATTATTTTATGTGTAAAGGTTGAGGTATGCGTGTATTTTGTTGATGCGTATTTAATGTTGTCTATGTGTCTTTTATTTATAGGTAAGTGAACTTTAATACCCCTTTTAAAGACTCCGTGTCTTTTTTCTTTATTAATTAAGCGTCCAAAATAACGCTGAAGATGGGAAACAATTTAGCGTCGTCAGATCCAAAAAAACGCGGAGATGAGCGGATGATATCCCCTCGCACGCTTCGCACGCAAATCGTCCTTTGTATAATAACTTTCCCCTATATATATATATATATATATATATATATATATATATATATATATATATATATATATGGGTAAAGTTCATGTAAGAACCATTATCTATTGTAAGAACTTAAGAACCAACTTAAATGAGGGATAATTAAGTAATTTTGTCCTTTTTTTTTAATTCTCCATTACATTTATGGTAAAGATATCTTGTTTTCTATTATACAAACTTGTAAGAACCAAGGGAAAATTATTTCAAATAAAGTTTTTTTCTGGGTAATTTGATATTTTTTTTAATTTAATTTCACGTATATCCACCCATATCCACCCGATGACTTAAAAAAAAGTTTTTTTTCTTTTGTTTTTGTTTTTTTTTTTTTTTTGCCTGTCCGACTATGTTGCATATATGCACCATATGAAACATACAATGTTGCATATAGGCAACATGGTATGTTTCATATGTTTTATATGCATGCAACATTATATGTTTCATATGTTGCATATGTGCAACATTATATGTTTTCATATGTTGCATATATGCAACATAGTTGGATTTACAAAAAAAATCAATTTTTGTTTAGTTTTTTATTTTTTTAGGTCGTTAAGTTGCCATCATGTGTATAGACATGAAGGAAAAAAGAAGAAGAAACATAAAAATTATGTAAATAACCTTCATTCAATTGAAAATTAATGGTTCTTACATTAGTTCTTAAGTTCTTACAATAATATTGGTTTGTACTAGAACTTTACCCATATATATATATATATAGGGAAGGGTTCCGTGTAGACCCCTTAAATTTTGTAGACCCCGTAGACCCCTATAAAACTCAATAAAAATAAAACTCAGTGTTGTAAATTTGGTTTTTTTTATTACGATAAGCTTTTAAGAACCAAAAAAATAAATAAATAAATTAAAAAAAAACAAAAAACATTAAAAATCGAACATTTTAAGACAATGAGTTTTAAAATAATGAGTTTTAAATGCAACACTGAGTTTTATTGAGTTTATTGAGTTTTAAACTCATTGATTTTTAAAACTCATTGTCTTAAAATGTTCAATTTTTAATGTTTTTCGTTTTTCTTTTTTTTTAATTGTCTTTTTTTTTGTTCTTAAAAGCTTATCGCAAATAAAACAAAACTAAATTAACAAAACTGAGTTTTATTTTTAGTGAGTTTTATTGAGTTTTATAAGGGGTCTACGGGTTCTACAAAAAATAAGGGGTCTACACGGATCTTTTACCTATATATATATATATATATATATATATATATATATATATATATATATATATATATATATATATATATAGGGTGAGGTTAAATGTAGACCCCTAAAAAAGTGTAGACCCCGTAGACCCCATTCGTAACCGTCGGATCTAAGTGCTGAGTTATTTGGGAGAGGGGTACGATCGTCACATGTTTTTCATACCCAAAACCCCCGATCTGTTTCTCTCCAAAACCCTAAACTCATTGACGATCCGTTTCTCCGCATCGACGATCTCTTTCTCCTCATCGACGATCTCTCTTTCTCCTGAGCGGCAGAGCCCTAAATCTGTTTCTCCTCATCGACGATCTCTCCTGAGCCCTAAATCTGTTCCTCCTCATTGACGACGCATTCCGGATTCATCTGAATCCGTTCCATAGTCACCTTCCGATGGATCAAGAAGAACTGGATCTAGATTCAAATGTACGTAAAAGGTCCGATTCAACTCCCAAAAAGTCCGATTATCCAGCAACGATAAAAGGTAATCAGATTCAAATGTGTTTTGATTTCGAGCATTTGCTTTGATACTCGTTTAGATTTCAAGCATTTCTGATATGTCTATCTATTTCTGCTAGCAATTGGTTATGTATTGGTTGGTTAACTGTGTTTCGATTTCGAGCTATACCTGCGTTAATTGTCCGCTGCACATAGAACTTCATACATAAAAATTATCCTCTGCACATGATTGGTAATAACTCAATGAGTTATTAAACTCACTGAGTAATAGTTTAAAACATAATAATGCACATAGTTTAATGACTCAGTTTAAAACTTGATGTGTAATAGTTTGAAAGTTTGAAATGAGTTTAAAAAACATTGAGTTTTATACTGAACATTAATTTTTATAATTTGTAATAGTTTTGATTCTATTAAACTCACTTGAATTTAAAATCTGAATCATAATAAGCATAATGAGTTTTAATTTTTAGTTTGTAACATGTTTAGTAACAACTCAATGAGTTTAGACTATTAGAGACCATCGAGCTCACTACTAACTTTTCTCACTAAGTTTAAAACATTTTATTGGAATCTTAACATGAACACCAATCATATATTTAAGTATATTGAGTTTTAAAAAGGCTATATATTTAATTTCTTTTCTCAGTAATCAACTATGAGTTTTAAATCCTTATCTAATTTTAAAATGCCATATATCTTATTAACATGAACATACGTATCTATTAATTGTGAGTTTATTTCAAGTTTGTAGTGAGTGTGGATCCTCACAGGTTTTCAGTGAGTTTTATTGTATTTGAACCCCATTTTGTTGTATAAAAGTCACTGTATATAAGCTCAGAGCATGATTTTTGAAAACAGGGGTACCCCTCCCTACTGTTTTTAATTTGAGTTTACTGTTTTTATTTACTTGAAATTTAAAACTCATTAAAAACAGTTTAAAACAAACTGTGAGTTTAAAAGCAAAGTTAATTTTCAACTATACAAGGCCGGCCCATTAGTGATGATGATGTCGTGAAGAGGATTCGTTGAAATAACTCCTAAATCCTCCCAGTTTTCGATCGATTTTCGCATGAATCCGGCTTCTACGAGGTCATTTTCCTCCGGTGCATCTGTTGAAGAAGAAGCTCGTACGATCTCTTTTCTCTTCCAATTAACAATTTCTACGTTGTTAATGTTTTCAATCTTCTGTTGGCATGTTTTAGGATTTAGGTTTAATGAGACCTAATTATCTCGCCTAATCGTATAATATTCCGATCTGAACGATTTCAGCTTCTCAGATTTAGAATTTCACTTATTTTACAATTTAGGGTTTGAATTCGAAAATAGGTGAATTGAATCTCATCTCATTTTTACATGTGTGTGTTATTTCGATATGGCATCAAAATTATTCAACCTTTTATGAGACCTACTTAGCTGATGGATTTGTTTGTGTATTTTTTAACTTCTCTAAGGGTCATCCTCATTTCGAAGAACCCCTTGTAAGCTTGAATTTCTGTTATCACTGTTTGTTAATTGTTCTGCACATATTAGTCAATTGTATTGGATGTTTTGTTGATTGATTACTCTAGTTTAAAACTCACTTTTTGAGTATAAGTAAATGAAAAATAAACTCATTATGATCATATATAAAACTCACTTGAGATTTAAAACTCACTTAAATCATATAAAAACTTGGTAAGTTTTATAAGTGATTTTTAATATGATACTTGTTATATTTAGAAATATTGCTCCAAATCAGTAACAATAACATAATTTTGTTTACTGTTGAGTTTTAAATTAGGTGAAAAGTCAGAACGTAAACCAATTAATCAGCAATCTTTTCCTCCGAAAGCAATGGAAAAGGATGATGATTTGATGATGGATAAAGGTAATCAAAAGGCTTAACAATTTCCTAGTTGTATAAACATAGTGAGTTAACTCTAAGATGTGATTGTTAACGCTCACTAGTGATAATATACTTTTGTCTTAATTTTAGAATTTATTTTGAGCTTTAATTGTTAGTTTGTTTACATTATGAGCTTGATTACAACTTAATGATTATGATCTTAAAGCATCACTTGCTAAAAAAATGAAGTGAGTTTTTGTACTGTTGGTTTACAACATGAGTTTTAAGACTCTTATTTTAAATTCACTTTCAATATTTTTTAAAGACTAGTAATTTAATAACACAATACAAATTAAAACTCAGTGGTTTTGTTTGTTGGTTAATCAAGATTTCTATTCAAATCCAAATAGAGTTATAAAACTCACTGAGTTTTAACTGAATGGGGATAACAGTGAGTTTTAAAAATTATAAATCTCACTACAAGTTTGAGTTATATAAATCACATCTTAGTGTTGAAACTCAACGTATTAAAACTCACTAGATTAAAACTTATTTTTGAATTATTAAACAACTGAGTTTTAATCAATAAAAGACTGGTTATGACCTAATACACTTTTTTTTTAAACTCTCTGTTTAAAATTAAAAGTCAGTGAGTTTTATAAGAACAGAATGTAAAACAGAGTTTAAAACTCACTGACTTTTAACTTTTAATATGATACTTATTATGTTTAGAAAAATTGCTCTAAATCACTAACAAAATAACAATTTTGTTTACTGTTGAGTTTAAAAATTAGGTGAAAAGTCAGAATGTAAACCAATTAATCCGCAATCAGTTACTCCGAAAGCAATGGAAAAGGATAATGATTTGATGATGGATAAAGGTAATTAAAGGTTAACAATTTGCTAGTTGTATAAACATAGTGAGTTAACTCTAAGATGTGATTGTTAACACTCACTAGTGATAATATACTTGTCCTAATTTTAGAATCTATTTTGAGTTTTAATTGTTAGTTAGTTTACATTATGAGCTTGATTACAACTTAATGATTATGATCTTAAAGCATCACTTGCTAAAAAAAAATGAAGTGAGTTTTTGTACTGTTGGTTTACAACATGAGTTTTAAGACTCTTATTTTAAACTCACTTTCAATGTTTTTTAAAGACTAGTAATTTAATAACACAATACAAATTAAAACTCAGTGGTTTTGTTTGTTGGTTAATCAAGATTTCTATTCAAATCCAATAGAGTTATAAAACTAACTGAGTTTTAACTGAATGGGGATAACAGTGAGTTTTAGAAATTATAAATCTCACTACAAGTTTGAGTTATATAAATCACATCTTAGTGTTGAAACTCAACGTATTAAAACTCACTAGATTAAAACTTATTTTTGAATGTTTAAACAACTGAGTTTTAATCAATAAAAGACTGGTTATGACCTAATACTCTCTTTTTTAAAACTCTCTATTTAAAATTAAAAGTCAGTTAGTTTTATAAAAACAGAATGTAAAACAGAGTTTAAAACTCACTGACTTTTAACTTTTAATATGATACTTATTATGTTTAGAAAAATTGCTCTAAATCAATAACAAATAACAATTTTGTTTACTGTTGAGTTTTAAAATTAGGTGAGAAGTCAGAATGTAAACCAATTAATCCGCAATCAGTTACTCCGAAAGCAATGGAAAAGGATAATGATTTGATGATGGATAAAGGTAATCAAAGGTTAACAATTTCCTAGCTGTATAAACATAGTGAGTTAACTCTAAGATGTGATTGTTAACACTCACTAGTGATAATATACTTGTCTTAATTTTAGAATCTATTTTGAGTTTTAATTGTTAGTTTGTTTACATTATGAGCTTGATTACAACTTAATGATTATGATCTTAAAGCATCACTTGCTAAAAAAAATGAAGTGAGTTTTTGTACTGTTGGTTTACAACATGAGTTTTAAGACTCTTATTTTAAACTCACTTTCAATGTTTTTTAAAGACTAGTAATTTAATAACACAATACAAATTAAAACTCAGTGGTTTTGTTTGTTGGTTAATCAAGATTTCTATTCAAATCCAATAGAGTTATAAAACTCACTGAGTTTTAACTGAATGGGGATAAAAGTGAGTTTTAAAATTTATACATTTCACTACAAGTTTGAGTTATATAAATCACTTTTACGGTCAGTTCTTGGCAAGTTTGGGCAGACAAGACAATTAAGTGCATTTCTACCTGAAAGTCAAACTAATTCAGGCAGTGGTGGATTTGCCACTCTAGCATCAGGAGGTGCTGGTGGTTTTGCTGCTGTAGCAATAGGAAGTCGTGGTATTAATGTTCCAGCTGTTGGCAGTGGTGGGTTAGGTGTTTTTGCTTCTCCTATAATTTTTTTTCTATTATGTTTGTGAAGTAAGCTATATACATTAAAGTAGCAAATGATTTTTTATTTGTTGTTTGTTTTTTACTATAAATATTATAGTTCATTTAAGTTGTATTATCATATACATTACTATTGAAAATTAAATAAATTATTTTGTATTCATTAAAACTCAGTTTTGTTGTATAAATATGTAGCAGTCTCAGATGAATTTCCTGCACCTACGTCAAGTTATATGGAGGAATATTATGAAATGGAAGAAAATACAATTTCATTGTTGAAAAGCAAACTCAAAAAACAACACAATCCTTTGTCTTCATTTGGATTTTCAAAAATTCTTAATGAATTAGATGAACCAGGAAAGTCGGGTAAGTTTAAAAAATATAAGATTGTAGGGAGATTTATAATTTAAATAAATTTGTTGTTGTATTTATTTTAATATTAATATTTTCGTTTATTCTTTTAAATGTAGGTGACAAAGGGGAGTGCCAAACTAGCTCTTCACCATCAGGTAATTAAAATTTTAATCTACTACATTTTTGAACTTAGTGAGATTTCAAAACAGATTTTTAACACACCAACCAAAAAAGTAATGAGTTTTATAAAATCAGTGAGTTTGAAACTTAGTGGCTTTTATTTTATTATTGTCTTATAAATTTAGGTGAAAAAGCAAAAAGCAAAACTAGTTCTACACCACCGAAGAAGCGGAAACTGTCTTCAAATGAAGATGATGACAAAGTGATGAGAAAGGGTAATCTATATTTTCGCACATTAGAAAGGTTATGTAAATTTTTGTGAGTTTTATTGAACATATTTTAAAAACTCAAAATCAGAAAAGTGTCATTTAAGTAACAATCAATATTAGAAACTGATTTTTATTTTATAATGTTTATAGGAACTAGAAAGAGTGCACGAATAGCTTATAATATATCTTTTAGTACTTTTACAAACGACATTGATCATCCAGTTAAAATAGATTGTGATGATGAATTACAAGGTTAGTATTAGAAATCTTTAAGTGAGTTTTAATATTTGTATGTTAATTAAAACTGTTTTAATTATAACTTTAAAAAAATAAAAAATAGAACTCACATTTCTAATGTTTTAAATTCTATTATGTTATTTATATTTTAATGGATGATGATTTTGTAGAAGAAAAAGATTTCAAAAAGGGAAAGTTAATGAAGATGACAAAGAAATCAGGTAATCTACATTTTTAAAAAGTTTATTTTATCATGTAATTTGTTAATAATCTTCTTATTAATAGGTTTAAAAAAGATAAAGTCTTTGAAGAAAAATGTAGCAATTATTAAAGTGCCTTTTGGTGAGTTCAAAGTTTGTTATAAAGATTGTGACACATAAGATTGTTATAAATATAGTTGATTAATAATTTAAAAAGAAGTAGTATAATAGTTTTACTGTTATTTGTTTGTTTTTTATCAGTTAATACTTTATGATTGATTCTCAGATGATAATCCTAAAGAGAAAGTAGAAGAAAGAAAAGAAAAGAAGCTGGGTAAGAAGAAGATTGAGCCAAAGAAATTAGGTAATGTTATGATTTGATAAATTGTTAAGTAGTATAATAGTTTCTATATACATTTATGGACAGAAACATTCTGTCATTTTGGGCAGAAAGTTTCAAGTGGTTTGAGAGTCTATAAAGTAGCAATTTTGAGCTAAAACACTTTCACAAATCATACACAAGTAAACTCAACAGTGAGTTTTAATAATTTAAAATGAAGTAGTATAATAGTTTTAATGTTATTTGTTTGTTTTTTATCAGTTAATACTTTATGATTGATTCTCAGATGATAATCCTAAAGAGAAAGTAGAAGAAAGAAAAGAAAAGAAGCTGGGTAAGAAGAAGATTGAGCCAAAGAAATTAGGTAATGTTATGATTTGATAAATTGTTAAGTAGTATAATAGTTTCTATATACATTTCTGGACAGAAACATTCTGTCATTTTGGGCAGAAAGTTTCAAGTGGTTTGAGAGTCTATAAAGTAACAATTTTGAGCTAAAACACTTTCACAAATCATACACAAGTAAACTCAACAGTGAGTTTTCATAACTTTAGCATGAACATGAAGGTTAAACTACTACTAATATTAGTTAAAATATTAGTTCTAACTAGAAATTAAACTCACTGTTACTTCTGTCTAATAAACAACATATATATGAACAACAGAAAAGATACATGGATGGAGAACAATTTTGAAATATGATAACCAGAATTTGATTGTTATGTTAAGAGTCACCAAGTATTCATCTGTTTTTTAAAGGTTAAAATTTTTATGATTGATTAATAGATGATGATCTCAAAGATAAAGTAGAAGAAGCAAAAGAAAAAGAGTTGGGTAAGAGGAACATTGAGCAAAAGAAATTAGGTAATGTAACTTATTTAAAAAAATTAGTTCTAAAAAAGCAGTGTACTATTATGAGTTTTACCTG
>JBCNJP010000024.1:19098433-19262009 GCA_039602395.1 Deinandra increscens subsp. villosa | reverse complement strand
CAAAACTCGCCAACATTTCCAACATTCATGTCTGAATCGAAACAGAAACAAGATGGACAGACCTGAATCGATGTCCTGATTAGAACTGAATTCCGGCAGCCAGAAGCAGATTCCAGCGAACTAAATGCAGATTCCGGTGGCCTGAGTTTCGAGCAGAAGCTTCTCTGTCTCCCTGAAAAATGAGAAGTGGCTTTACCGGTTGAACTTCATTGTCCCGGTTGATGTTTTTCCGCTTGAAGTCATTTTTCTGGTTAAAGGTAATTTCCGGTTGAACTTTGAGATTCCGGTTGAACTTAAGATTTCCGGTTGAACTAGGGTTTCCGCTTCAAGTTGAAACGAAAGTGATTTCTGGTTGAAGGTGGTTCTCCGGTTCAAACCGTTTTTCCACTTGGATCTGAATCTTCCGGTTGATTGCGATTTTCCGGTTGAAGTGGGGTTTAACCGGAACCATCGTTTTTTCCGGTTGAAAGTGACACGGAACAGTGGTCTTCTCCAGTAAACCCTAGAAATCATCCTCAATACTTACCATCGCCATCGATAACAATTACTTTCATTTCCTTTATGTGGAAACCCTGATCACGTCGACTCATAATCACCATCATCTTCATCACTGATGAACCCTAATACATCGAACCAGTGGTTGCCTTCACTGACTGTTACCACAGTTACCAACACATGAATTACGAACCAGTTGCATCTTTGTTGTCGTCAACCTGTGACATGAGCATCATTGTCACCTTCTTCTAAGCTTGAACTAGTTGTGTAGTCCATTAACGCTCGTTACCATCATTCGTCAATTGTCATGCACATCAATAGAAGCAAGATATCGAGTTGTGGTCTTCGTAGATATCATCTTTTCTGTGTAACATGAACAGTGAGCTCCATCTCTTTCAATCAATGACCTGCAACTCTCGAACATTCTGTGTATCTTGTTCTTTTTAAACGAAGAGAGAGAGAGAGTATAGCTATGGTAAATTTTATGGAAAGGACTTTCCGTAAGAAAAAAAATGTGTGGAGTAGACGGATAGTTGACTTAAATCAAAAGAAATACAATGATTTAACTTTAAAAATAGTGTTAAGTATAAGGCCTTACCCAAATTTACTGTGTATTTGCTTGGATCACTTCGAACTGATGAAACGAGAAATACAATGATTTAACATCAAAGAGAATGAATCAAATCCTTGTCTCTTGTTCGATTGATGTCTTATACAGAAGGGAACTTATGACTTTGAATTACCTTAAGTCTAAACTATAACATGAATTTATAGATATACCTTGCTTACTAACTTGAAGTGTCATAACTGGTTTGGACAACCATGTGTAGCTAGAGAACCTCTAACTATTTCTATAAATGTTGTCACAATCTGTCTAAGTGGGAGTTTGTTGGATATTGTATGTCCAGACCCGACAACACCAGAACCCAACCCAGTTGAGACCCGTAATAGTTATACTGAGGACAACAAGAATAAAATCCGCTTAAACTATTAATCGGTAAAAAATCATGGAAATTAGTAATTAATTGTGGTTTATTCTTCTTTAATAAACAGATGTTTAATTACGATAAAGTGCGGAGTACGACGTTACCATTCATCGACTAACGTCTGTAACGAAATAAATAAATCAAATATTATCTGAGTTTATTGATTCTCGGTTTTACAATGATTATATTACTAACTTGTTTTATTAATTAATCGTTAATGCTTCATGGTTCGTTTCGATTAAGGACTTGACGAAGGACTAAATACGCAATTAGTTGGATATATAAATATCCGACTAAGGATTAACAAACCCTAATCCTTCTCTACGCCACCCTTTCCATCGTCACTCTCCCCTCTCGACGGCTCCCCTTCCACGACCCTAGCCGCCGGCGATCTTTGGGCACTTTCTCCATCCGACGATCATCAAAACACAACCACACAGGAGTCTTTTATGCTTTAATCGAATCACCACGAGTCGTCGCCACCCGAGAATCAAATCGCCGCCACCGATCTCCACGGCCGCCACTACACCTCCGTCGTCCACCAACGCACCAGCCACGTGCCACCGTCATAGCGGTGCTGTCATCGCAACCGGACGCTGCCTCCGCCACTTCACCACTGCTGCTAACACTAGCTGTCGTCATCCTCTCCTCTTGGCGCGAGCTCGTCACCGCCATTATTTGAGTCGTTGCGGTACGTGACGAGTCAATTAGCGGAGATCCGTGACACGCGAAGTCCAGATCTGAACAGTCATATCGTGTTTTTCTGTGAAACCCTAGCGACTCGATCGTTTCTCCCCGGTGTCTCAAACGTTTGTTAGAACACCGCTCAGGTATATCTAAAATCAGTTTTGGAATAGTCGTTTAATTTTGATCATATTATTTTAATTGTTTATTTCGCGTTACATTTTAACGCGAACGTTGTTTGTGTGCGTTTTTAGTGATTGTGATCCTGTTGACGTGTTTACGACCTTTTAGGGTTTACGCGTTAGATTAGTTTAAATCATTTTTTTCCGTTAACGGATTACTTGTTAATTCGTTCAAACTCTGATTTGCTAATGCTCTGTCGGTAATGATTAATGAAATGTAAATATATTTTTCTCTTCACCAGGCACCCATATACCACTGTCGTAACCTAACACTTGGAAGCAGTGCTATGAGCTCGTCTAATGTCTCCACCAATCGTTTAATTGCATGAAAGCCAAACACTCAAGGAGAGAGTTTAAGACTATATCCATCGCCATACCATCAGGTATGTGGTACCCAAGCTCATGTAGTCGGTCACGATAAGCTTTCATCATCACGACATGTTGATAAGTGGAGGAGTCAGGCGATACTTTGCAGTCCATAAATTCTTAAAGTGCCTTGTATCGTTCCTCTCTTTGATGAAACTCAAATTAATCTTTGTGTTCCGTTATGATATCATAGGAACTCATATTAGTAACTTTTTGAGAGTCGTTAGTGTGTTTATCTAATTCAATTTATTAACGCTCGTTCATTAAGAACGAGGGTAGATTTGGAATGGGTCTTTCCAGGACATCTGAGGGTGCCAAATAGCCTCAAGACTTTTCTGAGGGTGGCTTGTAATGATAGAAAGTTTGTCTTAGTTAATGTGTCCAGTTTGATAAGTGAATTGAGTGAGTTATCATTAGCCTTTTGAAAATGAGCAAAGTATTTAATTAGTATTTTTGATGTTTAATAATTCGTATAATAAATGTCGTAAGTATTTAATATCTAAGAATTATGAGAATTCGACTAACCAATTACTAAAGGTGGTTGTAGCACAAAATCAATAGTAATCAGATAATTGAAATGACAGCGAGTGTAAATTGTGAGAAACAGTCACAACTCTCGGTATGAGGCTGCTAATACAATTTTGTATTTTATGAGATATGTTTAGCCTCATCTATGCCCACTTTGTTTATATACATCAATAGTGTGGTGTTAAAGACTTCAACACTACGAATATATATAAAGAAACTAATAGTCGTCCTAAACTGTCATTGTGCGAGGCACGGTGTTGAAGATTCTAATACCCCACCTCGTAAGATGCCTTACGCATCAAGTGCGGTGTTGAAGACTCTAACAGTAACGTTTCAGTCAATATAAGTTCCAAGTATGACTCATTTAGGATTGGCATAATACTATTATTTTTAATTAGCGGATAGGGTTATTAATTTAATCTTAATTTAACAATCGTTAGAACAGAACGATAACCCTATCATCACTCAGGACACGATAATTTATGTAATGTAAATTATCTACGTGATCACGAATAAACAAACATGTGTGTTAACAGCCATTGAGTTCTTTAATCTTGCTAGAGCCTGATTGTAGGATCGAATTCTAGTTACAGAGTTGAACCAATAACAAGGTTTTACTTAGAATTAACCAGGCGGAAACAAGTTAATTCTTATGCTCTGTTTGAAGTAAAGTAATGTGAGATCGAATACAAGATAAATATAACAATAATATGAATAAAACTGAGCACTGTATTATAACTTGCAGATTCGAAGTCCATATCAGAGTGATTTACACTTGCTTATTTAAAGCATGGTTACAAGTGTCTATATATAGTGCCCTAAGGAATCATGTGACAACCGTCAGATACATTGTTAACTTTTCTAGTTAGTTCCGTTAGCAAACTCATAGTCTATTATTTAAATGTTTATAAATTTATTTATATTTAAATTATTAATTAATTTTAGTAATTTATTTCGTGACTTTATGTATTTCTTGAAAAATTGCATTTCGTGAGAAACCGGGTTTTGTACGCAATTTGAGTTTTATGTGTGTAAATGTAATTAGACTTTTCCCGACTAAACATCTCATGTTAAATGATTTTAAAACTTTAGAAACATTTCTAATAATTTTATTTTACAAGTTTTGAGGTTAAAACCCATGTATTTGAGTTTTGACATTATGTGCTAAAAATGGAACTTTGAGGGACTAAATGTGTAACTTTCTAAAACACAAAATCTGCCCAAGACTTCATCTCCTCCCCCATTCCACGCTTTCTTCTTCCTCTCTTCTTCCCCATACAGTGTCAACACACACACATACAAACTCTTGAGAATTTTCGGATTCCACCTTCAACCAAATAAGATTGTGAGTTCCCAACCTCATTCAAGCTACAAGAAGACTAGGAGAAGCTTTCCCTCTATCTCATCTTCTCCATCTCACCATTTTCTTCCGAGCTTTTAAGCCCTAGAATTTCATAACTCGAAATTTGTAGGTTGCATGTGTTAATCTAGTGGTTATGTGTATTTTGGTGTGCTAAAATGCTCATGGAACATGATTTAGGTTAGGTTATGATGTCTTGTGATTTCATGCAGTTTTGAGGTCGGGTTAAGGGCTATAAATGGGATAAATATTCTACCATGAAATGTTCTTGAAGTTCCTTTATGTGTATGAGCATGAATTTTAGGTGAAATTGCTATGTGCAAGTGCCAAGTTTGATTTTCGCTATGATATTGGTATGATTGAGTTTAGAGAAGAAATCACAAAGAGGAATCTCTCCTTGGGGTATGCCAATCTCTGGACTTCAAGACTCAAATGGATATTTTCTCCCTTCAACAAGGAGACCAAAAACTCTGCATCTACATGTATCCCTTCAAATGGAAGCAAAATTCACAGTCTCAGACACTCTGAACCCTCATAAAGAACAGATGAGATGTACATGTAAAAATGTCTACACATGTCTCAAGTTATCTGTGTAGATGCATGGTTCTTGGTCGTCATGTGAAGTATCAAGAACAAGAAAAAAAGCTACATAATTGTGCTGGTCCGAATTGAAGATGAACTGCCAGTTCGGAGGTACACGAACTTGTCCGAACTGGCAGTTCGGATGATCGTGTTTTAGCATAGTGATGTTCAACTGTAAATAGCTCGTCTTGTATAGAGTTTGGGATCAGTTGTTCAGTTTACTGTGTGTGTCTTAGTGTGTAATCTCTTTGTGGCTCTATGTGGTTAATACAAGTCCTTTGTATTTACTCCTTGTGTTCTACATTTTACATTGATTTCGATATGACTGAGTAGACGATCCAACGCTCACGCAATTTCAATCTGTATAAGTTTCATGATCAATAATATTTTAAGTATGTATCAGAAACTTAACAGGAACCCCCACATAATCTGATGTTAAATTCCAAAGAAATATTCTGACGGTAAATACTATTGAACTGAAAGACATGATAATCAATTATCATAAAATCTAACCAACAAGGCTCCCAACGGTAATATCTTTATCACTGTTCGAAGAAACAACAATCAAAATTATGGAAATTAAAAGGATTGTTCATCTCAAGAAAATGGAACGACAACGGGAGATACCTACAAAAGAAGTAATACTCAACCCTGACAAAAATCCTCCTAAGCCATGAATGAAAACAATCCCCTTCACAACTACTCCATAAAATCTCCTCACCAACCAAGAAAAAAGGTCATTCCCAACATTGCCACCAAGCCCATCCTGTTTGGTGACTCATAAAGTCATTAACATGCAACAACAAGTAGAGACTCATTGAGTCAAGGACACTTGGAGATAGACCTCAGGGATTGGTTCTCTTGGGACTCGACAAAGAGATCCATTCAAAGGGAAACCTCCAAAATACAGGACTCAGATTCCCCAAAGGAAATGACAAGGATTATGGAAGACCTGAGTACACCATACAAAGATGGTTCCTCAGGCACTGACAATCTCCTGCTAGAGATTCCATCAGTCAAACGGTAGGACATGTGTGACTCTGGTCAGTTAGCTAAAGAGAAACATCTATTGATTTTCCTTCAAACTTAACTAACATTATTCTCAACTCTGATCTTCTGAAATTCTCTAACTCAATAAGAGAAAACACAGCTAAACCCAAAGAAAGGTCACAATAAATTTTTACCCAAAGGATTAAAGAAGCCAAGATATACAAGGAACAAATCAACTATTAAACAATGACAAAGCGTCAGTTTCTTGAAAAGAAGACTTCAATAAACAGAAATAGCAGCCTTGCAAAAGGAAAGAAAGATGTTTTAAACTCCTCTCGAAGAATGTAGTAAACCATTTAAGTTCAACATGAACTCATTTACATGTAGGGCTACTCTAGAGAAATATGTATAAAATCTATTTCTCTCTGATCAATAAAATGATATTTTTCTCTTTTTATTCATTTTTCTTCAAATACTTAGGGGGAGATTGTTAGAACAATTCCAAATGTAATAGAAAACAATCAAGTATTAGAAGAAAAGACAAGAAATATCATCAAAATAGAAAAGAAGATAGAATCTGTAAAATATAAAGATTCTGTAATTTTACAGATATACTTTGGAAATTCCGAATAGTAGACCTGTAAAATTAAGTTTTCACAGAAATCCTCATTTCTGTGAAAGGCTTCTGATGGTAAGCATTCCTAGTCTTCAATAAAAAGTCTTGGAGGAGTTCAAGACTATCAGAAGATAAAGATTACGAGAAGTATAAAGATGCAATGTGTGAAGAACAAGTAAAGCATAATATCAACTTGATATTACATGCAAAGGTAGTTTGAGATAGTTGAAATGAGATAAATTGAAGACAAAATTACATATTTTGTCATTTATCTTTACCCATTTTGCAACTTTTCTCCTTTACCTTTTTTTGTTACACTCTCTGTCCTTTAACTTTTATATTCTTTCACCTTTTTTCCTTTTTAACGGATTCCGTTAAAATTCACTGTTAAGTCAAGGGTACTTTTGTCTTTTTACTATTTAGGGTCTTTTTTGTAGTTAAATAAAGATGGGGGTGTTTTATAAATATATCTTTTCTTTTGCTTTTATCACCCCCACCCCACTTCATAAACCCTAGTCTGGTTCACTGAGCTCTGGCTGCCACCACCACCACCAGATCCGCTTCAACCACCGTCTCCGACACTCCCACACCGGCTCCACCACCGTCTAGAAGCGAAAAACATTAACCTAAACACCGGTGACCCTTGCAAGCAGAGAAAATCGTACGTTCCAAACCTTCCACCCCTCCCCGGAGTTCCACTTCCACCCATTACCCGCCAAAAACCACCATCGGGTTTCACTTCGGGTTTCCGCTTCCTCCAAACCCGTTTCAACCACCACTACTCCCGTCGCTCCCATTGATATCGTCACACTCGGAGGAAGACGGTGACGGTGATGGATGTTGTTTATGCTTTGAAGAGGCGAGGAAGGACTTTTTATGGATTTAGAGGTTAATAGATTTATGTTTTAATGTTTGAATGAAATTCAATTGATATTAATGGGATCAAATTGAAATCTATATTTGTTGTTTTTCATAATTAGAACCTGGTTTTATGATAGTTTTTGTTTCTCATTGTTTAGAATTCAAATCATTAATTAATTTACGCTTCTGGAGCAGATTTGATAACTGGTTAGGATGAAAATTGATGGAAGATGATCCGGCCTGTTTAAAGCCGTTGGTTGTTTGAAAATTGATGGAAGGTTTCACTTCATTTGCTCAAGATGAAACTGATGATGGGGTTCACTGGACAGGAAGATGGTTTGCCGGCGGTTTAATGGTGGGGTTCGCCGGACGGGAAGCTGGATTGGGGGTTCGCCGGATGTTTCATCGGTGGGAGTTGGGCTGTATAGCGTGGGGGTGGGGAAAAGAAATGAGAGATTTTTATAATACACCCTACTCTTTAATTAAGTCCAAGAAATACCCCTAAAAGTAAAAAGACAAAAGCACCTTGACTTAACGGTGAATTTTAATAGAAGTTAGGGTAAAGGACAAAAGATGAAAGAATAAAAACGTTAAAGGACGGAGAATGTAACAAAAAAAAGATAAAGGACAAAAATTGCAAAACGGGCAAAGATAAAGGACAAAAAATGTAATTTTGTCTAAATTGAATACTCTCAATTTATCTCTATATACTCTGACACACTCCAAATTCCACCGCCCTCAACTACATTATTCCTTTACAACTTGCTATAAATAGCAGGTACTCTTCATCAACATAGGCAAGACATTCACTCACAATTCACAAGCTTCTCAAAGTGCTTACAACTTACTCTTGTAGAAAAGTTCTTTCTGTTCAATGTTGATAAATTGGTATACTATAAACTCGTGTAAACCATTATTTACATTTGAGATATACAAAAAAACCTTTTTATGAATTGTGGTCTTCCAATTTGATTTACTTTCCGCAACATATTTATTATTGTTTTAAATTAAATTGTACCTATATTGTTAAAGAGCCCCTCACGGGACCCAACACATGGGTCCAATGATCAATACTGAAATAGAACATGCCCATCTTCACCCTGAACCTTGTGTGATTCCTTATATGGTCATGGATCATTGTCATTTAGTCGCGTTCATGGCGGCTTGTGAAGGGGCCACTATACTACACATGTCAAGGTTTGCTCCTTTCCTGAAATTTACTAATTTAAGGGTTTCAATGTGGTCCATGTGGGTGCATTTAACTAAATGAATATATGTTACAATGCTTGTCATGCAGAATGCCTAATATATATACTCTATTAAACTATTCAGAATTGTAAAGATGCTTCCAATCCAGCTTAGCAACAAGGCTACAACTTCAGAAAGTGGTGGTGGGGCAGCAAAATTGCCATCAGGGGAGACAGTGACGGTTGCAGGCCTTGATCACCTTGTTCTATGTGACAACCGACAATTTCCTACGTTAACCCCAGTTTATAACTTGTGTTATATTTCGATAACGTCTGTTACCTCAGTTAACTAGAATAGTTACACGAGCACTGCACATGAGTCTAGACATCGGTCGACCAACTTGAATGTATATAATTTATAACTTTATATAAATTATATTTTATGATTTCATGAAAACGTTTTGTCATTTTATGTGACAATTACATTTGTTATTTTTATGTGGTATATATGTATATATATACACATGTTATTTTATTATTTTACGTGACGATGTGTCACGTAATCGCACGAAACGTTCTATAATTTTACGGGAATTTGAAAACCTATAGTTGTGGATTATAACTATGATTTTATGCTAGATATATATAGGTTACATCTTTATAAAACCCCGTTCGTTAAATATGTTTTGACGTTCACTCGAATAATCATCGCCTAATTACTCTTCGTTAGTCCCCGTTAACATTCGTTAAAAGTTCCTAAACTTTGGGGGACCTAACTTGTAATTTCTTAAACGATTTCAACTAAATAGATGATGAAATCTCAGGGGCTAGTTATATCATTCGACCAAAGTCGATTTGGAAACTTAAATGATGAAAACATGTTGATCGTCTTTTCTCCGCCTGGTAACCGACTTTTGCACAATTAACTCAAAGAAATCAATGGTCGTCGGTTACGGTTTTTCTCTTTCCAGTTGATCGGACCAAAAACTACAATCATTAGGGAGAGACTCATTTTGATTACCACCATCAAACGCCTCTCGAACAATCTTTCCCCCTCCCGATCTTGTTATTTTTTCTCTTTTCCGTCAACCTGCACAACCGTCTGACCATTGTTCTGCCATCAAACAACCACCTAGTGGTGACCACAAGTCACCATTCGAAGCAACCAAGGCGTCCCTGGACGTATGCGAGTTCGTGTTCGAAGCGGGATCGTGTGCGGGTTCGAGTTCGACATCACAAACGCAACAGTTTTCCATCTTCAAATTAAGGTATGTTATAAGCCATGTTAATCGATCATCCATGTGCTCTGTTTACGTGGTTTCACGATTTTTCGGTGACCGGAAATAAAAACTCCGGGCACCGAAGTTATGGGGAAGAAGCTGGTTCGATCTGGGTAAGGGTTATAAGGATTGGGTTCTGGGTTATGACATGATCGAGTAGGATGGCGGAGTGGTTAGGGCGCATGCCTGTTTCGCGAGTGGCGCGGGTTCAAAACCCGGCCCTTACCTCCCCGTTGTTTTCTTTTTTCTCTTATATGTAATCCTTTGAACCCAGCCTCATTGTGTATTGATAACACCCTCCTGGTTGAGTCTGAATCCAAAAGTGACCGCTGACCTGGTGGTCGGTGCCATGACCTGTGAACCAAAGGTCGCAGGTTCAAACCTGCTGACCTCCGGTTATTTTTTTTTCGTTCTCCTAGTTCATCTATTACCTTGTTCCAAAGATGGTTTGACCCTAAAATCTGTCACCAATCGTTTCCCTTGTTATGGTGGACTCATAGAAACCCTCATAAACATTGTTAACCTCATTTCATTTCCTCTCGTTAGCGTATATAATTTGATTATTACATTGTTGGAACTAATAATAAGTGTGACTGGCGCCATCAAATCTATTCTTGAATAATTCGGCTGAAGAATCCATTGTGAAATGATTCAGAGACGCGGGTTGTGATGATCGAGGCTTGCAAGTTTGGACCGAAGACGTTTTCTTGAAAAGTCAACTGTTCGAGTCAACGGTAAACGTAAAAGTCAACAGAAGATCGGTTCGAGCGAGTCAAGCTTCATATTAATTAAATCAACTTTGATTTAATTAATAATGTACTTTACTTGTGTATTTGTAATTTGCTCATTTTATTTGTGTCTTGCTAGTTAGTGGGCTAGTGAGCACATGGGCTCTCTATAAATAGGGGTGATAGCTTCATTTAAGAAAAGACAGAACAAGATGAATAAGGAGGATGATCTAGGGAGATGTGAGCTATCATTTCTGGAGAGAGAGTCTCACATTGGGTTTAAGCTTAACCCAATGTGACCGTGGATTTCCTATGACGAGTTTGTAATCATTCGGTTCGTTGTAATCATTCAGCAATAATCAATGAATCGTTTGATTTATCTTTTTTGTTATAGATGTTTTTTAGATTTTCATCATCCTGTCTCCCCGTCTAATCTTCGTTCTTGCTTAATGTTGAGATTCTTGTAGTGAAATCGGTCCAGACAAATGGTATTAGAGCGTGTACTGATCAGATCTCGTTTCACGACGAATCTGATCACTCGAATCTTGAGTTTGAGCTTGAATGGAGTGCAGATTGGAAAACCCACTTTGGAGATGAATAATTCTATTTTTCTGCATTTTTGGAGCTGTTGGATGATTTCTGGATGAATCTGATGATAGATTCTTGTTGTTGGGTTTATTTAGATGTGATTTCATGCTCCAATCGTTCAAATAAGTGAAGAAATGTGAGATCTGGGCTGAAAAAAACGAAACTGTTAGGGTTTTCACGTTTTTTGGGTGTTCTTGAAGATTTCGAGTTTGATTCTGAGTTTTTGATGATAAATCAGTGTTTTTGGATGAAATAAAGTACGAATCTTGATGGAAAACGCGTTCCGGATCCATTGGAATCATTGGTTTCACCTGAATCACAACAGATTTGACAGATCTGGAAAAACACACAATAGTGTGTGTTTCACGGTGTTCTTGGTGTTCATCATTCTCCTTGAAGATTGCCTTGGCGATTTCACTACCCTTGAAGATGTTCTTGGCGACCTCGAGTGCCCTTGAAGATTTCCTTGGCGATCTCGGGTGTCTTTGAACGTTGTCTTGGCGATTTCAGGTTAGTTCTTGGCGATTTCACTCAGTTCTTGGCGATCTCGTGCATGTCTTGGCGACTTCATGAATAACCTTGGCGATCCGGGCTTGGCGACCTCGTATAACCTTGGCGATCTCGTCTAAACACGACATCTGGGTTTTGTTTCAAATAATTTTCAGACAATTTTGATCGTCTAGGGTTGTGGAGGATTGAATTACGAGTTCAACGAGCTAAAATTCGTGAGATTTGGTCGATTATTCGTGGAGATATGACTGAAATACGATTTTCCGGTGAAGGCTTGCGTTTTTCCGATCATCTGCGAACTTTTCCGGTTCCTTAAGGTTTTGGAAGGTGGAAGACGACTTGTGATGACGTGTCTTAATACTAGTGGTCAACTGCAATCAACTCTCTCTCCTCTTGTCGGTTTGTATGAGTCAACCTTATTGGTTGTCGATCAGCCATTGGCTGCTTACATTACTTGCGGGAACCACATGTCTAGGTTACAAGAATTGAGCTGTTGCATGCTAGGTCGCTGGCGGGATCTAATTGGCTGCAGGGTAAACAGGTGGGGCCTAGCAGCCCTTGACAACCGTTGGAGAATAAAGGTTGTCGCCTTCTCATTGGCCGGATCCTACATCACACGGATCCGCCAATCTCAGCCTTAGATCCCATTTAATTCCAGCCGTCGGATCAGATTAATGATGATTTTCGATTGGCCCATCTCCACTCACACGGATCTTGTGTTTTCTTAAGAGATTATTAACACTAATAAATTTTCAGCATTATTTAGTTAAATGCGGGCATTTTCTAATAAGTCTTTAACGAGACTAACGAGATAACGCCGCTAACGGAATTTTTTGAAATTTTCGTCGGTTCATGGGTTTATTCCGTCATATTTCGACCGGGTTTCTAGTTTTTGTTGACGTCAAGACCGCGTTAGCTAACGACCACTGACGGACTGGTTTCGTTTCTCGGTTAAGTTTGGGACTGTTTCGTTATGTCTCACTCCAAGTTGTTTAGTTGATGCAACGCTAATGTCATCAAACCGAATTAACTGGAATCTTAGTTATATATTGGAATATTCCGTTAAATCTCTAACGGAAGGCCCGTTACTTGAATAAAATTGACGGTTTTCTCAAATTCATTACAAATTGCACCTTTTAACTCAGAGATCTTCAGGGAATATTTTTTCGAGCTCGATTTTCTTCACCCAAAATTTATGAAGACTCCGGTTATGAATAAATTTCTCGTTTACGCTCGGGATCTCAGTTTTTCACCGATTTGACATTTTATTTTAGCATCCAACCCAGTCACGCGGAACAAGTTCAGTATTTATGGATCATTCACAATTGTCAGCATCCAGCTTTCGGTTTCTCGAAAGATTTTCCGATTTAAGGATTTTAGTACCGTTTTCTCTTCGGAACTGAGCGGAACGGTTCCACTTTCTGCATCTTATTTTCCGCTTCCCATCGGATGTTTTCAGAGGGATCTAGAGAAAAGGGGGAATAATAATAGAACTTGATTATCGAGTCGATTACCTGAAGTTGGAGCATTTTCAGTGATTGATTGGTTTATCTGATTCGGTTTGTTGCGATTTTGACTCCGTTGTTCAACATTCTTAGTATTGTACCCGACCGTGTGAACCGAGTGAACTGCAACACTTGGCTCTCAACTGGAGAAACAAGAACAGAAGAAGCTTATTCAAAGGGGGAATCTTTACAACAGAAAAATTCCGGTTTATCAGTTATTCTTTGAAGATGTATGGCAGAGCGGTTCTTCACCAGTATGACAGATTTGACAACGTCAGTTAAGGGGGAATTGTTAGAATTAATAATAAGTGTGACTGACGCCATCAAATCTATTCTTGAATAATTCGGCTGAAGAACCCATTGTGAAATGATTCAGAGACGCGGGTTGTGATGATCGACGCTTGCAAGTTTGGACCGAAGACATTTTCTTGAAAAGTCAACTGTTCGAGTCAATGGTGAACGTAAAAGTCAACGGAAGATCGGTTCGAGCGAGTCAAGCTTCATATTAATTAAATCAATTTTGATTTAATTAATAATTTACTTTACTTGTTTATTTGTAATTTGCCCATTTTATTTGTGTCTTGCTAGTTAGTGGGCTAGTGAGCACATGGGCTCTCTATAAATAGGGGTGATAGCTTCATTTAAGAAAAAAACAGAATAAGATGAATAAGGAGGATGATCTAGAGAGATGTGAGCTATCATTTCTAGAGAGAGAGTCTCACATTGGTTTGAGCTTAACCCAATGTGACCGTGGATTTCCTACGACGAGTTTGTAATCATTTGGTTCGTTGTAATCATTCAGCAATAATCAATGAATCGTTTCATTTATCTTTTTTGTTATAGATGTTCTTAGATTCTCATCATCCCGTCTCCCCGTCTAATCTTCGTTCTTGCTCAATGTCGAGATTCTTGTAGTGAAATCGGTCCAAACATACATAAAGGGTGATTATTTGACAACTAATTTCTAAAATATATATATATATACCTACATAAATATATATTGAGAATCAATATATAAAAAAATAGAAACAGTAAAATATATGTGTTTAGAAATATAACACAGACGTTTTATTAAACCTTATACTTTTGTAAAGACGTACGTATATTAACAATAAATACTATAAAAATTCGCGAAATAAACGATTTATACACCCGGATATATATATATATATATATATATATATATATATATATATATATATAACTACACGATTTTTATAAATATATAATATATATCTCTTAGTTGTAACTTACTTATCTGTTTATGATTTTAACAACGTCATCATTAACTCGATTTGAATAAACAATTTTCTTTATCACATATAGAGATTTATCACCTACGTCACATATGGACTTACTTGTCAAATGAATCGTCGTCTAGGCTATGTCGCACATGTTCGAACACACACTTACGCATGTAAATTCAATAGGTGCTCGGTAACCATGCAAAACTCGAAGTCTCTCTAAATTGTAGCAGCGCACCCTAAGGTGAGTTACAAAACCTTTACGTTACTTTTGGTTTTGGACGATAACACACGCAAATGCGTTACACCCGAGTTAGGGTGATAACACGACAACTTTGATGTATGATTAAAGTAGAAATCCAGTATATATCACATGTTCACATAAAATGCTTTATCTTTCAAGTCCTTACTTTATCAAACCGTTAATATCGCATAGCGAGGGGATATTGGGTAGTATTACTGGGGTCTGACAAACCCTACTCAGCTAGCACGAGATGCACCACCCGACTGGCGGTCGGACTGAGGACAATGTCATTCTAATTTACCGTGATTGAGTAGACATGGGGAATGCAAAAACACGTACGGATGAAATCCTACACTTTTCAGTTAGCTTCGGTTGCGAACGTTTTAGTGACATGAACTTGTAATATACATACTTACATACGAATAAAGACTGTTGTATTCGTACTTCATGTTTATTCTAGATATACTTATGTGCTTATGTGAACTCACCAACATTAGTTGACACATGCTTCTTGTGCATGCTTTGTAGGACGCTAGGAGTATCGGATTTTTGGGCACGTACGTTGGTTAAAACCTCTATTTTTAGGAACTTGTTTTTAAATCTTTTCAACTTAAACTGGTATTTACTTATCGGGCGCTTGTTTGCGCAACTTGACTTTTACGTGCTTCCGCTAAACTTTAATCTCTGTTTAATATTTCCCGTTTGGAAATATATTTACATTTTGAACCTTTAACTTATGTTTGATGTAACTAATAACTCGGGTCCTGGTCTAGCTCACACCCCACACGGTAAAACTCCGTTAGTGGAAATTGGGAGTGTGACATTCTAGAAGAGCTCCCGGTGGCTAAAAACCTTGGTGCCTATAGCGGTGTTACTCTGGTCAAGATTGTTGGTCCTAGGTCCCGCCGGCCGCTTGGTATACGGGTTCATTTCTGTGTTCGATGTGACTTTCCCATAGCCGTTTATGGACGTTTGGTATGCAATCACGATCTTTGGCTTATTTACCTTACCTTGATAGAAATGTTTTTTCCATATTCAAGCCTCATACAAACTCGTTTGGAAAAATGGCTTCTGTACTGCCCCCCATAAAAAAATAAAAATTAACCATATATATTAAAGTCACTCCTCCATTTATCAAACACTCAAATTCCATTGAATAAAAAAATTCAAAAATTAAATTTTTTTTATGGCAAGTAGAAAGTAAGTTTACTTTTTATAAATTTATATTTTCCCATTCCCCCAATTTTAGTGAGGATTTGAGCCTATTTATAGCATGATCACCTATTAAACTTGCTCGTTTCTTCTTTGATTCTGAGATAAACTCAGGTACCTCAGTACATGTAGAACTTGACATGGTAATACGTCCCGAGATAGATAAATCAGGGGCCACGTAATTAAAGGATTGAGGAAACTAGAATTTCCACCTTTGTGCTTCCCATCTCATTTCTTACCCCCCAAAGATATCCTATGGTAAACCCCTTTGAGCCTAAACCTTTTCGTTTCTTCAACCTAATCAATTTGCAAAATACCCTAAAACCCCCTATAGCTTTTTTATTTTACACCACTTATTTTAGTAAAAATTGTTCTTTTTCAAAAACCCAATTGTGACTATTTTTCTCACACTCAATAAAATGTGAAAAATCCAAGACGGACCCCGGATTTTGCACTCCCTTGCCAAAGCAAAAAAAATGAAAATGATAAAATAAAGGGATAAACCCCTTAAGAGCAATCCAGGAAAGATCTTACAAGAATCTTTAGAAGAAAGTCACATAAAAACGGGAAATTCAAAAAGACCGCTATTTACGCTTTTTACCCCATTTTAAATAAAACATCCCTATCCTAACCCCAAGCCTACCCTTTTAAGTCCTCATGATAACTATTGATTTCTGGTGAGATTTGTGGATGTTCGATTTCGTGTGAAGCTTATGCTCTCTACTTGTTTTCACCTAGGTATGAGTGTTCACCCCAAAATATACAAATCAATACCCCCAATAGTAGTTGTTCAAGTTTATCTTGTTCTATAAATTTAAAGACTTAATGCAATAAATGTGTCACTAAAACTGCTATAGTTTATATACACCACAACGCACACCAGTGGCCTTAAAAGTCCGTGTGATAGTGGAGAAAGTGATCAACCACTTTATTGACTTTGTATTAAACAAATATCAAGAGAGGATTGATAAGATAACAAAAAGCAAGTACCGCGTTGATTAAAGTCGTTTTTTTTTGTAAAGGTGGTTGTACCATGTGCATGTTGTACCGAACTCATCTTGAGAGACACTTGAACCCGTGATAGTCTGTTACAATTTTTGATATTCTTTTCAGAAAAGAGACATATACCATTGATGCAAATCAGTTTAGAAGTGTTATTTTATATGTTTGGGGTTAGTGTTTGGTTACTATTTAAGTTATACTTAATTGTTACTTTTGGATGTGTTATTTAGATAGATTATATCGATACTACGAATGAGAAAACTAACAGTCGTACTATCATAAGAGGATTGATAAACTAACACATAAGATACCGTGTTTGTTGATTGTCGCCGACACGTCACACGGTTTCGTACTAGTCATAATCAAAGGTATTTATTTATAAACAAATTGAATGGAATTAAAAAAAACTTTATTCTTGTGACTAAAACTTAGAGCTAAGTTTTACAAGTGGTGTTTTAATTTGAGTGATGTTTAGTTTTGGTTAGTAAAGTAGGGTGGGTGTTGGGGTATGTTTGGCTTTCTTTTTGTTTTAGTTATTACTTCTACATGGTCTCCTTGATTGTTGAAAAAATAAAAGAGATATTTGATAAAAAGGAAAAAAAACAAGGGGCTATATATGTTAGTTAAGTAATACAGGAGGGGCTGATTCTGCAACTTTTTTCATCAACAAATACTCATATACATGCTAAAGTTTGAAACCCTACCCTAATCGCCGGAGCGATATCGAAATGGCCGTCTTCAACGTGGTACAAAAGAGGCGGAGAGCCGCCATCGCGGACCGTAAAAGAGCGGTTCACGGTGATCCTTCCACCGGTAAGCTTAAGCATAAGCCCCAAAACACCACTATTTCCGGGAAGCGTAAGCGCAAGCTCATGAAGAAATGGCGCCGGGTATAGTTCGATATGTTTGATCTTACTTGCTATATGCAAATTTGCTTGTTAATATGTCTAATTAAATTGATTCGGTACTTAACACCCAACAGGACCAGAAGGAGGCTATGGAAAAGGGGCTTATTACCATGGAAGATATCGAGATGGCTGTTGCAGATGGTATCAATCAATCTCTACTTTTATTATAATATCTTTTCATGTAGGGCTGGGCTGATTTTAGAATTATTATGAATCAGTAGAAACGTTTTAGGAGTAGAAATCACAAGAGAACTGACTGATGTGGTTAGGACTAAACCTTGACATGACAAATATCACATTACACATATTTACAGGATAGGGCAGGAACTTTTTAGTAGCAGAAGTTAAAAGAGCTAGATCGGATGTTAGGGCTAGAGTTTCAGCTAAAAACTATGTTGTCAAAAGCTCCTCTTTCAGGCCGACTCCTGGCTAAAATTCATCTGAACAGGCCTGAAACAATCACACCAATCGGCTTAAAAACATTCTAAACTAGCCTAAAACCCTTCAAATTGGTTGTTCTATACTGTGCCGCTTGCTTAAAAAACTTCATTTTTACGAGCTTTTGCGCCTTGAGTGTGCTTTCCGTCTTTGGCGCAAAATTAATAGAAATAAGAGTAAATTATTGATTTCGTTCTTTATAGATATGTGAAATTAGTGGTTTTCTCCTTTAAATTTAATAATTATTGATTATGTCCTTTTTTCTTGAAAATTTGCATACTGGTTGTCCTTTCCACCAAAGAATGTTATACAATCTTGTTAACTCCCCTCATGTGCCTCTTACGTGAGGGGCATTTTTGTCTTTTTACCTCAACTTTTTTTAAATTAATAGATGAATATTTTTTGATAAACAAAAATTGTGGGATGAGGTTAGAACATGCGACCTCCGGTTAGAATATTGATGACATACCAATAGGTGACAGTACAAACCAATGCAATCGCTATCAAGTCACTGCTAGCTAGCTTCACAAGCAGCCCTTACATACGATGGATCTCCGTGAATCTTCCTCACACCATCGTGTTTGATCCCAAATTTAGTAGCCAGCTCCACCTTCTTCCTAATCCCTCCCTTCAAAGCCTGCACTAAAAAAGGCCCTAATTTCACTAATTGGAAGATGAAAACACACTCGAGCAAGGATAATCGATCAAAATAATTAAATACGAACAGTGTGTGTTACCTTGTCCTACCTTGTCCTGAAGGATTTCATTGGTTTTGGGGTCGTAAATGTCGGAGGTATCCAGGAAGGTGATGCCGGTGTTAATGGCGTGGTGGATGAGATTGATCATATTGGGTTCGGGTTTGGGAGTTCCGTAGAAGGCGGACATTCCTGTACAACCTAAACCTTACCTCTCCAACCAGACCGGTCCGATGATGATCTCGTCCTCCACCGTCGTGGGTCTACGCTCCACGCGCCGCCCTAGCGTTGCACAGATGTGTGTTGTCTTCTGTATGTACTATGTACATATCCGTATCTAGGGTTTACATTGGGGAAGAAGGAGACAAGAACTAGAAGCGGTACATGTATATGTTGTAAGCTTTTTTAACCCGACATGAACATAGTTTGCCTTTTGTCCTACTGGCTTGTCATTTCTTTTCTATAATATTTATCTATTAATTTAAAAATTATGGAGTAAAGTAAAAAGACAAAAATACCCCTCACATGAGGAGCACATGAGGGGAGTTAACGAGATTGTTTGAAGTTCGTTAGTGGAAAGGGCAAAATTTTAAAATTAAGGACATAATCAGTAATTATTAAATTTAAAGGACAAAACCTGTAATTTCACATATTTATAAAGGATGAATCAGTAATCTACTCTAGAAATAATCTAAGTGTGCAAGCATTTTGAGTAATTTTGGGTCATGAAAATTATCCGACGGGTCAGTGGTTCATGAATCATGATTTGGATAAAGAGTAGTTCACTAATGGTTGTGTTCTTTTATAGATCATAATCTCATTTTGGTGTTGTTTATTATTAGGCTTTTTATTAGTGAACAAGAACTCTTATATCTGAAGTTTCTATTTGTAACTTCTTGCTGGTAAATTGTAGTAGCATCAATATACAAGGTAGACGAAAGTCATTTTTTCCCTTAAAGTATTTATAAATATTACATCTTTTTGCATTTGATTAGTTTAATTAGATTTTAGCTTATCTTTACCTTTAATAGAAAAGCAGACTTAAATATTAGAATTCATTATTCTTTCTAAGACAATGATCAGATAGTTACTAAGAAAGAAACAAGTAAAAGAAATATGGATATAGTGAAGCAAAGGTGGGGGTGGAAGCATGCATACTAAAAGCTTTAATGATGGAAGATTATTGTTGACGAATTAGAGATAATTATCTGATGACTTTTCCGTTACATCTACTCTGAGAACATTAGGTTTACAAGAAAAACATTACAGCATGTTATTTTCTCAAACAATAAAAAATCATAAAAATGAAAGATTTTTAAAAATAATAATAACTAATAACAATTGACACAATGCCCAAATCAACCCATGACCCGGTCGACCCCTTTTAACTCGAACCCTTTTGACATTAACCCGTTTGTACCTGTTAACCAAGTTGTCTTTTTTGCTACCTCTAGGCTAGAGTGTAGACCATGACAAAGGATTATTGTATCGCTTACCATTGCATGCACATGTTTACAGGATCAGGAACATCATCTCAAGAAACCAATAAATCTCCAGTAAAATTCCACATGAAAAAGAGTTTGAAGATTAGACCAAGCAAGAAGGACAAAAAGGGTTGGTATCTTATAATTATTATTTCTGTAGATCAAGCCTCTTGCTTGTATTAGATACTGAGGTTGTTATTTGATGCTTTGTAGGGAGGAAGAAAGGAAAATCAGATAAATCAGCCAAAGTGGCTTCATCAGATGTGATGATGATGGATTAGAAGACCTTAAAGTTTAAGTTCGCAGTTCCTTTTCAAGTCTTGTTAATGTAGTTCCGAAGTGTTCCAAACTCCAAGTTCTTTTATAGTTAATCACATTACCTTTGAGCTATAATTTTAACAGGAAAGTTGTTATCTGTAATTTGAATTTCATAGGGGTGGAATTCGGGGTCCCTTCTAAGGGTAGGGAAGCTTATACGTCGTCTATACTGGCTTGGTTAGTTATTACTATCCTGCCTGGTTGGTAGGGAGGGTGTTGGACCGGGTTTGAGCAATTCAATCTTCTAAAATTGTGTCCTATACTTGGCTCAAAACCTGTTGGGTTTGTAGTGGGTTTTGCCCATTGGACATACTTGTGGGTTTCTTCTAAAATTGTGTCCTATACTTGGCTTAAAACCTGTTGGGTTTGTAGTGGGTTTTGCCCATTGGACATACTTGTGGGTTTCGAGTAAGCCTGTTGAGTGTTTATTGGCTAATTTATATTTATTATAATTATAATAAAATATCTTAAATAACTAAACATATATAAATTAGATGATATGTAAATCAATATTTTTACAAATAACTTACTATAATAGATAAAAAAATAAAAAGTAGATAAATAAATTAAGGGGTAACTTTGTAGAAACATAATCAACTTTTGATTTTGTTCCAATTAGGTCACTTAAATTTTTTTTTGTTCTAATCAGGTAACTTAACTTAAAAATATGTTTTAATCCTAGATAAATGACCTGATTAGCAGGTAATCTTATCAATTTTTTTTACAAAAACTGAAATTCTATAAAAAATGATTTTTTATAAAAAACGAATTTTTTAAAATCGATTTTTTAATAAAAATGATTTTTTTATAAAAAGTTAAAATTTTATAAAAAAACGTTTTTTATAAAAAAAACTTTTTTTATAACTTTTTTTTATAAAAACGTATAACGTTTTTTTTATAAAACGTTTTTTTCGTTTTTTATAAAAAAATGTTTCTATAAAAACGTTTTTTATAAAAAAAATCATTTTTATAAAAAAATGTATTTTATATAAAAAACATTTTTATGAAATTTTAATTTTTTATAAAAATATCGTTTTTAGTAAAAATTCAATCATAAAAAAATCATTTTTTATAAAAAAATCAATTTTTATAAAAAAATTGATAAGGTTACCTACTAATCAGGTCATTTATCTAGGATTAGAACATATTTTAAAGTTAAGTGACCTGATTGGAACAAAAGAAAGTTTGAGTGACCTGATTGGAACAAAATTGAGAGTTGATTATGTTTCTGTGAAATTTTCTCATAAATTAATATGATATATACTTAAAATAAAGACAGTAAATAAAGAAAAATATGATGGGTATTAGGTACACGTATTAGGTATATAATGGGGTAAACACTTGGGTAATCGGGTTGGGTAAATGAGTATATCATCAATTCTCATAACTGTTAGATGTGTGTTGGGGTTTCGGGTTTTCCTGTTAGGTTTAGGTTTCATTGTCATCCCTACTGGTTGATATTATATTACATAAATAATATTATAATATTTATCTATGTTGTTGAAGGTGCACTCACGGCTTGTTTGGGATTGCTTATTTAAGTGGATAAGTGTTTTTTTTTGTCAAAAGTGTTTATTGCCTTATGACTTTTTAAAAAAAAAAGGTTTATAAAAAAAGTGTTTGGGTTTGCTTTATGACTAAAAAAGAGTTGAGTGAGTATGAAGTTAGGTGAGTATAAGTTAAAATAAGGGTAATATGATAATTCATCACTTAAAAAACTATAAAAAGTTTTGAAAATCCAGAAGAACTTGGCTTATTAAAACTAAGTTATTAGCTTTTTTTAAAAAGACAAAAGCAAAAATGCTTATTGAATTGCTAAACATTCAAACTTGTTTATTGACTTTTAAAAAATCTTATAAGTCAATAAGCAGTTTTAAAAATCAATCCCCAAAAAAATATATATACGCTTGAGATTAGAAAGACGTAATAATAAAATGATATGAAATATAATTACTACGTACATAAAATTATTATTACTTGCTAAATATTTTTATAAAACTAGTATAATATGCAATTCAAATTGGTGAACAAGATAATGAACAACATATTATGGTCATTTTATGTGTTTAGGGTTAGGAGAAATGAGGTCGAATGGAGAACATGATAATTTATACAAAAAGTTAGGGTTCTGGTCGCTGTAGTCCGCCGCGTATGACGACAAGTTTAGGAATCGCTTCGCGGTACGCGAGCCACCCTGGCTCGCCAATCCTTGACTTTTGTTGACTTTTTGCGTTATTTGATGTTTTGTGACAACCTGTAAAAATTTCCAGCTCAACCCATTAACTTTGACTTTTATCATTATCTGTTAGTACGTGCTTTATCTACTAATTATCAGATCATTATATGTTCATTATGATATATATATAATCGTGTAAATAATTTCCGAGTTTGTACCAACTATTTTGTCCGAATTAAAAATCAAGAAAACCCACTAATAACTTAGTGGAATTTCAAGAACAAGAAACTATATAAAAATGTAACTTTTTATATATCTTTCACCCGGTGTCCGAACTGACTTTTCGACACGTCAAAAATTTAAATTAAATTTTCATATAATTGAAAGTTTCGTCAAGACTTGAACTTTTTATATATCTCTTTTAAACACCTACACTTAATAAAAATCTAGATATTTTTATAAAACCCATATGTCTAATTAGCCTACTTGATTAGTTGTCTTCCATTTTTATTAAAACCTCTAAGACCAAGCAAAAATCTATTGGTAATTAACCACCAAGACCACCTATAAATACACCCCACTCATCACCACTTTTCCTTGCACCAAACCAACACCCAACACCTAACACCCAAACTCTCTTCCTCCTCTCCTTCTCTATTCGGCCAAGCCAAACATCCCCTCCTCCCTCTCTTAAACCACCGCCAACCACCACTCCACCACCTCCGGCCACCACCAAACCACCGTGAGCCGCCATCAACCACCTCGTTTCCTCTCTTTTTCCTCCCCATTGTGAGTCTTTTAACCCCTCTTTTCCTACACTTTCATGTACTTAGATTATCACCCAACAACCTTCAAGTCTTGATATAAACTAACTTTCTTTTTCTAATCCTCTAAACACCTAAATACTTGGGGTGAAATAATACAAGTAACACTTTGATCTAACACATTCTTTGGTGCCTATATGACTTAATGTTGCCATGACGTGGGGTTGTACACTAAGAAACCAAATTTGGGAGTATTGTGTACCAAAACCTAGATCTTTTATATTTCTTGCAATTTATTTACTTGTCATTTAATTTATTGCATTTTACTTACTTGTAGTCATTTATTTATTTTGGTCCTAACACATTTGTGTTAGTAGATTTGTCCTAATACTTCAAGTATTAGTAGATTTGTTCAACATTTTGAACATAAAGGTCCTAGCTTTTATTAGTAGATTTATTTACTTATTTGTTATATGTATAACTAACACATGACTTAAATAAATGTTCTAATAACATTAACTTGTTCTAAAAGACTCCATGATTTAATCCTAACACATAAGTGTTAGTAGAACTCTATATAAATCATGGAAATATAAAACATACTCACTGAACAAGTTAGATGACCAACCTAAACCATGGACTTAATTTTGGTAAACAAAGATTTGTTTAATAATTAACAAATGGAATGTTTCCTAAGGAGATGGAAATGAAATGGATTTTCGGACTTAAAAAGGACTTGGTATTTATCTAATAATCCCAAGTCAATAAGCTATAAAATATGTTTATTTTATAAATAGTCTCCAAAAACCTAACACTTGAATGTGTTAGTGAATGAAAAGTTTAAAATGGATTTATATATTTTTACTAGTTCAAGTAAAAAAATACATTTATAACAACATATTTATGGCAAAACATTTGGACTTTATTATATAGATTTTTGCTTATAAAAAAAAGACAATTTTATAAACATTGGGTCAACCCCTAAAAGACTAAGTTCAAGTTTATGATTTTTACAAGATAAAACATGACTTTTATTTATAAAAATGGTATAAGAGCTGTGACGGATCAGATTTGATCCCGACACACTTTTGGCAAATATTTTCGATGTTTTAAATAAACCAAAGTGACCAAAATGGAGAAACGCGTAGGGAGAAAACCGGGATCGAAACGGATTAACACGCAACGAGAAAACTCAATTTTAGTGGCTTTATTCAAAACCGACCAACAATATATATTAAGACTTGTAACTAACTTAGGGAAATATTCTCGACATTTTCTAGAAATATATAAAGTTCAAATACGATAAAAATCTATTCATTTAACAAAACAGGTGACTACGTTTTCTAAAATTTTAAATAAATATTTTAGTTATCAAATATTTAAACGATTACGACACCAAACGTTTTGACTTGGAAAATAATCATTGACAATTTCTAAATAAATACGTTCGCATTTTAAGTGATAACGTAAAACGTTTTCGACGTTTTAAACGTCAAATAATTATATTTCAACATATAATTATTTATAACACTTATACTTTTAATTTATTAAGAGTTGGTCATCTTAAGTCATTCCATGATTATAAACTTTTGTCAAAATGAATTTATAAAATCTTTTATCAAGGTATAAGTATAAATACGAAAACTTGTAGTTATTTTTAAACTTACTTATACTATTTCATAAACCTTGTCACATATTTTTACTTAAAAAAATATATATAATTCTTTTGACAAATAATTATAAAAAGGTTTAAGTCATGACATATAATAAATAAAAAATCTATCTATAAATAATAGGAAAATTGGAACTGAATGATACGAATTCACACTTCTTGGCCAATAATAATACAAGTTATGCATTTGGCCTACAATAATACCAATTAACCATCTCGTTCTCTAGAATGATACACCGTTAGTTTTTCACTAACGGTGTTAGTCACAAGGTTGTTTTTGTCATTTCTAAAGTTGGAGGGGCTCTTTTTGAAATACCTATAAATATAAAAAGCAAAAAAAAAAAAAAAAGTGGTAAAAGGAGAAGAACGGGGAGAAAGGCCGGAGCTCCAACCACCGGCGTCCACCACCACCTTCCGGCGTCCACCCCACATCACTGCCGCCTCTCACCTGCTGTCAACAACCGTACGAAAACCCGAACCCCAAGTCCTCTATGTCTCACCATCGACTTCGACGAATCACGACCGCAATCGAAGCCCAAAATCGAACCGGAGACCCTAGCGACCTCCGGCCAAACGTCACCCAAACCTACCTCTGCCAGCCTCGCCACTGCTCCCCATCCGATCGCTGGATTCCGCTGACCCGACCCCATCTTCTCCCCTTCGTTGATTCCGGCGAACACACCAACCCACACCTCCCTCTGATCTCGCCCTTCTTTCCGTTCGATGAATTTGAGTGGGTTGAAAATCTGGTTGCCACCGTCGCAGATCGGCGAGATAAAGGTCGTCGGAACCGTCGCAGATCGGCGAGATAAAGGTCGTCGGAAACTAGGTCGCCGGAAACAACGTCGTCGAGATAAAGGGCTGAATCAGATCTCCTTTTACCACTTTTTGTTTTTTTTTTTGCTTTTTATATTTATAGGTATTTCAAAAAGAGCCCCTCCAACTTTAGAAATGACAAAAACAACCTTGTGACTAACACCGTTAGTGAAAAACTAACGGTGTATCATTCTAGATAACGAAATGGTTAATTGGTATTATTGTAGGCCAAATGCATAACTTGTATTATTATTGGCCAAGAAGTGTGAATTCGTATTATTCAGTTCCAATTTTCCTAAATAATAATAGACATTATTATTATTTATTTCAATGTTTAAAACTTGATTGATTTCTTTTAAGTTAAATTGATTTAGTTAACTTTTCTTTATATCTATTTTGACATAAATATAAGTATTGATTTCGTTTATTTATTTGATCAATAAATATTATCAATCGGACTTTCAAATCTCATACAAACGAGATATTATATCAAGACTTGACCGGTATCGTTTGGGTGACTTTATTGTTACTCAATAACCAAATACCTTATATATATATATACAATGTCTCATTATCTATTAGGACGTTACTTGCACCATTTCGTTTCCGGACTTGCATACTTGTCATTACTTTCACCTAGATCATGTGAGTTTCACGGTCCCTTTTCTTTATAAACCGTTTTATACTTTTGGGGGAGAATTCATGAAACATCAAACTTTATACGTTCTTTTGACTTGTATACAATACCCCTTTCTTTTAAACTGTCTTAAATATCTTGGAGGATCATTCCTGAATCCAAGAAACAAACTTTTACTTGACATTATGGTTGACTGTACATACGTATGATCACATATTCTCTTCCGTATCCCAAACAAGGGTACATTTCGTTATAAACGTTTGTACAACAAAACCCGACTATTAACTAAATTCGATTAGTTCTGGTATGAAACGATAACTAGTGAATATATCTATTGGGTTGACGCCCCTACCCAGATTGGTAGCTCCAATCCTGACTCCGATAATTGTCAAGGGGTACATGTCAGTTATTCTGCTCCGATCGGTTTTTCTTGGGATAGAATACCATGAGTGGGTAAACAGTTAGTGTTCGAATTTGAGGTTCATGTGAGATCATACAACAACAACAACGGTAAGCCGAATAATAACAAACAGTGCAAAACTTGACTTGCAGAAGCCTTTCATTAAACTGTGCAAAACTTGACTTGCACAAGCCTTTCATTAAACTATGTAAAACTTGACTTACACGACTTCTTTTACTACATATTTTTGTATGCCTTAAACTATTTATAAATAATTTGTAAAGTCATTAAACCTGTGGACTCACCAACATTATGTTGACTTTTTAAGCTCATTAATTCTCAGATATTTAACTGCTGCTTACTTGGAATGACATTCATCATTAGGACCTGCATGTTGTTTGGTGTCATAGTCAACACTTAGCGCATTTTGGAGTTTTCATCACATTACATCAATTTGGAATAGTCATACTTTTTAAACTCAACTTTTGTACTTTACAATCATTGTTTTATTATCACTACTTTCCTCTGCAACTTGTAAGACATTTTGTGTAAATCAAGACGTTTACTTTTGTTTAAATCATTTAGAGGTCGTTCAATATATCCATGACTATGACTCCATGACTATGACTCCATGACGTCACACGCCTCCGTTCCCGAAATTTCAGGGTGTGACATGTTTTGGTCACAATTTTTAGCGGTTTAGCTTCCCAATTAATCACCATTAGATTCATTTCATCCAACCCAATAGAATCGTAAATATGTCCAATTTAACATATGATATTAAAAAACGTGATCTTCCGATTTGAATCGTGTACCGCTATCGTGTAAAACACGAGTTGCTTAGGAACCCAATCGGTTCCAAAAGCTTTTAATTAAATATTTTGTTTTGAAAAATGATTGTAAATTATCTAAAATCATTATTTAGAGGCATAAATACTCAGAAATTCTTCCGGTACTTATTAATCCGCAAATCGGGAAAAGCAAAAGTTTAAAATGAGTCGGGTTTCACAACCGGGTAACAATGCAAATGTTACATCAGATGTAACCCTGGGTAACCGAGTTGGATGTTTGATGTTCAAAAAAATCTGATTAATTTTAAAAGAATTTGAAATAAGTATTGAATTTAACATATTGACGAAACATATTGATGAAAGATAAAAAAGAAACGTCATTTTTCATGCGAAGTGTAGGAACGAATCAGGGCCATTGATTTTAAAAATTAATGGGTCAGATTTTATTTAATTCTTAAGAAAGAAACGTTTAAGCGAAGTGTAGGAAGGACTTAGAGCCATTGACTTTAACAATTAATGGTTCGAAGTTAAGAAGAAATTTTAAAGCGTAAAAAGGGTTGGAAAAGTAAAATTGGTATGGCCTAAAATTGTTGACTTTTTCAACTCCTCCAAACTTCTTTAAACATCTATAACTTTTCTATATGACATAATTTTTTTTATAAAAAAATCCACCATTAAATCGAGCATTCTATTCTCTTTCATTTGAGTATAGTATTACTATAATTTAAAAAAGCCCGTCTATGTGCTCTCTTATAACTTGCGTAATTATCTTTGCGTAAATATTCATAAAATTTATGTGATTATCTTTATAACTTGCATAGTTATTACATTACTATCTGGTTGTAACTGTATAATAATACAAAAGCAATTGCTTTGTCCTCTCACAATATTACTGTACATCGTGTAGACCAGTAGTGTTTTACCACATATGTCGTCTCACACACATCTTTACAGCCATTTACCTTATTTCTCTCACCTTCATTTTCCGCATTAAAAGTGGTATAGAGAGCTTCTCTTACTCATCAACAACGATCCTGCTCTCATATCGATGACCACCGACGACTCTAGATAACACTTTCCCACCACTTTGCAAATCAACGAATGCATTATAGTCGTAAGGTTTTTATAACAAACACATCACATGTTCATTTCCATAAAAGTTGCAAGATTACCCGCCACAATGTAATCCCATAACTTAATTCCAAAAATTCAAGTCAAATGGATGACCCGCCGCAACGCGCGAGCGGGTCACCATCTTCTAATAAACATATAAGTTCTGTGATTATCAATAATGATGAGCAAAAAAACCAAAAAACCCGAATCGGGACAGAAAAAATCACAAAAATCGAACAAAAAATAACCAAACCGAAGTAAAAACTGAAAAAACAGAACCGAAAAAAAACCAAACCGAAACTTTTGGTTCGGTTTCGGTTCTGGATTAAGAAAAAACCGAAAAAACCGAACCGAAGAGAAAATTAATAATTTATATAATTTTAAGTTTATATAGATATGTATATGTGTTTTAGTTAACTTAATTACAGTTATTTACAATTCTTGTATAACTCAGTTGATAATTACCTTTACAAACCACCAAAATGCTCAAGTTGGAGTGCCATCTCAATCTTTTATTTCATTTTTAAGCAGCAACTCGTCTTCTTTCCTCTTTTATTATCGAAAACGATGAAGATAGGGATCAAGATCTTTAGTGTTAAAAAATTTTGAATTTAAAACCAATTTATATTTTGTATGTTACACGTGTTTTTGTTTTTTCTTTAGTTTGATGGTTATAACGATTCTTGTTTATTACTATCAATAATTTATCTTCTAAAACTAGACATTTAAATTTTAAAACTATTTTAATCACATCTTAAGAAAAGAAAAAAAAAGCTGAATCAGAACCGAAACCGGAAAAAAACCGAAAAAACCAAATCGTGAAAAACCAAAACCGAATGGTTTTTTCTTTAGGAACCGAACCATTCGGTTTTCGCTTCGGTTTGAGCAAAAAACCGAACCGAATCGAACCATGCTCACCGCTAAATTCAATATAGCTTGTGAGATTATCCAAATTAACAAAAGACAGAAGATTCCAGTGAATTTAATGAAGAGACAATCTAGTGGATGGATTCACTTTTTATCTAGCGAGACCCCTTCTTAAAAGAAGTAGTTAAAAAGCTGGATAAACTGAATTTCTCATTCAATTTATTCTCAACTACTTTATGCTTTCCCCTACGATAAATAGAAAGACTTCGGATGAACATCGGATGAACAAAACAAGTGAAGCAAAATACAAATTCACTAGCACTTCAAATAGTTTGAATTATACTCACATAGAAAGCTATTTTGTACTTACACAGTTACACCATAAATTTTTGTAACAATTATTACTCGAGATATATACAGAAAAACTTTTATAAGTTCTTGTCTTCCAGTTGATTTTCTGTTTCACACAATCTTAGTATTTATTTAAATCAACTACACCAACTCTGTTAAGAGCCATTCGGGACCTCACAATTGGTATCAGAGCATACTGAATCTTCCATATTCAAGATCTTGCTCTTCATTTTACATTACTCTATTTTCCTACTGCATTTCTTTTCTAAAAAAGCAAACTTTTAACTGCTTAAATCACTTAAAAAATATCAGCAAGAAATTGGAACACTGCCAAATCTCATGGCTCACTGGCTAAACCTCCCAAGTTAGCAAGGGAGGATAACCCACAATAGAAAATAAGAATCATCAACTTTCTTAAGGAAGTAGATAATTCACTACCAGATTGTATAGCCAAGGGACATATTTTCCCATAGTTGAAATCATTGAAATAAAAGAAACTGATGCAATACCTGGTGTTCCACCACAGTCTATTCTTACACCAAGGAAGTGGTGGAGTGATGAAGATAAAAAAGGAAGCAACTGTGGATAGAACCAAAACTATCATAATTATGCATCTTACTCATGAGATATTCTCTCAAATTGACTGTAATACCTCTACCAAGGGCATATAGGATGCGCAACCCTTGAAAAATTATTTGATGGGGGGGGGGGGGGGATAAAAAGAAACAAACATACAAAAACTCTAAATTAGTACGAATCGTTCAGATCATTATCAAATGAGTCTATTAAGAAAGTTTATAACAAATTTGCAACAATCATAAACAATCTTTGTTAGTGCAAGTTCCTGATGTGGTTGTTACTGTCCGAATAGACTAACAGACGAGGAAAAACATCAACGACTATGATTGCAAGACTCAACGAATAAGCCAGGGAATGAGTCACCGATGAGCTCATTCAGTGGGATGCTCATTCGATGAGTACTTTGAGTCTGTGTTTAGTCTGATCTAATTTGGTGAGAGGGGAGGTCATGCCCGACCTCCCCTGGGCTTAACTCTGATGTATGCTCCTTCGGTTATGTAATCATTGACTCCAATTAATGAAACCCTTTAAGTTTACACAAACTTCCCTCCATTAAAATGATCATACATGACCTGGAAACGATCCCGCTAACGTAATTACAACTGGTATCAGAGCACCCGTCAACAAGTCCTGCTCCAGCCATGCAAACCCTATATCAACTAACAACATATTGAAAGTTTGAAGATTGGATACAACACACGTCAAGGGAGACTTTGTTAGTGCATTTTTTGTGTGACGTGTGATGTATGTACTTATCTCAGTTAGTGTGGTTAGGGTTAGTCTAGTTGAGTGTAGATTGTGTAATTCACTAATTGTTGTGGGACTTGGTATGTGATCTCACGAATGATAGGGCTGATCAATGAATGTGAGTTAACTGAGAACCAATGAATGAATAAGTCTATAAATATATGGAATTCATTAGTTGGTATTGCAACATTTTCAAATTATCTGGTTATGAGACCCGACCCATTTTGAAACTTCGCATTTTCCCGATTACGGTTTAATAAGCACCGGGAAAATTTTCGGGTATTTATACTTCAAAGAAATGTTTTTAAATGAGTCATAACCGTTTAAAAAAAGTATATATAATTAAAAGATTTTGGATCCAAATTGGGTTCCTCAAATTGAATATAAAGCAATTCGTGATTTTTACGCGATTTGGGTACGCGATTCGTCGTTAACCGGGAGATCATGATTTTGTGCATCGAATATTAAATTTCATATATTTATGATTCTATTAGTCCTAAATCACATCACAAGTCATCACGCACAACTTGAGTCTTGAAACGTTGGTGATTAACCTAATATTGATACGTACGTCAATTTGCCCAAAAACGTGCTATGTTTGATCGTAATTAAATGTATGGTGTCACACCCCGGTCAACGGTTTGGGTGTGAGCGAGACGGAATCATAGTCGCAGATATACAGAACAATTTCTACTAAATTCAAACGTCCTAAAAACGTAATACCATTCATGTTGCAGTGGAAAGATGTGGTGAAATGATATTGTATTACATTTAAATAAAAGTCTTAGTTTGATATTGAAATCATAAAGCATTTTATTTAAGATAGGTCGGGACTACGACTTCGGTAAAGCAGGGTCGAAAGTTACAGTGAAGCCCCATTTGCACGTCTTCCATAATAAGCATAGATACCTGAGAAATCATGAGTTTAAAAGGTCAACATAAAGTTTGTGAGGTTCACAGGTTTATGACTGTATGGTAAGTTTGTAAAAATATTTTATAGTATGTTGGTAAAACAGTTTACGGTATACTTAAATGTTACGTTGGTTTACTGTCGTGGTTGTAAGATCTCCCATGAACCTCAAATTCGAATACAAACGGATTACCCACTCATGGCATTCTATCCCAAGAATACCGAACAACGCAGAATAACTGACGTGTACCCCCTTGACAATATACGAAGTCAGGATTGGAGCTACCAAACCGGGCAGGGTTGTCAACCCACATAGATCTATTCATTAGTTATCGTTTCGAGCATAACTAATCGAATTCAATTAATAGTGGGATTCAGTTGTACTAACGCTTATAACGATAAAGTACCAGTTGTTTGGGATACGGAATGGAACATGTAGTCATACGGCTAACAGGTAAACCATAACATTAAGTATAAAACATTTTATCAGTTCATGATTTCTCCCCCATAAGTATAAAACAGTTGTAAAGAAAAGGGGCCGTGAAACTCACATGATTCAGTGATGATGATGGATTACCGAGTGGCAACTAGCAAGTAAAGTCCTAATAAAACATAAGACAATATGCACAAGGGTCCACATAATCATTTGAGTAACGAACATTACCAAAATGATGCCGGTAAAGTCTTGACGTATAATCCCGTTTGTAGCGTTTGAAAACCCATTAGTTAATCAGTTTACGAAATCAGTAAATGCGAATGTTCACGTATAAAGGCATTTATGTAAATTGAATACAAGTAATGAACATGCGATAACGTATACTGAAGGCGAGTTCAAACAAGTCTTGAATATTGTTTTGAATTATAATATTTTTTATTATTTTTAAGTTCACTCGATCGATTGAATAATCGACCGCGTTTAAGTTATAATATATATAACTAGGGTTCACAATTATTATCGAAATAATTATTCTAACTTGTAAAATTATAATTTATCAAATTATTACAAGTTAGATATTAAATGATTTAACACAAGTAAATAAATATTAAAGGTTATTTTAAATTTAACTTATGTTTAGAAAAATTAGGGTTTTGAGTTAATATAAATATAATTATTATTAGAATAATTATATTAACAAAGCATGGTGAGTTTTAAATCAAATTAGGGTTTCTAAAACTCATACGAATAATTATTTTTCAAAAATAATTATTTACGTTTTGTTACGTCGTAACACGTTTTAAATCGTTTAAGGATTTAGTTTCAAGTCAAAACGTTTGAAATAAACATTTGATCCGGTTAAATCGTTTTGATTATTTTGAGTCATTTAAAAATAATCAAAAATGTTTAAAATATTTTTTTCATAATTTCTATAAGTCTCTTAATTTTATTTTTATAAAATCTTTTTTAAATAACTTTATTTATTAAATAAAGTTGGGTTTTAAATTAAAGACTTTTTATAGAATATTCTCCACATAAAACATTTTCCATTTTTTGTATAAAATCCAAGATTTATACCTTTTTGGATATTTGTCATAAATATTTCCTTTTTATCATTTTTGGATATAAAAATATATTTATATATATTTTTATCCATCTTATTTTCTATAAAATCGAAAACAAGCATTTTAAGTCTTGTTTTCTTAGAAACTATATTTTTATAAATGTGACCATTTTATATATCAAGTTCCATGATGAGATTTTTATAGTTTTAATTTCCAAGTAATTTATAAATCACTAGTTTTAATATTCATCCATAAAATTCATTTTAAGGTTTTTAAAGCTATCATTTTATGTCCAAAAGTTAGTAATACTTCCTAAAGTCTATAATAAGTCCATATGTGTTCTTAAACACCAAATTTAGTCCATGCTAATTTAAACACTAAATTAGTCCATGATGATCATCATTAGCATATATTAGGTTATAACAAGACGATTAAAACATAAATCACAACTAATAATCCTAGTAATTTATAATGTACTAACACATGTTAATAACAATACTAAACCATTTTATAACATTTTGGCATATGATATCATCATTTAACTATGCTAACATATATATAACCATCATAAAATCATCAAACCAATTAACTAACCATTTAACTAGGAATTTAACTATAGGTTTCCATCTTTAAATAAAACACTTACATCATTGTGTTAGACATTTATAAGATGATCATAGTTGGTTAACTAGTTTTTATAACTTGATTTTTCATGGATTAAAAACATCACTTAACCCATTTTCAAACCTTATAATCTTATGGTTTAGGAAAAACAAAGAAAAGGGTTAGAAAAACATAGTTAGATGTTTATGATCATTTGAAAACTTCACATTTGAACGGTTCGTTGTCAAGACCCGATTGATCACTTGGGACGTTTAAAACGTATAAAAACGTAAACGAAAACGGTTTAAAGGAATTACAACGCGAGAGGGATTTGAGAACCCGAGAGAGAAAATAGAAGGTGGCGGGTGACGGTGGTGGAGCTCGACGGCACAGCAGCAGCTAGCGGCGGGAGGAGGGCTTCACAGCGGCAGCAGTACGGAAGCAGTAGTGGCGTGACAGTAGTAGCTCCATTGTAGTAGCTCTAGCGATAAGAGGGCTGCACAGCAACTGCTTCGGCGACGGCAGTGGGAGGCAGCAGCTCAGTGGCGGCAGGTGGAGGAGCAGCAGCTCGCACAACATGGTGGTGGCGATTGTTGGTTGCCGAGAAGAAAGGAGGAAGAAAGGTGGCGCACAGTAGTAGCAGTGGCGGTGGATGTGGTGGTGTTGTGCGACCGGAAAAAGGAAGAGGAGATCAGTGGTGGTGGTTGTGGCTGTTCTCGACAGAAAATGGAATGAGAGGTGGTGGTTGGGTTGTTGCTTGTTCATGGCAAGGAGGAAGGTGGCCGTGGTGGTTCTGCGCTTCACGACCAGCAACACCGCAACAACGGTGGCACACCAGCAACTCCGATCAACTGGTGTACGGAGGCAGCATGTGGTGGTGGTTGTTTCCGAGAGGGAGAAAGAAAGAGAAGAAGGAGGGTGGCGGTGTTGTTGTGGGTTGCTTGGCCGGAAAAAGGAAGAAGGATGGGGGTGATGATGGTGCTGCCGAGAGGGAGGAAGAAGAAGGAAAAGGGTGGTGATGGGGGGTGGTTGTTCTCCGGCAGAAAAAGAAAAGGGATGGGGCAAGGAGGGACAAGGGTGGTTGATACTCACAAAAAAAAGTGAAATGGGTGTGGGTCTTGATCTTGGCAGGAACCAAAAGAAAGGAAGAGGGTAGGTAGATAGTGTGGTGTGGATGTAGGGTGGTGTGGCCATATTAACATCACAATTTTTACCAACCATTATCACCTACTAAATTCTTTTATATAAAAAAAATCAACAAGTATGTAACTTTATTTTATAAAGCATTGCCATGTTTTTTTTTTGAAATTTAAGTGTTGTGAAGGTTTTTATAAAGTATATAAAGGATGGAGATGATTAAAGCCATAGCACTTCTAAATCTCCAAAGTATAATAATTATAAAAGGTGGTGATAAATTTATTATAAAAATTGAAAGGTGGTAACAAGTTTTTTTTTTATTTTTTTTATAAAAATTGCAAAGTTGATGGGTCCATTTATTTAAAATTAACCCATTGGGTTTGGACTTTATATTTGGCCTAAATATTTACAGAGAAATGTAATTGGGCCCGTTTGTCGGTTATGGGCCGTACGGGTCCAAACGGAGCGCCGGTTCAAGGACCAGGCCCGTTGTGCATCGGTTGGGTTCACGGATCGCCACGATCATTCGGTTTATCAAGTTTATGTGACGGGTTAAGGTTTCGGGCTTGTTTTCATTATTTTTGGCTCATTGGGCCTATTGGGCCTAGTTAGGCCCAACAGGGTCAACGATTGAGGTTTGGATTAAGTCTTGACAGCGGTTTCAGTTTGTGATGTTTTTATTTCGTAAAACCAATTGTTTGAATCGGTTACATGAGTTTTTCAGAAATCAATTACAGTTCTTAGTTTTGCACACGCGTTACGGTTTGCGTTTTCAGTTTCGACAGTTCGTGACAGTTTTAAGCTCGACCATCCGGATTGTTTAAAACCGAATAGTTAAACATACGATCGCTTATCCGTTTGCCATGTCGGTTATACAAGCGTACGACACCAGTTCCAGATAAAATATAAAAATACATTTTATATTTATATTTATTGTTATTGAAATTCCATGATTAATCCATGGAATATATATGCATTTTATGGATATACGCTTCAAGTACAAAAGCGGGATTAGGTTTACGTCATCAGTTAGCAGTCAGGCACAGTAATTAACCATTTAAACAGTAATAAGATCAGTTAAAGCGCATTAATACTTAATTAAAAAGTCAAAGTAAAGAGGTTTGACCTAGGTTTTCGGACGAGGTGTCACATTCTCCCCCAGTTAGAAGAATTTCGTCCCGAAATTCAGTTCTTGATCACTGGTTGTTTGTGACGTTTCCGAAAAGACAAGGATACTTCGGACGCCTTTGGTCCTCGGGTTCCCTAGTGTACTCTGGACCTCGCCATGAGTTCCAGCACACTTTGATAATGGGAATGTGGCTATGTTTCGTTCTCGTAAGGTCTCGGTCAAGTATCTTGACAGGTTCCTCAATAAGGTGAGGCGTTTTATCAACTTGAATTTCGTTAAGTGGGACGACAAGCGTTTCGTCAGATAAGCATTTCTTTACGATTACTAACGTGAAAGACATCATGCAAACTGCTAGCTATTTGGGAAGGCGTAGACGGTAAGCTACTGATCCGATTGTCTTAGTGATTTTAATTGGACCAATGTAACGAGGGTTAAGCTTTCCTCGTTTTCCGAAACTGATGACACCTTTCCAAGGTGACACTTTTAACATGACGCGATCACCCTTTTTAAAGGATAAGGGTTTGCGATGATTGTCGGCAGTTAAATCTCAGTAGTCTGATAAAAGAATGAGGATTGACACACGAATGAACAAGGTTTTGAGTATGAAGGGTTTTTGGACAAGTCAGGATTTCTCATGAATGGGCTCTACCAAGATTTTCATGCAGTTCAAATTACAATTATGTGTGCACCCACAATTGTGATTTGCCTTACATGATCAGCCTAAGCTTCGCTCATACATGAGTTTTCTGTTTGTCAGAAAATGAAATGTGCCGGGGATTCCATTCGTCTTACGAAGTGGTTCGGGTCAATTAGCTTTCGATTAGATTCTTCCTTGATTCTCGAAAGTTCCAATGTAAACAAGGAGCTTTCATTCCTAGTTTACTAGACCTAGTTATTGTCTTTCCAAGACAATACATGTTATAAGGTTTTGATCTTTGAACATGTCAGGCATTTACCGACATAGGCAGCTACCTCGGATTTCATGTTAGGCCACTAGAATTGATCTCGCAAAACCGTAATATATTTTGTCCGATCCTGGGTGGATGGAATATCTTGGTTTATGGGCTTCATCGAACACTAGCTTTCTTAAGCCTCCAAAGCTAGGTACCCATAGCCAATCCATAAAGTTCATGGTTCCATCAGGCTTTTCAAGCAGTTATTTCTCCATGCCACGCAGGCATTCATTCTTCTGATTCTCAGGCTCAAGAGCTTCGATTTGAGCGTCATGAACTTGTGACGTGAGATTCGAGCGTATGGTCATACTTAATGCTCGAGCACGAAGCGGTTTGGCATGTTCCTTCCTGCTTAAAGCATCGGCAACAACATTAGCCTTCCCCGGGTGATAACGAATCTCACATTCGTAATCGTTAAGCAGTTCAACCATCGTCGTTGTCTCATGTTTAGCTCTTTCTGGTTAAGGATGTGCTGGAGGCTCTTGTGATCGGTGTTTATAACGTACTGAGTCCCATAGAGGTAGTGCCTCCAGCTTTTGAGGGCAAAGACAACGGTTCTAAGTTCTAAGTCACGAGTCGTGTAATTCTTCTCATGAATGTTCAGTTGTCGAGAGGAATAAGCGATGACTTTCTCACGCTGCATCAGTACGTAACCCAAGCCTTGATGCGTAGCATTACAGTATAAAATGAAATTGTCGATTCCGTCTGGTAAGGATAGTATTGGGGCGTTGCAAAGTTTTTGCTTCCACAACTGGAAAGCAGTTTCAGTCTTATCATTCTAGATGTACTTCTTATCTTTCTAGGTCAGGGTGGTGAATGGTTGGGCTATCAAAAAAATTCTATGAATCGGCAGTAGTAGCCAGCGAGACCTAAGAATTGTCGAATCTCAGTTGGGGTTGTGGAAGTACTCCAACCTTTGATTGTTTCAATCTCAGACGGATCAACGTGAATGTCATGGTCGTCGATCACATGACCCAGAAAGTGTACTTCGCGAATCCAAAAGTCACATTTGGAGAATTTCGCGTAAAGCTCTTCTTTCTTCAGCAGTTCTAAGATGAGTCTCAGATATTCTTCGTGTTCTTTCTTATTACGCGAGTAGATAAGAATATCATCGATGAACACGATAACAAATTTATCCAAGTATGGTTTGCACACGCGATTCATTAAATCCATGAATACGGCCGGTGTGTTAGTCAAACCAAATGGCATAATGAGGAACTCGTAATGACCATAACATGTTCTAAACGCTGTCTTCGAGACGTATTCATCTCTAACTCGGAGTTGATGGCACCCCGACCTCAGATCGATCTTGGAATAGAAGCATGATCCTTGAAGTTGATCAAATAGGTCATCGATCCTTGGAAGCGGGTAACGGTTCTTCACATTTAGCTTGTTCAGCTCTCGGTAGTCAATACACATCCTGAATGTTTCATCTTTCTTTTTCACGAATAACACGGGAGCACCCCACGGGGAGTGGCTTGGATGAATAAATCCCTTATCTAGCAACTCTTGCAGTTGGCTAGATAACTCTTGCATTTCAGACAGTGCCAGTCGGTAAGGGGACCTGGCAACGGGGCGGCTCCGGGTGTTAGGTCGATGCGAAACTCTACTTGTCATGTTGGGGGTAAGCCTGGCAAGTCTTCTGGAAAGACTTTCAGGTATTTGCAGACAATAGGAACGTCTTCGATACGCTTCTCTTCCGGTTTCTTCTTAGTGACATGAGCTAGAATGGCATGGCACCCCTTTGTGGAGGAATTTATGTGCCTTCCTATAAAATAGGATATCTAGTTCGGCTCCACTCTTTTCTCCTTGTACGTCTAGAGTGTTGCCATATGCTAACGGCACTCCAACCATTTTCTCATGACACACAATTTCTATATGGTTCTTGCTAACCAATCCATTCCAATGACTACATTAAAACTTCCTCGATCAATGGGCATTAAGTCGATGCTGAAAGAATGGTCAGCGGGTAGTCTGGGTAGATTACTCCGGTCAATATCAAATCTCCATTCACTAATTTTATTGCAAACCTAGCGTCTAGGGCAACAGGGGTGATGTCAAGTAAGTGACTAAAATCGATAGACACAAGGCTTCTATCGACACATGTACTGAATAAAACAGAGGTATAATTGCTATTTAGCAGAAACATATCCATCACCGTGTTGGGGTCACGACGGGCGTCTCCGGCATTGATCACGAAAGTTCTTCCTATAGCATGGTTAGCATCTTGATTCTTCGTCTTCGTGCATTCCTTTGTAATGGCCAATTTCCCAGCAACCGTAGCAAATCCGACTTGGACAATCGCGTGCTACATGTATTTTTACCTTGTAGATGTTACAGTAGACATTACCACAATCGAGAGTGTGGTGTAGGTTGCATTGGAGCATAGGGGTGCTGTACCGGTGTAACCGGTCCTTCGGGCAGGGGTAACAGCTCACAGAACCTCTAAAATGTGTAGGTTGTAATTCATAAAGTCCTTTTATGAACATTCACGAGGGCTTACAATGTTAGGTTAAAACATTGAACACAATTTGGTGAAAATGTAGTCTGGTGTTTTCTAACCTCGGTTAATTCGTTCTTACCGCGCGCCCCATCGTCCACGTGACGTTGGGTTGCAGTAGTAGCGACGGTTTCAGCAACGCGTTGGGCAATCGATTTGTCGACCACAATAACGCTCAAGGGCGTAGGGGTGAAGCGTTTCTGGTGGCTCGACGTCTAGGCGGCATAGTTTCGCTTTAAGTTATTAATGTCAACATAAAGGAAGTCTAGATTATGTGTGACTGGGGTTATTACATGCACGAGAATAACTGCCACGACATACATCCATGATACCCAAAACATGACGCGCGCAGGCACGACCAAGAGACATGAAGCAGAGGGGAACAATTATACACGAATAAATAACATGATATAATGACAACAACAGTAATGACATCGATCCTAGACATGAAAATCATAATCATATTCATAATACTAGTTTCCATTACCATCATATTAACTGATAGGATATACGATAGTCGAAAGAGGATAAGTCTTTGTCCTAGGCTCGCAGTCCCATCACAACAAAATATGTATATATTTTTCATTGCAAAAAGAAGGGATCAAAAGTCTAGATTCTTAGTCAAGCTATCTAAAGTGGTGGTCCAGAGGGCATAGTTAAGGTGGTGGTGATCTGAGCAATGAGGTTCATGTAACAGAACACTCGCCCATGGAATTCCTCCAGGTAAGCGACTCTCGTCTGGAAGGACTCGTTGGCCAACCGCAGATCGGTGTAGGCCATGTTGACTCCATTCATGTGAGCATGCAGTGACTCTATAGCACCTAGTGTGGCAGCCTGGTGATGCTCCATGGCGGCTAGACGGGTCTCTAGTGGCGCCAGATCGGTCTAGGTGGGGAGTCTAGTGATCTCATCGTTGATCACCCAAAAGGCTCGCTCGTGACATTTCGGTCATGTCACCAGTAGCAATGGCCGCACTGCTAGCGGCAATAGTGGGAATCGGGTGGTTCAAGGAGTCATCTGAGAGACGGGGGCACAATGGTCTCAGAAAACTCGATGGTAATGAGGACTGTCGGACAGTACCGACGGTGAGAATGTCCTGCTCTGGGCCAGACAACTCATGGTCCTTAGGGGAAGCTGTGTACTCAGGCACGACTGTGTCTTTTCCAGAGGAATCAGATATGCAGATGACCTTTTCGGTAGTCATCATTGTGATGATATTCCATTAGAGAACGTAGTTGGTAACATGGTAACAATATCTAGAATAAATGGTATAAATGCACCAATTGTAGTAATAATATAACTCATACATATAAAACATAAGTTAACATAACCAATAGGATAAGGAAATTGGTCTTGCGTGCAAACGGTAGCTTCGGAGCGGGTTATAGTCCAGGTTTGATTTTTGTTTATTTGTTTAACCTAGTTCTCTATAACCACGACTCTGATACCAATCTGTCAAACCCCAGTCAACGGTTTGGGTGTGAGCGAGACAGAATCATAGTCACAGATATACAGAACAATTTCTACTAAATTCAAACGTCATAAAAACATAATACCATTCATGTTGCAGCGGAAAGATGTAGTGAAATGATATTGTCTTACATTTGAATAAAAGTCTTAGTTTGATATTGAAATCATAAAGCAGTTTATTTAAGATAGGTCGGGACTACGACTTTGGTAAAGCAGGGTCGAAAGTTACAGTGAAGCCCCATTTGCACGTCTTCCATAATAAGCATAGATACCTGAGAAATCATGAGTTTAAAAGGTCAACATAAAGTTGGTGAGGTTCACGGGTTTATGACTGTATGGTAAGTTTGTAAAAACATTTTACTGTATGTTGGTAAAACAGTTTACGGTATACTTAAATGTTACGTTGGTTTACTGTCGTGGTTGTAAGATCTCCCATGAACCTCAAATTCGAATACTAACGGATTACCCACTCATGGCATTCTATCCCAAGAATACCGAACAACGCAGAATAACTGACGTGTACCCCTTGACAATATACGAAGTCAGGATTGGAGCTACCAAACCGGGCAGGGTTGTCAACCCACATAGATCTATTCACTAGTTATCGTTTCGAGCAGAACTAATCGAATTCAATTAATAGTGGGATTCAGTTGTACTAACGTTTATAACGATAAAGTACCAGTTGTTTGGGATACGGAATGGAACATGTAGTCATACGGCTAACAGGTAAACCATAACATTAAGTAAAAAGAATTTTATCAGTTCATGATTTCTCCCCCATAAGTATAAAACAGTTGTAAAGAAAAGGGGCCGTGAAACTCACATGATTCAGTGATGATGATGGATTACCAAGTGGCAACTAGCAAGTAAAGTCCTAATAAAACATAAGACAATATGCATAATAGTCCACATAATCATTTGAGTAACGAACGTTACCCAAATGATACCGGTCAAGTCTTGACGTATAATCCCCGTTTGTAGCGTTTGAAAACCCGTTAGTTAATCAGTTTACGAAATCAGTAAATGTGAATGTTCACATATAAAGGCATTTATGTAAATTGAATACAAGTAATGAACATGCGATAACGTATCATGAAGGCTCAAACAAGTTTTGAATATTGTTTTTAATAATAATATTTTTTATTATTTTTAGGTTCGCTCGATCGATTGAATAATCGATCGCGTTTAAGTTATAATATATATAACTAGGGTTCACAACTATTATCGAAATAATTATTCTAACTTGTCGAAATAATTTATCAAATTATTACAAGTTAGATATTAAATGATTAACACAAGTAGATAAATATTAAAGGTTATTTTAATATTTAACTTATGTTTAGAAAAATTAGGGTTTTGAGTTAATATAAATATAATTGTTATTAGAATAATTATATTAACAAAGCATGGTGAGTTTTAAATCAAATTAGGGTTTCTAAAACTCATACGAATAATTATTTGTCGAAAATAATTATTTACGTTTTGTTTCGTCGTAACACGTTTTAAATCGTTTAAGGATTTCGTTTCAAGTCAAAACGTTTGAAATAAATATTTGATCCGGTTAAATCGCTTTGATTATTTTGATTCATTTAAAAATACTCAAGAATGTTTAAAATATGTTTTTCATAATTTCTATAAGTCTCTTAATTTTATTTTTATAAAATCATTTTTAAATAACTTAATTTATTAAATAAAGTTAGGGTTTTAAATTAAAGACTTTTTATAGAATATTTTCAACATAAAACATTTTCCACTTTTTGTATAAAATCCAAGATTTATACCTTTTTGGATATTTGTCATAAATATGTCCTTTTTATCATTTTTGGATATAAAAATATATTTATATATATTTTTATCCATCTTATTTTCTATAAAATCCAAAACAAGCATTTTAAGTCTTGTTTTCTTAGAAACTATATTTTTATAAATGTGACCATTTTATATATCAAGTTCCATGATGAGATTTTTATAGTTTTAATTTCCAAGTAATCTATAAATCACTAGTTTTAAAATTCATCCATAAAATTCATTTTAAGGTTTTTAAAGCTATCATTTTATGTCCAAAAGTTAGTAATACTTCCTAAAGTTCATAATAAGTCCATATGTGTTCTTAAACACCAAATTTAGTCCATGCTAATTTAAACACTAAATTAGTCCATGATGATCATCATTAGCATATATTAGGTTATAACAAGATGATTAACAACATAAATTACAACTAATAATCCTAGTAATTTATAATGTACTAACACATGTTAATAACAATACTAAACCGTTTTATAACATTTTGGCATATGATATCATCATTTAACTATCCTAACACATACATAACCATCATAAAATCATCAAACCAATTAACTAACCATTTAACTAGGAATTTAACTATAGGTTTCCATCTTTAAATAAAACACTTACATCATTGTGTTAGACATTTATAAGATGATCATAGTTGGTTAACTAGTTTTTATAACTTGATTTTTCATGGATTGAAAACATCACATAACCCATTTTCAAACCTTATAATCTTATGGTTTAGGAAAAACTAAGAAAAAGGGTTAGAAAAACATAGTTAGATGTTTATGATCATTTGAAAACTTCACATTTTAACGGTTCGTTGTCAAGACCCGGTTGATCAATTGGGACGTTTAAAACGTATAAAAAACGTAAACGAAAACGGTTTAAAGGACTCACAACGCGAGAGGGATTTGAGAACCCGAGAGAAAAGGGATTGAGAGGTGGTGGTTGGGTTGTTGCTTGTTCACGGCAAGGAGGGAGTAGGCTGTGGTGGTTCTGCGCTTCACGACCAGTAACACCACAGCAGCGGTGGCACACCAGCAGCTCCGATCAGCTGGTGTACGGAGGCAGCAGGTGGTGGTGGTTGTTTCCGAGAGGGAGAAAGAAGGAGAAGAGGGAGGGTGGCGGTGGTGTTGTGGGTTGCTTGGCCGGAAAAAGGAAGAAGGATGGGGGTGATGATGGTGCTGCCGAGAGGGAGGAAGAAGAAGGAAAAGGGTGGTGATGGGGGGTGGTTGTTCTCCGGCAGAAACAGAAAAGGGATGGGGCAAGGAGGGACAAGGGTGGTTGCTACTCACAAACAAAAGTGAAATGGGTGTGGGTCTTGATCTTGGCAGGAACCAAAAGAGAGGAAGAGGGTAGGTAGATAGTGTGGTGTGGATGTAGGGTGGTGTGGCCATATTAACATCACAATTTTTACCAACCATTATCACCTACTAAATTCTTTTATATAAAAAAAATCAACAAGTATGTAACTTTATTTTATAAAGCATTGCCATGTTTTTTTTTTAAATTTAAGTGTTGTGAAGGTTTTTATAAAGTATATAAAGGATGGAGATGATTAAAGCCATAGCTCTTCTAAATCTCCAAAGTATAAGAATTATAAAAGGTGGTGATAAATTTTTATAAAATTGAAAGGTGGTAACAAGTTTTTTTTTATATAAAAATTGCAAAGTTGATGGGTCCATTTATTTAAAATTAACCCATTGGGCTAGGACTTTATATTGGGCCTAAATATTTACAGATAAATGTAATTGGGCCCGTTTGTCGGTTATGGGCCGTACGGGTCCAAATGGGGTGTCAGGTTTGAGGACCAGGCCCGTTGTGCATCGGTTGGGTTCACGGATCGCCACGACCATTCGGTTTATCAAGTTTATGTGACGGGTTAAGGTTTCAGGCTTGGTTTCATTATTTTTGGCTCATTGGGCCTGTTGGGCCTAGTTAGGCCCAACAGGGTCAACGATTGAGGTTTGGATTAAGTCTTGACAATGGTTTCAGTTTGTAATGTTTTCATTTCGTAAAACCAATTGTTTGAGTCGGTTACATGAGTTTTTCAGAAATCAGTTACAGTTCTCAGTTTTGCAGACGCGTTACGGTTTGCGTTTTCAGTTTAGACAGTTCGTGACAGTTTTAAGCACCATCCGGATTGTTTAAAACCGAATAGTTTTAAACATACGATCGCTTATTAGTTTGCCGTGTCGGTTATACAAGCGTACGACACCAGTTCCAGATAAAATATAAAAATACATTTTATATTTATATTTCTTTTTATTGAAATTCCATGATTAATCCATGGAATATCTATGCATTTTACGGATATACGCTTCAAGTACAAACGCGGGATTAGGTTTACGTCATCAGTTAGCAGTCAGGCACAGTAATTAACCATTTAAACAATAATCAGATCAGCTAAAGCACATTAATACTTAATTAAAATGTCAAAGTAAAGAGGTTTGACCTAGGTTTTCAAAGAAGAGTCCAGAAGGAATTCTACAAAAATCTACAAAAATCCTCATTTCTGTAGAAAGCGTCTAATGGGAAGCATCAACAGTCTTCAAAGAAGAGTTCAGAAGGAATTCTGGATTATCAGAAGATAAATATTACGAGAAGAACAACTTCTATCTTTGTGTAAAGAACAAGCAAAATGAATGTCAACTTGGCATTAATCAAGAAGGCAGTTGAAGACAGTTGAAAAAGAGTTAAATTGAATATGTTTAATTTATCTCTATATACTCTGACACACTCCTACATCAACCGTCCTCAACCACCTTATCCAAATACAACTTGCTACATTTGCCTATAAATAGCAAGCTGACTTCACCAAACAAAGCAAGACATCAAGCATACAATTCAATATCTTCTCAAAACACTTACAACATCACTCCCATAGAAAAATTATTTCTGTTGATACATAGTTATACTATAAACTCGTGTAAACCATTATTTACATTTGGGATATACAGAATAACCCTTTTATGAATTGCTGTCTTCCAATTTGATTTACTTTCCGCAACTTATTTATCTTTTTTAAATCAAATTGTGCCAACATTGTTAAAGAGCCCTTCAAGGGACCCAACAATTGGTATCAGAGCAGATGAAATAATTAATATTCAAAGTTCCCGCTCTTTAACATCTTTTCTTTAACTCTCCCTCAAAAATGTCTTCAAGCTGGAACAATGGAAAATCTCTTGGCTCATTGGCAAAACCCCCCATGCTTGCTAGGGAGGAATATCCACAGTGGAAAATCAGAATTACCAACTTCCTAAAAGAGGTTGATAGCTCCCTGTTAGAATGCATAGCCAAGGGACCCCATTGCCCCACAGTTGACATTCCTGAGATAAAAGAAACTGAAACCTTAGCTGGTGTGCCCGTTCGCACCATTCCTAAAGAAAGGAAATTATGGAGTGAAGAGGACAAAACCAAAGAAATAAATGAGGACAGAGCCAAGACAGTCCTTATGATGGCTCTTCCTCATGAAATATTCTGTCAAGTTGACTGCAACACCTCAGCCAAAGGCATGTGGGATGCCCTTAAGAAACTCTTTGATTGGGGGGGGGGGGGTCAAATGAAAAGAAACAAGAGAACAAAAGCACTAAAGGAATATGAATCTTTCAAGTCACTTCCAAATGAGTCACTTTTAGACACTTACAATCGCTTTCCTACAATAATAAACAACCTAAGGAAGTTCAATGTTTCTAAATCTAATGAGGAAACAAACATCAAATTTATCAAAAGTCTTCCTCATGAATGGAGAAGTCTAACCATGACTCTTCAATCAACCTTGGATTTAAAAGAAAAAAGTCTTAATGATCTCTTCTGCAGTCTAGACTCTCAAGAGTCTGAAATACAGAATATCTCAAAATCCAAAGTGGACCCACTGGTCCTTTACTCTGAAAGGAGAAAAAGAAATATCAAACCAGAGCCAAGCCACTCAAAACGAAAGGAACTAAGTGACTCAGAAAATGAATATTCTGAGTATGAGACAGAAAATGAGCCATTTGAAAAATCACTAGCACTACTGACCAAACAATTTGGAAGATTAAAAAAGAATCCTACCTGGTCAACCAAAAACAATTTTTCTAAAAATGAAGAAAGCAAAAACCGGTCATCTGAACACAACAAACCTGAAGTTGACAAGAGTGAGATAAAGTGCTTCAAATGTGGAACAATGGGACACTATGCTTCAGAATGTAAGAATAAAAGACTCAAAGATGCTGCATACTACAAAAAGAAGTATGAACAAGCCATGCAGAAAGAAAAGGCATTAATGGCTGAAGTTGAGAACTGGGACTTTGAGTCATCATCAGACGAAGAATGTCAATCCAATAAATGTCTTATGACAAACGATGAATCTCTTTCAACTGATCTATTTGAAACCTCACATGAAAAGCAGGTAAACTCATCTCACACCGATATAATATTTTAATAAAATAACATGTCAATCAACTATAAAGTTCTTCAAGAAAACTTTGAAAGAAACAAACTCTTAAATGAAAACAAGTTTAAAACTTTTGAAGAAGAAATTAACTCTCTCCTATCTGAACTTCATCAACTAAAAGAGGATAGAGAAAAAGAATTGTTAATATTAAGGCAACTAGAAACACAAAACTTGAGCAATAAAGCCAAAATTGATCACTATGAGACTGAACGTGCAACTCTATACCAAAGACTGCACGTGGAAACAAACAAAATAAACGGTCTCATAAATGCCCATGATCAGCTAGAAAAAATGAAAAACACACCAAGAAATTATGGACAAGGAATCAGGTACATACAAGGAACTAAAAGTTCCAAGACTGTCTTTGTAAAAAGTAGCAGTCCAAATGAATCGAAACTGAACAACAATTCCAAAAACAGAAGTCCAGTTCTTGAAACTCTGAGTCAAAACAAATCCAACCCTAATGACTCTAACAAAGCCAAATCTGAGTCACCCAGCTCCTCCAGTCAAAATCTTGAAATTTTTAGGGAAAGTACCATTTACAATCACTGCATGTGCAATGAAATGGTAAAACTAATTGGAAGACACTTCAACATAAAACAAATGCACTCTAACACCCCTTTGAGTGTATCTTCCAAATATGTGAAAATAAAAAGAAAAGAAGTCACTAAAATAACAAACAAAAAACCCAAAAACAAATGGGTTTCAAAAAAAAAAGGGGGGGGGGGGGGCTCTCCTCCATATGCTAGAAGAATTTCCCTCCGTGCACATATCTAGGGGGAGTTCTTTCCTTTTGATTTTTCTCTCATTTTTTTATTTTTTATTTTATCTGTTTTTCATCTTTCTATTAAATAAGGGGCATCCGTAACTCTTTAAAAAGGGTTGACTTTCTCTTCCTTATGCAAAATGATGCCCAACAAATCACACATTTAAAAGGCAATAGACATATCGGTAAACAAATCTTTGTGAGTTAAGGCATCCAAAAGGGGTAATAATAGCTCTAACTAGGAGAATGATGAAAAAAGGAGTTAATTCCCTCTCACAAATCATCCCAACTACCTCTGTCAGGAGCCTAAGAAGCCGACAAAATCCAAAAGTCTCACCGCCAAATCTCCAGACTTCTGAACTCTTCCCGATTACAAATAGATGGATATCTCTCCCAACTCATCCAAGTACTCATCCAAACAAATCCAATCTTCATTCAAACCCTCATCAGAAGTTGGACTTTCGAGCTCTATTAGATAGACAAGCCTTTGAAATCCCTCTTCACCAAACTCACAATCTGTGCCTTCACACATCTAACCATCAGCTGACCTTTACCAGAATGATGAGGTTTCTTCAAACCTGCACCATTGGTCTTGCACTCACTCAAAACACTCACTTCAGATACGAATTTCTAAGGGAATTTTGGGTGAATGCAAGATCTGACCCCAATCTACTAGGAAGCCCCATAAGAACACGAGTGAACCATTTTACCTTTGAAGTCACTGAGAACTCCATTCGCTCTCCCCTCAGTCTGAATGAAAAAAATGGAGCTACTCACTTTAATAGGGCCCAAGTCATTGAAACCTTCATTGACATTAGGTATAATGGGGAATTTCTCGAAGAATAGGCAAATAGATTCCATCTTCCCCCCATCAGGCAGTTCTTCTTCACTCAAATTCAACTCCGCTTCTCATCCAAGGTCAATAATCATCATCTTGCTGACCATGATAATCAAATGGTCATGCATGCTCTGATTCACGGCCTTAACATGAACTTCTCTCACTATCTTCTACAGAACATGAAAAAGAACTGCTATCTGCCCGTAGAAAGAGAGTTATTCTGTATCCTCGCTTGGTGACGAATATAATCTACCAGGCCAAGCAATGGGAAGGAACTCCTCGTGAATATCACACCCAACTCCTACCCTCCCAAAGGTTTCATGCTCTTCATATTACTGGACTTCCTGTTGGGCTATACATTATGAGGCATGAACATTAGATTGGGCTTACTTGTTTTGGGCTTAGTATGTTTACGGTTTGGGCTTGTTGGGCTAGTGGGTTTACGATTTCTTCTAGGGCCTTTTTAAGGGTTGTATAAATACCCCAAGTGTTTATGATTAATACAAGTTTGCTGTTTACGATTTTCGGTTTTCTCCACATATTTACGATCGCAAACTCGGTGTTCAAGAAGATTGATTGTTCTTCATTCAAGACTTGATTGTGTTGCTTGTTCTTCATCATCTTCTTCTCGAATCACTCACAAACAAGGTTTCCGCACTTGTTTGTGTTTACGATATCGTGCTCGATTGTTGTTTTGGGACCAAAAATTGGTATCAGAGCAAAGAATCATCTGATTCGAGGTTCCATGATATTAGATTCGAGTGTTTGGATGGAAAAAGTGTTAGCTTGTTGCTGTTTTGGGTGTTTACGATCGTTTTTGGGCTGCTCCTGAAGATTACGATCGGTGTTCTTCATCAAAATTGAGTTTACGACTTCAAGACAAGATTTTTGAGAGTTTACGATTGAGTTTACGACTGTGTATGACGTTTACGACCACATTTACGATTCTATACGTTGTTTACGACTTCAAGATCTAAGCTTTGTGTGTTTACGACTGCGTTTACGATCGGTTCGGGTTTATGAAGCTGTTTACGATCCGGAGCTGTTTACGACTAGTTTACGATCCGGGGTGTGTTTACGATTGGCGTTTACGATCGGAAACAGATTTGGACAAAATTTTTTAATTTTTCCTAAGCTTTCGTCATGGATTTTGAACCGAGCATGTACCAAAAACTGGACTTTGAGATTGGATCAACTACTCGTCCTCCTAGACTCACATCTGCTGATAACTTCCTTGAATGGAAATACAGATTTCAGAACCATTTGAAAAGTGTTGATCTGAGACTTTGGAGATCTGTTGTTAATGGACCATTTATTCCTACTCACACTGAAGCAGGAAAGGTTGGAGTGGTAAAGACTGAAGCAGAATACTCGGATGATGATTGGAAAAAATGTAACAAGGATGAAAGAGCGTATGCTATCATGACTATGGCTTTGACACCAGAGATTGCGTAAGGGTTTAAGAAGTACAAGACTGCAAAGAAACTCTGGGATGCTCTTGGTGGTGGCATATGAAGGAAATCCCGATATCAAGGCAAGCCGTAAACAGATGCTGAAGCAGAAGTTCAATTTGTTCAATCACATTCAAGGAGAGTCCTTTGAAGCTCAAGTTCAAAGATTTATGTCCTTAATTACTGAGATGTCAAGCTACGACGTTGAACCCGAACAGGAGGATAAGAATCTGAAACTCTTGAACAGTTTACCCAAGAACTGGAATACCAACATTTCAATCATTAAAGATAACAACAAGCTGGATGAGTTAACTGTTGATGAGCTTATTAACAAATTGAAGTCAAAGCTGATTGATGATAAACAGAGAGAGCCGAATCATTTAAGTTCACTCAGTATGGCAGGAAAACTGAATCAGGCTCTCCTACCTGAAGAAGTAGGGTCAAAGCAAGCTGGAAGTTCGTCTGGAAATGATTCAAGTGCTAACAGAAAGTCAACTGCATTCGTGGCACGATCTCAAGCAAGTTCTAGTGGAATGGTCAACGCTGATGAGGCTAATGCTACCAATGATCCCAACTTTGCCCTTGGAATGGGATTTATGAATAGTTACCATGCACTTATGGCTGGAACATTGGTGCCTACTGATATGCTGTCAGGATAACTGAACCAGATCAATCCTGAAGATGTGGAAATGCTTGATGTTTCCTGGTAAATGGCAATGGCAGTTTTCCGCGCTAAGAAGTTTATGGCAAAAACTGGAAGGAATGTATGGAAGGATCAGGACAAGATAAGGATGGGTTTTGACAAGATAAGGATGGGTTTTGATAAGAGCAAGCTTAGATGTTTCAATTGTGATGAGTATGGACATTTTTCTAGGGAGTGTACCAAGCCAAAGTGGGAGAAACCAGAAGAGAAGAAAGCTGGAGATGGTAAAGGGAAAGCAGAGACAAAGGCTTTGGCATGTGCAGGACTGTGGAGAGTATCAATGGGCTTCGCAGGTAAGGGAACTCAGTCTGACAGGTACTGTGATTGCTCAGATGGAGAATAATGATGAGGAGGAGCATTCATTTATGGTCACAGAGGAAAAGTCAGAAGAGAAAGAAGAGAACCTGGTTGAAGACAAGGAAGCTTTTGCAGCCGAGGTCGACAACACAAAGGTATGTACTAATCCCACTTATGCACGTTTAATTCCTGGCCTTAGACAACTTTGGAAGAATAGTGAGATAGAATTATTTGATATGCAATGTTCTAGAGGTTCGTTTAATGGTAGATGGGAAAAGAGTGAGGAGAAAGTTAAAGCTCAGAAATTGGATATAGAGAAATACCAAGCCCTTATCTCTGAGAAGTCTGTCCTGTATGAGAATGCTAAGGTTAGAAATTGCTGAGCTTAGGAGCAGGTAGATGAACTTACACATCAGAACAATGAGTTGCAAGTAAAATTAGATGTGAATCAAATGAGAAACAAAAGAATGCTTAAAGCTGGTAAGGCTTTGTCCAACTGCATAATCGATGTTAGATTTGGTAAGGATAAAGGAGGAATAGGAATTAGTTTTTCTGAAAAGAATAAGAATAATGTACCTAAACCTGTGCCTAGAGATATAATAGGTATGATCTATGAGGAGGATCAGGTAGATAGATCTGAATCAGAAATGCATGAAGCAGGACCACCCATAGATAGTGTTTTGATTGGTGTGAAACCCATGACTGAAGAGGAGTTAGAAAATGAGAAACATGTGACATATGGTTCGGGTAATCATAATCGATTAGTGACATTCTCTTGTGAATCGAGTTCATCTCAGGAATCATTAAATGATAATGTTAGTTCTTCTGATGTTTTTGTTTCTTGTGCAGATGAAGTAGGGATCAAAGATGTTTCTGAGAAGGATGCTGAATGTTTGAGGGTTAAAGAGTGTCATGAGTCTAGTAATTCAAGTTTTGGTTTACCTAAGGACGATGTTTTGGCATCTGTGTCTGAACTTAATGCGTCCAAGTCAAAACAATTAATGTTGTCTATGTCTTCAAAACATGTTTCTGATTCTAATGAAGTAGTTAATGGTTTTAAAATTCGTGCGCCTAATACTAAAGCTGGTCGTGAGTCCAAACCCTAGGAATTTGTTCCTTATCCCCAGGTTGTGTCTACCTTTAACAGAACCAACAAATCAAAATTGGAACAATTTTGTTTAATTACGCAACCTGAGAAAGTTCCAAAACATTTGATACACAAATGGGATGATAAGCCTGAATGGGAGTCATCTTACCCAAGGCGTTCATATGTCTGTAGTCATGTGAATGGGCCAAGAATATGAATTGTTTTCAGTGTGGAAAACCTGGGCATTTTGCTACAAATTGTTTAAATAGACCTTATCAACCATACTATCCGCAAAACCCACGGACTAGTATGTTGCAGAAAATGATGACAGGTGGAAACAAAAATCAGAAACAACAAGCTTTGTCTCAGGGGAAGCAAAGTTCGAAACCAATGAAGACTCAACAGTCTAAGGTTTTAAACACTAAAATACCAGTGACAAAGCCTGTTGATGAAAAATGGAATGTGGCCAAAACTCCAAAACCAACCTACACACCTAAAGGAGTTTATCAAAGAAAAGATAAGATGAAATCTGAATTTGTTGAAAAATAGGTACCCAAAACAAAAGGGTTTTCTCAACCTAAAGGTAAAACAAAGGTTAAGAAACAGATTTCAAAATCAAAAGATGTTTCTCAAACAAAACAAGTTGTTCAAACAAAATTAAAACTTGAATGGACACCTGTCAAGAAACATGCAGACAAAAAGGTCATATCTCCACAGAAGAAACCTGCAACTGTTAAAAATTCAACCAATGTGTCAAAACCTCAGAAATACACTTTGTGGAAACCAAAAGTCAACGCTCAAAGTTTGAGTGTAACTGAATCAAAATCAGGAATGTCCTTTCAGTTAGTCAACTACATTGACTCCAAGGGTGTGCCCAGATCAGTTATGGCCTGGGTACCCGACTCTAACTGATCTTTGATTCATCTAGGGACATCCAAGAAGAACTGTCAACAATCTCTGGTACGTTGATAGTGGTTGCTCCCGACATATGACCGGAGATTTATCGCTTTTGGAAGAGGTTCAAGATTTCAATGGTGGAGGTGTATCTTTTGCTGGTGGAGTTGGTGGCAGGATCAGCAAGAAAGGTGTGGTGAAGAATGGCAGTTTATCGTTCTCAGATGTGCATTCTGTGGAAGAATTGTCACACAGTTTGCTCAGTGTTTCGCAGATTTGTGATCGAGAATACTCTGTGTTGTTCAATAGCAAGGAATGTATCATTTGTAGGAACGTTGATTACTCAGAGAAAATAATCAAAACAAGAACTCTTTACTTGTGAATCACAACCATGCGGAATAAAGTTGCATCACACTTGTTTTACTTTAGCTTTGTTTTACTTATACTTGTAGCTTGATTATTGATTGCATAAACTAGTAAACACAAGATAAATTTCTCGGTACTATTTGCATTACCTCAAGTTCAAACTGTTACAAGTGTAAGCACTAAATCTGGTACTTGTGAATGAACTAGCTAACAACTATATATAGTACTAAGGAGATCAACCACAGCCGTTGATCTCATACGGGCTAATCTAACCGTACATGAAAGTCAAACTACAAACTTACTAAAAGAACATTAGTAAACATACATAAGAGGAAATGTGCAAAATGCAATTATCTATAAGTAGGAGACGGCTAGGATCTGAATCTGAAGAAGAAAACTAGTTGCAGGCTTGATTTCTGCAAAAGTGAACTTTCAGTACTTTTCCGGTTGAACTCTTTATACTGTTGGATAAAAGAGTTCACCCGGAAATGTTCTCCGCCTGAGCTTTTCCGGTTGACAAGTCTTCCGCTTGAGTGTTTCCCGCTTGAACATATCTTCAACCGGAAATCTTCATCTTGAACCGGTTGACTCAGATTTTCATTTCCTTACAATCTCCCCTTAAGATGATGCTGCCAAAACTTATCCTATGTATGTTGTTCTTCAAAAATTGACTATCTCCAAGAGCTTTACTCTTCAGGAGATGGCGGCCTTTCAAATTGAACTTTTGTTTTGTTCAATTCTCTCATAATCCTCCTGATCTGAAAATTTCTGGTTGAAAGTTGAGGTCTTTTTGCAATAGACTTCTTTCTTCCAGGTGAAGCACCAGTGGTAGGATTAACAGATGATTCATCAGTTTCAATTGGGACTTTATTTTTCCCTTTATCTGCTTGAGAGGGACTTTGAACAGAACTGGTTGCAGCTTGCTCAGTGGATTCAGAAGGTATTGTTGGTGATATGGTGGGTGGTTTCATGGTTTGTGATGGTGGAGCTGAAGGTGTGGTATTTTTGGGTGGTGAGGATGGTTGGTTGTAATCCAAACAGGTGCACAGGGTTTAGGCTTTGCAGGGGTAATGTCAGTCCAGTTATCTACCCTCCACTTTGGTGACATATATCTGGGTTTGGTAGGTCTGGATCCCCTGGGCCTTGGGTTCATTCCCCTGGGTCTGTAGGACTGGAATTTGGATGATGGTGTGGGAACATGAGAGGCTGGGTGCTTAAGTCTTTCCAACAGATTAGTAGGAAGAGACTCAGCAAGTAGGTCAGAAGGATGAAATGGTTCAGGCTTAATGTATGTAGATGAGGGATTACTTGTGACTGTCTCAGATGGCAAAGGCATTTGGAGACTTGGAATCACAGCAAACTCTGCTCCTTTGACTTGTTTGAGTAGTTCATCTATAATTTTGCATATGTCTTTGGCCTTCATCTTCTCTACTTTAGCAGCAGGCTTGAGACATCTGATGATAACACATCTCTTGATCCTTTCCATTAGCTCCAGGTTGTCTATGCTTTTATTCAAGACAGTTGGCATTCTGGAAGCAAAGTTGATCAGCCTAGTTTTCTCTTGTTCACTCAGCTTAGGAAGGTCATATATCTGCATTCTCCATTCAATGGACCTTTTCCTAGCTTCATCCACCATTCCTACAACCACAAAGTCATTTGAGAGGAGATCCAGATCTGCCATGAACTGTTTGTGTTGCAAATTTGACTTGGCAGCATCTGATCTCATCCTGGCTTGATCATTTTCCCAGTCATGGACGAATTGTTCTTCATTTAGATCGTCCACAGTCAGTTGTTCACCTGACTGGTCAGAATCAACCATAGACTCATCTTCTACCCTTGGTTGAGGAGTTATGCAATCTCCACTCTTCTTCAGCTTGATCATCCTCATTGGCTTGATTTGTTTCATTCTTTTGTAGCTCAGTGGAGGCTCTGAATCAGAGGTGGAGTGCATTTGGATCAAAGTTTTAGCTATCTCAGCTTCAGTTGGGTCTTCCGGTTGAGTCTCTTCCGGTTTAGATTTTTCCGATTGAGTCGCTTCCGGTTGAACTTCAGCCGGAGATTCTGTACTTGGATTTTCCAGTACAGAGCTGATGATTTCAGTTGCATCCTCTCCTTCTTTTTCACCTTCAACTACTTCAGTCTGGATGACTGAAGTTTCTCCAATCACATCTTCATGAACCATATCAGCAACAGGTTGAGTGACAATGCTAGTTGTGATTTCATCCACTTTAGACTTTGCAAATGCCTCCTCTTGTGGGATAATCACATTTGTCAAGAATTGCTTGACCTGCAGAATGCTCTCTGGCTGAGCACCTGCAACTAACATTGTTGCTTCAATCATTCCCAACAGGCTTGGATCCTGTGGAAAGACCTTCATGAGAGAGCTCATCTTCACCTTGGTTAACCCATCAACAACTGAAAAGGGATCAACCTTGGCTAACCTAAAGGCTATTTGCCTTTCATCTTCAGGAAGTGGCATTGTTTGATCATACTCTTCATCTTCATCAGTTGCGGTTGCAGCAACAGCAATATCAGGTGTTAGAGGATTAGCCTTCTCCCCATTTTTGGTAGCATCAGCTTCTACAGCCTGACCTCCAAAAGGAAATAGGTTCAAAGTACTAATCTCAGCAGTATGCTGTGTAACCGGTTCAAACCTTGGTGCAGGGGAAGTTTCCGGTTGAGCAATTGGGGCTTCAACAGGAACTTCTTGAGCTTGAGCAGCGGCAGGATTGGTCATTACAAGGCTGGAAACAATCGAATTGAGACTGGTTACCTGAGCCTGTAGAGTTTTGTATAATGCCATCAATTCAGTAAGTGTTAAACTATCCTCAACTGGATGTGCACCAGTATCATAGGAAAAAGATGGACCATCAGCCCTATGCTGATCAAGTCCACCACCCTGGTGTTCTTGGCTCCTGGGATTCCCCTCAACTACAGTTTTCCCTTTCGGATCCATTTGGGAACCATCCGGTTGAACTATAGTGTGGGTTGCCATGGATTGGGTCTTATGAATGTAACTACCATCATCAAAGTTCATTGAGAAGCTTTGAGTGGCAGCAGCCCTTTCCACATAAATCTCATCTATACTCCTGAGATTCACCTCCTGGGGTGAATGGGGGTTAGATGTAGTAGTGTGAGTGTCACTCAGAATGTTCTCATGTAATGTGGTGGATGAGTTAATAACACCATCATTTGTGACATCTCTTTCTACATCATCTTTCACAGGTGAGAATTGTGAAGTGTAGGGTGAGAAAGTGGATGGGGATTGTACATCCATATGAAGTGACTCCCCCTCAGAAGAAGGTTCATCAACAAGTTTGAATCCCAATTTGGCTGACCCAGTTGGCTGTGTGCCAAGGGTTGGTTCAGGGCTGGAGGTAGTGGTTTGCAAGAGAGGAGTAGGCTCTAGCACAACCTTTTTAAGCCTTTTAAGCTTAGTAGGCTTTGGGGAAGGGGGGATGGTGGGAATTGAACTTGATTGTGGTTCCGAATCGCTTCTCCTTTTTCTTTTGAAAGTCAGGATTGGAATATCAGAAGGAGAAGATGGTTGATCAGTGGGGGGTTCAACTACTGTGGCTGATACAGTGATGTCCACAGGAGCAGGTTGCTCTTCAGAAGCATGTGTTACCGGTTTAGAACTAGGTTCTCCTTGTTCAACCGGAATCACCCTTTGGATTGGCATGGGATGGTCATTATTCCTCCCAAGAATGGCTTCTTATTGGTGGTTAGTTTGGAAAAAGTGTTTTCAGATAAAAATCTTGGAACTCGCAGGTTTCCATCCAAATTAATTTTGGGGTATTTTTCTTGCAAAATGTATGTTATAAATCTAGGGTATATGTAAAAAGCAAATTTCTTTGCATTACCCTTTAAAGCAGTGAATATTACAGCAGAAAAATTGTATACCTCCCCTTTCACCACAGCATAGAAGGCAGATGCTTGCTCTGCAGCCATTTCATCAAAACCAGATTTCTTGGGTGACAAACACACCATGAGTGTGTGAGCCAGGAATCGCCATTTGTAAGGTAGTTGGCCTTTGAGCACTATGGCGGTTCCCTCCGTTGGACCACCATATCCAATAGCCTTGAATAAGACCATGTATTGTTTGTGGGGTCTTCGAGTGTACCCAAGTTTGTCATCAAGCTTCAAAACTTCCCTAATTACAGACTCAGTGATGAGAATGATGTTTCCTTGAACAGTCGATTTCACGGTGTCTTCTTGTACATCATCAATCTCTTTTTCCAGAAATTGAGCATTCTTCCAGAACTCAGCAAGTATTTCCTCGTAGAGAGGAACCGCTACTGTGAGGGCATGATTCAGATAAGAATCCTTCAGAAAGTTGATCATTCCGGTGAAGGTATCGGACTGAGAATGAGCATCCAGGAATGCGACCAGGTTATGTTCAAATGGAAAAGAATCATTCTTCGCTGGTTGTTTCCCCTTTGCTTTGGACTTTGGTGCCATTGTTGATTGATTGTGTGAGAGAAATTTGGGAGTAGAAAGAAAGAGTTCTGAAAAGTTTTTAGGTTTTCGGATTTTGAACTGTTTCTTGCTTGTGGGGTTATGAGGAGTGTTGAAGGTGTTGTGGGTATGTAACCGGTGGATTTAAAGGTGGGTGACAGTTATCAGCGATTGGGATAAAGTATGCTGAGTCACCGGAGAGAGAATGAAAAAGTGCAAGTGGGTCCTCAAAAAGTGTGCTTCAGGTGGTTGTACAATACAACTGCCTGTTGTGTGTCTTCGGAATTAAATTCAAACAGTTTTCTTGGACAATTAATTAAAACACTTTAAATGCAAAATCCGCTTGAAAATGTGTCCCTCAACTGGTGGATTAAATGATTCATTTAAGACAAGAATTTTCCGGTTGAGATTCAAGCGGAGAGTTTTCTCTCCTCATAACAAAATTTCTTTCCGGTTGAAAGTTGAACCGGACAGATTTTCCGGTTGAATAATTTTTCATTTTAATCTGAACTTTCAAATAAAGAATTGTTGTTCCTTTTACCAGTTTCAGAAATTAGGATGGTGTGATCAAAAATTGAGTTTCCGGCTGAGACAAACTTTCCGGTTGAGGTTCAGCCGGATGGGTTGAACTGGAAAGTTGAACCGGAAGACAGAAAAACACTTGATTTTGAAAATCACATGTATCAGTTATCATAGTTTAACAGTATGACCTGACTATGATTGAAAAAGGTGTCTGACTGATACAGTAGCTTTTCTTCTTCTTTTTCTTTTTGTATCAAGAGACGGGCTCTTTGACAAAAAATGGTCTCTTTTAGTAAATTTGTGAAAACAGTTTAATCAGTCAAAGTTCATCATACCAATGACACTAATGAGATAGAAAAATCTAGCTTCATCAAATGCTTTGGTAAACAAATCAGCCAATTGTTGATCTGTATGAATTTTAACCATTCTAATTAAATGTTTCTCAGCACAGTCTCTAATAAAATGGTACCTGATATCAATGTGTTTTTCTTTTGAGTGTTGAACAGGGTTGTTTGTGATTGATATAGCACTGTTGTTATCTGCAAGGATAGGAGTCTCCATGAACTTGATGCCATAATCCAATATTTGATTTTGGATCCATAAGACTTGACTGCAGCAGCTTGATGCAGCAATGTATTCAGCCTCAGCAGTAGAAGTGGACACGCAGGTTTGCTTCTTGCATTGCTAAGACACAAGTCTTTCTCCCAAAAATTGACATCCTCCTGAAGTAGACTTCTTATCCAAGTTACAGCCACCATAATCACTATCAGTGTAAGCTTTGAAGGAGAAATCTGAATTCTTTGGATACCACAACCCAAGTTTTGGTTGTCCTTTAAGGTATCTAAAGATTCTCTTCACAGCTAACATGTGTGATTCCTTTGGTTGACACTGGTATCTAGCACATAAACAGACACTAAACATGATGTCAGGTCTGCTGGCTGTGAGATAGAGCAGTGATCCAATCATTGCCCTGTAGAGGTGAACATCCACTGGTTTGCCACTTAAGTCACAAGTTAACTTGTGGAAAGTGGATATGGGAGTTCTTGAGGTTGAAACAGATTGCATATCAAACCTTTTTAGCATATCTTGAATGTATTTGGACTGATTCAAGAAAATTCCATTGGCAGTTTGCTTCACTTGCAGGCCTAAGAAGAAATTCAGTTCTCCCATTGAACTCATCTCAAACTTTGATTGCATCAATCCCTCAAACTCTTTGCATAAGGCAGCACTGGATGAACCAAAGATGATGTCATCAACATAGATTTGTACCATCAATGTATCTTTGCCATCAGATTTCACAAACAGTGTTTTGTCAATAGCTCCTCTCTTGTAGCCATTCCCTAGGAGATAGTTTGAAAGTGTCTCATACCATGTCCTAGGAGCTTGCTTGAGACCATATAAAGCTTTAATCAACTTGCATACCCTGTTGGGATAATGAGGGTCTTCAAAGCCTGGAGGTTGCTTGACATACACATCCTGTTCCAAAAGACCATACAGAAAAGCACATTTAACATCCATTTGAAATGCCAGAAAGTTTTTGAATGCATCATAGGCTAGAAATATTCTGATTTCTTCAAGCCTGGCCACAGGAGCAAAAACTTCATCATAATCAATGCCTTCTTCCTGTGTGTAGCCTTGAGCTACAAGTCTGGCCTTGTTTTTGATCACTATTCCCCTATCATCCTTCTTGTTTCTGAATACCCATTTGGTTCCAATTGGTTCTTCACCTTCAGGTAAGTCTACCAATTCCCAAACCTTCTGTTTATTAATTTGAAACAATTCCTCTTGCATTGCCTCTACCCAGCTTTCATCTTTCAATGCATCATTGATCTTTTTGGGTACTTCTTGAGACAGAAATGCAGCATGCAGGCAAATGTTTGCATCAATAGACTTGCTTCTTGTCAGCACAGGAGCTGACAAGTCTCCTATAATGTTCTCCCTTGGATGATTCTTACTAATTCTTCTATCAGTAAACATTGGGAATTCATGGCTTCTTCCATTGTGAGGAATGTTGAGTTGAGGTAATAACTCAATATTGTTGATTTGTGATACAGGTTCTGAAATTTCAGTTGCTTCTTGAGAACATGGGACTGAATATGAAATTAGATGCTCAAAACTATAATCATTTGAATAAGCATCAGTTGAATTATCAGATTCATTGTTTTCAGAATTTATTGAAAAATTGTTTTCCGGTTGAGTTTCAACCGGAGATTCTACTGCTACAGGATCCGCTTGAACCTCAGCCGGAAGTTCAGCCGGATCGACTTCTGCATCAGCAAGAACAATTTCAGAGGTTTTCTTTGTATTGTTGGGTTTCACAGGCTTGGTGCTGATGGATGAAAAGAAGGTAGGTTGCATTTGCAGTCCCTTGGTGTTCATCTGCCAGATATCATCAGCTGACCTCATGTGATTTTGCTTATGTTCCTGTTCCTACACTGTTGAACTCAATGGCTTCTCAATGGTAAGATTGAAAGCAGTGGTTAGTGCATCTATATCAAATAACCAGTCTGATTGAGATACAAAATTGTTAAGAGATTTCTCATTAAAAGTCACATTAATGGTTTCCTCAACAATTTTAGGACTTTTATTGTATACCCTGAATGCTTTTGACACACCAGAATATCCAACAAAATATCCTTCATCTGCCTTTTCAGCAAACTTAGGCAACAACCTACTAGTTATCAAAATAGTAACAGGACAGCCAAATGTTTTAAAGAAGTAAATGTTGGGTTTTCTACCTCTCCAAAGCTTATAAGCAGTTTTATTTTTACCTTTAACAATCAAGGTCCTATTTTGGACATAGCAGGCAGTGTTCACTGCTTCTGCCCAAAATATCACAGGTAACTTAGAATCTGCTAGCATTGCTCTAGCAGCCTCAATCAATGTCCTAATTTTCTTTTCAGCAACACCATTTTGCTGTGGAGTTCTAGGAGCACTGAATTGTCTAAGAATTCCCTTTTCCTCACAAAGTGAGTTCAAAACATGATTTTTAAACTCAGTTCCATTGTCACTTCTAATTTTCTTAACTTTCAGTTTTGCTTGATTTTCTAAAGATACAATTAGTGTTTTCAATAATTCAGCAGTTTCATCTTTTTTTTTTAAGAAAAACACCCATGTATATCTAGTGAAGTCATCTATTATGACAAAGCAGTATGACCTTTTCCCTAAACTCATCACTCTAGTTGGACCAAACAAATCCATATGCAAAAGTTCTATAGGTTGAGTGATAGAAGACTCAGTTTTGGGCTTGAAAGAGGTCTTGTGTTGCTTACCCTTGAGGCCAGAAACACAATGTTCAGAACAGTTGAACTGCTTGTTAGGAAGACCCTTAACCAAGCCAAGATTCACTATTCTGTTCATGTTCTTGTAGTTAACATGACATAACCTCCTACGCAATAAATCAGATTGATCTACTAAGGCTTTGGATATAAAGCATGCAATTCCACTGGCTGGAGTGGCAGCAGACAGATCCAAAATATATAGTCCTTATCTCCTAGGTGCTCTAAGTAACACAAGTTCCTCAGGGATTTTAACACCAGGTTTCAAGACTATAGCCTCTCTCTCAGTAAACATCAAATTCAAATTCTTGTCACACATTTGTGAGACACTAAGTAAATTGAAATTTAATGTATCAACAAAATCTACCTTGTCAAAAGTAAGCTTCCCATTACTAACAGCACCTTGTGCAGTAATGTGTCCTTTAGCACTCCCAAAGGCTACAGGACCTCCATTTATGCTTTTGGGGTTTTCCAATACATGCTTATTTCCTGTCATGTGGCAAGTGCATCCACTATCAACAACCCATAGGCTCTTTCTGTTGGCCTTTATTATGCACCTACACACAAAGAAAATTGATTAATTTCTAAAGGGAACCCAAGTCTTTGAGGTCTTGGGCCTGCCAGAAGCATCATAATACTTGTACTCTTTAAGTACTAAAGTATTTAATATTGGATCCTCATTCAACAGGTCATCTTGGTCTATGTTCAAGTGTTCAGGCTGTGTACTTGATTGACATTGCCTGTCAGTTTTGCTAAGCCTCCTCTCAGCAATCTTCCTCTCTCTATATTCCCTATACTTCCTTTGTTTGTTGGTCAAAACCTTTAGCAGCTCACTGGGTGAGGTGTAGGTCTGATCAACTCTAGTCACTGGTGAGATTCTAGCATTAAAGTTTGAAAATTTGTTGCTCTGGCTAGATCTCTCACTGTGGAATGCAGCAGTGGCATTTCCACTTGAGCTAGAAGGAATTTCCGGTTGAGAGTTGTGCTTGTTTTTCACAAAATTTTCTCTAAAGGTGGTCTTGCCTCTAGATGAGTTTCTCCTTCCCTGACCTTCAAAATGGTCGTACTCATCAGTGAACTGAACCCTGGGTTGTTGTCTAGGTGCAGTAACTGATCTGAGTGTTTTGGAGATTTCCGGTTGAACTTCACTTCCGGTTGAAAATTTTTCCGGATGAAGTTCAGCCGGAACCCTGTTTGGTTTTAAGACTGAAAAACTTCCATTTTTGTTGTTCCCAATTAAAATTTTTGTAAGGATCAAACTAACCCTCACGCGATATCAAAGACTAGCAAAACCGTACGGAATCCGGTTTAGCTAGGTGATTCAAGTATGAACAATATAAGCAATAATAGAATAATATGAAAAACACAACTAAAGAACACAAACCGATGAGTAAACTTGAGAATCCTTGAATACCGATTGCCAAACACCAAAACCGATCACCAAAGTGGTTCGGTTATACACACAATCCGCAAAAACACAAGCAACCAACCAACAACCCTAAATTGATTACTAGGAGTCCTATTTATAGGAGATGGTGAACTTGGAAAACAAGTTAACCTCCCTACCTAAAATAACTCCTAATTCCCGTATTTGAACCCTAAGGTCCATAAAACTCCCACTAAACATTGTTTAAATGAGCCCAAACGCATCTAAATTGGCCCAATGACCCAATATACCCATAACCCAACTTATTTTCACCTATTCTAACACATAGGCCTTCAGAATACTCCGCCAAGTGATGATTTAATACACAAGCCACAAATCTTGGTCCTTACAATCTTCCCCTTGGATTGTGCTATTAAATATCTTCTACTTTCAATCTTCAGACTTCAGTCTTCTCCTTGGCTTGAACATGGGTTGGTGAAGATTCTTTTCTTGAACGATCTTCATTGGGCAGCAATGGTCGAGTTCTGGGAGTTTTCTCTCAATCAGCATCAACTTGGACTTCAAATGACAAACAAGTAATGAGAGGAGGATTCTCAAATACTTGCTTCTTCTTGGAAAAAAAGTGTTGAGTCCTTGCTGAATCTTCAGTAACTGTCTTGACTTGCCATTAACTTCAGAGGATAAATTTTGAAAACCTCTATCTTGGCATTCTTGAATTTCTTGTTGATCTTGAACTGACGACATTTAGCTTCCCCTCAACATGCGAACAGTGTCTTTTGAATCTTTGGAAGCTTTATTTGAACAACCAACAAACTTCCCCTAAGCATAGGGTAAGTCCTTTTCCGGCTGGTTCTTCAACACGAACAGTAGCAGCATCAGTGCTTTGGTCAACTGAGTCCTTGACTTTCTTGTCCATGAGTTGTCTTTTTCACTTATCCTGTCAAGCACAACATGGAGCAAACACAAACACTAACCAGCATATGATACCTGGTTATTGGGTTAGCAGGAGAACAACATTCTTTCACACAAACCCTAACATTGATTACGGGTTTACCATAAATACTTCCCCTGAACCTGAGGACTTTTCACATTATCTCCCTCTGAGATTCTGGAGGGGTGATACATTCATGTATGAAACCCATAAAAACTTATTAAAACCTTTAAATTAACCTGGCCATGGTTGAAAAATAAACAATAAAAACTTAAGATAACTCAAAAGAACATTAAAAACAAAAACAAACATACCAAATTACAAAACGAGAAGGTTTTATTTTGGGATCAAACCGTCTTTGTCTGAACTGAGGAACCCTTTTCAGCATCTGTTACTCGAACACGTCCAGGCGATTGCCAGTATATTGGTCCTTCTTAAACCCATGTTCCTCATTTTCCCGGCTGTTTGTCACTTATTTATCTTTTAGGTGCATTAATTATGAACATCCGACAGTCACACACAAATCCTAGGTAATTAATATGTGCAGTCTATCAAGCTTGATCATTCCCTACCACATATTTTCACATTCCCATATCCAGAGTTTTGAATCTTTTCTCGAGACTTGGTTGAGAAGAGAAAGAACAGATCATAAAAGAGATAGGAATAATATACAAAGACTTGTATGATTTCAACTCAGAGGCGTTTATCAGTCAGGTGGTAACCTTTCATCAAACACATAAGCCTAGTCACAAAGTCAGGGCTAAAGGGTTTTGGACGCTAGAGGGTCTCTTTTGTTGTGCACATTGGCATCTTTTGGGGTGTAAATTATATACAGTGATCTGCAAGCACGTTAATACATACTAACCAGGTCTTTGCTCACGCAAAATAGAGGAAAGTCTGATTAACACGTCAACCATTCTACACAAGGTCATTGCTCACGCAAAGCAGAGGCAAGACTTGACTGACGGCTTTGACATCCCCAGATCTTTGCTCACACAAAACAGAGGGGACGCCGACTTTTTGAGATTTTCGATTCAACACTTTGGAGTCCGGCGTGTGTATCGGGAATAATTTCGCAGTCAAATAGAACAAGCACTTAACCTAAGTGTGTGTATCCCGTCAAATGACATACTTTATCTTTAAGTGTTGTGACCCATACCTTTGTTTTTGGAACTGAGCCTACCAAGCACATCACCTTGGATCATGTCTTTCACTTTTGCCTTACGCGTGTCAGTCATTCTGAGAACGGAAATATTTCATTTCCCAGCCGTCTCAAACGCACAAACAAAAGATTAAAAATTAAAAAGCACAATTTTTTTTTGAGGGGTCTACTATTTCATCTTTTCTATTCTTCCCCTTGCTTTTTGATTTTTAATAACAACACACACCTTTTTCCTTTTTTTTATTTTTTTTTATTTATTTTTTATTTTTTATAAGCACACACTGACACAATACTAAATATGTACTAAAACTGGCCAAGCTAACCTTCAAAGTTTATCTTTTGAAAATTTTCAGAAATGGGTTTTGTTTCATGCACAACCATACTTCACATCAAACTAGCCAAGAAACAAACAATTCAGACAATGTTACCTTTTCTGCTGATTTTTTCAGATTTACCTCTCACAAGGAGAACATTCCCACCATTGAAATCGACATGTCATGAAGTGGAGAGATGCCTACTATCCTGTGCGTGGAACAATCACTATCACAAACAAAAGTTAATGAAGGTCCTCCTTGACTGTTCCTGCACACTATGAGAGATTAGTTAGCTAATGGAACCCAGGCCATTATGGTTCTGGGTAGTCCTGATGAATCAATAAAAGTTACTTCTTTTAAGCACATTCCCTTTGTAAAGTCAGGGATTGAGGGTGTGGTTGCCTTGGTTTTGGGTTTTACCTGGTCATTTTTGGGAACATCTTTGTTCTTTACCTTCCAGGTTTGGTGGTTCGGTCTATCTTTTACCTGAGGACATTTGGCTGGATTCTTCTGAACATTCTGATTTTTAATTTTGACATTTTGAAATTGTTTGGAGTGTTTTTTATACACCCCTTTAGGCTGGTAATTCTGGTTTACCACCTTTGACTCATTCCACCTCTCTTCCTCACACCTCAAATTAGTTTTTGAATAACCGGTTGGTTTTTAAACACGAGCAGGTTTTGGAAGACTGACTTGTTATAAAGAACTGATTGGTTTTGAAAAAGAATGACGCACTTTAGTTTCTTCAAAATTGGTCATTTTTGGTTTTGGAGGTAACTTGGGCTGTTTAGTCACCTTTTGTACCTTTGGTTTTTGGGGTACAGACTTCTGCACCTTAGGGTTTGAAGGTGCAGGCTTTTGTTTTGAGCCTGCATATGTTTGGCGCTGTGAGACAGGTCTCTGATAAACCCTCTTAGGGTAATAGGGCTCATATGGTCTGTGCAAGCAGTTTCTTGCCAAGTGTCCAGGATTGCCACACACATGACAGGATTGCTTCTTGGGATACGCGGGAGCTTGCGGTTGGTTTCTCCCACTGGATATCCAAGATGGTTTTGAGCAATTCTTGTGTATCCAATAGGTTTTGCCATTAGGCTTGGTGGTCAAGTTATACTCCCGTTGTATCGGCTTAAACTGGTCATATGCAGAATTAACTTCTGGGTACGGGACAAAATCATGAGGTCTTGCGTCCCGTACTTTCTGCACATTTTGGACAACATTATCCTTCTGAGTCTCACAAACTTTCTCACTATTCCTACCAACAGTTGAGGGTTTGGGACCAGCAACCTGTGGTCCCGCACCTCTTCTCAAGATTTTAACAGTTCTTAATGGTTTTACAGGTTTCACATCACACTTGCCAATATTAAAAGTACCACAAGTAACAGATTCATCAAGCACAGTTGACTTGGGAAATGTTGACTCAGACTCAGATTTTTTTGAAGCAAAATTATCAGTTTTAAAACCTGGAAACTTTTGACTCTCAAAGCAAACACTTTTTCCCTTTGAACCTGCTTCTTCATTTACTTTATCTGCACAAGAAGTAGAAGTGTTAGTAATGTTAGAAACAGGAGCAGAAATTTTAATGGGGCAAGCAGCAAGTTTCTTTTCTATTTCAGCCTTAGCTTCTAAAGAGGTCTTTGGGCACTCATAGTCTGGGATCATTTCATGCATCAAAGGCATCGGTACTGTATGAGTGGATTTTTCATCTTTTACCTCAGTACCGAGACCCAAACCAGAGTTGGCTTTTAGATGTCGCATTCGAGCATCTGTGTTATAGAAAAGAGAACTAGCCTTCATCATTTCTAACACAATTTTATCATTTCGTTCAACCTTGGTTTGCGATGTTTCTAATTTGGCTTTAAGTTGTTCAACTTCAGATTTTAATGTGTCAATTTCTTCATTAGCAATTCTAAGATATGTAGTTTTATCACTCAATTGCCTTTGAAGATTCTTAATATCGACTTTGGCAGCTTCTAGTTTTTCACTTAATGTTTTACTCCTACCTTTGTACTCTCGCAGGTCTCTATCAGATAGTTCACGATTTAACGTTTCATTAAAGAACTTGCGTTGCCAGTCTTGAGATTCATTAAATGTAATTTGGCATTTAGGATTAGAACATACCTCATTGTTGCTGGTAGATACAGAATTACCTGGAAGAAAGGATGCCATGAATGTCTTTGATTGAACTTCTGGATCAAAGAGTGGGTTTTCGATCGGAAAGTGGGTTTTCGTTCGGAAAAGGGTTGGATCGAAAAGTACTTTTCGATCGGACAGGGGGTCGGTCGAAAAGCAGACTTCTCGATCGAAAAGTGTCAGCGGATCGAAAAGTCTCAGTGGGGACTTTTCGATCGAAAAGAGAAGCTGATCGAAAAGTCACAAGGGGACTTTCCGATCGAGATGCTTTGATCGAAAAGTCACAGGGGGACTTTCCGATTGAAATGGGCTGATCGAAAAGTCACAAGGGGGACTTTTCGATCGACAGATGGCTGATTGAAAAGTCACAAGGGGACTTTCCGATCGAAATAGGCTGATCGAAAAGTCACAAGGGGGACTTTTCGATCGAAATGGGCCGATCAAAAAGTCCCAAGGGGGACTTTTCGATCGACAAATGGCTGATCGAAAAGTCACAAGGGGACTTTCCGATCGAAATGGCGCGACAGAAAAGGCTTTTCGATCAGGAGGACGATCGAAAAGTCTAGAAATAGGGTCGAAAAGTCTCCAAATCACCACGAGATCTTCTGTTTCGCGTCCAAACCTGCAAAAATACTTCCGAGTGTGCTAAAGGCTGAAAATCACCAACAAAACTCAAACGGTTAGTTAATAAAAACTTGAATCGGATATCGCGAGAGCCTCGAAACTTGCGTTTCTTGGCTCTGATACCAATTGTAAGGATCAAACTAACCCTCACGCGATATCAAAGACTAGCAAAACCGTACGGAATCCGGTTTAGCTAGGTGATTCAAGTATGAACAATATAAGCAATAATAGAATAATATGAAAAACACAACTAAAGAACACAAACCGATGAGTAAACTTGAGAATCCTTGAATACCGATTGCTAAACACCAAAACCGATCACCAAAGTGGTTCGGTTATACACACAATCCGCAAAAACACAAGCAACCAACCAACAACCCTAAATTGATTACTAGGAGTCCTATTTATAGGAGATGGTGAACTTGGAAAACAAGTTAACCTCCCTACCTAAAATAACTCCTAATTCCCGTATTTGAACCCTAAGGTCCATAAAACTCCCACTAAACATTGTTTAAATGAGCCCAAACGCATCTAAATTGGCCCAATGACCCAATATACCCATAACCCAACTTATTTTCACCTATTCTAACACATAGGCCTTCAGAATACTCCGCCAAGTGATGATTTAATACACAAGCCACAAATCTTGGTCCTTACAATTTTGTTTGACTCAGTATCAAAATACTTCATTGTGTTACTTCTTACAGGTGAAGTTCTACCTGTATCTCTTTATGAGTAGAAGCAGTTTTGGGTTTTATCAAGTTTTGAGCTTTGCTCAATGGATTGAATTTGCACTTTGCAGCCATGTGCCCTTTTTCATTACAGAAAACACATTCAAACATTTTTCTTTGATAAGTATCTGTGTTTTTGGTTGTCTTTTCATTAGTGACCTGGAGATAAGTAAGCTTACCCATTCTCTCAGTTTCACTTGGTTTTGGCTGCTCAGGTAGTTTACCTCCAACTTTTGAGTCTTTTGGCTCATAAATAGTTGGTGGTGGAAAAGCAACTTTTGGTTTTAAAAACTTGGATTGGTCAACAGATGCTGATGTGCTAGCATCTTTGACTTCACAGTTTGAAGATGATTCAACATATTTTGATTCAGATGAGGAAGATGCAGTGCTGTCAACAATTAGACTCACACTGCACTCCTTCTGAAGTGCTTGGATTGGAGCAATAACAGGTGAGTATTCCTTGGGTGGTTCAACATTGTTGTACCCAATACCTGTTTTCCCATGCATTGCTCCATTCCAAAGTTTCTCAGCTTTCTTGTTAGCTGTTTGGAATTTGTCACAGGTGAACAAGGCATCTTTTAACTTAATTTCAAGAACATCATTTTCTGCTTTTGCAACTTTTGTTTCTTGTCTTGAAGTAGTTAGTTTGTTCAACAAATCCTCTAATTGTGTTTCCAAAATAGAGTTAGTTTGCTTTAAAGCATCAAATTCTTTGTTTAAATTTTCAATTTTGGTGATGTATGAAGTTTCAGTTTTCTTAAAGCAATTCTTTAACTCATTCAAGTTAGAAACTTCATCAATCAGATCAGTGTTATGTTTCCTGTATTTTGACACTTGTTCTATGCAGGCAAGGCTGCACAGATTTTCCAAAACTTTTTCAGGAATCTCATTTACCTGTTCAGTTGAATCTTCTTTGGCCATTAAAGCATGGTTGGTTGGCTCAAACTCAGTGATAAAGTCATCCCACTCATAGCATTCAGTCTGATTAGCTACAGCTGCCACCACATTTTGATTTCCAAGTGGTTTTGGTTGAGTTGGCTGCTAGTTGCTGTTGTTGTTGTTGTGTTGACTGCTACTGTTGTTGCTTCCATGATTTGATCTCTGTTGGACATTGTTGTTATTGTTCTGTCCATCTCTCCTTGGCTGCTTGCACTCCCTGGCAAAATGGCCAAGTTGGTGACAGTTGTGACATCCGGGAATTTCAAGGTTTACTTCCGTTAGACAATTCCGTTAGTTACGTTATAAGTATTAACTTAGTAACTAATGCATAACTAGGCCGAATACGTCCACGACCTTTGGTTGATCACCGAACCCGCCCATATGTGCTATGTGTTCATTTATTAATGTCATTATGTGCAATGTGATTTAAATACATGATTTAGTACTATGAATAGCATGACAATTTATGAATCGTGTTTATCTTGCTTAAAATGTGAAACTGACCACTTTTGGGTAACCAGCGAAACTACCGGGCGAAACTATAATGTCGCCCGGCAGTCCATTGGCTCACTCGTGATCAGAGCCAGTTTCGCCTGGCCAGCGAAACTGCCAGCGAAACTAGCCTCTGATATAAATAATCTTAATAAACCCTAGTTCTCCTATTTGCCTCATTTACACACAAACACACACACACTCCATCTTTCTCCTGGAAACCTGATCAGTCGAGATTCACACCGAGCCATCGAGATCTCAGCCCCGAACCATCATCCATCAAGCTTAGAGATCGAACCGTGAGTCCCAAAACCACCATTTTTATGTTTTCTATGTGTTTTCTTAAAAAGCATGCTTGAATCTTCATGAAATCACTTGATCTTCTGATATGTTGCTTAGGAATGCTAGATCTATCATAAAGTCAGTAACTTTACGTGTGAAATCCATCCATGTTGAAGATTTATGCTAGATTAGGTCATTTTAGGTTAAAATGTGTTTTTAGTGATTTGATGATGAAAATGCATGTTTAAGGTGTTAAAGCTTACTGATTTATGTTGGTAAATGATTATGTATGCTAGATAATGAATTGCATGTAATATGGAAGCTGTTAGATTAATTTTTAGGCTGATTTGTGTGTTTTTCGCGACCAGCGAAACTGTCATGTTCTCTGGGCGAAACTGTCCAGCGAAATTATGTATATCTTCATCCAGCGACACTATGTAGCGAAACTATAGTGTCGCCGGGTAAACCAACCAGACCAGCTCGAGCGAATCTACCGAGCGAAATTCCCTGAACGAAAGTTCAAACTAGTTTCGGGCGAAACTAGGCTAGCGAAACTGGGCCAACAGTTTCGAGCGAAACTAGCCTAGCGAAACTGTGTCATCGGGCATTGCCTAGCGAAAGTGCTGCCCGTGTACACAGCGAAACTGCCTAGCGAAACTAGGCTAGCGAAACTGTGACCAGAATTTAAACTTGTGCAATTTGCTTGAATGTTATGCCATGACTTACATGATTATGCTATGATGATACATGTTTGATTTCTGATGTATATGAACCCTTGTTTATGATCAACCATCGGTGTCGTGTGTCGATATGTCGTGTCTTAGTTTAACGTGCTATGTTATGGGCCATAGTGAACGTTGTTTGAAATAAATTAGACACAAGACTAATATATAAGACCTAAATGAATTATAGGTCTTCATTAAGAAATCAATTCAAGGATAATTAAGCAAGTCTAGCCGAGCAACCAAAGGTGAGTGTCACTAACCCGCAAGATACGATCCCGTTAGGGACGGAAAGTACAACTTAAAAACAATGCTGACAAAACTTACGAGTGCTGAGCACCGGACGAATAAAAATCGACTGTTTTTCACCAAAGTGTTTATGGGAACACTTGGGGGAGAATTCAAGTCATTGTTACGAAAAATAAAACTGATAAATGATTTTTGGGTTCGAAGGAAACCCTAAGTGAAATGTTTTAATATGGCTAGCATAGGTTAAAGGCTTTAAACCAAATGATATCACATGATTTCTAAGGAATGTTTTTGGTTAAATAAAAAGTCCTCATAATTAATTGTGCCATTAATTCGTGGAAGCGAGGGGATGTTGGGTAGATCTACTGGAGTTTGACAAACTCCGCTCCGGGGCACTGGAGGTGCACGGGGAACAATATCAGCCTATTTGATACCGTGATCCCAAGAGGAGGACACGGGGGAGGCAAAAAGAGCAGTGACGAAAGTCCGCAAATAAAAATAAATGACGGTGGAACACCGCAAAATAAATAGTCAGCTTGGTACAATCTTCCTTAGTGCATGAAACGACGGATTAGCTACCCGCGATATCGGTTGAGCACTTTAATTCTTACAAGACTAAGCGCATATTAAACAATCGGTAATTGACGTTTAAAAGCATCGTTTTTCATAAAACAAATATTACGTATGTATATGTTGACAAAGAAAATGATTATGAGACCGGGCCAATGCATGACAAGCCCACTGTGAACTCACCAGCCTTTTGGTTGACACTTGCGTGGTTTTAACTTTTGCAGATCGCTGAGGAGTATCCGGAGCAGGTTGATATGGCACAAGAAAATGTTTACTTTTATTTGAACTAACTTGGGAATTTATATAACAATTCATGTTTTGTAATTAAAGCACGCGGTTAGTGCTAAGATATTTATGTTTACATTCCGCTGCGTAACTTTTGAAACTGTTTTATTTATGAACATTTGGACTTTACTCTGATTCGTTTAGTATTTGTAACTAATGGTTGTGGTCCTGGTTTGCTCGCACCCCTTAACGGTATAAACTCCGTTGGTGGTTATTTGGGGGTGTGACAGATTGGTATCAGAGCCATAGGTTGCAGAGAACTGGAATCATTTTCTAAAACGATTTGGAAACTGCAACTTGAAACCTTAGTTACAAACGAACAAACAAATTCCCAAAACAAAATTTTTACGTTCCAACCTGGGATACTCGCTCTGCTGTGTAAGTAAACGCTTCGTACGTATATATATATATAGATATATATAGACCGTGTCTAAGTAGTCTAACGGAAAAACCTTAGGAAAATGTCACACACGAATACGAAACGCGAACGATAATACGCGCACTACTTCGGGGGAAAGCGACAACGAAACGATGCTACACGCTACGTCCTGATTTCTACTACAATGACTACGCCGACGGTGACTTTTATGGGAAAGCCGACTTTCGACGATAGCTACTTACGACTTACGACGTTCTCCGACGACGCCTCGATTTTTGCACGAAAATTTTTCTGGACTAATAGAGGGATAACGGGGAATGGTTAATACACATATTATGGGATATGTATAAAGTATAACTGTGACTGAACACTGGCTACTTTAACTGTTCAGCAAGATGTCTGGAAGAGGACACGGAAGGAACAACATCAACATGACGCCTGCACAGCTGCAAGCGATGATTAATGAACACGTGCAAGCCGCGGTGGCAGCCGTCCAAGCTGCATACGCCGCTCAGGGTAATTATTATGCCGGTTAAGGCACAAAACGAATTATATTTGACCTGTTTAAATTTGAAACCCGAACTATTTATGCATCAGGAAACCACCACTGCACGTTTAAGTCCTTCATGGACTGCAAGCCACTAACATTTTCCGGCGAAGAAGGAGCGGTAGGACTCCTCAGGTGGATCGAGAAGTCCGAGAAGGTTTTCTCCATGTGTAATTGCCCGGCTGAAAGCAAGGTGAAGTTTGCTACTGGTACCTTTGAGGGAGCTGCACTCTCCTGGTGGAACGCCGAGATCCAGATGATTGGGATTGATGCGGCTAATAACATGCAATGGGAAGCATTTAAGGAACTGATCATGGATGAGTACTGTCCCCGTGACCAAGTGAAGAAGCTAGAGGGTGAATTCCTGAATCTGAAGATGGCTGGGTCTGAAATCGAGCAGTATACTGCGCGTTACCACGAGTACGCGGTACTATGCCCCACAATGGTGGATGCTGAGTTTAAACGCATCGAGCGTTATCTGGAAGGCCTCGCGCCTCAAATTAAAGGAATGGTGACTGCTAGTAATCCAGCAACTGTGCAACAAGCTATTCGTCTAGCTCATAAGTTGACTGACCAAGAAATTGAGAAGGGAACTCTTCCTACGAAAGCTTCTGAGAAGACAGCCTTGAGTGGCAAAAGAAAGGCCGAAAATGAGGTTCCTGAGGTGTCAATGAATCAGCAGAGTGTGGCCAACAGCTCTGGGAAATCCTATCACACCCAAGGTCAAAGTAAGCGATCTGGTATCAATAGCAGCAACAACCGCCAGGGCGGAAATGGTCAGAACCTGCCCACGTGTAACACCTGCGGCAAGCATCACTTGGGAGTCTGTAGAAAAAGTTTAACTTGTGGAAGGTGTGGTAAGAAAAGCCACGTGGCGAACGACTGTTGGGCAGTCATTCCTGAACAACAAAATCGGATGAGGCAGAACAACAACAACAATGGTAACAATCGGGGAAACGGGAATAACAATGGGCAGAACCGTAACAATGGAGTCCCAAGAAGAAATGACAATGGTTGCTATGAATGTGGTGCCCAAGGCCACATGAAGAGAGATTGCCCTCAACTGGGAAGACAAGGAAATGGCAACCAGGGAAACAACGGTGGCCATGGCAATGGCAATGGGAATGGCAATGGCAATGGTGGAAATGGTGGAAATGGTAGAGGCCGAGCTTTTGTGATGGGCCAAGGAGAAGCTCACAATGATGCCAACGTGATCAACGGTAAATTTATTCTTAATGGTTTCTTTGCTACCGTATTATTTGATTCTGGTGCTGAAAGAAGCTTTATTTCCACTAAGTTTGCTAGACTAATTAATGCTAAACCAGTTAACTTAGATGCTAAGTATGTGGTAGAACTAGCAAACGGTAAACTTCATGATACGACTCAGATAGTTAAGGACTGTAAGTTAGAACTAGCTGGCCGTACGATAGGAATCGATCTCATGCCTTTCCCGATTGGTAGCTTTGATGTTATAGTAGGAATGGATTGGTTATCTGAAAATCGAGCCGAAATTTTGTGTCAAGAAAAAGTGGTTCGTATTCCACTCGAAGGAGGTGAAGTATTAACAGTTCAAGGTGAGAAAGGTGGGACAGTCACTGGAATTATCTCGTTTCTCAAAGCTCAAAAGTGCCTTCGTAAAGGTCACTTCGCGATTCTTGCAAACGTCACCGATTCGACACTTCCCGAGCGTAAAATCAACGACTACCCGATAGTTCGCGACTTCCAAGATGTATTCCCTGAAGAATTGCCGGGTTTGCCTCCATTTCGACAAGTAGAGTTTGGAATCGACTTAGCTCCTGGCGCCACTCCGATAGCACGCGCACCTTACCGTTTGGCGGTAAGTGAACTCAACGAACTTTCCGCACAACTTCAAGAGTTACTCGACAAGGGATTTATCCGTCCAAGTTCGTCTCCGTGGGGAGCTCCGGTATTGTTTGTTAAGAAGAAGGATGGAACGTTCCGCATGTGTATCGACTACCGAGAACTTAACAAAGTTACTATCAAGAATCGGTATCCTCTTCCTCGAATCGACGATCTCTTCGATCAACTACGGGGTTCAAGCTACTTTTCAAAGATTGACCTACGGTCCGGATATCACCAACTTCGTGTTCGTGATGAGGATGTACCCAAAACTGCTTTCAGAACTCGGTATGGTCACTACGAGTTCCTGGTTATGCCGTTTGGGCTAACCAATGCACCTGCCGTATTCATGGATCTGATGAATCGAGTGTGCAAGCCGTACCTCGATAAGTTTGTGATAGTTTTCATCGATGATATTTTGATCTACTCCAAGACAAAGGAAGAACACGAGAATCACTTGCGACTTATTTTGGAATTGCTTCGCAAGGAACAGCTCTACGCCAAGTTTTCAAAGTGCGATTTTTGGATCCGCGAAGTCCAGTTTCTTGGACACATTGTTAATGAGGAAGGAATTCATGTCGACCCAGCCAAAGTGGAAGCTATAAAGAATTGGTCTACTCCAAGAGCGCCAACAGAAATCCGACAATTTTTGGGACTTGCCGGATATTACCGAAGGTTTATTAAGGGTTTCTCTCAATTGGCTCAACCCTTAACAGCCTTAACGCACAAAGGAGTGCAATACAGATGGGGTGAGAAAGAAGAACGCGCGTTCCAAACGCTTAAAGATATGTTATGTTCAGCTCCAATTCTTGCGTTACCCGATGGAGTTGACGACTTTGTGGTTTACTGTGATGCATCGATCCAAGGACTCGGTTGCGTGTTGATGCAACGAGACAAAGTGATTGCCTATGGGTCCAGGCAACTAAAGGATACTGAGAAGAATTATACAACGCATGATTTAGAATTGGGAGCCGTTGTTCATGCACTCAAGATTTGGAGACATTACCTATACGGGACAAAGTGCACAATATTCACCGATCATAAAAGCTTACGGCACATCTTTGATCAGAAAGACCTCAACATGCGGCAAAGGAGGTGGGTTGAATTATTGAACGATTATGATTTGGCAATTAAATATCATCCGGGAAAAGCAAATGTGGTGGCAGATGCCCTAAGCAGAAAAGAGTACGAAAAGCCTCGACGGGTACGAGCGCTTCAACTTACAATACATTCAGGATTACCGGATCGGATCCGCGACTGCCAACGAGAAGCTTTGAAAGCAGAAAACTTCGCAGCTGAAGCACTGCGTGGTGTAGATGGCCATTCTGAAGTTAAGTCCGATGGACTCACGTATTATAATGACAGAATCTGGATTCCTTTGTTTGGAAATCTCCGTGAGCTCGTGATGGACGAGGCTCACAAGTCAAGATACTCGGTGCACCCTGGATCAGATAAAATGTATCAGGACTTGAAGAATCTTTATTGGTGGCCGAATATGAAAGCCGACATTGCTCGATATGTGGCTAAATGCTTAACCTGCTCAAGAGTCAAGATTGAATACCAAAAGCCTTCTGGTTTACTGCAAAAACCAAAGATCCCAGAATGGAAATGGGAGGACATCTCCATGGATTTTGTAACGGGACTACCTCATCGATCGAATCAACCGGATGCGATTTGGGTTATCATTGATCGATTAACCAAATCGGCACATTTCATTCCGATGAAGGAAAGTGACAATATGGATAAGTTAACAAAACTGTACATCGACAAAATTGTGAAGCTACACGGTGTGCCTAAGACTATCATTTCTGATCGAGATCCTCGATTTACTTCCCGACTATGGCAATCAATGCAAGAAGCGTTGGGAACCCGACTAGATATGAGGTTAGCCTATCACCCACAAACAGATGGTCAATCGGAATGAACCATTCAAACCTTAGAAGATATGCTCCGAGCTTGCGTTCTTGACTTTGGGAAAGATTGGGAGACTCACCTTCCACTGGTGGAGTTCTCCTACAACAATAGCTATCATTCAAGCATCGGTGCAGCACCTTTTGAAGCACTTTATGGCAGAAAATGTAGATCGCCCGTGTGTTGGGCTGAAACGGGTGAGAAAGGACTCACTGGACCGGAAGTCATCCATGATATGACCGAGCGAATTATTCAAATCAGGCACCGGCTAGCTGCAGCGCGTGATCGACAAAAGAGTTATGCCGACAAACGCCGAAAACCTCTAAAGTTTGAGGTGGGTGATAAAGTATTGTTGAAGGTATCTCCCTGGAAAGGAGTGATACGCTTCGGGAAGCGTGGAAAGTTGAATCCTCGCTACATCGGTCCGTTTGAAATTATTGGGGAAGTAGGCCCGGTGGCCTATCGATTGCAACTCCCTGCTGAACTCGATGGAGTTCACAACGTGTTTCACGTTTCCAATCTAAAGAAATGTCTGACTGAAGACACTGAGATAATTCCCTTGGAGGAATTGGAAATCGACGAACATTTGAGATTTATCGAGCAACCGGTAGAAATCATGGGACGCGAGGAGAAAACCCTCAAACGTAGCAAGATTCCGATCGTCAAGGTTCGATGGAACTCAAGACGTGGACCAGAATATACTTGGGAACGAGAGGATCAGATGAGGAAAAAGTATCCTCACTTGTTCGAGCAAACGTCCACAGAAACTCAAGGTATGATTTAATTTTGGGGACCAAAATTCCTTTAACAGGAGGAGGATGTGGCGACCCTAAAACTTTTACTTTCTTTCCCCAGCGACGACAGCCGAGGCTGCAAACGTTACGACGCAAGAATAATTTTCGGGACGAAAATTCCAATTACAAGGGGATGATGTGACATCCGGGAATTTCAAGGTTTACTTCCGTTAGACAATTCCGTTAGTTACGTTATAAGTATTAACTTAGTAACTAATGCATAACTAGGCCGAATACGTCCACGACCTTTGGTTGATCACCGAACCCGCCCATATGTGCTATGTGTTCATTTATTAATGTCATTATGTGCAATGTGATTTAAATACATGATTTAGTACTATGAATAGCATGACAATTTATGAATCGTGTTTATCTTGCTTAAAATGTGAAACTGACCACTTTTGGGTAACCAGCGAAACTACCGGGCGAAACTACAATGTCGCCCGGCAGTCCATTGGCTCACTCGTGATCAGAGCCAGTTTCGCCTGGCCAGCGAAACTGCCAGCGAAACTAGCCTCTGATATAAATAATCTTAATAAACCCTAGTTTTCCTATTTGCCTCATTTACACACAAACACACACACACTCCATCTTTCTCCTGGAAACCTGATCAGTCGAGATTCACACCGAGCCATCGAGATCTCAGCCCCGAACCATCATCCATCAAGCTTAGAGATCGAACCGTGAGTCCCAAAACCACCATTTTTATGTTTTCTATGTGTTTTCTTAAAAAGCATGCTTGAATCTTCATGAAATCACTTGATCTTCTGATATGTTGCTTAGGAATGCTAGATCTATCATAAAGTCAGTAACTTTACGTGTGAAATCCATCCATGTTGAAGATTTATGCTAGATTAGGTCATTTTAGGTTAAAATGTGTTTTTAGTGATTTGATGATGAAGATGCATGTTTAAGGTGTTAAAGCTTACTGATTTATGTTGGTAAATGATTATGTATACTAGATAATGAATTGCATGTAATATGGAAGCTGTTAGATTAATTTTTAGGCTGATTTGTGTGTTTTTCGCGACCAGCGAAACTGTCATGTTCTCTGGGCGAAACTGTCCAGCGAAATTATGTATATCTTCATCCAGCGACACTATGTAGCGAAACTATAGTGTCGCCGGGTAAACCAACCAGACCAGCTCGAGCGAATCTACCGAGCGAAATTCCCTGAACGAAAGTTCAAACTAGTTTCGGGCGAAACTAGGCTAGCGAAACTGTGCCAACAGTTTCGAGCGAAACTAGCCTAGCAAAACTGTGTCATCGGGCATTGCCTAGCGAAATTGCTGCCCGTGTACACAGCGAAACTGCCTAGCGAAACTAGGCTAGCGAAACTGTGACCAGAATTTAAACTTGTGCAATTTGCTTGAATGTTATGCCATGACTTACATGATTATGCTATGATGATACATGTTTGATTTCTGATGTATATGAACCCTTGTTTATGATCAACCATCGGTGTCGTGTGTCGATATGTCGTGTCTTAGTTTAACGTGCTATGTTATGGGCCATAGTGAACGTTGTTTGAAATAAATTAGACACAAGACTAATATATAAGACCTAAATGAATTATAGGTCTTCATTAAGAAATCAATTCAAGGATAATTAAGCAAGTCTAGCCGAGCAACCAAAGGTGAGTGTCACTAACCCGCAAGATACGATCCCGTTAGGGACGGAAAGTACAACTTAAAAACAATGCTGACAAAACTTACGAGTGCTGAGCACCAGACGAATAAAAATCGACTGTTTTTCACCAAAGTGTTTATGGGAACACTTGGGGGAGAATTCAAGTCGTTGTTACGAAAAATAAAACTGATAAATGATTTTTGGGTTCGAAGGAAACCCTAAGTGAAATGTTTTAATATGGCTAGCATAGGTTAAAGGCTTTAAACCAAATGATATCACATGATTTCTAAGGAATGTTTTTGGTTAAATAAAAAGTCCTCATAATTAATTGTGCCATTAATTCGTGGAAGCGAGGGGATGTTGGGTAGATCTACTGGAGTTTGACAAACTCCGCTCCGGGGCACTGGAGGTGCACGGGGAACAATATCAGCCTATTTGATACCGTGATCCCAAGAGGAGGACACGGGGGAGGCAAAAAGAGCAGTGACGAAAGTCCGCAAATAAAAATAAATGACGGTGGAACACCGCAAAATAAATAGTCAGCTTGGTACAATCTTCCTTAGTGCATGAAACGACGGATTAGCTACCCGCGATATCGGTTGAGCACTTTAATTCTTACAAGACTAAGCGCATATTAAACAATCGGTAATTGACGTTTAAAAGCATCGTTTTTCATAAAACAAATATTACGTATGTATATGTTGACAAAGAAAATGATTATGAGACCGGGCCAATGCATGACAAGCCCACTGTGAACTCACCAGCCTTTTGGTTGACACTTGCGTGGTTTTAACTTTTGCAGATCGCTGAGGAGTATCCGGAGCAGGTTGATATGGCACAAGAAAATGTTTACTTTTATTTGAACTAACTTGGGAATTTATATAACAATTCATGTTTTGTAATTAAAGCACGCGGTTAGTGCTAAGATATTTATGTTTACATTCCGCTGCGTAACTTTTGAAACTGTTTTATTTATGAACATTTGGACTTTACTCTGATTTGTTTAGTATTTGTAACTAATGGTTGTGGTCCTGGTTTGCTCGCACCCCTTAACAGTATAAACTCCGTTGGTGGTTATTTGGGGGTGTGACAACAGTTATAACATTTAGCTTTAGATTTATCCAACCCTATTGATGATCCCTTTGACCCCTTATAAGTTCTTCCTGTTCTCTTATAAAATCTTTGGGCCCTTACAGAAACCATAGCTAATTGAGTTAAAATGTCCATCTCTTCTAGATTATCTGCCCCTATGCATTCCAAGTCTTCACGTGTGAAGCCTTGAGATGAGTCAGTTGCCACATAGGTTGAGTGAAAGTTGTCAAACTGTGTTAAAGAACTTTCTGAGCATCTGGGTGACTCAATGAAACTGACTGAGGGTGAGTGATATTGAGAAGTGTTTGAGATCTTTTGAAAATCAGTTGTAACCAAAGCAGTGGTTTGCAACTGTGGTGATGCTTCAGGAAAGTTGTTCTGCTTAAGATTAAGCTCCATTTCATAAGAACTGAGGACTCCATGGAGTTCAACTTAGTTTAAGCTTTTTGAGGTCCTTGCACTCCCTGATGCTGACTGTGTAGACAGTCCACACAGGAGGCAAGGATCTCAAGAACTTCCTGTTGGCATCAGCCTGTTCATTTTTTACTTCTACCTTTTGCAATTCATCAAGAAGTGAAACAAATCTTAGGTACTGGTTGGTCATAGATTCACCAGTTTTGTAAGTAAAGTTTTCATATCTTTGTTTCAAAACATCTTTCTTGTTTTCCTTAACTTCACTAGACCCTTCATACATCTCACTGAGAGCATTCCACAAGCCATGTGCTGTCTTATATCCCTTGAACCCTACCAGTATAGAGTTGGGTAATGCAGCCTGGAGTATCCAGTAGGCCTTGTGATCATATTCAAGCTCAGTATAATCAGCTTCAACATATTTGTCTAGTGGTTTTGGTATTTGCACTTGGGCATCATCAGCAGATTGAACAGTTGGACTGTAAGGACCTACAGTCAACCTGTTCCAAAAGCGTCTGTCTAGGCTTCTAACAAAACCTTCCATCCTGAGTTTCTATGTATCAAAGTCATCAGGAGTGAAAATTGGTGGTTTGTTAGAGCTACCATTAAGTGAACCAAGAGTTAAGTCAGTCATTGTGAAAAACAGTTTGTAAAACAGAAAAAGCTTGTAAAAGTCAAGTAAGCAAGTAAAGTATCAACTTTGAAGCACTAGAAGTCTTCAAAGTAGAGAGCCAAAGCTCTGATACCACTTGTAGGACCGTTGATTACTCAGAGAAAATAATCAAAACAAGAACTCTTTACTTGTGGATCACAACCATGCGGGATAAAAAGTTGCATCACACTTGTTTTACTTTAGCTTTGTTTTACTTATACTTGTAGCTTGATTGTATTGATTGCATAAACTAGTAAACACAAGATAAATTTCTCGGTACTATTTGCATTAACTCAAGTTCAAACTGTTACAAGTGTAAGCACTAAATCTGGTACTTGTGAATGAACTAGCAAACAACTATATATAGTACTAAGGAGATCAACCACAGTCGTTAATCTCATACGGGCTAATCTAACCGTACATGAAAGTCAAACTACAAACTTACTAAAAGAACATTAGTAAACATACATAAGAGGAAATGTGCAAAATGCAATTATCTATAAGTAGGAGACGGCTAGGATCTGAATCTGAAGAAGAAAAGTAGTTGCAGGCTGATTTCTGCAAAAGTGAACTTTCAGTACTTTTCCGGTTGAACTCTTTATACTGTTGGATAAAAGAGTTCACCCGGAAATGTTCTCCGCCTGAGCTTTTCCGGTTGACAAGTCTTCCGCTTGAGTGTTTTCCGCTTGAACATATCTTCAACCGGAAATCTTCATCTTGAACCGGTTGACTCAGATTTTCATTTCCTTACATCATTCTTAAACCTAGAGTCAAAATTCCTGAGGAGTGTATCTTGATGCGTACACCAAGGCGAGGAAATTCTTATCTTCTCAACATGGGTAATCCTCCGCCCTCTGATGTGGCCTTTCTTATTTCAAAGCAAAATGAAAATCTAGCATTGTTATGGCATCGTCGTTTGGGACATGCCAACATGAAGAATCTGACCAAGCTGGCAAAGGGAGAGCATGATATAAATCTCCCTATCAAGGACTTCACATCGGTTGAGAAGTGTGTTGCATGTGCTAAGGGGAAAGCAACACAAGTTACCTCATCGTTCTAAAATGACAAACTCTATTTCGTCATTATTACAACTGCTTCATATGGATCTCTTCGGCCCAATGCAAGCACTAAGTATCAGCAAGGTTGCATATTTCCTGGTGATAGTGGATGACTTCTGTCGGTTTACTTGGGTTTTCTTTTTGTCGAACAAGTATGAAACTCCAGAACTGGTGAAACAGTTTGTTACTCTCATAGAGAATCAGATGAGCAAGAAAGTGAAGGCAATAAGATCAGACAATGGAACAGAATTTAAGAATGCTGAATTGAATATGTTCTGTGGAGAGAAAGGTATAGAAAGGCAGTATAATGCACCATACACACCTCAACAGAATGGTGTTGCTGAAAGAAGAAACAGAACACTCATTGAAGCTGCCAGAACTATGCTGTGTGAAGCAAGATTACCAATTTTCTTTTGGGTCGAAGCAGTCAACACCGCTTGTTATGTGCAGAATTGGGTACTCTTGAACAAGCGGCATGAGAAGACGCCTTATCAGATTATTTATGGAGAAAAGCCAAAGGTGGGGTACTTCAAAACTTTCGGGTGTCCTTGCACAGTTCTAATTCAGTCTGATGTGGGGAAATTCAAAGCAAAGGCTGATGAATGCTATTTTGTTGGGTATTCTGCAAATAGTGCTTATCGTGTCTACAACAAAACCACCAAAATGATAATTGAGGCATTCAATGTTGACTGGTTGGAAGACAATCCAACTGATGCAGGAACTGGACCAGACTGGATTTTTGATTATGGATCATTGTTTGAAGGTTTCAACTACTCAAGCATGTTTCCTGGTCTGGAAGAAGAAGAAGACATCATTGCTCCAGCTCCTGAAGTAAGGCCATCTGTTGAAAATGTTATAGACAGTGTATCAGCAGCAGCTCCTAAGGATGATATTGTGGATGTTCCAGAATCTTCAGGAACTCATGATGATCAGAAGGAGTCAGAAATCCAAGGTATGAATAACAATGTTAATGATACTAACTTTCCTTGCTTCCGTTTCAGTACCAGATGTTCAAACCACAAGAATCAACAGAGATTATCCTCTCAGCAATGTGGTCGGTCTAGTGTCAGCAGGTGTCACTACTAGAAGCCGCATGGGTGACATCAATTTCTGCATGTACTCATGTTTTATCTCCCAGATAGAGCCTCCAAATGTGATGGTAGCACTTAAAGATCCAAGTTGGATGGAGGCTATGCACAATGAACTGAATCAATTATCAAAATTGGGAGTGTGGCGTCTGGTGAAAATACCAGAAGATAAAAAGGTTATACCCACGAGATGGTTGTATAAGAACAAGAAAGATGATACTAGTGTGATTGTGAGAAACAAAGCCAGGTTGATTGTTCAAGGCCACATACAGGTTTACGGGATTGATTATGATGAGTTGTACGCACCAGTGGCCAGGTTAGAAGCAATACGAATATTCCTTGCTGTAGCAACATATCTCAACTTCACAGTGCATCAGATGGATGTGAAGACAGCTTTCCTCTATGCTAAAATGAATGAAGAGGTCTATGTGGCTCAACCGCCAGGTTTCGTGGATGAAGAGCATCCAGATCATGTGTATCTTCTGGATAAAGCTTTGTATGGTTTGCATCAAGCTCCCCGCACGTGGTATGAGACTCTATCAAAGCATTTGGTGGAAAATGGTTATACAAGGGGAGTGGTTGATCAAACCCTGTTCAGAAAGAAGGTGAAAGATGATATCATTATGGTGCAAGTGTATGTGGATGACATCATCTACGGGTCTACGAATGAAGATTTATGCACCGAGTTTGAGGATATCATGAGAAAGAAGTTTGAGATGAGTGATCAAGGAGGGATGAACTTTTTCTTGGCATTACAAGTGAAACAAGATGAATCTGGGATTCTCATTCATCAAGCAAAATATGTGAATGAGATTCTGGAAAAGCATAAGATGCAGGACTCCAAGCCTATCTCCACTCCCATGGCATCCAGATCTCTATTGACAGCAGATGCAGATGGAGTGAATTCATGTATCGTTCGATGATTGGATCACTCATGTATTTGAGAGCAAGCAGGCCAGATATCATTCATGCAGTGTGTGTGTGTGTGCACGTTACCAGGCTAATCCTAAACTCTCTCATTTAGCTGCTGTTAAACGTATTTTTAGGTATCTGAAGGGCATGCCTCGACTTGGACTTTGGTATCCTAAGAATACTGATTTTCATTTATTTGCATTTACTGACAGTGATTATGGAGGTAGTGACCTTGACAGGAAATCTACAACTGGTGGGTGTCAGTATTTGGGAGACAGACTCATCTCATGGCAGAGCAAGAAGCAGCATACCATTTCCAAGTCAACTGCCGAAGCTAAATATGTGGCAGCATCAGCTGGATGCTCACAGGTAGTATGGATTCAGAATCAGCTCACTGACAACGGTATGGAATTTCTTAATACTTCAATCTTTTGTGATAATGCTGCTGCTCTGCAAATTGTCAAGAATCCTGTTCAACATTCCAAAACAAAGCACATAGATATCAAGGTACATTTCATTCGTGATTGCTATGATAGGAAGTTGATTCAGCTCGAAAAGGTAAATTCCGATCAAAATGTTTCTGACCTTTTCACAAAACCCCTTCCTCGTCCAAATTTTGAAATGTGTGTTGAAGGCCTAAGGATTATTGCCTTCGAGGAATGATCTGATCAAAACTTTTTGTACATAGTTTTGCTTTTATGTTTGCTTACTTTTGGTTTAAGTTTCATTTAAAAAAAAATGTGTGTGTTTTTGTTTCAAAAGCCTCATAAAAACAGGGGAAGAAATGTTATAGTTTCAGAAAATCTGAAAATCTGTTTGAGGTTTTTATGAAGTCTTTTGTGTTTGTCTTGAGTTGGTAGGAAGTGATATAAATGTCCAAGACAATCGGAGACTGACACGTGTAAGGCTGAAGTGAAAGATTGCTCAAAGATGATATGTCGGTAAGCTCAACCCAAAACTATGATCAACAATGTAAGTGCAGTAAACTTAACTTCTATATATGTTTAGTTTCCCGTCCTAGTTTAAATGGTTTAAAAAACTGAGTCCCAGCAAAAATGGGTTGAGAGTGGTATCTACCTAGTATTCACTCTCTCACACGCCATGTTCTAGCTGTTATGACAACACCACAGAAAAGAAAAAATGAAAGCAAAAAGAAAAAATGAAAAGAAAAAGAAAAATAATAAAATAATTATTTTGTTTGGTCTTCTCTGCGTGCTTATGCGGCGGACCTGATCACCAACTGATAATTAAGGAAATAAGTGTTTGTCATGACGGTGTTGCATGGTTTCTCAAGTTGGGGGTTTGTGAATCCTCAATAAACTCTGAGGTTGGGTAGGTTTTGCTGTGAACAATTGGGTGTGGGGACGGTTAAACATGACGGTAACATTGTACCATAATTAAGCACCTCAAAACAACTTGATGTGAGTTTGTGTGGTAAAAAATTTTGGCAATTGTCTAAGAGCGTCAAGTAACAGAAGCTGAAAAAGGTTCCTCAGTCAAAGATAAGTCTGGTTTGATCCATGAAAAACATCAACTACAAGGGAAGTATGTTTTTATCTCGATTTTAGGTTATCTTAATTTTATGCTTTTTATATTCATTTTTTTTAAGTCTTTGAATATTTAAGATTTAACTTTTTTTTTACGATCTAGATCAGATACTCAGGGTATGAGTCTGAGGGGAAGTGTTGTAAATTCTCAAAAGTTTCAAAATTAACATTTTCTTTAAGAGAAATTTCATTTGAATGAGGTTGGGTGTATTTTAAAATGTTTTCAAAAATGGAGGGGCCTTTGTGAAACATCTTCTATCAAAACCCTCAAGACCCCCTTTTTCCTTCACCATTTACGATCCAACCCTCTCACTGCTCTCTGCGTTTACGATCCGCCACTCTCAAACCCTAACCGCCGCTACCTCGTCGGAAAATCAAAAACAGGTCGCTTTCGACCATTCACTGCTAAAATCGAGAGCACCACCATCCTCGCTATCACTTTCCAAGCATAAAACACACCTCAATCCACTGTTTCTTCTTCAAATCCTCTGTGATTTCGAGCTTCTTTACTCCCGGGTGTTCATCCTCATTTTCCTCAAATTTCTTGTCAAAAACTCAAGATTTGAAGTTGTTTCTGAGTATACGATACTTAAAAGGTAGTTTATTATGGTTCATTTGCATTTTTATGAGTGTTTGATGTGTTTATGAGAAGTTGCAGGTTCAAAAATGGCGGACCTCGGTGTTTACGATCGTCACGAGGAAGAAGACGACGTTTGTCGTTTACGATTGGCGATTACGATCGGTGTTTACGATTGTTTGGTTTACGATCCCGAAAGTTTACGACACCGTTTACGATCGGGCTTCGGGTTTGCGACTGGGCCTATGTCGGTCTCAATTTAACCCGATCGTGAACACTTAATTGGATCGTAAACTCATTGAAAGTTTGAATCAAAATCGTAAACACTCAATTAAACACAAAATAATTTTTATTATCTTATCAAACTTAATTATTTTAAGATAAAATTGAATGTGTTGGTTTTAAAAATGTGTGTTGTTAAAATTGTGATTCAAAATCAAATTCTTTCCTTTGAAGGATTCAATTGATGTTTTTGGAAATTAAAAGGATAATCTGATAATCAATTGAACTTCAAGATGATTTTAACAAACATGATTGCTCATTGATATAATTAAGCCTGATGCACTTGTCTCGGTTTCTCAGATGGCAGAAGAAATGATGGATGAAGAGATTCACTTTGAGAGGGATCATTGCATACCTGCTTATCTTGATGATCCTCCAGAGAGACATATGCAGTTATTCTACTCACTGGTTGCAGGGATGAACGTATACAAAATCAATCATGCTCTCAGAACAAGCGTGCTGATTGATGAACAACTTGTCAGAGAATTCTGGGGAACTGCAAGGGCGAATCTCGATAAAACAAGGATCACAGCAACGGTTCAAAACCGCAGAATCGTGATCGTGGAAGAAGATATCTGGAATATATCTGAAAAGCTGAAGACACGATGGAATATTCTAAAACTGCAGTGCTAGACGGTGCACATCTTTTAGGTTATAAAGGAAAATTCCTGCAGATCTTCCAGAAGCTCTTGCCACACTATTGGAGGTGTTTGGCACACTACCTGCATAAATCTTTCTTGGGGAAGAGAAAAAGCTTTGATCAGCTAAACAAGGTGCATGGCACAGCATTTGTTGCACTGGCCTTGGATTGGGAGTTCAATTTTTCAAAGATGATGTTGTTGGATTGGGTTGGTAATGCTGATTTGAGTGCAAGAGGGCAATTTCTCATGACTCCACGGTTTGTACAAATGGTGATTATAAAGAAGTATCCGATGATCCAAGAGAGGGTGGAGAAGCTGGATATAAAATTCATGGATGACAGTGTTTTTGGTTTGCAGACCCAAGATAGAAAGGGAAAGAGTACTTTTCAGGGAAGACCCCGAGTGGACTAAAAGAGGTGCCTTCCCTGAGGTTGCAAGGGAACAAGAGCAATAAGAAGATTCCGAAGCTGAAGTGCATCCTGTGAATGTGTCTGTTGCTGAAGATCATGATGTGTCGGAAACTGTATCTGTGAATGTTCAGGGAGAAACTGAGAATATACCTTCTGATGAAGAAAATGTGATGGATGAAAATTTCCCGGAACATGAGAATCAGAATGACGATATCTATGGGGATCTAGGGCCCATTAGTCACAAGAGAACGAGGGATGACTTGAACTCTTCTTCGAGCAGTGACTCAATTCCACAAGAGTTGGATGCTAATTTTGCTGTTGATGATGTGCTTATAGAACCCATTCCAGTACGTGAACCTTCACCGAGAAAGAAATCTGATCCAAGATCTATCAGATTCAAGTTTCAGAAGACAAGCTCAAGCCTGATGGTGTTTTAACATACGGGTGCAAATGTGCAGAATGATGACGTGTCTGAACCTGCAAATGTAGAGAGCACACCTCATGCTGATGATCAGGGTGATGTACAAGAACCAACTTCGATGCAAACTGAAAGTCCTATTCTGAATGAACACAGCCCAGTTCATGAAGAAAGGCAATTCTTCGAAGTGGATAGAACGTTTTTCGAGCCAAGCCCAGTGAGAGTAAACTTATCTACTGAATCAAGCCAGCCTCCCGTCACTCCAAGCTTTAGTCCGTACCAAGCACTTGTTGAAGAACTTGCTCAAGCTAGTGATCTCCCTGTAGATCTACGGATAAGTGCTGATCCTCAGATCAACTTCCTTTTATCCCAAAACAGAAGAAGAGAGGGAGAGATTAAAGAGATAAAGGAAGAAAACAAGAGGTTAAAGGAGAAGGAGAGCAAGAATGAAGCCAGTATTGGATTCTTGTATGCAGGATACCTTGAACTGGAGGAAGAAGTTGGAAGATTTGAAGGGAGCTGATAGCTTAAATGCTCAGGGTGCCCCAGGACAGAGTTCTTCTCAAAGTGCTCAAACTGCTGATAAAATGCATGAAGATGAAGGTGATGACACCATAGTGATGTCTGACTATGTTCAAGGAGGAAAGTCATGAAAACTGGTTCAAGGATTTCTTCCAAGGACCTCCCCCCACGCTGTACTCGATTGATGTCGGTGAAAGTGAAATTGACAAAAAGGGAGCCGTGAACCTATTCTGTGCTGGCACTATGATGGTGAGAAGAAGCTGTTTGCGGTAATTAGAGATGGGTACAGTCTAGTGGAGTATTACAGAACAAGGGGCAAATTTCACTCCTGGACAGAGCCAGAGATCAGAAATTTTCTAAGGGCTTCGTATATAAACAGATGGAGGAATGCACAAGGAGATCAAGTTCGTGACAATCTGATGAGCCATATGGCAGAAAACTTTGTGAACTTCGATCTCAAACAAGTCAGATGGGTTAAGACTGGAACAGACCCGGTAACCGGAGAGCCTGTTGGAGAAGTGAGGCGACCACCCACCAAAAGAACTAGAGTGATTAACATGTTGGACGAGATTGAAGATGGTACGCTAGTGAAAGACTTTGACAATCGGTTTTATGATCCAACAACTCATGAGGTGGTGGTGGTTTGCAAGAAGATGCGAGAATTTCGCTTCTATGATCCGGTCGATCTGCTGAGGTTTGGTGAACGTGATATCAAACTCCTCGCCTCCCAACCTATTCTTGGAGATGAGAATGATCTTGAAAATGCTATAAGGGTGGCAATCTTTCATGGTTCAGCGAACCGGATCGTGGAACGTGAATGGTCGTCGAGCAAGAAGCCTAATACCTTTAGATTTGATTTGCTGCTTCCGTAGACGCTCTAATGGTTCATGCCTAGGGGAAGATTGTTAGGCTATACATTATGAGGCATGAACATTAGATTGGGCTTACTTGTTTTGGGCTTAGTATGTTTACGGTTTGGGCTTGTTGGGCTAGTGGGTTTACGATTTCTTCTAGGGCTTTTGTAAGAGTTGTATAAATACCCCATGTGTTTATGATTAATACAAGTTTGCTGTTTACGATTTTTGGTTTTCTCCACATATTTACGATCGCAAACTCGGTGTTCAAGAAGATTGATTATTCTTCATTCAAGACTTGATTGTGTTGCTTGTTCTTCATCATAAATCTTGTCTTTTTCATCATCTTCTTCTCGGATCATTCACAAACAAGGTTTCCGCACTTGTTTGTGTTTACGATATCGTGCTCGATTATTGTTTTGGGACCAACACTTCCAAATGACATTATAGAGGAAGATGATGAGAACCTGAGACCCATCTCTCATAACAACATTTCTCTCCAACTTGAAGCCAGAGCACATCCTCCTGTACCCACCAGAATCATCTTACCCTGTACCTATAGAACTACATGTTTTCACTTAAACTTAACATTTAAATAAAGTTCTGTACTAGGTGTCTGTTTTGTAAAAAGTTATTGAAATATAATCTTTTGGGGACATTGCAAGAAGAGGTCAAAATTGCATTAACTTAGAACATCACAAAAAAATCTGTACTTCATTACTAAGTATCTAATCATACAGAAGTAGTTTGGAATTTCCAGAGAAGTTCTGTACAGAAGTAAGAGTGTCAATATGCAACGAAAGGGCCATCGAACACATGCACTTGCTTATTCACACATAAAAATGAGGGAGGAGAGAAGGAGTAGAGAGGCAAAAGAAAGAGGAAGAGGGAATGAGAAAGAACCATCTAAAGGTTTTGTAAAAAAACTGAAGTTGTTACGAGGAAAACACATGTGACCTCACTCTGAAAATTAGGATTAAAACAATCCTTCATCTAAGAAATCCTTCTGATGTGGGCAACGGGAAATTGCCTAATAAGAATGCTAACATCAACAATTCAAGTTGCAATGCAGGTCCATGCGTAAGAAATGTAAGATGAAAGCTTATGTCAATATTCTAATCATCGAGAAGGATTGTAAGCATGGTTGTAAGCCCAAGTTTCGAGACGTTGGCAAAAGTTTGAGGTCAAACTTTTCTAAAGAACGAGAGGATGATAGCCATGACCCAACCGATACGAACGTAGTAGTCGTTGGAGACCTCGACATATCGTTGCGGGTTAACGTGACTCCCTTGCATGTCATGCATAAAAATCCATCCGAAATGGTAACCGGATAACCCGCATCACTAACCCATCAACCCGTGGATTTGCACGAAAAAAAATCAATCAAAATGGCAGCCACGTTTTCATTGATTTAGTCTGTCATATTTTATAATCTATTATGTAATTTCTTTTATTTTCCCTTAAAGTAGTAGATAGTGGAGTAGTAGGAGGTTTTCAAGTAACTGTCTGTTTTTTCCTTTCCCCCTATGTTTTTCGATTGTTGAAGAAAGAAAGGCAGTGAGTTTGAGTTTATATATATCAATTGTGTTCTCTGGTTTTTGTGTTCATAATTTCCTCCATGCTAATTCAAATCATGGTAGATTTGAATGGTGTTCTTAGAGTCTAAATCGGGATTAAGTGGTGTGTCTGTATCTTGATTCCTATTTAGTTTTGCCCGGTGAATAATTCGAGTGGTGATTTCCGTATCTCGGATCATTCGTTGTTTATCTCTTCGGATTGAATCGGGTGGTGAATCTGTATCCCAATTCAATCGTTGTCTATCTTCTCGTTTTATTTCCCGTTCATAATCATTTCCGTCGCAAGATATACAACATCTGGTATCACAGCGGAAACGATCTGTTTCGACTCATCCTTTTTCTCCTGTTTCCAACTGTTATCTCGAAACTTGTTAAAATAAATTAAAAAAGGGAAAATCACTAAAATAACCAGCTTTGACCCTGAAAAACCAGAAATGACCCACCAAATTTATCCTTACTCAAATGACCAAAACTTTGTCAACCAATACAAACCCTCCACTTGTTAAATTCCACCCAATGAACAACTTACTGGTTTCCTCCATCTGACACGGACCCTAAGGATGGACCCCATTCACATCCACTAGAATTTTGACATCTGGTAAAAGATACAGAAACTAACTAATGTTTTGCTCCATCGACCAACATATACCTGTTGTTTCCCGTACCTCTTCGAGCCTGCCACCTGTCCATTTTATCAAGCATATATAGCTCGGCTCATGCAATGGCTCATTTTATCAACACACAATGGCTTTATACTTTAGTCCTCTGCGCCTACCATGTGGGATAAAGTAGTCATCTGTCAGACTCTACACCCCCTACTCCCCCTTACCTATCCCCCCTCCCCCTATCCCCCCTCCCCCTCTTTGAATTACTTTATGGTTCATGTAATATACCATTTAAAAAAAAATCAATTTTCTGCCACTATCTATCTCTATCTTGCTGAATACACAAACGAAAAAATGGAGGTCTGTATAAATTGTGGGTCTTCAACAGCCATACATATATCTTCCACCACTGTGAATCCAGGACGTCGTTTTCATTACTGTGCTAGACCCGTAAGTATATCTTAGTTTTCATCATTTGTTAAAAAGAAAAATAGAAGTCTTCACCTACTTTGTGTTTAAATTATTGAAATGGTATATTACTTTAAATAATATTAATTCAAAGAGGTAGGGGAGAGGTAGGGGAGAGGTAGGAGAGAGGTAGGGGAGGTAGGGGGGAGGTAGGAAAACCCTAACATTATATGTGGGGCTGGCTAAACTAAAGGTAGCCTCCGTATAAGCCATTCATGAGCCAAGCCGGATAGAGATTCAGTCATCAGCTGCGAGTAGTCCACGTGGCAGGCTTGTAAAGGTTCAGTAAGCAACCCGATTCTTAGCCTAAATTCTGACAAAAAATACACGTGTCGTAAGTTAACTGGATAGGAGAGGTGTCAAATGATTGGGAAGTGGGCCCTGTTTTCTAGTCGGGTTATCAGGGGAGAAGAGATGTTGGTTTCTTATTGGATAAAAGGTGCCACCTGGTAGCCTAAATTGTACAGGTGGAGATGCTCTATTGGTGGAAAGGCATTGGGTCATTTGAGTAAGGATAAATAGGGTGGGTTATTCCTGCATTTTCTTGGTCAAACATGGTCATTTTGGTTATTTTCCCTTAAAAAAATTTTAGCGTTCATTTCTTGTCCAATTTCTTCTACTTCTGAAAAAAAAAATCCACCATTTGGTCCATAGAAATTCAAATCTCTTGTTGTAGAAGTAAGTGATCTTTTTATTTTTAAAACAAAAGGGTTCACCAGAAGACAAAATGAGTAGAGAGAAGCATGACGTGAAGGACCATGACGTTAAACCTCGATACAATGATGATGGATCTATTCCCGGCGAAAAGGAGTGCCTATTTGTACAATGGGATCTTAATGGTTTCACCGAACAAGAAGGTGAATCGAACTCGATGCACAATGCTCAACATGATATGGACGCGGATGATCGTATCCCGAGTATGAAGATAATTTTTTTTGAAGAGGAAAAGGTTGACAGCGTTAAGCCTATTGAAAACATATTCTTTGGAAGTTTGAACATATTCGTTGGAAGCTTGAACAAAGTAGCAGTCAAATCATGTGTGAAGTCAACATGCCATGAGTTTAAGGACATCAAAGATTTTACCCAGTTTAAAACAAAGAAAGAAGAGGCTTATCAAATGAAGATCAAGAGTAAAATGGAGCAGAAATTCTACAAGACCACTCGGCAAGCTATAAAACTTATGGGAATTCCTTCTGATGTGGGCAACGGGAAATTGCCTAATAAGAATGCTAACATCAACAATTTCAAGTTGCAATGCAGGTCTATGCGTAAGAAATGTAAGATGAAAGCTTATGTCAATATTCTAATCATCGAGAAGGATTGTAAGCATGGTCATAAGCCCAAGTTTCGAGACGTTGGCAAAAGTTTGAGGTCAAACTTTTCTAAAGAACGAGAGGATGATAGCCATGACCCAACCGATACGAACATAGTAGTCCTTAGAGACCTTGACATATCATTGCGGGTTGACGTGACTCCCTTGCATGTCATGCATAAAAATCCATCCGAAATGGTAACCGAATAACCCGCATCACTGACCCATCAACCTGTGGATTTCCACTGAAAAAAAATCAATCAAAATGGCAGCCACGTTCTCATTGATTTAGTCTGTCTCATATTTTATAATCTATTATGTAATTTCTTTTATTTCCTTTAAAGTAGTAGATAGTGGAGTAATAGGAGGTTTCAAGTAACTGTCTGTTTTTTCCTTTCCCCCTTTGTATTTCAATTGTTGAAGAAAGAAAGTTAGTGAGTTTGAGTTTATAAAAATTAATTGTGTTCTCTAGTTTTTGTGTTCATAATTTCTTTCATGCTAATCCAAATCATAACAGATTTGAATGGTGTTTTTGGAGTCTAAATCGGGATTAAGTGGTGTGTCTGTATCTTGATTCCTATTTAGTTTTGCCCGACGTATAATTCGAGTGGTGATTTCTATATCTCGGATCATTCGTTGTCTATCTCTTCGGATTTAATCGGGTGGTGAATCTGTATCCCAATTTAATCGTTGTCTATCTTTTTGTTTTATTTCTCGTTCATAATCATTTCCATCACCGGATATACAACATTTAACGTTGTTGTTTGTCTCTTAACGAAATTGTTGAAGCTTATACGACGTTGTTATCCTCATATGACGTTGTTCAAGGCTTAACGACGTTGTTTGGGTTTTGCGGGTTTTTGAGTCGATGAGTTCCGGTGGTCGAACCTAGTCACGTTATGATCATGGTGTCAAGTGGAGCTCGGTGGTGGTCTCGGATTTGTTTGTCGTCGAGAATATTGTTAGAGCATGTTCCGGGTGTGGTCGTTACTATGCGAATAGTTATCTAGATTGTAAACTAGGCTAGACTGCCAACGGACCAGTGGCGGACCAGATGGTACGCTGGACCATCTGGTACGTTGGTTAGTTGGTCCGCTGGGCAGGTTACCTATAAATAGGTGAGTCTAGATTGCAATATTTAGATTTCTGGTCATTTGTATTTGTGTTGAGATGAGAGGTCTGTCCAACTTCTTCCGAGTTTCAACGATGTAAACTCCTTCGGTGTAATCATTCGACACAATAAATGATTAGATTTCTCCGTCTCTATCATTCTATGATCTGGAAACGATCCGTATACGGTTTTACAACTGGTATCAGAGCCGTTGGCTCAATTTCCAGATCTCATTTTAGTTTTTGTTCGATTCAACAGCGGAAGCTCGTTTATCGGCCAAAACAGGACAACGGTTTCGTATATGACCTTTCTGATAACAGTGATAACATCTCCTTCGATCAACAAACACAACAAGAAAATGAGATCCTGAGTCAGGTGAAATGTTATCATCAGACATGTGTCGTGCCTCTCTCCTCGGGGCCTTAGCATTAAATCCTTGCGATTTGTGCTTAGGGAGAGGTTTAAACAATGGTTTATTATGGCCAGATTGGTTATAAAAACCAAACTCATCAACGCCACACTGATCAGCATACCCTTTGGGTTTGACACGGTCATTCTTGGTTTTCTCAAACTGTCCAAAATTTTGTTCATACGACCCAAAATCATCGTAAAAATCATAATCCTCACAAAAACCATATGCTTCATAGTCAAAACGATTTGTTTTAGCTGAAAATTTACCATCAGAATTATAAAAATTCTTAGGTGAGTACTTTGACGTTTTTGACTTTGAGAAAAATGTCTGATCATCAGAACTAGTTCTAAGTTTCAACAAAGAACCATTTTTCTCAGGTTTATGATCAGACACAGATTTTTCTTCTTCATCAACATAAAACACTTTGGAAGCTTTTGTTGGGTCAAGACAACATAGTGGAAATGCTTCATCCGAAAATATGGTATCACTACCTTTCAGAGAATACATTTTCACTTTCTTAGAACACTCACCCATCTCAACTTTACCTTTCTGTTTTTTATCTACATTCCCAGACTTACCATTGTTCTTTTCAGGCTGTTGAACTTTCTCAGGTTTCTTTTGATTGACCTTAGAAATTTCATCAGGATATCCAAAACCAATACCATTAAATTTTTCTGACTTTGACAAAGGTACCGGTATTGAATGAACATCTGGTGTGGTTGTGTTGCTCTTAGTTACAGATTCTTGTTCATAGAACAAGTTACGACCTTTTGCAAATTTTGAATTTTCAAATTCTTTCATTTTCTTTTCAGTTTCTTTGACTTTCTGAGCAACTTCTAAAGGTGTAAGGTTTACACTTTTAGATGTTTTTACCATAGAATCATGAAACTCAGACTGTTTGAGAACCACATTGACAGTTTTGGACACATTCCTCAAAGGCTTCCTCTTATGAGTGCCTTTGGATTTGTCAGATACTCCTTCATTAAACATGAAATAATCAAACACAACAGCTGGTTTGATATCAGATTCATTTGGGCCTTTCCCATTCACAGTCGGTGGTGGAACTGAAGTACACCCTGATTCTTTAAGCACATCTTTTAAATTTTCATCTTTGCACAGAAAACTGGCAAAGGAAGATGAATTCTTGAAATTTTCCAATTGCCTCTGAAGATCCAATATTTCAATGTTTAATTCAGAAATTTTATAATTAGCTTCTGCAAGCTTTTTCTCACAAAAAATATAATCCTCAGTTTTGTTATTTAATTCAATTTTTGTGCTTAGAATCAAGGCATGCTCACTTTTTAGTTCTGCCTTAACGGCCTCCCACCTTTGTTTATAGATTGTGACATTTTCTTCTGCCAATATGTATTTATCATGATACATGACTTTCTCATCAGAAAGTTCTTTCAGTTGATTGGCAGTTGTTGTGCAAAATTCACAGATGTTAGAGTTAACCTGAACATCAGCCATAAATGCCTGATGACCATTAGCAAAGAAGTCTTCTCCTGGAAGATCAGGATCATCTTCAGTTGTTACATTCCTCTCCTCAGTGCATAGAAATGCAGACTCGTCAGGAAAATCTGCAGCCCAGTCGTAACCCTCACCGGTTTGCGAGACTAAAGCTTTAGATTCTGTGTTGGATCCACTAGCACCTGCATTTGAGCTTGATGGATTTGCATTGCTTCCCGACCCTTTGTTACTTTTAGAGGCATATTTCTGAAATAACTTCGAAGTCTCCTGTTTCTTTGCCTTGGTACACTCTTTTGCAAAATGTCCATAATTTTGACAGTTATAGCATCGGACCTTAGATTTATCAAATCCCAATTTGCCTTCAGGATTAAGATCTTTACGACCAGTCTTCTCCATAAACCTCTTACCTCTTCTAACAAGCATTTCCATCGAACAATTAATATCCATTAACTCTAGATCATCTGGATCAATTTGTTCATAATCTTCTTCAGTCAGTTCAGCACTAGTCAGCTTTCCAGCTATCACTCCACCGTAGGACGAAATCATTGCCGAGAATAACGCCATATAATCATTTGTGGTTTTTGCTGAAAAAGCATTCTGATTTGGAGCAGGTGAAGATTGATTAGAATACACCGGATATGTAACAGCAGCTTTGGTAGAATATACCTCACTTGATGAACCTCTTGACATGCTTGCATGACCACCCGAAGTGTTTTCCACATAAAATGCCGTTGTTGGTGGATTAGAATTTGCTTTAGCCTTTGCATGCATCGTTGACGCATTATCACCAAAATAGACATCTGGATTTTGAACTTGAGTTGGTAAATTTTTTACACGTCTCATATCCAACTCTCGAGCGAGCAAATTTCGAGTAAGATCATCATATGTGATATCATCAAAATCCTTGTTATGAGTTAACAACAGAATATATCCTTCCCAAGTTGCTGGCAAAGCATCCAAAAGTTTCTCTTTCAGTTCTCCAGCATCCTTTTTCACCCCAACGATATCCAGCTCACTCACCATTTGAGATAATCTTGAAATCAGATCATTAATGCTTTCATTAGGTACATGACAGAAGTTATCGTACTCTCGCAACAACACCTTTTTCTTACTCTTCTTATATTGTGCATTTCCTTCACATCTATGGCACAATGCTTCCCATAAAGCCTTTGACGTTGTGTGCATCTTAAATTGATGTAATATATCCTTTGGTAATGCCATCGATAAATTTGAGTAAGCTTTTCTTTCCAGTTTGAAAGCTTCCTTTTCAGCATCATTCATTTTGTTGTATGGCTTTTCTTGACCAGCAAATTCACCCGTGGTAAACTTTGGGACTGTATAGCCATCCAACATCGGAGTCCAAACGGTGACATCTGTGACACCGATGTATGATTCATATCAGGTTTTCCAATTGTGAAAATCATCAAACTTCATCAATTTAGGAACCTTATTGGTAGTTCCTATTTCATTGTCATAGTTCAATAACGCTTGTACAGTTGACGACATCGCAGCAAAGGCCTGGAACGGATCCATGATAACTTTTCTTAAAACTGTGCTAGCGGACCAGAAAGCAAGTCGCCGGACCAGAAAATCAATCCACGGACCAAATCTCAACTAGCGGACGAGAAACGGATCAAATTAGAATCGTCGGACCAGAATTCTTCTAGCGGATCAAAATTATAACGAACGGATCAGATGGTCCGCTAAAATAACTGTCGCGGACGAAATGGTACGCTGGAACTGCTACGGATCAGAATAAGAAGATTGCTTGAGCGGACCACAAGCAACGGACAAGATTACTGATGAAGTTATACTAGCGGACCAGAAAACTCATCTGGCGGACCAGAAAACTCATCCGGCGGACCATATCCGGACCAATATAAATCGAACAATTTTTCACAAAAACTGATGTTTCGAACGTGTAATCAACCCAGAACTCAACCAAAACACTCCATGAGCACTTTGAACGTAAAATATATGCAGAATCAACGTAAAACCGAGTAGAAATGGTCAAATTCTTACCCCAAACGTTGTGACTTTCTCCAAATCTCAAAACTGAACTATAGATAAAAGCAAATGAGCAATCCTGCTCTGATACCACTTGTAGAACACAGGAACGATCTTGCTAGTGCATGACGATCTCAATTCGGTAAACAACAAGGTAAATAACACTTCTTTATTGCTCAACCTTTAGAGAGAGAAAGTAAACAGGTTACACCTTTAGAAAAACACAGTTTTCAGCTCAAATCTCACAACTACTCTCCTCTAAACGAGCTAAACCTTTTTATACTAGATCTGGCCAGCGGACCAACTAACCAGCGTACCAGATGGTCCGGGCGTACCATCTGGTCCGCCCCTGGTCCGCTGAGACCAGATTATACAAAACATTATAAATACAAGACCTAGCACTAGACAACTATATATGCTTCTACAAACTCCCCCTTGTCTTGTGCTAGTCTTCAGAAGCTCTTGATCAAGTCTCTTTCCAGTGTTGTCTTCTATTATTCCCCGCATGAATCCCGAACGCAAAACATACTTTGATCACCTGTTGAAATTGCAAGGCTTGTTCAGCATGTTCAGCTTTATACAAAATGTTGCTATGATAGAGTTTGTCTATGTCGTCCTTTGATAAATTGATAAGCCACATCGGATCATACAGTCTGACCACTTTGTTCTCTTCCTCCACTACCACCACCGCTTCACCAGTACCTTCATCATAATACCACCATCTCAGTGTTTTGATGAAATCTTGTTCTAGCTTCTTCAATGGAATTTTCTTCATCTGAACTGGCTTCTTATACTTCACAATGATCAGGGCTTTTCCAGTGTTCGGGTTGATTTCGGTTGGATGTTCAACAAATCTCGGTCTCTAAGGAGTTAGAAATTGGAACTTTCCTTGACATTCTTCAATCAATTTCTCTTTGAAAAACTGCAGCCAATTTATCATTTCCATAATTCAGAAACTGGCATCTGGATAAGTCCCTTACATCACAGACCGGAAATGTGCTGAATCTTGTTGGACATCTCAGATATATGATTCCAAACTCCTTTTTGATAGCATAACACTTAAGTTGAGAATCATACATCCAACTGATTATTCTTCCAGACGCTTGTCTACCCTTTCTTTCAAAGTATTTCTTATGATCAACCTCCTTTACAGATGATTTTACCGGCATTTTCTTTGTCCTTTGCTCTTTTAACCATGCATCAAATAACATTTTCTTCTCTTCTTCTTCAGTCAAGTCTTCAGACTCAGTTGATGCTGGCTGATCAGATTGCTTTTCAGTCTCTTTCTTCTTTAACTCATCTTCAATTTTGTCTTCATCGTCTTTTCCAAAGAAATTAAACCCACCAGAGTGATCATTATCTGCAAAGTTTCCATATATGGTAGGATCATCCGGATATTCTTCAGCCGTCATATCTTCCACTTCTACCTGTTCCTCCTCATAATCTACATTTTCATCTGAATCTTCTTCATTATAAGGATCAGCAAACGGAACATCATCCACATCTTCTACATTAAGAGCAAAGATAGCAGCTAACTGCTCTTTTGTATACGGATTTAAGAACTCTCCCTCAACCCTGGTCTCCGGGGTCACATCATAGATTTGAGTGTCGATCTCCCCCTGAGATGTAGTAGAAGTACCAGCAACGGCAGCAGCAGACGTTCCAGCTGCACCAGTACCAGTACCAGATCCTCCAACACCTCCTTCAGGATCAGGATCTTCGTTCAAATATCTCATCACATCATCATCATCTTTGCAACTTTCATCTGGATTAGGCCTTCTCTCCCCCTGAGCAGGTAAAGCTTGAATCAATTGGTTTAGCTGCTCACCCAAGGAGATAGAAAGTTGTTGCAGTTTAGCAATTTCTTTGTCTTTTTCTTGATCTCGAGATCGTAAATTAGCAATGTCACGATCTTTCTTTTGATATCGAGACACCAATTCTTTCACCAAATTCTTTAACCCTCTGATTTCATCTGCTTGCTGACGATTCGTTGATCCCAACTCATCGAGCGTGGTTTGATGAAGTGCCAGCTTCAGATCAGTAGATGAAATTGTTGATTGAGTAGAAGCACTTGTGGTAGAGGTAGTAGTAGAACCCGAAGCAGCAGATGTAAACCTTTTGATAATCAACTTTCGCCTTGGGGGAACAGACGTACTTTGAACATTAATGCTCTTTGTAGTCGGTTGTACTGGAATAGAAGACTGAGATTATACTTTTTGCTTCTTAGCCGGCGAACTGTGACCAGATTTTCTTGCATCGGCCAGAAATGAGCCTTGTTGCACAGTAGATCGCTTAGCCATACGTTTGACTTTTCCAGAATAAATCACTTTAGCTTTGCCTTTTTCAGCTGTCGAAGACTTTCTAACAGACTCCTCCGCTTCCGGAGTATAAGATAGATCATCTGTGTCTTCAGCCTACTTAGTCCTCTGTTCATATTGTGAAGTATCCAAATTCTGCGACTTTAGATAAGCGATATGTTGTTTGGAACCCTTCTTGACATAAATATTTCTAGCATTATGCAAGATGGACACGTAGGCACCAGAATCTGATTCAGTATCAGAAGAACTTCCACGAGCATCATCTTGTGGAATATCAGCATCATCCAACATCTCATCATTCTGGAAATTCACAGCTTCAGATTCAATATTCTGTTGAACTATAGGCTCAGATTCTTGTTGTTGCACAGGTGGTTCATTTTGAATAATCGGTGGTTGATCATTCTGTTCTTGAGGTATTTGATCATCTGCATCATCATCTTCAACATCCTCCATAGGAAATCCTTTATCATCGTATTCCAACTCATCATCTGAACTGTCAGCATGTTTGGCAGCTCCATCCGCAGGAGCTACATAAGTTGGATCCACCAGATGACCAATCAATCATTTAACAGGCGGATTGCCTTTGCCTCCTTTACGCTTCTGATAAACAGGAATCTTCCCAACAGCAACTCTGTTCATATGCTTCATATCAATAATCGCAGCAGAGTTCTTCGGAAGATTTGGATGCAGATCATTCAAGGTCATTTGTATGAATCTCGGATACATAATACTTCTCACTTGTTTCGTCAAGATATTCTCCTTCATATAATTAAAAATCCATCCAGAAAAGTTGAACTCTCTATTTAACACCAATGCAGAGAAAAATGACAACACCCTCAAATCAAATTCCTCCTGCCCTCTCGTTCGATTCCCAAAACACTTGATTATAACATGCATCAGATACTTGTACGGAGGACTCAGATTCGCCTTCAAATACCACGGAACATAAAGTTGACCATCATATCTGATTCTTTTAAGCAAAGCTACTAGATCAGCTTCATGAAAAACTGTAGGATAGGCAGCTTGATCATTTAATTGCAGAACCCTCCCCACACCGTCTTCAGTAATGACAACATCAGTGTTTAGAATTCAAGCACTAATCACGGACGGCTCAACAGAACAATCAACTTGAGCAGAATTCCAAAACATCACGAGCAAGTCTTTGTATGGAGGACACACATGAGTAGCAGAATATAATATCCTTGATCGTCTCATGAAATCAAAAATGTCAAGAAATTGAGGTTTCCATCTTTCTGCTGCATCTAGAAATGCACAAACATTGTGTTCACCGATCGATTTTGTCACACCCCCAAATAACCACTAACGGAGTTTATACCGTTAAGGGGTGCGAACAAACCAGGACCACAACCATTAGTTACAAATACTAAACGAATCAGAGTTAAGTCCAATGTTCATAAATAAAACAGTTTAAAATACGCAGCGGAATATAAACATAAGTGTCTTAGCACTAACCACGTGCTTTACAAAGTCATTGTATTAAATTCCCAAATTAAGTTTAATAGAAATAAAGTCTTCACGTGCCATGCCAACCTCCAGCGGATACTCCTCAGCGATCTGCAAAAGTGAAAACCACACAAGTGTCAACCTAACGGTTGGTGAGTTCACGGTGGGCATGACATGCATTGGCCCGGTCTCTTAATCGTGTTTATCAAATCATATAAATAAGTAGTAGTTTTGCAAAACATTTGCCAAGTGTTGAATTATCGAATATGCACTAGTTAAGTAAAAGTTAAAGCGGTCAACTGATATCGCGGGAAGTCGTACTAGGGCTGAAAGCTGACGTAACAGAGTTCGGCATTTGCCGATGGTTGGTGCCTCCAGTTGTGTCCCTTTCGGGAGGCCCACAACTAAAACAGGCTGATATTGAACTCCGTTCGGCCTCCAACCGGTTGGTTACACATTTGTGTACCGCGGAGCAGGGTTTGTCAAACCCTCAGTAGATCTACCCAACATCCCCTCGCTTCAGATCATCAGTACTAAGTTGAGGACTTTTAAATTAACAAGGCAATCCTTAGAAATCATGTGATATCATTTGGTTTAGACTTTAACCTACACTAGCCATATTAAAACGTTTGTTCTGGATTTCATCTGAAATCCCAAAAAGAGTTTAAGTGTCAAAATGGTTGTTTCCGGATTTCATTCGAAACCCCAAGGATGGACAGTTGCAAGTGCTCCCCATAAAACACTCCAACTTCCATAACAGGTATCTCATTTGGTAATACCTCAAAATGTCAGCGTTGTTTTGCGTTAAGTTCATTCGTTGTGTCCCAAACGGGCTCACAATTAAAGGGTTAGTGAAACTCACCTTAGGTTGCTCAGCTACACTTGCTAATTAATCCAAATATTGCTTAACGAAGACCTATGAACACGTTTAGGTCTTAAGTATTAGTTTCGTGTCTATTTATTAACTTAACGTCACTACGGCCCATAACATAGCACGTTGGAACTATGACACGACATAACGACACACGACACCGATGGTTGATCATAAACAAGGGTTCATAAATTACAGAAATCATAGCATGTTTCATCATTGCATAATCATGTAAGTCATGGAATAGCATTCAAATAAGTTGCACAAGTTTGGGTTTAGTCTGGAGAAACTGCTGGAGAAACTGCTAGAGAAACTGCTAGAGAAACTGCGAGAGAAACTGCTAGTTTCGCTGGCTAGAGAAACTGCTAGTTTCGCTGGCTAGAGAAACTGCTAGTTTTGCTGGCTAGAGAAACTGCTACTTTCGCTGGCTAGAGAAACTGTTAGTTTCGCTGGCTAGAGAAACTGTTAGTTTCGCTGGCTAGTTTCGCCAGGAACTGGTTGAACTTTCGTTCAGGGACAAGGTCAGTTTCGTTCAAGAGAGACACTACAGTTTCGCTGAACAGTTTCGCTGGAAGGAGATATGCATAGTTTCGCTGGATAGTTTCTCCTGATGAATGCACAGTTTCGCTAGACGCTAGAAAAACCCGAAAAACTAACAAAAATCTTTCTAACAGCTTCCAAACTTCATGTAATTCATTTCCAAGCATCCATAAACATTTAGGAACATCACAGGAGCATTTTTAACATCATAAACGTGCATTTTCATCATCAAATCTTCAAGAACACATTTTACATAAATTAGCCTATTCTAGCATAAATCTTCATCATGGATCAGTTTCACACGTAAAGTTGTTGTTTTTATGATAGATCTAGCATTCCTAAGTATCTTAACAGAAGATCTAACGATTACATAATGATCTAGGCATGCTTTATTGAAGAAAACACATAAGAGAAGCAAGAACATGGTTCATGGAACTCACGGTTTGGTCAAGCTTCTATGGATGATCTTCACCAACAGAATTAAGGGCTGGTCTTGATGGCTCTTGGGGCTGATCCAGATTCGTGAGAGAGAGTGAGGGTAGGAGAGTGTGTGTGTTTGTTGTGATGATGCAAGTAAATGGAGAATTAGGGTTAATTACTCCTTTAAATACTTAGGGCCATCATGGGCTTTCATTGGGATTTGGGCCCCCAATGATTAGCCATCATTAGCCCATGATTAATCCATCATTAACTAATTACTAGCCCAATCATTAGACATGTATGCATACACTTAATTACCCGGTTACACATATAATCACATAATTAGGCAATTTAAACATTTTATCACATAATTTTAACAAGTAAACAATTAATCATGCTTTTTAATACTAATCATGCATTTAAATCACGTTTCTCATAATAACAACATATAAATAAATACATAACACATATGGACGGGTTCGGTGATCAACCAAAGGACGTGGACGTATTCGGCCTAGTTAAGCATTAGTTACCAAGTTAACACTTATAACGTAACTAACGGAAATTGTCTAACGGAAGTAAACCTTGAAATTCCCGGATGTCACATCCTCCCCTTGTTACAGGAATTTTCGTCCCGAAAATTATTCTTGTGTCGTAGCGTTCGCAGTCTCAGCTGTCGTTGCTGGGGAAAGAAAGCAAAAGTTTTAGGGTTGCCACATCCTCCTCCTGTTAAAGGAATTTTGGTCCCCAAAATTAAATCATACCTTGAGTTTCCGTGGACGTTTGCTCAAACAGGTGAGGATACTTCTTCTTCATCTGATCCTCTCGTTCCCAAGTGTATTCAGGTCCACGCTTTGAGTTCCATCGAACTTTGACGATCGGAATCTTGCTACGTTTGAGGGTTTTCTCCTCGCGTCCCATGATTTCCACTGGTTGCTCAATGAATCTCAGATGTTCGTCAATTTCCAATTCCTCCAAAGGAATTATCTCGGTGTCTTCAGCCAGACATTTCTTCAGATTTGAGACGTGAAATACGTTGTGAACTCCATCGAGTTCAGCAGGGAGTTTTAATCGGTAGGCCACCGGCCCTACTTCCCCAATAATTTCAAACGGACCGATATAGCGAGGGTTCAACTTTCCACGCTTTCCGAAGCGTATCACTCCTTTCCAAGGAGATACCTTCAATAGTACTTTGTCACCTACCTCGAACTTCAAAGGTTTTCGGCGTTTGTCGGCATAGCTCTTTTGTCTATCACGTGCTGCGGCTATCCGATTTCTGATTTGGATAATGCGTTCAGTTGTATCATGGATGATTTCTGGTCCGGTGAGTCCTTTCTCACCCGTTTCGGCCCAACACACGGGCGATCTACATTTTCTGCCATAAAGAGCTTCAAAAGGTGCTGCACCGATGCTTGAATGATAACTGTTGTTGTAGGAGAATTCCATCAACGGAAGATGAGTTTCCCAGTCTTTACCGAAGTCGAGAACGCAAGCTCGGAGCATATCTTCCAAAGTCTGAATAGTTCTTTCTGTCTGACCATCGGTCTGTGGGTGATAAGCTGTACTCATATCCAGTCTGGTTCCCAGTGCTTCTTGCATAGATTGCCATAATCGTGAAGTAAATCGAGGATCTCGATCGGAGATAATGGTCTTAGGCACTCCATGACGTGCCACGATTCGATCAATATACAGCTTTGTTAATTTATCCATATTGTCATTTTCTCTCATCGGGATAAAGTGTGCAGATTTGGTTAGACGATCAATAATAACCCAAATCGCATCCGGTCGATTTGATTTATGAGGTAGTCCCGTTACAAAGTCCATGGAGATATCCTCCCATTTCCATTCTGGGATCTTTGGTTGCTGTAATAATCCAGAAGGTTTTTGGTACTCGATCTTAACTCTCGAGCATGTTAAACACTTAGCCACGTATCGCGCAATGTCGGCTTTCATATTCGGCCACCAATACAAACCCTTCAAATCTTGGTACATTTTGTCCGATCCAGGGTGCACCGAATACCTTGACTTGTGAGCCTCGTCCATCACGAGCTCACGGAGATTTCCGAGTAGAGGAATCCAAATCCTGTCATTGTAATACCAGAGTCCGTCAGACTTAATTTCAGACTTACCATCTACCCCTCGCAGTGCTTCAGCTGCGAAATTTTCTTCTTTTAAAGCTTCTCTTTGAGCATCGCGGATTCGATCCGGCAGTCCCGTGTGAATGGTAAGCTGCAGCGCTCGTACTTGTCGAGGCTTTTCATACTCTTTTCGACTTAAGGCATCAGCCACAACATTGGCTTTTCCCGGGTGATACTTAATTGCTAAGTCATAATCATTCAATAGCTCGACCCACCTTCGTTGTCGCATGTTGAGATCCTTTTGATCGAAGATATGCTGTAAGCTTTTGTGGTCGGTGAATATTGTGCACTTTGTCCCGTATAGGTAATGTCTCCAAATCTTGAGTGCATGAATAACAGCTCCTAATTCCAAATCATGTGTTGTGTAATTCTTCTCATTATCCTTCAATTGTCTTGACCCGTAGGCAATCACTTTGTCTCGTTGCATCAATACACAACCGAGTCCTTGAATGGAGGCATCGCAATAAACTACGAAGTCGTCAACCCCTTCAGGTAACGAGAGAATCGGAGCTGAACATAACATATCCTTAAGAGATTGAAACGCGTGTTCCTCTTTTTCACCCCATCTATACTGCACTCCCTTGTGCGTCAAAGCTGTTAAGGGTTGAGCCAATTGCGAGAAACCCTTAATAAATCTTCGGTAATATCCGGCAAGTCCCAAAAATTGTCGGATTTCAGTCGGCGCTCTGGGTGTAGACCAATTCTTAATGGCTTCTACTTTAGACGGGTCAACTTGAATCCCATCCTGATTGACAATGTGTCCAAGAAACTGGACTTCGCGGATCCAAAAATCGCACTTTGAAAACTTGGCGTAAAGCTGTTCCTTGCGGAGTAATTCCAAAATAAGTCGCAGGTGATTCTCGTGTTCTTCCTTTGTCTTGGAGTAGATCAATATATCATCAATGAAAACTATCACAAATTTATCGAGGTACGGCTTGCACACTCGATTCATCAGGTCCATAAATACAGCAGGTGCATTGGTTAGCCCAAACGGCATAACCAGGAATTCATAATGACCATACCGAGTTCTAAAGGCAGTCTTAGGAATATCTTCATCGCGAACACGGAGTTGATGATATCCTGACCGTAGGTCGATCTTTGAGAAGTAGCTTGAACCTTGTAGCTGATCGAAGAGATCGTCGATTCGAGGAAGTGGATACCGATTCTTGATCGTGACCTTGTTAAGTTCTCGGTAGTCAATACACATTCGGAACGTTCCATCTTTCTTCTTAACGAACAATACCGGTGCTCCCCACGGGGACGAACTCGGACGGATAAATCCCTTGTCGAGTAGCTCTTGAAGTTGTACAGAGAGTTCGTTGAGTTCGCTCACTGCTAAACGATACGGAGCGCGTGCAATCGGAGCGGCTCCAGGAGCTAAATCGATTCCAAACTCAACTTGTCGAAATGGAGGCAAACCAGGCAGATCATCGGGAAATACGTCTTGAAAGTCGCGAACTATCGGGTAGTCGTTGATCCTACGCTCGGGAAGTGTCGAATCAGTGACGTTTGCAAGAATCGCGAAATGACCTTTACGAAGGCACTTTTGAGCTTTAAGATACGAAATAATTCCGGTGACTGTTCCACCCTTTTCACCTTGAACCGTTAGCACTTTTCCTTCTTCGAGTGGAATTCGGACCACTTTTTCTTGACACAAAATTTCAGCTCGATTTTCAGATAACCAGTCCATTCCTACTATAACGTCAAAACTACCAATCGGAAAAGGCATAAGGATCGATTCCTAACGTATGGCCTGCTAGCTCTAACTTACAGTCCTTAACTATCTGAGTCGTATCATGAAGTTTACCATTCGCTAATTCTACCACATACTTAGCATCTAAGTCAATTGGTTTAGCCTTAATTAGTCTAGCAAACTTAGTGGATATAAAGCTTCTTTCAGCACCAGAATCAAACAATACAGTAGCAAAGAAACCATTTAGTATAAATTTACCGTTTATCACGTTGGCGTCGTTGCGAGCTTCTCCTTGACCCATGACAAAAGCTCTTCCTCTGCCATTCCCACCATTTCCATTTCCGTTGCCGTTTCCTCCGCCGTTTCCATTACCACCATTGTTCCCCTGATTACCATTCCCTTGTCTTCTCAACTGCGGGCAGTCTTTCCTCATGTGGCCTTGAGCACCACATTCATAACAGCCACGGGCTCCACCATTGTTGTTATTCTGATTGTTTCCTTGCCCGATGCGGTTGTTTCCATTTCCCCTATTGTTGTTATTTCCCCCTGGGTTCTGACCGTTGTTGTTCAACCTTTGCAAGTTGGTCCAGCAGTTGTTGGCCGCATGACCCAATTTTCCACATCTTCCACACTCCAGACCCTTGCTACACATACCCCTGTGGTGTTTCTCACACTTGTTACAAAACGGAGCTTTACCTTTGTAGTTTCCATTCCCGCTTTGGCGATTGTTACTCCCACTGTTGCTGCCATAATTGAAATTAGACCTTGTGTTGTCAGGTCGCTTGTTCTGATATTGGGAGTTTGAGGATCTCCCAGATTGATTCACAGACATTGTTGGAGCTTCTTCTTCAGCCTTTCTTTTGCCACTCAAGGCAGTCTTCTCAGAGATTCTGGCAGGAAGTGTACCTCTTTCAACCTCCTGATCAGTTAACTTGTGAGCCAGACGGATGGCTTGTTGCACAGTTGTTGGGTTGCTGGCAGTCACCAAACTCTTGATTTGGGGTACTAGACCCTCCAGATAACGCTCAATGCGTTTGAATTCAGCATCAACCATGGACGGACACAGTACCGCGTACTCGTGGTAACGCGCAGTGTACTCTTCGACTTCAGACCCAGACATTTTGGAGTTCAAAAATTCTCCCTCAAGCTTCTTGACTTGATCCCGAGGGCAATACTCCTCCATGATCAGTTCCTTAAACGCTTCCCATTCCATGTCATTAGCAGCGTTTACTCCAACCATTTGAATTTCAGCGTTCCACCAGGAGAGAGCTGCTCCCTCGAAAGTGCCAGTCGCGAATTTCACCTTGTTCTCAGCAGGGCAGTTACACATGGAGAAGACCTTCTCAGACTTCTCAATCCACCTGAGGAGTCCTACCGCTCCTTCTTCGCCGGAAAACGTCATCGGCTTGCAGTCCATGAAAGTCTTAAAGGTACAGTGATGGATGTTTCCTGATGCAATTAATAGTTCGGGTTTCAAATTTAAACAGGTCAAAATATATATCGCCTTGTGCCTTAACCGGCGTAATAATTACCATGGGCGGCAATTGTAGCTTGCACGGCTGCCACGGCGGCTTGCACATGCTCGTTGATCATTGCTTGCAGTTGTGCAGGTGTCAAGTTGATGTTGTTTCTTCCCGCTCTTCCAGACATTTTCTGGATTGTGAAAGTAGACAGTGTTCAGTCGCAGTTATATTCTATACATATCCCATAATATGTATATTAGAAATTTCCCGTTATCCCTCTATTAGTCCAGAAAAATTTTGTGCAAAATCGAGGCGTCGTCGGAGAACGTCGAAAGTCGTAAGTACTATCGTCGAAAGTCGGCTTTCCCATAAAAGTCACCGTCGGCGTAGTCAGCGTAGTAGAGATCAGGACGTAGCGTGTAGCATCGTTTCGTTGTCGCTTTCCCCCGGAATAGTGCGCGTATTAGCGTTCGCATTTCGTATTCGTGTGTGAAATCATCCTAAGGTTTTCCGTTAGACTACCTAGACACAGTCTATATATATTTATATATAGATATATATATATATATATGGAGTATTTACTTACACAGCAGAGCGAGTATCCCAGGTTGGCACGTAAAAATTTTGTTTTGGGAATTTGTTTGTTCGTTTGTAACTAAGGTTTCAAGTTGCAGTTTCCAAATCGTTTTTCAAAAATGATTCCAGTTCTCTGCAACTTATGGCTCTGATACCAATCTGTCACACCCCCAAATAACCACTAACGGAGTTTATACCGTTAAGGGGTGCGAACAAACCAGGACCACAACCATTAGTTACAAATACTAAACGAATCAGAGTTAAGTCCAATGTTCATAAATAAAACAGTTTAAAATACGCAGCGGAATATAAACATAAGTGTCTTAGCACTAACCACGTGCTTTACAAAGTCATTGTATTAAATTCCCAAATTAAGTTTAATAGAAATAAAGTCTTCACGTGCCATGCCAACCTCCAGCGGATACTCCTCAGCGATCTGCAAAAGTGAAAACCACACAAGTGTCAACCTAACGGTTGGTGAGTTCACGGTGGGCATGACATGCATTGGCCCGGTCTCTTAATCGTGTTTATCAAATCATATAAATAAGTAGTAGTTTTGCAAAACATTTGCCAAGTGTTGAATTATCGAATATGCACTAGTTAAGTAAAAGTTAAAGCGGTCAACCGATATCGCGGGTAGCTAATCCGGTTTCCATGCACTAAGGAAGTCGTACTAGGGCTGAAAGCTGACGTAACAGAGTTCGGCATTTGCCGATGGTTGGTGCCTCCAGTTGTGTCCCTTTCGGGAGGCCCACAACTAAAACAGGCTGATATTGAACTCCGTTCGGCCTCCAACCGGTTGGTTACACATTTGTGTACCGCGGAGCAGGGTTTGTCAAACCCTCAGTAGATCTACCCAACATCCCCTCGCTTCAGATCATCAGTACTAAGTTGAGGACTTTTAAATTAACAAGGCAATCCTTAGAAATCATGTGATATCATTTGGTTTAGACTTTAACCTACACTAGCCATATTAAAACGTTTGTTCTGGATTTCATCTGAAATCCCAAAAAGAGTTTAAGTGTCAAAATGGTTGTTTCCGGATTTCATTCGAAACCCCAAGGATGGACAGTTGCAAGTGCTCCCCATAAAACACTCCAACTTCCATAACAGGTATCTCATTTGGTAATACCTCAAAATGTCAGCATTGTTTTGCGTTAAGTTCATTCGTTGTGTCCCAAACGGGCTCACAATTAAAGGGTTAGTGAAACTCACCTTAGGTTGCTCAGCTACACTTGCTAATTAATCCAAATATTGCTTAACGAAGACCTATGAACACGTTTAGGTCTTAAGTATTAGTTTCGTGTCTATTTATTAACTTAACGTCACTACGGCCCATAACATAGCACGTTGGAACTATGACACGACATAACGACACACGACACCGATGGTTGATCATAAACAAGGGTTCATAAATTACAGAAATCATAGCATGTTTCATCATTGCATAATCATGTAAGTCAGGGAATAGCATTCAAATAAGTTGCACAAGTTTGGGTTTAGTCTGGAGAAACTGCTGGAGAAACTGCTAGAGAAACTGCTAGAGAAACTGCTAGAGAAACTGCTAGAGAAACTGCGAGAGAAACTGCTAGTTTCGCTGGCTAGAGAAACTGCTAGTTTCGCTGGCTAGAGAAACTGCTAGTTTCGCTGGCTAGAGAAACTGTTAGTTTCGCTGGCTAGAGAAACTGTTAGTTTCGCTGGCTAGTTTCGCCAGGAACTGGTTGAACTTTCGTTCAGGGACAAGGTCAGTTTCGTTCACGAGAGACACTACAGTTTCGCTGAACAGTTTCGCTGGAAGGAGATATGCATAGTTTCGCTGGATAGTTTCTCCTGATGAATGCACAGTTTCGCTAGACGCTAGAAAAACCCGAAAAACTAACAAAAATCTTTCTAACAGCTTCGAAACTTCATGTAATTCATTTCCAAGCATCCATAAACATTTAGGAACATCACAGGAGCATTTTTAACATCATAAACGTGCATTTTCATCATCAAATCTTCAAGAACACATTTTACATAAATTAGCCTATTCTAGCATAAATCTTCATCATGGATCAGTTTCACACGTAAAGTTGTTGTTTTTATGATAGATCTAGCATTCCTAGGTATCTTAACAGAAGATCTAACGATTACATAATGATCTAGGCATGCTTTATTGAAGAAAACACATAAGAGAAGCAAGAACATGGTTCATGGAACTCACGGTTTGGTCAAGCTTCTATGGATGATCTTCACCAACAGAATTAAGGGCTGGTCTTGATGGCTCTTGGGGCTGATCCAGATTCGTGAGAGAGAGTGAGGGTAGGAGAGTGTGTGTGTTTGTTGTGATGATGCAAGTAAATGGAGAATTAGGGTTAATTACTCCTTTAAATACTTAGGGCCATCATGGGCTTTCATTGGGATTTGGGCCCCCAATGATTAGCCATCATTAGCCCATGATTAATCCATCATTAACTAATTACTAGCCCAATCATTAGACATGTATGCATACACTTAATTACCCGGTTACACATATAATCACATAATTAGGCAATTTAAACATTTTATCACATAATTTTAACAAGTAAACAATTAATCATGCTTTTTAATACTAATCATGCATTTAAATCACGTTTCTCATAATAACAACATATAAATAAATACATAACACATATGGACGGGTTCGGTGATCAACCAAAGGACGTGGACGTATTCGGCCTAGTTAAGCATTAGTTACCAAGTTAACACTTATAACGTAACTAACGGAAATTGTCTAACGGAAGTAAACCTCGAAATTCCCGGATGTCACAGATTTGAAATCTGCCATATCTGTACACATCATCAAAACAAAATATCATTAAAATCATTAAATATTATCAGAATTATCAATGACTAAATCTGATTTTATGTGAAACGCTCAACCGAATAACTTTTTGGAAAAATTTGATGAGCGGACCAAATGGCGGATCACATTTGGTCATCCGGATCATCTGGTCCGGCAGACCAGAAATTGTTGACTGCGGATCAGATGGTCAAACGGATCATCTGGTCCGGCGGATCAGATAGACCATCTGGTCCGGCGGATCAGATATTATCGACTGCGGATCATCTGGTCCGCCGCGGACCATTTGGTCCGGCGGACGAACAGACACCGAACGGTCTTTTTCGATTTTGATGCATCAACAAGTGTTTGTTTTAAAATCGAACACAAAGGTTTTGATCTAGATGGAATTTCGACCCTGTACATGTTCTCAAATAGACTTAACATCAAGTGTAAATGATTTAACCCTTTCAAAACCCGAGACTTAACAACCTGAGACTTAAAAACTCAAAAATAGAACGATTAAGTACATCATTAAGCAAACCAAGACCACCATTAGATGCGAAATGTAATTACCTACCTTTTGCAACAAGAATTACGAGCTATAGTTCCGTATCCACAGAGAAATCGATAACAGAATGATAGAGACGGAGAAATCTAATCATTTATTGTGTAAATGATTACACCGAAGGAGTTTACATCGTTGAAGCTCGGGAGAAGTTGGACAGACCTCTCATCTCAACACAAATACAAATGACCAGAAATCTAAATATTACAATCTAGACTCACCTATTTATAGGTAACCTGCCCAGCGGACCAACTAACCAACGTACCAGACGGTCCGGCGTACCATCTGGTCTGCCACTGGTCCGTTGGCAGTCTAGCCTAGTTTACAATCTAGATAACTATTCGCACAGTAACGACCACACCCGGAACATGCTCTAACAAATTCCCCCTTGGACGTTACTGTCGAATGTATGTCTTCATTTTCCAGCAATCGTCATCAGTCAGTCTGCTACATCTTGAAATCTTGAACTTCAGCAAACTTCCCTTGGACTGAATATCAGACATGCAGGAAACAGTTCGAATCTTGCACAATCTCCACAACCAACAAAGTTCCCCTAGCTTCAAGCACAGCACATCCAATTGGAACTGGCATATATGATAATGGTTCACTTCATCAGTCGTTACCCGGAAACTTGTAAAGACATCCACGAACATCACTGCATGTTGACAACAATTCATAATCTTCACAAACTTGTAATACATTCCGATCTTTATGAAAACCAACACGATCAGCATCTTCAATTACAGAAATTCCCCCTCAGCATTAAGTCTCTCCCAATATATCAGCAGTCAAAGAACATCACGTCAGTGCTCTCAGTAGATCAACACGAGAATCTCACGACTCAAGAAAGTATCAGGCATATGACAGGGAGTTCCAAACCATAACTGAAAACTTTGACATATTGGTTTGCACGAACATCAGAATACATCGCCTTTCCATGAAGATCACAAATTACCATCATCCCTGAACTGGTTGCTATTGAATATTCACATTTTCCGTTTTTCATCAAATAGAACTTTGAAATTTTAAAGGGATTCAATTTTCCCCCTAAACATGTGACATATTCAATTCCCGATTCCAACCCAGCAAGCAATATGTTCTTCAGGTAGCTTGCAATGGAATCACATTATATCTTCAGTTTGTGTAGAAAGATAATCTTGTACAAACGTTCCAAAGTAATCACACCCCAGTTTCTAAATCTCTGTCCATCATCAGAAACTTATTTTTGAATATATGCCCATCATCAAAAACCGCGACTACCCACAAACATCTTTCAGAAATTCGATGACTAATTCATGATAAGCACTGGAATCTGGTAACTCTTGATTGTAAATTCACAGCTACCGAATCAAGGGTAAACCCAATAACTGATTTGTTCTTTAAAATCTCCATGACCCTTCCCCACTCTTGAAAACAACCCCAGATGTTTATTACTGATTAACGGGGGTTTGGGGGCAGCGCCCCCGAGAAGCGCGGTCCAAGGGGCGGCAGCCCCTGGCGGGGTCCAAGGGGCAGAGCCCCTGGCTGGGGCCGTGCTCCAACGTACCAAAAGCTTGAACGTACAAAATTGCTTCACTAAAAATGAATCAGAGATTTACAGCGGACCAAAAGCTCCAACGTACCAAAATCTTCAACGGACCAATAACCAGCGGATCAATATCAGTGGACCAATATCAGCGGCGGATCAAATTTGGTACGGCGGGCCAAATAAACCAGCGGACCAGATGTGGTACGCCAAAACCGCCATGGACCAGTTCGTTGAAGATTGCCTGGGCGGACCACCCGCGGACCAGCAGCGGACCAGACCTCAAAAACGCAAAATTCTTCAATTTCACTCCAGATTCAAACTGTTGTCGAATTTCTCCAATCAAACACTACTGTTAGGTGCGAAAATGACTCAGGAAGGTTCGTTTGAACAAAAATCTAGCAAAACGACACTGAGTCACACCTAATCAGCCATTTAACGTCTCAAAAACAAACAAAAACTAAAATGAGATCTGGAGATTGAGCCAACGGCTCTGATACCACTTGTAGAACACAGGAACGATCTTGCTAGTGCATGACGATCTCAATTTGGTAAACAACAAGGTAAATAACACTTCTTTATTGCTCAACCTTTAGAGAGAGAAAGTAAACAGGTTAGACCTTTAGAAAAACACAGTTTTCAGCTCAAACCTCACAACTACTCTCCTCTAAATGAGCTAAACCTTTTTATACTAGATCTGGCCAGCGGACCAACTAACCAGCGTACCAGATGGTCCGGGCGTACCATCTGGTCCGCCCCTGGTCCGCTGAGACCAGATTATACAAAACATTATAAATACAAGACCTAGCACTAGACAACTATATATGCTTCTACAAATATCGACCGGAATATGGCGATGAAGGTCGCCGACGATATGGGTAGTATTCTGGTTCACGATTTGTATGGAGGAGACAGATGACATCAAGCTGACGTAATGATGACGTCAGCATATCAAACTATCGCAAAGGTCAGCCGAGATTTCTCATGTTTTTCATGACCTGCTCCTATATTATATTGGGTTGAAGTTCATTGTGGGACCAGGAGATTATTACCTTATATATCATTTTACCAGCGTCCTCTCAATTACCACTATGCAGAGCATTCTCTAACTTTTGGATTTCGAATAGGAACAAACATTTTGTGGTGGATTGTCATTCTTGGTGTATTTTTCTTCTCTCTGTTGTAATTCTAGCGGCTAGCTAGTGTTTGCTTTTAATAAATTCTTGCAGTCTAAAAAAAAGACTATTCAGAGCATTTATAATAGATTATTTATCCTAATCTTTATAAATTATACTTTTATTATTACTTTTTGTCTCTTTTCACTCACAACCACAATTAAACAATATTTTTTTTCAGAGCATTCATAATAGATTCAGAGCATTTATAATAGATTATTTATCCTTATCTTTATAAATTATACTTTTATTATTACTTTTTGTCTTTTTTCACTCACAACCACAATTAAACAATACTTTTTTTAACCTTATCATTACATTTTCTCTCTCTTTCTTTTACATCAAACCTCAAATTTTACCAAATCAATAATTTTTTTATTAAATTTACAGAAAAACATTAACTTCTTCTCTCCATCCACTCATAACTACACTTTAAATTTTAAGGACTATACTCACAGATTTATAAGGATTCTACCGTGAATGCTCTCATGTTAGAGATTTTTTTCTCCATTGGTTCTTATGGGCGGTTTAGACCATCTGTCCTGTCCTTCAGTTTACACGTATGATTTCCCTATTCGGTATGTTTGGCAGTGGATACCAGATGTATAAGTGTGTAGATTGTATCTTCCACCTATGATATATTGAAGAAAATGCCTCATTCTCTCTAATCTTGGACGTTCAACTTCTCGTCTTCTCGCCGTTCTACATTTTCTGAAACGCCGGACGCCAATGATTTCTTTCTGTCTCTTGAATCACACCATTGGTACATCCTTTTCCTGATGGAAAATAGCGGAGACGAGAAGGATAGGCGAATATTAGCGGCGGTGACGGAGAGCGGCAGTGACGCGTCGGTCGGTGATTTTTATGTTTTCTCCGATGACTATTTTAGGGTTTTGCGCCAGTTGATGTGGTTTTGTGGTGACTTTATTCCGATTTCTTTTAGGGTTTAAGCCCAATGTTGGTTTTACGCAAACTTTGTGATTTTGATTTGTTCTTATGGTGATTCGTTTTTCGATGACTATGGGTATTTATTATGGTGGTACGATGATCCGCTTTTACATTTAGTATGATATTTTTGGGTTTTCCTTTGTGTCTTTTTTAGATCTGGAAGTATCAGACGGAGGATGGAGCTCTCTCTCTCTCTGAAAACTCCCCACTGAATCTCTCTCTCTAAACCGAGATTGGTCCACAATCACCGTCGTTGCTCCGTTCACGGTGGTGACTCTGGCCTGTTGTAACATTGACGCGGCAACGGTTTTCGGATGTAGTGCAAGCTGATTTTGTTTGGGGGGGGGGGTTCTTTGAAACATCATTGCTCTCTTTTGGAAGTTTGATTCATTATATTTCTGATGGTTATGGTTACGTTGAAATAATTAATGACGTTGATGAGAAGTGGTGTCCACGCGTTTGTCCGTCTGTTGCTACGACTCTGGTGTCAGCAGGCCGCTGAAGGCGGCTTACCCGCCGGATGTTGATGCGCGGCGTTCATGTTGAGTCAGTTGTTTTTTTTGTCTTGATCTTGCTGTTATCCGGATGTGAGTACAGATCATGGCTCTACTTATGTGAGTGTCAGTTTCTCTTCGGATGTCAGCAAGGTTTTTCATGGTGGCCATCGGCTGTATATTGTTTGCTTAGCGTGAGCCGTACTCTCAACTACCACTATTTATGTCGGAGATTCTTTTTCTATTGGCCCTTCTGGGTGGTTTACACCATCTGTCCGTCAGTTTACATGTGCTATCTATTAGGTTATATAACAAATTATCTATTCACGAGTACATAGCGGAAAATCAATCTATGTAATTAGCTAATTAACCAAGAAAGATAATGTGTACCTTAATAACAAATAAAGTAAGAAACTTCTAGGGTTTATAGAAAAACCCCTCTATGATCGCACACACGACACACCGATGTACATATGCTAGTACTTGATCACGAACACTTGAGCTTCTCCTTCTTGCTTTGGTCGAACCACACACAAAACCGAAAACCCTTTAGGGTTTTTGGTCTATTGCTGAAAAAGGGGAAGGGAGAGAGAGATTTAAGGTTGCCTATAATCTCATATGATGTTGTAAAAAAACAAACCTTAAACTAGAGGCTTTATTTATAGGAAAGGTTTACTTGTTAAACAAGTTTAGGGTTAGAGTAGGAGACGCCATAAAGGGGCCGACCCTATGTGGGCTTCTCCCAACCTTTCCCAATTGTATTTTAATTATAATCCTCTCTTAACTGTTAACTAACAACCGTTAACTAGTAACCGTTAGTTTTAAACGACCCTTCGTTAATTAAATTTGTGATTTTTATTAATTAATAAATTAATTAATACAAATACATTTGTGTCGAGACGTGTGACCCCATAGGCTTAAATACTTTCCGGACATACGTTTATTTTTACGTGATCATATTCCTACAGCTCCCACTTGAGCATGTAATAATAAAGGTAATAATATTGGTTAGCGTTTAGCAACACACCAATGCTCCCGGAAACATTTAAGTATAGTTTCATAAAGTATATTTAAATGGATTAGGCATTTACTATCCCTTTGTTACAGATACCGTATTAAATATGAATATGGATCAAAGTCATTTCATAATTTAACTATTATGTTTCTCATTCCATAACTAATTAAAGATTACCAAATTTAATCGAGACATATCTAGATTTCATCCGGGCACGACCATGCAAACATCTTAATTAGTCCCAATGAGGGGGCCAGTGGTATCATTCTTCAACGTTTAGCTGAAGGAACAAATCCTATATTGACCACACGTGTACAGTCACATACTTTACTATACTTCTGAAAATAGCCCTTTTATACTACCTTATTCAGGATAGTTAGAACTATATCAAGTAAGTGCAATCCATACATGCATGACCTACTTGTATCTCAAGTCTAAGGATAAGTAACGTAACCATTTACGAATTTTTACTTAATGACACTAATCCGTAAAATGATAATTCGTTAGTGGGGTAGTCCGATATGCATCTTATGAATACCATGTGAGTTTGGTGGGACCATCCTTTATATATTCCAAGAATATTACCAATAACTTAGATTTGTCTTAGTTTAACTATATTTTCCCATATAGTCAATCAACAATGGAAAATTTAGAATATTAATAAATATTCAGGGATTAAACATTCAAATACAGGGCACAATTAATATTAAATGAAATCAAACATATCAAGTACTTTATTTCATTATATAAATAGATATTGTTTAACATCCCTTATCCAAATACCGAACAACAGATTTACATGAAATAACTAGATAATTTAAGTCCCATGCCCTCGGCATGCCTTTCAAGCTTTGGTCTAGATAAAGCTTTTGTAAAGGGATTAGCTAAGTTAACATCTGTGTGAACTTTGAGTAGTTTGATCTCCCCTAGTTCGATCTGCTCACGAACATAATGATATCTTCTAGCATAATGTCTGGCACCTTTATGAACTCCAGGTTCCTTGGCAATGATTAATGCACCAGTATTATCACAGTACATATCAATGGGTAAGCTACTTGAAGGGATCACGTCAAGCCCACAAATAAAATTTCTTATCTAGACTACTTCCATCGCAGCTTCTGAGGCAGCAATCTACTCAGAATCTGTTGCAGACATAGCAACTGTGGTTTGCTTCTTGCTCTTCCAATCTACAACGCCTCCATTTAGAACAAAAACGTACCCTGACTGAGACTCTGTGTCATCTCTATCAGTATGAAATCTTGCATCACAGTATCCAGTCACTTTGAGCTCTAAATCTGGATTTCCTCCATACACCAAAAACAAATCTCTAGTAACCCGTAGGTACTTAAGAAGGGTCTTAATAGCAGTCCAGTAACTTTCACCTGGATTCTGTTGGAATCGGCTAACGATATTTTGCGCGAACGCTACATCAGGTCTAGTGCATCTCACTGCATACATTATAGATCATACAACCGAAGCATAAGGAACCTTTTTGCATACGCTTCACCTCATCTGGTGTATAAGCACCTTATTTGACCGATAGACCAAGTCCTTCCTGCATGGGTACAAGACCACACTTAGAATTCTCCATTTTGAATCGTTTTAAGATCTTATCAATATATGCACTTTGCCTTAGTCCAAGTAACCGCTTAGTTCTATCTCTATAAATCTTGATTCCAATAATAAATGCTACTTCACCCAAGTCTTTCATGGCAAAACACTTCCCAAGATGAGACTTTACATCTTGCAACATTGGATTGTGTTTTCCTATAATCAATATGTCATCTACATATAAGACAAGGAAAGTAACATTACTCCCACTAGCTTTGCGATATACACATGGCTCATCAGGATTTTGAATAATCAATATGTCATCTACATATAAGACAAGGAAAGTAACATTACTCCCACTAGCTTTGCGATATACACATGGCTCATCAGGATTTTGAATAAAGGCAAACTTTTTTATTTCTTCATCAAACCGTTTATTCCAACTTCTTGATGCTTGCTTTAGTCCATAAATGGACCGTTGAAGCTTGCATACTTTGTTGGGATGTTTTGGATAAATAAGACCTTCAGGCTAATCCATATAGACTTCTTCATCCAAGTTACCATTTAAGAAAGCAGTCTTAACATCCATTTGCCATATCTTAAAATCATAGAACACAACTATGGCTAAGAGAATCCTAATAGCTCTAATGTCAGCAACTAGAGAAAAGGTCTCATCATAGTCAACACCGAAACGCTGAGTATAACCTTTCGCCACGAGATGAGCTTTATAGGTGTGTACATTTCCATCCATGTCTGGTCTTCTTCTTGAAGATCCATTTACACCCAATGGTTTTTGCATTAGGTGGAAGATCAACCAAGCTCCAGACTTGATTTTCTTCCATGGATTTCATTTCCACATTCGCAGCTTCAAGACATTTGTCAGATTCTGGATCTGATAATGCAGCATTGAAGTTCAGAGGTTCATCGAGATCTCCTCATTCGTGTTCCTCGGATTCGATTAGACCCATCCATCTATCCGGAGTACGTATAGTCCTTTCGGACCCTCGAAGTGGAATCTCACTATCATCGACTTGAGGTTCATTACTTAGAACATTCCCCCCCCCCCCCCCCCCCCCAAGTTGATGATTGCTAGGAGTTTCAGAAGGTGACACATCTTCTAGTAGTTCTACAATTCTCCCACTGTTCTCTTAAGCTATTAGATTCTTCTCAAAGAATTTAGCATATCGAGCCACTCGAACAGTGTTTTTGGTAGGATTATAGAACTAGTAACCCATTGTTTCCTTAGGGTCTCCTACAAAGATGCACTTAGTAGTTCTGCGTTGAAGTTTGTCACGTGTATCGCGCTTCACAAGTGCCTCACATCCCCAGACTCTTAAATAAGACAAAATAGGGACATCTCCATGCCACAATTCATGTGGTGTCTTGTCAACCTTCTTAGTTGGAACCATACTGATAATGCGTACAACAATCTTTAGAGCATAATCCCAAAATGAAATTAGGAGAGTCGTAAGGTTCATCATTGATCTCACCATTTCTAGCAAGGTTCGATTTCTCCTTTCAGAAACTCCATTATGCTGTGGAGTGTATGGAGGAGTGAGCTGTTGGACAATTCCACATGCTTTTAGATAATCCTTAAACTCTTGGCTTAAGTATTCTCCACCACGATCCGAATGAAGGATCTTGATGGTCTTGCCGAGTTAATTTTCAACTTCATTTTTAAACTCTTTGAATGTTTCAAAAACTTCATGTTTATGTTTAAGCAAGTAAACATAACCATAACGACTGAAATCATCCGTGAAAGTTATGAAGTAGCTAGCACCTTTCCTTGACACATGTCTAAATGGGCCACAAACATCAGTATAAATAGAGTCCAAGACAGTGCTTTAGTCCTTTCCGGTTTATGCGGAAAAGGTTTCCTTGTCATCTTGCCTGAAATACAAGAAATGCACCTATCAAATGATTCATCACTTGATTGTAAGAGTCCTTCACGTTGAAGTCTTTCAATGCGGTTCTTACCTACATGAGCAAGACGACAGTGCCAAAGATAGGTAGAGTCCAAGTTAGTCTTGACTCTTTTACAAATACTATACATTGAATTATTTGAGTTACAACCACACATATCAATTTCATAAATACCATCACAAGGAATAGCATCAAAATAATGAACATTATCTTTAGAAACTGAAATACTGATATTATTAAAAACATTGATAAATCCATGGTTTTTCAACAAGGAAACTGAAATGACACCTCTAGTAATAGAAGGTGCATAATGACAATTGTCTAAACATGAATTAAACCGGAAGGAAGAACTAAATGATATTCTCCTATAACTTCAACAGGTGCTGGTAGACCATTTCCCATGAACAGCTGCAAAGCTCCAGGCTTCAGCTTCCTTCTTTTTCTAAGTCCTTGTAACGAATTACAGATATGAGTTCCACAGCCAGTGTCATAAACCCATGAATTATGCTTAGAAAAGGAAAATAATTCAATTGTGAAGATACCTGAAGTACTAGTCCCACTAGCTTGCTTCTTCTTCTTGTTCAACTCAGCTAGGTAGACATGATAGTTCCTCTTCTAGTATTCCACTTCAGAGCAGTGGTGACAAGACTGTTCTGTAGCCGGATGCTCCTTTATAGCCGGAGGGGTCTTTTTGGGTTTTGGAACATAAGCAAGTTGTTTGCCTTTTCCTTTCCCATCATACTTGCCCTTCACCCTTTGCGGTTGTTTAGCCTTTTGGATCTTTCCCCCTTTTATCAAGAGTACTTGAAGAGTTTTAGTGGCTTTCTTTGGAATGGTCTTTTCATACTTAACAAGCATGGCATGAAGTTCTGTTAGAGCATATTCCTATGATACCGTGTGTCTCGTGTATTGTATCTAGATCAGAGCAGGTATTAGTGAGTCTTAGAGTCCACGTACCAAGGTCCGTACCAGTTGGTACGGAGCCACGTACCAATGGTACGATGGTTGGTACTGAAAAAGTAGTGATAAGTATAAATAGTTCGTTAGAGAGAGAGCTCAGTAGTTCTATCATTCTCCATCTTCTTAACTATGTGTATTGAGTGTGTTTCTCTCTCTAGCATTGTAACTCTTTGTGATTCAATAAAGCAAAGCTTTATTTACGTTTGTGATCTTCGATTGACAAAATCATGCAGTAGTAAGATCTCTCCGTGGTTTTACAAGTTGTATCAGAGCAATCCAGATTGCTCTACTGGTGTTATTTGGTCATTCTTGAAATTCTAGTGAGGGAAAGTTGGGTTCTTGATTGTTTTTCATCATTTTTTCTCCATTCCGAGTGTTTCTGGAGCTAAAAATGATTTCTAAACGTTCCTAGAGTGTTTTCGCACCTCACGTATCAAAATCCAGTCGAAATTGTCAAAATTCATGAAAATCAGTCGAATTCAGCTTCGTACGTCGTTGGTACGCTCGATGAACTGATGGTACGCTTGTGGTACGCTGACTGGTACGCAAGGCAATATTCATAGGTTCTGGTACGCTGGTTTTTGGTACGGAAGGCAATCTTCAAGTTTGGTACGCGATGGTTATTCAGTGGTACGCTGGCAGTTACGCCGTACCAAATTGGTACGCTGCATGATTTGGTACGCTGATAATTATGGTCCGCGACTGGTACGCTGAATTGGTTTGGTCCGCTGATTTGATCTGGTACGTATTTTGGTACATTGAGAAGTTTTGGTACGTTGGCAGAAAAATGGTCTTCACTAAAACTGGCGTAACTTGAGTTCCGTTAAGAGTTACGGGAGCTAATACCAGCCAAAACATTCGTCTCGACGAGATCTATACTTTTACTGCCTAACGGCTAGTACCCTCCAGTTTGACCCCCAAAATCTGCTTGGAAGACCTTCGTTTTCGAGTTTGAAGTTTTGACGTTCAATTTCACAATTTTCAAAATGAAAGAAATTGATGCATTCGTTGCGGGTCATTGTCAGACTGTGCCAAAACTGATAAAGTTTGAGGATTATCCGTGTTGGGTAACAAAATTTAAAACATATCTTGATACCGTGGATAAAGATTTGTGGTTTCCGATTCAGAATTTATATGTGTATCCAATGCGAAGTGCTACATATCCGAAAATGATTAGTGATTTGTCTCGTGAAGAAAGAGAAGCTTATGCTAGAGAAAATAAAACTTATAATCTTCTGAAAATGGCATTGTCAGAAGAAATGTTGAATCAATTTCAATCTTATTTTAACTCTAACACTTTGTGGGAAGCTATTAGGGAACAATTTGAAGAGTTTGAAAGATATCAGCAGATTCAAAAGGAAGTGTTGAAGATAGAATTTGTTTTAACTTCTAGTTTTTCTCGCCTGTTTGATAAATTTGAAGAAATTTTAGACAAAGATAAGAAGATTCAGAAGTTGCTTACGGATCATGATTCCTTACGTGATGAAAGTCAAAAGAAAGAAGAGAAATGTTGTCAAGCTAAGGTTACTATGAAAGAATTACAGTTTCAAAGCGAAATTGAGAATTTAAACAATACCATTGCCAAGTTGCTGATTGAGAATGAAAAGTTGTCAAAAAAAGGTCAGTGTAAATAAAGAACAAATCTTGAAGCTACAAAATGAAAATGTTGAGTTAGTGACAAAGGTTGAAAAGTGGGAGTTTGAAGCAAAGGATGCTGTTGGAGATTTCGATGCATTGTATACGAAATCAAAAGCAAGAGTGGAATCGCTTTTGATTACCAATTTTGAACTTCAGAAAGCTTATGATGAAATCATGGTTTCAAAAAAAGATTATCAAGTCCTCCAGTCAAAATTACAATACAAAGTCACCGATCTGACAAAGAGAGAACAAATTGTTGACAAGAAATGTAGAGATTTATCAAGGAAAGGTGGAGAAGGTTACACAGGAAATGTACGATGCACATGATAAAGTGAGAAGAGAAAAGTTTTTGTCTAACAGAGCTTCAGAGCAGTTAATTGAGTCAGAAAAGGCTTTGGGTGAAGCTCAGAAGAAGATATCAGATTTAAACGTTCAAGTTCTGGATTTGAATCGTCAATTAAATAATTTGAAGAATTCACACTCTTTCACAAGTTACTTATGAAACGATGGAAATTTCAAAAGAGTGTTTGGAGGAGAAGAATTTATTCAATTACCACCCCATTGGTTCAAACTGATCCTCTGGCTGATGTCAAATCTTCTGATGCACATGTAGATTATCCTGAATTTGCCACTGAGAAATCTGAAAAGAAGAAAACTCAGTCATCTAACAAGAAAGAAGATACTAAGCCAAAAGGTGAGAATACACCTGTCAAATTTGTGTCTGGTGGTCCTAGATTAGATGATGGCTCAATTCCTGTTGGAAAAATGGCTGAGCAAGATGAAAAGAAGTTTTCTGAAGAAAAGGTTGTTGCAGACTTGGTTGAGACTAACAATTTAAAGGCAATTAAAGCTTCATTTAATCAAGCTGCTAAATCTGGACATGTTAGTTCTCAAGTTGATTTATCAAAGCTACCAGGTTACAAACAGTTTGGTTTGGGTAGTGGGAACAAGAAATTTGAGAAGAAAGACAAGAAGAACATGCCTAAGAAAGCTCCAAAAGAAAAGAAAGATACAAATCTTGATCAAATTTATCATTTGGCTCAGGTTTTCATATCTACAATGGAGAAAGGATTCGGGAGTCAACAATCAAAGAAATATTTGAAGAAGAAGATTTTCTCAAATCCGTCTCACGCTGGTCAAAGACATCTTGGATGGTCTTCTTCAGGTTCAAATCCTACTCCTCAAAGTCCAACATCCTAATGGGTGCACAAGAATCGGTTTCAACCATTTGATGATTTTTATGATTCTTTTGATTCTGATGATATGTGTCATCCAGTTCAGGACAAACGAACACCTAAACGATCATATCATTTGGGCTATCAATGTCGCCAACCAGGCCACAAGGCACACGATTGTCCTGAAACTGCAAAAAGAACTTTTTCTGATAAATTTGCCAAATTCATTGATGAATCAGGCAGAGTGTTTACTGAGTCCACATCCACATCTTTTAAATCGTCAAAGAAACAATTTTGTAAATACGATTCAAGTGTGGATAGTTCATCAAATAGCACTGACTCATTAAAAACGGAAAAACCAAAAATGCAGTGGCGACCTAAGGTGGTCACCAAGGCTGCAAATGATTTTACGGAAGGCACTGGTCGACCAGAAGCTGTGTGCTTCGGGTCTTTTAAAGTCTAACTTTTAAATCCAGTTTGCAGGTTTCGTCAAGAAGACCTATTGGTGATTGTGAAGTTCAAGTTTCAAGCAGTTACTGATAGTGGAGTCTCCTGCTTAACTTAAATTGAATGTTTCATTTTACAAAACTAGGAGTTTTTCCGAAAGCTTAAAACTGAAAAGTATCAGTATCGATTGGTCAATTTTCTTTCTTTTACATTTCGTACATAGTTTAGGGGGAGAAAATTGAAAAATCAAAAATAGTGACTTTGTGTTTTGGTAAAACGAAAATCCAAAAATTAAGTGTTCATTTTAGGGGGAGAAAAAGGAAAAATACAAAAAACATTGAAAAACAAAAAAAAAAATACAAAATCATTGAAAAATGAGAAATTGATCAGACATGATTGGGAAATGATGGTACATTGGCTTACGTGTCTGGCTCATGGATAAATTAGATGAAAAGCCATAAGATCATTGCTCGATATGCTTGGTAGGCTCGGCATTAAATCAGAAACTATTCAGATGTGATAAATACATTAAATACAAATGCTTGACCAAGTGGACCACATCTTGATGCATATCTCATGATATCAACAAAACGATATGTGAAAAAGATAATGAGAAGTCACTGTGTATACATGTGTTCATTTGGCAAAGATATAAACTTGTTTGATTTTCTTTATTTTGTCAAACGATCGAACTTTCTCTGCGTGTCCACAAGACCGGCCTGATTGTTGTTCGTTTGACGTCCTGTTTTATTTTCTTTGGTGTTTCGTATAATCATCGTACTTTCTCTATGTGTATGGGAGTACCGACCTGATTGTTGTTGGGTTATACAATTTCAACTTGTTTTATTTTCTTATTTTGTTAAATCTGAGGCCTTATCTGCGTATCGAAAGATCGACCTTAAGGTAGACGATTTAACTTTCTTATTTCTTTTTGCATGGAACACAGTTGAGTGAATCATAAATACAAGCACTATGTGTTAAATCACAAGTGAAGTCACAAAGTGTGATAAGCAAATACATATCTGAGAATGTCTGATAGTGTGGGGTACACTGGTCAAAGCAACCTAAGCAATACAATAACATATCCAGATGTTATGAGTATGATTATGCCTGAGTTTAAGTTGGAAAAATTATATCAGCAATCGACATGGCTTGTGTGCTGAAGTAATTGAAATTGAAGTGTAGTTCAGCATGTGATGAACAATATGATCCCAAGATTGTGATCTTTCTCGCAAAAGACAAAAATAGTGTGTGATTTAGCATTTCATTTTTGTATTGCATTTATGTTTCATATCTGAAAATTGCAAAAAGATTTTAGGTGTGTTTTAGCATAAACTTAGAAAAATCAAAAAGATTTTTGGTGAGTTTTGATATAAAGTTTCAAAAAGCCAAAAAGATTTTGTTTCTTATCTGCTTTCGACCGATCGATACGATGATACGAAATCAAAGTTTCAAAACTATATCTTGGATTCTCGAAGAGAAGTTTTGCACCAAGATTAAATTAATTTTTCATAAAGAAAAAGAAAGCCGTGTTTTTGTCTTCTAAAATTGCAGGTTATTCTGTGTGACAGGACTCAAGCATGGTAAAAGGGGGAGTATGTACTATCTTTCACAAGTGGATCTTGATGTTCAAAGAATGTTCAATATTGATCCAGCCATGCAAGCTCTCATTCTGACAAGATTTTAAGTTGAAGATCGAACACAACGATGCTGAAGATTGAAGACTGAAGTTTTGTTAGATAGATAGATAACTAGATACGTTACACGTTAAGGGGGAGTTTGTTAGAGCATATTCCTATGCTACCGTGTGTCTCGTGTATTGTATCTAGATCAGAGCATGTCTTAGTGAGTCTTAGAGTCCACGTACCAAGGTCCGTACCAGTTGGTACAGAGCCATGTACTAATGGTATGCTGGTTGGTACGCTAGACTTAGTGATAAGTATAAATAGTTCGTTAGAGAGAGAGCTCAGTAGTTCTGTCATTCTCCATCTTCTTAACTGTGTGTATTGAGTGTGTTTCTCTCTCTAGCATCGTAAATCTTTATGATTTCAATAAAGCAAAGCTTTATTTAAGTTTGTGATCTTCGATTGACTAAATCGTGCAGTAGTAAGATCTCTCCGTGGTTTTACAAGCTCAGGTATGGTTTTAGTCAAACTATGCATGTTGTAGTTGCGCACAAAACCCTCATAATCCTTTGTAAGGGATTTGAGAATCATGCCAACCGCAACATCTTGATTGTATCCATAGTTGAGTGATTCCAATTTGTCAAAGTAGCTCTTCATTTTGAGCACATGACTACTGACCGATTTTCCAGCTTCAAGATTTAAGTCGTGGAGTTCCACAACCAAGTCGAACAACTCAACTCCAACTTGTATTTCATACATTTTCTTTAATTCTCTGATCATATCATTAGGAGTATGAAGTTCGTATGCTTTTGAAGATCATGAGTCATACTAGAGATCATCAAACAAGTAACTTCATCATATCTGCTATATTCAGCGTTGTACTACGCTTTTTCTTGATCACTAGCAGTAGTAGCTGGTTCAGTCGGCCACTGATTTTCAAGGACATCGGTTCTTCTTTCAACTCTTAGGACTGTGACGCCCACTCCCAGACTTGGCTCTAGAAGGGGTCACGAATCGGATTTACTCATGAACCCAAGGCATTAACAGAGATAACTAAGCAGCGGAAATTTTAAACTTTTATTTATTTGCCAAGTACTACAAAGTTATAGATAATTTACATAAGGAAATACTATCTGTCACTACGTTTTATTGCTATAACTATGCCAGCTTGCCAAAACCCTCCTTCGGTCCGATAGCTTGCCCGTCTAATCCCTTATCACCAAGGCCTTCTCATAACTAGTCGAAGCCTCACCCTGACCTGACATACATACATTTTTGGAAAAGGTCAGCTTATGCTGGTGAGTTCTATTGATGTGTTGCAAACACATCTCATTTCCGGGGTCTTTTATATAGCTATTTGAGTCTATTTGAGTCGGTTTGTCTTTAGCTTTAATTGTTTTTAGTAAAGTTTGGTCCTTGAGTCTTTTATTTATGTTTTCACAAGTTTTTCAGGAGTTTGGTGAGTTCCCGAGGCCACGCGAGAGATGTGGAAGATTTAACAAGAAAATAAAGAAGGGCTGAAGAAATGTCTCCAGGCGTATCGCCTGGAGAAGAGGAGGCTGCAAACGATACGCTTGCAAGTGAGAAGTCAAAGGCGGTTTAAAAAGTCAAACCCGACTAAATTATCGTGTAGCAGGGAGCAGGCGTATCGCCTGCCACTTTCAGACCTCCAAGCGATACGCTTGGAGGGATTTTTTCCGAAAACTTAGCCCAGTTGATATAAAAATGATTTTAGGTTTGTAATTCGGAGACTACGACTTGCAGACGACAGAGGAGCGACCAGAGACGATTTTCGAAGATAGAGAGTGCTGAAATCGAGTGGAGATCAATCGGGGACACCAATTCATCATCGAATCAATCATCCGGTTCCATCTTTACCTTCGGTTTCTAGTTTTTAGTTGATTAAAACCATGTATTGCATTGAGATTTCAGATTCTATTTATGATTTTGCCGTGAACATGGTGGTAGGCTAGTTAATTTGCCACCACCTGGACCATTATGACAATTGTTTGATATTTGCAACTTTAATTCGGTTTTAGTATCTGATTGATGTTGATAGTCTTTTCACTTCCATTGATTTGCTGTGATGATGTATCTATGTACTTGAGTCAGGTTGATAGTTATTGATTGGACCTTGCTTTGCTTGGGGATGTCTTTCGGTTTGGGTAAAGTAGTTAGATTGTAGGTTTTTCTTGCACTTTAACATGATTGCTTAATTGTAGTCATAGGTTTAGTTGATAGTTGATGATTTGGATCTTGTGTGTTGCTAGCTAAATAGACTTAAAAGGGTGATAGCTATAGGGTAGTCGGGTTGGTTAATTGCTTAGGATCGAGTTGTCCCAAAAGGAAATTCCCTAGGTTAATTGTCTAACTTGCTATTCCGAGTCATTATAGTTTGTTAATGGTAGCTCCGGTTAACCTAAGGTGCCTTAGATTAGATTTGAGGGTGGTTAGGTTTAGCTGACACTACTACAAAAATGGCCTTTCTTGACGCTTTTGCGCGTCAAGAAAGGGCCCAGATGACGCGCAAAAAAGCGTCAAGGAAGGCAGGGTCAAGAATCCTCTTGACGCGCAAAATGCGCGTCATCTGCTTCTTGACGCGCGAACAATGACGCGCATTTTATGACGCGCAAAGCGTGTCATAAAAAGCGTGTCAAGGAAGCCCCCGTCATAAATATGCTTATGACACGCATATATGTGCGTCATGAATTAAAAAAAATTAAAAAAAAAATATTTTTGTAGATTCACTAATTTCCACATTAATGACAATTAACCTCCTAATCAAAATACAATACACTTGTAGCAAAATAATACATTTCATATATACAGCAAACATTACAAAGTTAACATTAGTTTACATTGCACTAACTACATGTAACCTTAGTTTCTTCCATCTCAATACTTGCATTAGCAGCTGCCTTAGCTATAGAACTGAAGTTACCTGATTTCAGGCCCGCATCTGCACCCAATCTTACAAAATCGAATGTAAATGTTTCATTTGGATCTAACGTGTTAATTGACCCAGCTTTCCGAATCTTGGGAAGAAACCCTCATATGGAGTGAAGTCAAAGTACATTTTTGGTATAGTGGCATTGTCATCTATTTTTATAATGAAAGCTGATGAGTCAATCTCATTCCTGCTGGGATTTCGTCCTTTCTCGAGTTATCTTTGTCTTCATATATTTGAACCTAAAATCAAAACAATACAAAATCAAGCCCAACAATGCTTTCTGTGATCATTTGTTCTTTTCCATCCCCATTTTTGTTGGGTTCTTTTCCATCCCCATTTTTGTTGGGTTTTATGTAAATAAGATCTGAATTTTACCTGTTTGTCGCGTCGCATCTAGAAATCGAGTGGATCCTTTCTTCATCTCTGCAAAATCAATAACAGTTCATCAATAATCAACTCAAAATTCTCAGATTAGTTTGAGTGTAATTAATAATCAGAAGCGGCCTAGAGTTAATTCTCAGCTTAGTTTGAGTGTAATTAATAATCAGAAGCAGCCTAGAGTTAATTCTGCTGCTCTGAGTAAGCATATTTGTGTAGAAATTACTATAACAGCTCCCAGTTATCAACCAAATGAATACTATTAGCATTACTATTAGCATTACTCGTCATAAACCAAATGTAATTTATATGCACATCTTTTGGATACTAATTGTTTAATGCATTGGCAATTTCCATCAAATGAATATGTTTTGAAAGATCAGTAGGTACCTTCTCCAGAGGATAAGCTGTTTTGCCACAAGTAACACATTTTTCTTGAGTACCAGAGAACATGCCAGCAGCCTTGCTAGGTGACTTTGTCTACACACATAAACAGAGTTAAAAAATGCTTCTAAAATATCCAATAATACTTGTGTAAAAAGGCTAAGAATTTACCAGCATTGGAGACAACTTCTCAGCAGCCTTTGCAGCTGTATAAAATGACAGACTTGTTAAAGATTAAAAAAAAATATGATCAAATAAGCCGAAGGAGAGACCAGAATTAGAACCTGTTAGTAGGAACCACTGGCACACACTGTTTGGCAACATCAGCTCCATTATTAATCTAAAGGAGAGACCAGAATTAGAACCTGTTGGTAGGAACCGCTGACACACAGTGTTTGGCAACATCAGCTCCATTTTCGTTTAAAACAAGAACAGATCTGGAAGAAAAAACATACTCAGTGAGTATATCTAACATGTTAGTTTCAAGCCGATGAAAAACAATAGTACTTTTCTGATGCTTTTATGATTTAAACAAGTATTCAAGTACGTTAACTAGAATTCGTTTAGTAGCTAGTTAATTAGTAATTTGGGTTGTTATAAACCAGGTAATTGTTTTTTTTTCCTCAAAAGAATCACAACAGCCTCTTTCCAAAATGACAACAAAATATTGTGTATGAGGACTCCCCTCACCAACACTATCAAATCCAGGGAATCATATATATAACAGAACAGTTACGGGTTGGATCAAAGCCAAACCATATATATAACAGAACAGTTACTGACTTACTTCGAATGAAAGGTTATGTATAGTCACTGCCAAAGCATTGTATGCTCTGCAAATTATCCAATTTTAATATGAGAAAAGAAGACTAATTATACCTCAGATTAAAAAAAAAACCTATCTGTCTAATATCTCAAGAGGGGTTATTTTCTTATATAGTTGCTACAAAAGGAGTGAATGTGGAAATTTCAGTAATTGCTAGATCAGTGTTTAATTGTATCAAGTTATCTATGAACAGACTATCAATCTAGGGAATTCAAACTTGTAGACATGTCTTTGTTTAATCAACCACTCTTCTCATTTAGCCGCAACCATAGCTACACGTTTCTTGATATAGGTTCATGTTGTGTAGGGAATTGCTGCTGCTAATTAATTGACTATCATAATTAATATATATTCATCCAAACATTACACAATAATATTCGCAACTTCAAGTTGCAATGATCAGCTCCAAAATGCATAACAAAAATCCAAACATCTAATATATAAGAATGAAGAATGAAGAGGCTAACCTTCCTATGAGACTTGAAAATACTCATGGCATTGAGAGCTTGCTTAGTATCAATGCTACTATGTAGGATGTGAACTTTAAAAGCACTACTAGAACGACTTAAAGTGAGCCATTGTTGCTCCAAAGCATGATAACTTGGAAGGAATATTAATATGCTCTTTTCCATATCTTGTTCATTCTTGTGAATATGTAATACCAGATTGTGTATAAGCTTGTGCACCTCCTCATTCATAACTGCTTCAGATGAATCACGGGTTGGTCCAGAACAATATTTCAAAAATAGATATTCTGAACTCACTTCTAAAAGCTCAACCACCTGTTTATAATTTATATACAACAAATAAGATGAATAGCATGAATAAAGACATTGCTCATACAGTTTCGTATGAGTGGTCATCAAAATAAAAGTTGTTTAAAGTACCGTCTAAAACTTAAAGTAAATAAACTCTCGTCAGGGTTCACAAATGCATACAGAAACAGTATGCTGATTTAGTTCACCCGTTTTAGACTCTTTTCATGTATGAGGCATCTTAACAATTGCCTTTAATGTAAACCCTCACTCGTTCTCAATTATAGCTACAATAAAACATATCTTGCAAATTCAACAATTTAAGCATACCATAACGATATCTTATGCAGTCTTAAATTCGTTGCAGATACAACTGATGAAAAGAATACGAAAAGACAGAGCATAGAAACAAAATTCTGAACAACACAAACCCTAAAATCAAGTGAAGATTACCTTCAAAACTTAACGAAGATGTTGGGTGAAGGATTCACGAGGCCGATTTGATGGTGGTGCTGACGCTTGAAGATGCAAAAGTTTCATGCCCTAATTCTCTATCGCAGACTTGACTTCGTTTACAGAAAAATCCGGTAAATAAATGATATACTTGAGATGGAGGCTGAGATGAGATGGAGTACGAGCGATTCATCGATTAGCCTTGTACCTCGAGCGTTGCTGTTGAAGAGATGGATTAGGGCACAGTATTGACTGCGTCGGCGAGAAGGAGAGGGAGGTGAGATGGAGGCGGAGGTGATGGAGAGATTGAGGAGCGACGGAGGAAGGAGCTGCGTGTGAATCGAGGAGCGATGTGCGATTTGCTTCCAACTTTCTGAGAATCGAGGAGAGTAAGGAGAGATTGAGATTAGGTCAAAGAGGAAGGAGCTGCGTGTGAATGGAGATAGTGGGAAATTTGAGCGGTGATTGAAATTTAGGGAACATTTAAGCGGTGATTGAAATTTAGGGAAAATTTAAGCGGGAAGTAAAAACATAAAACGACATTTTAAGATGACGCGCATTTAAAGGTGTACTCCGTGTTTTTTTTATGACAGAAATTTATGACGCGTAAAATTGCGCGTCATGCACCCTTAAGATTTTACAATTCATGACAGATTTTTCATGACACCCTTTTTGCGCGTCATCGTTCGCGCGTCAAGAAAGGCCATGTTTCTAGTAGTGTGAAGTAGGAAGTACCCACAAGGTGAACTCTTGTCCGAGCGTAGGATTATCTGTTAGGAAGGACTTAAAAGGTGAACTAACCGCCATCAGGATTTCTATAACCGAGTTGAGCTATGAGTGTTAAATAAGAGTCTAGGTCTAGGTGGTGCCTCTTTCTCATCTGAATTTCTCCAAAGTTTCCTGCTTATGTCTGTTTTCTCGTTGCCTAGTTAATTTTAGTTAATCAAATCTCAAATCAAAAACCCAAATTTCTCAGTATTTCCATTTTCTAGGTCTAGGTTAAGTCTTGTTATTGGAGTGTCCTAGGTTCGATATTCCGGTCTTACCTTAGCTTTACTATAATCCGACAGGTTCACTGCCTTAGGGTTCGGTTCGGTTTAGGTTATTTCGGTAAAAGTAGGTGTGTCTTAGGTCTAGGTTTAGGTCTATTTTATTAGTGTTTTCAGTGTCGTTCCGAGCACATCATCTATATTTTAAAAGCTTTACCTCGGCGTGAGGTTTAAAACCCTTGGACCTGTAAGATCCCTTTTTCACAGATATTTATCAAGTATAATATATATATATCAATTATACAACACGTAATATTCCTTAACAGGAAACACCCCTTATAAAACCATTTATCCCGCTATCCCTTCCTACAACCCTAACATTTATTACCAGTGTAAACCCTGCTAACTGTATAAGCAGAGAAACCATCTTTGCCGACTGCCGAGTTTACCCCTCTAGGGTATTCCCTATAACGATCAGTTGCCCCGCTTTCCCTTATTTGCTAACTGCCGAGTTTACCCTTTTAGGGCATTCCCTGTAACGGACAGTTGCCCAGTTTCCCCCTATTTGCTAACTGCCGAGTTTACCCTTCTAGGGCATTCCCTGTAACGGACAGTTGCCTTTTTCCTCCTTTCTATTTGTAGTGGTCTCTAATCCCATTGAGCAACACAACCTCCTAACTCCCTTGTACTACTACCCGCCCTTAGTTAAATACCCAAGTGACTTAAAATTATTAGTAAACAGTGATAAGGTCTTCATATACTGCAACAAGTGGACATCCCCCAATTTACCGTTGGTGTATGTATACAGGGCGTATCCTCCACACTTCTGATATACCGGGTAACTAATATTATTATGCTTATATATAGGAAGTACCACTGGTGTATCCACCACATAATAATAAAGCGAATGTATCACCTGTTCTCATATAATCATACATATTCACTATGACGTTTACTAATAGTTCCTTTATCACTTGACTATCTAATTTTGAAGCAAATATAGCACATATCATATAACACGTACAAATGATTTAATATCATTTTCATAACATATCATATATATATTTATCTATATATATTATCTAAAAAGCCTTTTTAGCAGTTTATCAATTCAAGATATTTCACGTATATGCATTTCCATATCAAACCAACAGTAATTTAATAGTTTAATATATATCCATTTATCACCTTAGTAATTTGATATATATTTACTCAAAGGTAATTCAACAGTTTAATACTTTAATAGTTCAAATAGGCAACATTTCAGTTATAAATCATTAAGATGCATTTTATAACATTTGTATGTATATCAGCCCGAAAACATTTAAAACATTTAAAATATTTAAGAGTGGGATCATAGAACTCACCTTATCTCTTTAACTCGTTTACTCGGACGGAACTTCCGCAACGATTCCCGATTTAACCTAATTCGCATATCGTATGGCGTTAACGCAAAGCTTCATACAATAAACACTTCCTATGTTTATTTTAACATCTTATTATCTTAATAATACTCAATTATAAATTTTATCCCTCTTAAAGGTCAAAATGACCAAAATGCCCTTTTAGGCAGTTATCCTTTTCTTTTAACGATAATATGAAGACGCGCATTCCTATAAGTAAACACTCACCCCGGGATCACCCAGTGAGGTATGCCAGGTCCAAGTTGGAATTTATGCGACACCCCCGCTTTTGCCAGAAACCCCAGAGTACAGGCGCTTACCCTTCCGGTCCGCACGAACTTCTAAATATCCGATTAACTCGGTATCTTTAATACTTTATTATTTATCCATTTTAAACCCATATATATTTATTTTATATATAAACATGTTACCATGCCATAAATCGAGCCCCCATACCCTTCGGATTATTTTATATTAAATCTTCATATTCCGAAACCCTAATATCCCGTTTTTGTCGTTTCTATAGCAAAACTCATTTTTATTCAAAACCGTCTTAGGATATTATCCATTATAACATTTTATAATATGCTTTAAAATAGCAAAGCTTAACTCATTACCGTTTATGAAATTTTGGCATTGCGACATCTAGAAAACCCTAATTTCATATATTTATTAAATAAATATCAAAACTTCTTTTAAAATGAAATAAGCTTAGGGCTTTTGTTTATAATATTATATTATAATATTCTACAAATTATCAAGCCCTAATATAGTCCCAATTGTCACTTTAGCAAAACCTTTGTTTAAAAACCCTAATTTCATATTAATTTTTAATTAAATACGAAACATTTTCCGAACATAAAATTAACTTAGGGCTTTTATAGAAAACATCATTTTAACAATATCTGCGAAGTTTCAGGTCATAACTCCCACCCGATTGCTTGAATTTGAAAGAATAAGTTAAGAACCCTAATTTTACCCTAGATTTAGAACTCGATCAAAACGTGGATATAATCTGAAATTAGCATGGGGCTTTTGTAGGTCATACCTTAAAACGTGGGACTGCAGGTTGTCAGCTCCTATCTCCCTGTAGTTTGGCCGAATTTCGATCGTGAAGAGGCTGGTACAAGGAAGTGGTTTTTCGAGTAAGAAATCGTGAATTGGTGTTTCTAAACAAACGAATTCGATCTCTATTTATACTGGTGGAGGTCGCCTAGGGTGTAGACACGTATTCCAGATGATAAGTCGATGAAATCTACACGTATTCGGATCAAACGTAGCCCCCAAGTTGCTGTCGTGGTGTGTTTTGCGTCTGGACACCCACCGCGTACCGCCGGGTTCGAACTCTGGGTCTCGCGTACCGCCTGGCACTTTGGTAGAATGACAACTTTGGTCCCTGGACTTTTTATTTACATTTTCAGCCCCTGAACTCCTATCTTTCTATCATTTTATGTACTAAAACATTATGGGGCATATTTATAAAGGTTTCTAAGGCTCGGGACACTCTCGATGATATACGTATACATACGTATATATTTTTATATATATTTATATATATTTTTCATTATTTAGACCTTTAGCCCCTCTAACTTTACAATACTTATTATTTTATGTTCCGAACCACTTTAGGATATTTTTATAATACTTTATAAGCCTCGGGATACTTATAAAAGTTACAAATATGTATAATATCCGTAAGTATTTATAACTTTACATAAATTACACTTTTAGCCCTTATACTTTTCCGTTAACTATTTAACTTGCATTTTCACACATTTAACTAATTAAACATGTATTTCCACATATATACTCATCAAATGAATATTTCACATGTATTCATACTATTCAAACATATTTTTATACATGTATTTAATATAAGGTAATCACGTAAAGGCATTTTCTCCCGGTTATCAATCATTCCTATCATATAAACGTTTAGCTACGTTTTTCATGCCAATATCATATATATATCAATTATCTTTGATATAAAACACATATTGTTTTTTATTTCCTTATTTCATTTTATCAATTAACACATGTATTATTCATGCAATATTATCGTTTATCGATTTATTACCCGGTAATGGGTAAACATGCATTTTTCAAACGTTTTAACATGTTTAGCTATCTAACATATATATCATGTGTATTAATTACATTAATCACGTATTCCTTAAATTTAGAGATGTTACAAGTACAATCCTCAGTTGACGATACCAGTCATTGAAATTCGATCCATTGAGCTTTTCCCTTTCAAACATTTTACGAAAAGCATGACCAACGATGTTTTGAGGAGGGTTCATTGTTGTCATCTACAAAACATATAAAGTTCAAAAATCAATATTTTTGATAATTATTCCTTAACAAATTTAATTACCCAATGTTTAAACTATTTAAATAATTACTTTTATTAAGGCTAGGATCCAATTGACATACCATCATTTCATTAGTTGATCTGCTAGAAATGATGTACTCAAAAGGTAAGTGACGATTAGTAATTGCATTACTAGTGCAATTCCTAGATAGAATGGGACTTACAAACACGTGTGTACTTGCATCAAGCGATTTGTAGTCATGTTTCGTCCAACCAAGAACACACAAATTGTCCACCACTGTGTACCAGTGAGTGAGAATTTGCCATGTAAGTGCTATTTTACCATTGTGTACCAATGAGTAAAACAACATCCACAAGTGTCCTTCACAAGTTGGATGGCAAAGACTTAAGTTTTAATTTTGGGTCAAGCAATTTTATGTGTGATAAAAATGTTATGTGTGAAGATTCATGCACATCTTCAATGCATAACATGTTTATAAAATCCTTTTTAGTTTTCCTTCAAATCAAAAGAGCTCGGTAGCTCCACTTAAACACACAAAGAAGCGTAGAAGTGAGGTTTGCACGTAGCAATTAAGTACCTACCTTCTTTAGGGAAGCATGACTACCCGAATTATAGCTCTCTTAGAGTGTGATTAAATGGGTGAGCCGGTGTTTCTTTCGATTTTAGAGCACCAATTTTATTTATAAACAAAATCTTATTTCAATGATTATTAAGCAAGTTTATATTTCAAAAAAAAGATCTTGCAATAAAATTTAACCATGTAACAATTATGGTAATCAACCTAAATATGGTAACTATGGTTTACGATTTGCTCCCCTTTTCATTTGAAACGGACCGCATACAACAAGTTGTATTGATTGCGTCAGCCAAACCTTATATAACTAATTATCACAAAACCATAGCAAAGTATGGATCTGGAAAATCCTACAGCTTCACGACCAATTTTGACCTAGAGGATGGCTGAACTGGGCTTAGCTTAAAACAACAAAGTTGTAGCCCTATGAGTTGAGTATCTACTGTAAATATTTTAGACTCTATGTAGGATCGATATAAGTCAGAGTTAAACTTAAACAATTTCCTTTACTTGCAAATATAACCTTGCGGAATTAAGTTATATTTTACTTTTCTTAAGCAAATTAGAGTTCTTGTATAATGTAAATGCTTGATTTGCAGAATAGTAGAGACAACGAAATATCGAATATTCGGCACTATTTGCATTAACTCAAAGCTACACTATTACAAGTGATAACCACACTTCTGTGTAAACTGAGAGAAACAAGCTATATATAGTGCAGATGAGATCAATCACAGCCATTGATCTCATGTGATCTAATCTAGACCGTACATTACAAAGTCAAATCTAAACTACCAAAAGAATAAACTTCGACAATAGGAATGACTTGCGTGTTGACAGCAACAATCTACTTTTGGAGAGTGGCTTGGGCAGATGTAGAAGCATACGAGAAGCTTTTGCAGGATGGGACTGCTGAAAGGACTTCTCAGGAAAAGTCAGGTTGAACTCATTATCTGATGGATAATCGAGTTCACCTGGAATATTCACTAAGTGACAAAATTGCTTCTTTCCGCTTGAACTTGTTGTTCCGCTTGAAGTTGTAGTTCCGCTTCAACTTCAGCCGGAACTGTCAAAACTGGAGTTCAGCCGGAAAACTTCAAAATTGAAGTTCCTTACAATCTCCCCTTAAGCTGATGCTGTCAAATTATTCTTCTAAGTCAAAGTTCTTCTTCAAAATTGACTTGTACCCAAAAATCTTCTTCACCTTTTTCTACTTGTCAGTAGTTCTGATGCTGGCATCAAGATTCTGAGATAGCTCTTTGGTGTTTGTTTTGGTCACCTTTACGTGTTTAATTGAATCCCAGTCCATTTCATTCCATTCTTCTTGAACAGAAATGGACTCATGGATTGTAAAGGTGCCATCAGCTCTATGAACATAGAAGAGCTTCTCCTCCTCTTCCCAAATGATAAATTTTATTTCACTGGAGGGCATTACATCTTCTTTTTCTACTGAGTCATCATCTAAATTTCTTCTGTAGAACATTCCACTTTCCAACACAGATGGCTCAATTACAAGCCTTAGCATGTGCTCTGCTCTTGAAGGATTCATAATTTCTCTGAGCTTTAGAATGATGTCTGTCCTTTGCAGCAGAGTGAGTTGAGAAGTTACCTTGCGAATATTTACCACTTGAGTTATGCCACTGGCCATAGTAAAGGTGAAATCAAATGTGGCTTCATCCACTGTCCAACCCACAATTTGTCTTTTGTTGGGTGGAGCTCTTCTATTTTGTTTTTGATTTCTTTTACTCTTGGCATGCATCAGCTTTCTTTTCCTGACCGATCTTTCTTCATCAGAGTCAATAGTAGTTTCTGGCACAATTGGTTTCTTGCGTCTGTCAGATGAAGAAGGGCCAGCTTGAACTTCAGTAAGTTTGGTGATGGTGGTGGAGGGTTCATTGATGGTGAGTGGAGGAAGTGAGGTTTGTGAGGGTGGTTTACTGGCTTCAGGAGTTGGACTAGAAGGTGGGGTAGGTGGAAAGATAACAGAAAAGTCCATAGTAGGAGGAGGCTTCTTCTTGAAAGGAATGATGGGTGTGAAATTTTCAGCTCTGAATTTTGGATTGGCAAGTTTGGCGGCTACTTTTTTGGAGATTTTGGGAGGTTGGTATGGAATGATGGCTAGAGACTGTAGAAGGGATGGAACTGATGTAGGTATAGGATTTGGGTCATATATGAAAGATGGTGGAGGAGGGATATCTGCATCATCAGTGATCTCAGGTTTAACATTTATATGAGTTGACATACCTGAGGTGAGCTCTGAAGGTGCAGGCATCACAAGCTTTGGGTTGACAGCAACTGTATCTCCTTTTAGCTTATGAAAAATTGAGTCAATCACTTGGCATAGTTCTTTGACTTTCATTTGAGCTACCTCTTCTTCAGTTCTTATGTATCTGACCACAAATGCCCTTTTTACCCTTTTCAACAGTTGATAATTCTCATCACACTTTACCAGCTTGGTAGGCAAATGAGAGGCAATGGAGATTAGCCTCTGCCTATCGGCTTCAGTCACAGCATCTAAATCATAATCCTTCATTCTCCAGTTGAAAGACCTGGTCTTTGCCTCTTCCAATAAATTTTCAAAAACAGAATTTTGCATGTAAAGATCAAATTCCTCTTGAATTTCTTTAGCAAGCCTCTCATCCTCTGCTATTCTCTTGGCATCCTCTACCATCTTCTGTATAGCTTCAGCCTCTGGAGTTTGAACCACCTGTTGAACTGTTTTAGGAACTTCAGCATGAACAGGTTCTTCCGCTTGGGTTGGTTTAGTGCTCCTTAAAGTTATGAGGGTTTCAGCCATTTATGCTATTTCAGCATTACTCCTTTCTTCCGGTTGAACCTCAGTTGGTTCAGTAGACCCATCAACACCAAAAACTGAATTGCCAGGGCCAGAAGTTTCCACCTGGGCAATTGAATGGGTTTCCGGTTGAATAATATTCTCAGCTTCCACAAACACTTCCGCCTGAAGTTCCGCCTGAACTTCCGCTTGGACATTAGATTGATCTTCAGTCACCACCTGGGGTTTGGTGACTTCAGATTCTATATCAGCAACTTCCAACACCTCAGTCCCTTCATCTTCACCAATAGGATTCTCGTCTTCTCCTTCAGAGATTGTAGCAACTACAGTGGTTGCAGCGCTGTCTTCGGTTGCCTTGCTGTGATCACTGGCTCTTTCAGCCGGAAATATAACATCTTTCAAAAGTGTAGTGATCATGTTGATGTGCTCAGGTAGAGCACCAGTAATCAACATCAAAGATTGAACCAGCTCTGTGAGGTTGGGATCCTCAAAAGGTGAGATAGCAATTAATTGACTGCTTTTGATGTTGGCCCAACACTCTTCAACACCAAAGGGATTTTGCCAATTCTTTGACAAGCCGTGGCTCCGACTTCAGCTGGTATCCTCTGATCTTCTTCAATCTCTGTAATGACAGGCCTTGAGGGCATCTTCTCCCCCAATTTGACAGTATCAGCTTCTTTAGCTATTACAGCTTCATCAGCATCACTGTGAAGGGTTGAAGGACCTGCTTCAGCATCAGTTGGAGTAACTTTCACCAGTTTGGAAACAGTTGCATTTAGAGTATCAACCTGTGCTTGAAGAGATAGGTACAAATTCGTCAATTCAGGTAGTGAAAAACTGTCCTCAACTGGCCTTTTGCCAGCATCCTTGGACGAAACCAAGCTATCAATCCTAGATTGATCAGCAGTGGTACCCATGGCTTCTTGGCACCTGGGATTCTCTTCATCTGTCACAACAACTCTTGGTTCCAATGAAGGAACTTCAAGTGCTGATTCAGAGAAGATTGCCGCGAATTAGGTCTTATTGATGTTACTGCTGACACCAGGGTCCAGTGGGGATCCCTGGGTAGCAGCAGCCCTTTCCGCATGAATCTCATCAGTACTCCCGAGATTCACCTCCAGTAAGGAGTGTGGGTTCAGTGCTGCAGGGTCCTGGCTTATCAGGATGTTCTCATGTGATGTGGCAGGTGAGTTAATAACACCTTCACTTAAGCCAAGATTGATAGCACTGTCACTCCTGGGTGATTGGGGTTGAAGTGGTGACATTGAGCCTGAACTTGAACCGGAAATCCAAAACACATGTTTTTTGAAAATTTGTGTTAAATATTCATAGTATTATCAGTAGTTACTGACTATGAACTGAAATGTTGTTTGATTAACACTAAAGATTTTCATTTTCATTTTCTTTTTGTATCAAGAGACGGGCTCTTTGAGCTCATGTCTCCCTTTTATTAGATTTGTGAAAAAAATAGTTTAAATTAGTCAAAGTTCATCATACCAATGGCACTAATGAGATAGAAAAATCTAGCTTCATCAAATGCTTTGGTAAACAAATCAGCCAATTGTTGATCTGTATGAACTTTAACCATTCTAATCAAGTGTTTCTCAGCACAATCTCTAATAAAATGGTACCTGATATCAATGTGTTTTGCCTTTGAGTGTTGAACAGGGTTGTTTGTGGTTGAAATGGCACTGTTGTTGTCTGCAAGAATAGGAGTTTCCATGAATTTGATGCCATAATCCAACATTTGATTCTGGATCCATAAGACTTGACTGCAGCAGCTTGATGCAGCAATGTATTCAGCCTCAGCAGTAGAAGTAGACATGCAGGTTTGCTTCTTGCATTGCCAAGACACAAGTCTTTCTCCCAAAAATTGACATCCTCCTGAAGTAGACTTCTTATCCAAGTTGCAGCCAGCATAATCACTATCAGTGTAAGCTTTGAAGGAGAAATCTGAGTTCTTTGGATACCACAACCCAAGCTTTGGTTGTCCTTTAAGGTATCTAAAGATTCTCTTCACAGCTAACATGTGTGATTCCTTTGGTTGACACTGGTATCTAGCACATAAACAGACACTAAACATGATGTCAGGTCTGCTTGCTGTGAGATAGAGCAGTGATCCAATCATTGCCCTGTAGAGGTGAACATCTACTGGTTTCCCATTCAAGTCACTGTGTAACTTGTGAGAAGTGGAGATGGGAGTTTTTGAGGTTGAAACAGACTACATATCAAATCTTTTCAGCATATCTTGAATGTATTTGGATTGATTCAAGAAAATTCCATTTGCAGTTTGCTTCACTTGAAACCCTAAGAAGAAGTTCAGTTCACCCATTGAACTCATCTCAAACTTAGATTGCATCAAGCTCTCAAATTCTTTACACAAGGTAGCACTGGATGAACCAAAGATGATGTCATCAACATAGATTTGCACCATCAAAGTATCTTTGCCATCAGATTTCACAAACAGTGTTTTGTCAATAGCTCCCCTTTTGTAGCCATTCACTAGGAGATAGTTTGAGAGTGTCTCATACCATGTCCTAGGACCTTGCTTGAGACCATATAAAGCTTTAATCAACTTGCACACCCTGCTGGGGTAATGAGGGTCTTCAAAGCCTGGAGGTTGCTTGACGTACACATCCTGTTCCAAAAGACCATACAGAAAAGCACATTTAACATCCATTTGAAATACCAGAAAGTTTTTGAATGCAGCATAGGCAAGAAATATTCTGATTGCTTCAAGCCTGGCTACAGGAGCAAAAACTTCATCATAATCAATGCCTTCTTCCTGTGTGTAGCCTTGAGCTACAAGTCTGGCCTTGTTTTTTATTACAATTCCCCTATCGTCCTTCTTGTTTCTGAATACCCATTTAGTTCCAATTGGTTCTTCACCTTCAGGTAAGTCAACCAATTCCCAAACCTTCTGTTTATTGATCTGAAACAGTTCCTCTTGCATTGCCTCTACCCAACTTTCATCTTCCAATGCATCATTGATCTTTTTGGGTACTTCTTGAGACAGAAATGCAGCATGCAGGCAAATGTTTGCATCAATAGACTTGCTTCTTGTCAGCACAGGAGCTGACAAGTCTCCGATAATGTTCTCCCTTAGATGGTTCTTTCCAATTCTTCTATCAGGAAATAGTGGAAATTCATGGCTTCTTCCATTGTGAGGAATATTGAGTTGAGGTAATAACTCAATATTGTTGGTTTGTGATACAGGATCTGAACTTTCTTCATGAGAACTGGGTACTGAATCTGAAATCAGATGCTCAAAACTATACTCATTTGAACCAGCATTTGTTGAGTCATTGGATTCATTGTTCTCAGAATTTTCTGAAAAATTATTTTCCGGTTGAACTTCAACCGGAGATTCTACAGCTACAGGATCCGCTTGAACTTCAACCGGAAGTTCGACCGGAAAAACTTCTGTATCAGCAGGAACAATTTCAGAGGTTTTCTTTGAGTTGTTGGGTTTCACAGGCTTGGTGCTGATGGATGAAAAGAAGGTAGGTTGCATTTGCAGTTCCTTGGTGCTTGTCTTCCAGATATCATCAGCCGATCTTATGTGATTTTGCTTATGTTCCTGTTCCTGCACTGTTGAACTCAATGGCTTCTCAATGGTAAAATTGAAAGCAGTGGTTGGTGCATCTATGTCAAATAGCCATTCAGGTTGAGATACAAAATTGTTGAGAGATTTCTCATTAAAAGTCACATTAATGGTTTCCTCAACAATTTTAGTACTTTTATTGTATACTCTGAATGCTTTTGAAACACCAGAATATCCAACAAAATATCCTTCATCTGCCTTTTCAGCAAACTTAGCCAACAACCTATCAGTTATCAAAATAGTAACAGGACAACCAAAGGATTTAAAGAAGTCAATGTTGGGTTTTCTACCTCTCCAAAGTTCATAAGCAGTTTTGTTTTTACCCTTAACAATCAAAGTCCTATTTTGAACATAGCAGGCAGTGTTTACTGCTTCTGCCCAAAATATCACAGGTAGCTTGGAATCTGCTAGCATAGCTCTAGCAGCTTCAATTAGTGTCCTATTTCTCCTTTCAGCAACACCATTTTGCTGTGGAGTTCTAGGAGCACTGAATTGCCTAAAGATTCCCTTTTCCTCACAAAATGAGTTCAAAACATGATTTTTAAACTCAGTGCCATTGTCACTTCTGATTGTTTTAACTTTCAGTTTTGCTTGATTTTCTAAAGATAGAATTAGTGTTTTCAACAATTCAGCAGTTTCATCTTTTGTTTTTAAGAAAAACACCCATGTATATCTAGTGAAATCATCAGTAATGACAAAACAATATGACCTTTTCCCTAAGCTCATCACTCTAGTTGGACCAAACAGATCCATATGCAAAAGTTCTAGAGGTTGAGTAATAGAAGACTCAATTTTGGGTTTGAAGGAGGCCTTGTGTTGCTTACCCTTGAGACAAGAAACACAGTGTTCAGAACAGTTGAATTGCTTGTTAGGAAGACCCTTAACCAAGCTGAGATCTACTATTCTGTTCATGTTCTTGAAATTAACATGACATAACCTCCTATGCCACAAATCAGACTCATCCACTGAGGCTTTGGATATAAAGCATGCAATTCCACTGGCTGGAGTGGCAGCAGACAGATCCAAAATATATAGTCCTTCTCTCCTAGGTGCTCTGAGCAAAACAAGTTCCTCAGGGATTTTAACATCAGGTTTCAAGACTATGGCCTCTTTCTCAGTAAACATCAAGTTCAAATTCTTGTCACACATTTGTGAGACACTAAGTAAATTGAAATTTAATGTGTCAACAAAATTTACCTTGTCAAAGGTAAGCATCCCATTACTGACAGCACCTTGTGTAGTAATGTGTCCTTTTGCACTTCCAAAAGCTACAGGACCTCCATTTATGATTTTAGGATTTTCCAATACATGCTTGTTTCCTGTCATGTGGCAGGTGCATCCACTATCAACTACCCATAGGCTCTGTTGGCCTTTATTATGCACCTACACACAGAGAAAATTGATTAATTTTTAAAGGGAACCCAAGCCTTTGAGGTCCTGGGCTTGCCAGAAGCATCATAATACTTATACTCTTTAAGTATTAAAGTATTTTGTATTGGACCCTCATTTAACAGGTCATCTTGATCAATGTTCAAGTGTTCAGACTGTTCACTTGATTCACATTGCCTGTTTGATTTGCTAAGCCTTCTTTCAGCAATCTTCCTTTCTCTGTATTCCCTATATTTCTTCTGTTTGTTGGTCAAAGCCTTTGGCAACTCACTGGGTGAGGTGTAGGTCTGATCAACACTAGTCACTGGTGAGATTCTAGCATTAGGTTTTGAAAATTTGTTTGACTGGCTAGATCTCTCACTGCGAAATGCAACAGAGGCATTTCCGCTTGAACTAGAGGGAATTTCAGGTTGAAAGTTGTGTTTGTTTTTCACAAAGTTTTCTCTAGAGGTGGTCTTGCCTCTAGATGGGTTTCTCCTTCCTTGACCTTCAAAATGGTCATACTCATCAGTAAACTGAACTCTGGGTCGTTGTCTAGGTGCAGTAACTGATCTGAGTGTTTTGGAGTTTTCTGGTTGAACTTCTCTTCCGGTTGAAAATTTTTCCGGTTGAAGTTCAGCCGGAACCTTGTTTGATTTTAAGACTGAAAAACTTCCATTTTTGTTATTCCCAATTAAAACCTTGTTTGACTCAGTATCAAAATACTTCATTGTGTTACTTCTTACAGGTGATATTTTACCTGTAGATCTTTTATGAGTAAAAGCAGTTTTGGGTTTCAACAAGTTTTGAGCTTTGCTCAAAGGATTGAATTTGCACATAGCAGCCATGTGACCTTTTTCACCACATAAAACACATTCAAACATTTTTCTTTGAAAAGAATCTGTGTTTTTGGTTATTTGGTCATTAGTAACTTGATGGTAAATAAGTTTACCCATTCTTTCAGTTTCAGTTGATTTTGGCTGCTCAGGTAGTTTACCTCCAACTTTTGAGTCCTTGGGCTCATAAACAGTTGGTGGTGGAAAAGCAACATTTGGTTTTAAGACCTTGGATTGGTCAACAGATGCTGATGTGTTAGCATCTTTGACTTCACAGTTTGATGATGATTCAACAGATTTTGATTCAGATAGTGAAGATGCAGTGCTATCAACAATTAGACTCACACTGCACTCCTTCTGAAGTGCTTGGATTAGAGCAATAACAGGTGAGTATTCCTTGGGAGGTTCAACATTGTTGTACCCAATACCTGTTTTCCCATGCATTGCCCCATTCCAAAGTTTCTCAGCTTTCTTGTTAGCTGTTTGGAATTTATCACAAGTGAACAAGGCATCTTTTAGCTTAATTTCAAGAACATCATTTTCTGCTTTTGCATCTTTTGTTTCTTGTCTTGAAATAGTTAGCTTGTTTAACAAGTCCTCTAATTGTGTTTCCAAAATGGTGTTAGTTTGCTTCAAAACTTCAAATTCTTTGTTTAAATTTTCAATTTTGGTGATGTAAGCAGTTTCATTTTTCTTAAAGCAATTCTTTAACTCATTTAAGTTGGAAACTTCATCAATCAGATCAGTGTTGTGTTTCCTGTATTTTGCCACTTGTTCTATGCAGGCAGGACTGCACAGATTTTCCAACACATTTTCAGGAATTTCATTTACCTGTTCAGTTGAATCTTCTTTAGCCATCAAAGCATGGTTGATTGGCTCATACTCAGTGACAAAGTCATCCCACTCAAAGCATTCAGTCTGATTAGCTACAGCTGCCACCACATTTTGATTTCCAAGTGGTTTTGGTTGAGTTGGATGTTGGTTGCTGTTGTTGTTGTTTTGTTGACTGTTGCTGTTGTTGCTTCCATCGTTTGATCTCTGTTGGACATTGTTGTTGTTGTTCTGTCCATCTCTCCTTGGCTGCTTGCATTCCCTGGAAAAATGACCAAGTTGATGACAGTTATAGCATTTAACTTTAGATTTATCCAACCCAATTGTTGATCCCTTTGACCCTTTATAAGTTCTTCCAGTTCTTTTATAAAATATTTGGGCCCTCACAGAAACCATAGCCAATTGAGTTAAAATGTCCATTTCTTCTAGATCATCTGCCCCTATGCATTCCAAGTCTTCACGTGTGAAGCCTTGTGATGAGTCAGTTGCCACATAGGCAGAGTGAGAGTTGTCAAAAAGTGTTGAAGAACTCTCTGAGCCTCTAGGTGACTCAATGAAACTGACTGAGGGTGAGTGATATTGAGAAGAGTTAGAGATCTTTTGAAAATCAGTTGTAACCAAAGCAGTGGTTTGCAACTGTGGTGATGCCTCAGGAAAGCTATTCTGCTTAAAATTAAGTTCCATTTCATAAGCACTAAGGATTCCATGGAGTTCACTTAGTTTAAGCTTTTTGAGATCTTTACACTCCCTGATGCTGACTGTGTAGACAGTCCAAGCTGGAGGTAATGATCTCAGGAACTTTCTGTTGGCATCAGCCTGTTCAGTTTTTACTTCTACCTTTTGCAATTCATCAAGAAGTGAAACAAATCTAAGATACTGGTTGGTCATAGATTCACCAGTTTTGTAAGTAAAGTTTTCATATCTTTGTTTCAAAACATCTTTCTTGTTTTCCTTGACCTCACTAGACCCTTCATACATTTCACTGAGAGCAATCCACAAGCCGTGTGCTGTCTTATATCCCTTGAACCCTACAAGTATAGAGTTGGGTAATGCAGCCTGGAGTGTCCAGTAGGCCTTGTGATCATATTCTAGTTCAGTGTAATCAGCTTCAACATATTTGTCTAGTGGTTTTGGTATTTGCACTTGGGCATCATCAGCAGATTGAACAGTTGGATTGTAAGGACCTACAGTCAACCTGTTCCAAATGCGTCTGTCTAGGCTTCTAACAAAACCTTCCATCCTGAGTTTCCAAGTATCAAAGTCATCAGGAGTGAAAATTGGTGGTTTGTTAGAGCTGCCGTTAAGTGAACCAAGAGTTAAATCAGTCATTGTGAAAAACAGTTTTGTAAAACAGAAAAGGCTTAAAGAAAATAAGTATGCAAGTAGAGTATCAGCTTTGAAGCACTAAAAGTCTTCAAAGTAGAGAGCCAATGGCTCTGATACCAATTGTAGGATCGATATAAGTCAGAGTTAAACTTAAACAATTTCCTTTACTTGCAAATATAACCTTGCGGAATTAAGTTATATTTTACTTTTCTTAAGCAAATTAGAGTTCTTGTATAATGTAAATGCTTGATTTGCAGAATAGTAGAGACAACGAAATATCGAATATTCGGCACTATTTGCATTAACTCAAAGCTACACTATTACAAGTGATAACCACACTTCTGTGTAAACTGAGAGAAACAAGCTATATATAGTGCAGATGAGATCAATCACAGCCATTGATCTCATGTGATCTAATCTAGACCGTACATTACAAAGTCAAATCTAAACTACCAAAAGAATAAACTTCGACAATAGGAATGACTTGCGTGTTGACAGCAACAATCTACTTTTGGAGAGCGGCTTGGGCAGATGTAGAAGCATACGAGAAGCTTTTGCAGGATGGGACTGCTGAAAGGACTTCTCAGGAAAAGTCAGGTTGAACTCATTATCTGATGGATAATCAAGTTCACCCGGAATATTCACTAAGTGACAAAATTGCTTCTTTCCGCTTGAACTTGTTGTTCCGCTTGAAGTTGTAGTTCCGCTTCAACTTCAGCCGGAACTGTCAAAACTGGAGTTCAGCCGGAAAACTTCAAAATTGAAGTTCCTTACACTCTAACTCTAAACGGTTGATTTTTAATGATATATTTAGTGAATTGGTGTCAACCAGAATTTTCATTAATTATAACAAATTGTCACAGGATTTTTTCCTTAATTATCTAGCATAATTAATGGAAATGATCAAGCATTAATATCAATATATCTAAGTAATAACCATGAATAATTTTCATGAAAAATTCATGATTTTTACTTCTTTCAACTAATTAAAGTAAAGGTACAACAATTAGTGCAACCAATTATCAAAAAAATAAAATAAAAAAATTGGATTAGGGTTTCAAAAGAAAAAAATATAATTCCAAAATTATCAACAACCCTAAACCCCTTTTTAAGTTTAATTTTTTTGGTAATTATAAAAATTCATAGGTGGCTCGTGATACCACTGTTAGATTATATAATTTATCTATTTTACGAGTACGCAGCGGAAAATCAATCTATGTAATTAAATAATTAACCAAGAAAGATAACGTGTACCTTAATAGCAAATAAAGTAAGAAACTTCTAGGGTTTAAAGAAAAACCCCTCTACGATCGCACACACGACACACAATTGTACGTATGCTAGTACTTGATCACGAACACTTGAGCTTCTCCTTCTTGCTTTGGTCGAGCCACACACAAAACCGAAAACCCTTTAGGGTTTTGGGTCTATTGCCGAAAAAGGGGAAGGGAAAGAGAGATTTAGGGTTGCCTATAATCTCATATGATGTAGTAAATTGATGTGTTGCAAAACACATGGGTTTTCTTTTACGTTTTCGTGTCGTTTTGTGAGTCTTTTGAGTCATTTTACGTAGGTTTTTAGTTGTTTATGAGTATAAGTGTCTTAATGTGTGTTTCGTGTTGAATTTGCAGTTTTAGTGCAGGTCCCGAGAGAAACGAGCATTGGAAAAGAATTGAAGAATAAAAGGGACAAAAATGCTGAAAAGTGACCAGTAGGCGTATCGCCTACTGCATTGGGAGCTCCAGGCGATACGCGCATACCTATAAAGTCAAAGGCGGTGTAAATTTCGTTGACCCGACTAATCTGTCGCGTAGCGGCTCTAGGCGTATCGCATGCTACTCAAGGTACCTTCAAGCATTACGCTTGGAGGCTTAAGTTCCGGAAACCCTAATTTTTCAATTATAAATATAACTTAGAGGGTTCCAGTCGATATATCTTGCTTGCTCCGGTATCTCAGAGTTCCCATAGACGAATTCGAAGCTGGTGATCAATAGAGAAGCATCTGGAGAGGCTGGATTGAGGCATTCGACATCAATTCGACTTTCCGGGTTCTTGTCTACTTTAATTTCGTTCTTGTTTTTCTAGACCAGATCAGTACATGACTCAAGTTACTGTTTTTAATTATATTCTGGACATGTTTACACTTCTTGGCTAAGCCATTTACATTACCTAGGCTATTTGATGAATAATTGATAATTTTGACTTGCTCGGTTTGTGAATAATTATGTACGGATTGATAATCTAGTAAAAGTTTCTATCTTTCTGATTTGATGCGTATGAATACAGTTTTTAGTCTTTGAATTGATTGCATATTCCTCTTGTCACCCTTTGAATGTCTTTCACTTTAGGGTTGCATGCTAGATTGCCTACTGTGTTTGTGATTAGTAGATGGTTTAGGAGACGTCGAACACCATAGGAATTGCTTTTGATTTATAGGTTGATTTCTTCGTTCTGCTAGATTTAAACAAGCCGGAAGGTGATAGGTCTATTGGGTAGTCGGTTGTGTTAGGATTTTAGGTCAAATTGCCTCGGGAGAGAGATTCCCTAGTAACGTTAGCATCTATGTTATTCCATGTCATTTTGGTAGATAGAAACTACTCCTCTCATCTATTAGGTGTTTGGGATAGGAACAAGCTGGAGGTGACTTATTCGATCGAGTACTAGACTATCCGTTAGGGACAAGGCGAGAGGTGACCTAACCCAATCAGTGTGCGTATTCTGTTCTCAGGATTGCCTATTGCGTCACACCCGGAGAGTGATCTGGGGTTCATTAGGGTTCTCTTTGAATTAGCATAAAGATCCTGATTCCGTCATAGTTTCCCTTAACCGAGTGAAGTCGTGAGTATCAATTAGGATTCCCAGTATAGGTAGTGTTGTTTCTCATATCTGGTTTCATCTTTTAGTTCTAAGTTCAGTAGGTAATTTCCATTTTCAGCAACTTTCTATTTTTAGTACTTTCTATTTTTAGTAACTTTTATTCATTAGTTAATTTCAGTTAATTAATCAATTTTTAATCAAAAACCCAATTTTTACCAATTAATCAGTATTTCCACATTTCTTAGTTAGTTTTGTCTTTTATTAGTGTCTCTAGGGTTCGACCTCGGTTTACCAATAGCTATTCTACATTCGATAGATTCGCTTGCCTGTTGAGTCGGTCTAGTTTTAGGTTAATTGAGTTTAATTTAGTGTGTCTAGGTCTAGGATAATTTAGTTTATTTTTTATAGATCGATTTTTGCACATCAAGTTTTTGGCGCCGTTGCCGAGGACACTTGGTAATAGCGAACTTAACTTTGATTTGTGAATTAGGATTAATTGTGTGATTTTTCTTTTTCTTTGCGTGCTTAGTTATTTTAATTTTAATTTTTTCTTTTTGCCTTAGGTTTTAATTGTGTCTTTACTTTGCTTTCTGCCTTATTTCGTGTGCCGTAGTTAAATTAGGTTTAATTATTCTTCTTGTGTGCTTTTCTAGTTTATGCCCCAAACCAGTTCCAAAGGTCCGCCTGAGTTTTCTTCTACGTCTAAACCCGAGAGAGATATCCACGACCGCATTCGTGAGCTTCATGAGCAAATGAGAGCCACCGCGACAGTAAGGTACACACCCCTAAAACTGTTTCTCGTTTACTTCCGCCCATTCCATTTCCCGATTTGAATATGGCTGCTAGACGTACTGTTCATGAGATAACTAATGAAGGAGTTGTAAACGCTAGGTTTTCCATTACACCAACCACCATTGCTAACACTGCCAACTGGCAAATCCCATCTCATGTCTTGAACACCTTGACCCAAACCATTCAATTCCATGGCCTAGACGAGGAGGACGCACTCGCTCATTTATCTCGATTCGTGCGTATCTGTGCCACTTTTGGTCTCAATGGCGTTCAACCAGAAATTGTCTACCTTCGCTTGTTCCCATTTTCGCTCACCGCCCGTGCTGCCCAGTGGCTTGAAACTTTGCTGCAAACTCGATTGCCACTTGGGACGATCTTCAACAAAAACTCCTGAAAAAATATCACTCGCCCACAAAAGCCGCACGTATTAGGGAGCAAATTCACTCATTTCGCATGGACCCCGACGAGCCACACTACCTCGCGTACGGGCGTTTCAACACACTCTTGAGTAAATGCCCGCAACATGGGTTGGCCGATTGGGCCATAATCGAGAAATTCTATAATGGTCTTACCTACGAGACGCAAAAACAACTTAATATTTCTGCGGGGGGCCACATCATGGAGAAGCTGAGTATAGGCGAGTGCAAGAGCCTGTTCGAGAGTTTTGCCTTAGCCGAGCAGCAGAACCCCGGTGATCGTAGGGCCACTTTAGCTCCAACAAAACCTTCACTTTCTACATCCCGGGGGGTTCACCACGTGAGTTCTGACACAGTTGCTCAGGCTCTATTTGATGCCCTGTAGAAACAAATCAACGACATTAAACTCCAACAGTAGGCGAAATGTGAGTTAAGTCGTGGAGGTCATGACACCATCGACTGCCCACTTGCCACCCAGGAGCAGGTGGATTTCATTTCTAACCGAAACCAGTTCGGTAACTCCTTTCAGTCGGGGTGGAAGACCAACCCAAATTTTGTTTGGCGGGGTGGCACGAACCCTTCGGTTTTTCAATCGCGCCAAAACCAGGATGGCGGAGGTGATGCAGAGTCTAGTATGAAGAAGATTGAGGAGATGCTGGCTGCACAAATGTAGGTGCTAAATCAGATCGTGAGTCGAGATCAGGAGACGCAACAGAAGTTGAAGGAACATGACACACTCTTTAGGAACCAACAGTCGGCCTTTCTAGATTTACAGCATTCCGTAGGAGACATAGGAAAACAGGCTTTTGAGTTAGTGAAAAAAGGAGGATCATTTTCTGGTAGTACACAAACCAACCCTAGTGCAACCCTTAAGGCAGTGACTACACGTAGTGGAAAAGGCGGAGAGCAAGACCCACCGGCGGAGGAGGAAGATCCAGTAGATGAGGAGATAGAGATGGAGACTCCGGATGGGAGGGCACACCCGAGGCTAGTCCCAGCAAGTACAGTGCCAACCTCCGAGTCTCCTGCACCGAAGGCAGCAGAAAAGAAGAAGAAGTTCGAGCCGAGAGAGATTACTGCTGAGGATCTGAGGCGAGTCCCCTACCCCGCCCTTCTCATCCAACAGAAGTATGCGAGAGAGTACAGACAGTTCCTTGACATGTTCAAACAACTCAAAATCAATCTTCCGTTCGTTGAGGCACCACAGCAAAATGCCCAAATAGGCCAAATTTTTGAAGGATCTCCTATCCAACAAAAAGAAGCTGGATTCACTTTCTATCATTTATCTCGATGAAAGATGCTCTGCGGTGGTCCAGAACAAGTTACCGCAGAAACTGACAGATCCATGCATCTTCACGATCCCGTGGTTGTTTGGTAGCTCGATTGTGAACCACGCGTTGGTGGATCTGGGTGCTAGCATCAACCTGATGCTATATTCCATATATGAAAAGCTAGGCCTAGGCGATCCGACTCCAACGCGCATGAGTATCTCCTTAGCGGACCGATCCGTTAAGTATCCACGGGGAGTGGTGGAAAACATGCTAGTGAAAGTAGATAAGTTTGTTTTCCCCGTGGATTTCGTGATCCTGGACATGGAGGTAGATGAAAAATATCCACTCATCCTAGGACGCCCATTTTTGCGCACCGCCAAGGCATTGATCGATGTCTATGACGGGAAGATCACACTTCGTGTAGGGGATGAGACGATCACATTCGACGTCATGCAGTCCATGAAGCATACTTTAGGCCAGAACGATTCTGTCTATTTCATTGATTCTTTCATTTCTCACATGGATCGTTGCTTGGATTATATTTATGGGGCTGATCTGGTTAGGAGAGATAGTGAATCTAGTGTGAGTGATGATCAGGAGTTAGAGGATGAGATAGTTGACGAAAGTCATGAGGTCTTGGAGATTAGTGAAGAGGAGGAATTAGGACAAAAACCATCTGTAGAGGAACCACCAGCATTAGAGCTTAAGGAGTTACCGTCTCATTTAGAGTACGCATTCTTAGAAGGTGAGTCCCGTTTTCCCGTATCATTTCTGCCACATTGACGGAGGAGGAGAAGAAGAAGTTGATACAGGTTCTACGAGAGCACAAGCAGGCGATTGCGTGGAGATTGACCGATATTAGGGTATAAGCCCTGTATTTTGCACGCATTGCATACTCATGGAGGATGAGTATAAACCTGTAGTCCAACCTCAGAGGCGCTTGAATCCAAACATGAAGGAGGTTGTGAAGAAGGAAGTCCTCAAACTACTGGATGCAGGTTTGATCTATCCGATTTCAGATTCTACATGGGTTAGCCCGGTTCAGGTAGTTCCTAAGAAAGGAGGTATGACGGTTGTGATGAATGAGAAACATGAGTTGATCCTGAGTAGGACCGTCACAAGATGGCGTGTGTGTATAGATTACCGTAAGGTTAACGATGCCACTAGGAAAGACCACTTCCCATTACCCTTTATCGATCAGATGTTGGAATGTTTGTCGGGTCAGCAGTACTACTGTTTTCTCGATGGATTTTCCGATTATTTCCGGATTCCTATTGCACCCGAGGATCAGGAGAAAACCACCTTCACATGCCCGTACGGTACCTTCACGTATCTTCGTATGCCATTCGGGTTAGGTAACGCTCTGGCCACATTTTAGAGGTGTATGGTGGCCAACTTTCAGGACATGATCGAGACTTCCATGGAGGTATTTATGGATGATTTTTCTGTTTTCGGGAGTTCTTTCGATCAGTGCTTAGGTAATTTAGAGAGGATGTTAGCTAGGTGCATAGAGACCAAGTTGATGCTGAATTGGGAGAAATGTTATTATATGGTCACTGAGGGGATAGTTTTAGGTCATAAGATTTCTCGTGCAGGTATTGAGGTCAATAGAGCTAAGATTGAGACGATTAGTAAACTTCCACCACACACTAGTTTTAAATCTGTTAGGAGTTTCTTAGGTCATGTCGGGTTCTATCGTAGGTTCATTAAGGATTTTTTCAAAATCACTAGACCCATGACCCATCTCTTAGAGAAGGATGTTGCTTTTGAGTTCGATGAGAGTTGTTTGAAGGCGTTTGAGTTTTTAAAAGAGAGGTTAGTGAGTGCGCCTATTCTAATAGCCCCCGATTGGAGTTTAACGTTTGAGTTTATGTGCGATGCTAGTGACTTTGCGGTAGGGGCAGTTTTAAGACAACGTAGGGATAAACACTTCTATCCCATTTACTACGCAAGCAAAACCTTAGACAACGCCCATGAGAATTACACGACCACAGAAAAGGAGCTTCTTGCCGTAGTCTACGCATTCAACAAATTTCGTTCATACCTCGTTCTGTCCAAAACCATTGTTTACACCGATCACGCTGCATTACGATACTTGTTTGCGAAGAAGGATGCGAAACCCCGTTTGATTAGGTGGATTCTTTTGTTGTCTGACTTTGATATAGAGATTAGGGATAAGAAGGGGGCGGAGAACGTAGCGGCCGACCACCTGTCGCGCCTTGAGGACCCCGAGAGAGAGAAATTGAAAGAGGAAGCCATCGGGGACACCTTTCCATTTGAGAGTGCTATGACAGTGAGTGGAGGGTTTGTAGGATTGACGAGTGCGGAGGAGCAAGGCATGCCATGGTTTTCTGACATGGCGAATTATTTAGCACATGGCATGCTGATGGATGGTATGACATCCCAACAAAGAAAAAAGTTCATTTACGATTCTAGACATTACATTTGGGATGCTCCATACTTGTTTCGTGTAGGAATTGATGGATCGTTTCAGAGATGTGTGAGTAGAGAGGAGGGGTTAGATATCCTTAGGCATTGTCATGAGGGTTTACCAGGTAGATATTTTGGGCCATCCTATACTGCTAGGAAAGTTTTAGATTCAGGATTTTACTGGCCGACTTTGTTTAAGGATACTCACGAGTTTGTGAAGAAATGCGATGCCTGTCGGCGTATAGGTAACATCTCATCCAGGAATGAGATGCCCCAACATCCTATCCAGAGTGTTGAAGTTTTTGACATATGGGGCCTTGATTTCATGGGGCCATTTCCTCCATCATGGGGAAATCGGTACATCATCGTTGCGATAGACTATGTTTCTAAGTGGGTGGAGGCCTAAGCCTTACCTACAAATGATGCGCAAGTGGTAGTGAAGTTTTTGAAGAAGTTGTTTAGTAGGTTTGGAACTCCTAAGGTGTTGATAAGTGATAGGGGCACGCATTTTTGCAATGCCCAAATGGAGAAAGTGTTAGCAAAGTACGGAGTGAACCATAGGACATCGACCGCGTATCATCCGCAAACGAGTGGTCAAGTAGAAAACGCTAACCGAGGGGTGAAACGGATTTTGGAGAAAACTATCGGAAATAGTCGCAAGGATTGGTCTGATAAGTTAGATGATGCGTTATGGGCTTTTCGCACTGCTTTCAAAACACCCATTGGAACCGCGCCCTTTATGATGGTTTATGGGAAAACGTGTCATCTACCGGTCGAGCGGTTAACGTTGTTCTAGCTAAAGCCGCTAAAGACCGGTTTCTTCAAATCCATGAGGTAGAAGAGTTGAGGAATGAAGCTCATGAAAGGTCTTGGAGTTATAAGGAGAGAATCAAAGTGTTGCATGATAGTCGGTTGAAAGGTAGGAAAGAGTTTAAGTGTGGGGAAAGGGTGTTGTTGTATGATTAGCGTCTTAGATTGTTTCTAGGTAAGTTGAAGTCGTGCTGGAGTGGACCGTCATGGTGAAAGAAGTGTTCCCGTATGGAACAGTGGAGCTTGAATCTAATGGTAGAACGTGGAAGATCAACGGTCATCGTCTGAAACATGACATCGGAGGTCCAATAGAAAAAGACGAGGAGATGTTGACTCTCCCCGAAATTGATGGAGAATGAATGAGGAGGTAAGTACTCGGTGAAAATCCGAGTTGTAGAGTTTGTATAGTAGTTGTGTGCTTGTTTTTATTACTTTCGTGTGTTTGTTTTTCGTTTTTCGTGCTTTTTGTGTTTTTTCGATGTTTTTTTTTTTTTTTTTTTTTGCGTTTGTGTGATATTTCAGGGAATTGAAGATGGCTGGAAACGCGAATTCATGCGGAAATGGAGTCCCAGGTATGTATTGGATAGTATTAATTTGCAGGACTTGAAAAACCAGGGTGATGAGAATTTTTGAAAATATAGAAAAATTGACCAAGTATGGAAAATCTCAAAAATTCCCTGGAAATCTCGTTCCAAACGTATCGCCTGTGTTTTGTATTTCTCCAAGCGATACGCGTTGGAAAATGGTTCAAGAAGTCGTCTTGGGTCTGTAAGCGTATCGCCTCCTATGGTGGTAGCTGCAAGCGATACGCTTGCAGGTCACCGACCGAGAAAAATATCTTGGTTTAAAAACACTCTCCCCCCCCCCCCCCCCCGACGGTTTAGCCTATTCGCCTACACCCCTTTTCTTGCCCTAACCACCTCTCTTCATCTCCTCCACTACCAACTCCACCACGCCTGTCTCCGCCACTCACCACCACAGCACACCCTTCACTGCCGCTCACCTCCGCTCCATCAGCACCTTAACCGCCGGCCTCCGCCGCTTCCCTCGCCATCCACATCCGACACCACCCGTATCACACCGAACCACCACCATCGTTGATGTCCATCCACCCTATCCGCTACCTTCGCCGCCGAGAACAGACACAACCACCCATCCATCTCCGACCGTCTCCACTCCCTCCGACCACCACTGTCTCTGACCCATCACCCATCGCTGATTACCACCGCCGCCACCACTGTAGTAGCTCCGGCGAGCTGCTGAAGCCGTCACAAGACCGCCAGTTTCCACCCCGTGTTCCAATTCTTGTCTATATTTGCAATTCCAGGTAATGTCTTCATTTTCTTTTTCTTTATAGTACATTTTGTTTCGTTTATGTTTCGTTGTGGCTAGAAATTGGGCATGATTATGAGTCTTGAACTGTGTACATTTCTCTGACCCCGTTCTTGCGGGTTTGGATTTGTGTTAAACTAAGGTCAGCTTATGGTTTGTTCTGTATGGGTAGAGTAAACAATTTTTAATTTACAAAAATATCTGTGTACATTTTTCTGACCCCGTTCTTGCTGGCGGTGGTTTGTTACTGATTGTTGACACTAGGGTCGATATAGTTTGAAGGAATGAATGGATTTCTCTGCTTGACATGTTATAGTTGAGTTTAGGATTGATTTGGTTTAGGGTAACCATTGAATGTGCTGATTTGTTTGATAAGAAACCCCTGTTTCATTAGCCTTAGTTTGTGGATGAATTCTTCGGCAACTTGGATGTGTTGTTCTGCGTTTTGTGCTTTTGATTGGGTATTTTGAACAGGGGAGTTCGGGGTTTTCAGAATTTGTAGCTACTTGGGTTGATCTCTTTGTTGCTAGATATATATTGATTCATCATTGGTTCGGGATGGTTGAAAACTGGAATTCTGGGTTGTTGTGGTTGGATTGCTATATCTTTGACAAGTTTTAAAGAAGAACTGGTTTGCTCGATAAACGAACGGGTCATGCCCGATTTTTCTAAAATTTTTGTTCTTTCTTTTTCTTTTTTATTTAAAGAAATTTGTTTTTAGATTTAGTTTTTCTTTTATTTCGTTTATTTCTTTTATATAAAAAAAAAGAAAAAAGAAAATTTTTAAAAATCCAAAATTTATATATATATAGTTTGTGATTGTGTGTTGCTTGGATATCACTGTTTAATCTGTTTTGCATGTATGGATGCCTCTGGTAGTGGGACGAGGAAGAAGCAAAAGACAACAAAGACTATCCTGTTGGGTTACGACAGTGGCATTCGGGTCTCGGTAATAGCAATTTTTTTTATATCATTATAAAGAAATAATTATTTACAATAAATAATTATTTAATCAATTACCGAGTAAATTAAATTCAGATAATTAAATCAACATTTAATTTAATATGCAGCGGAAACGTATTAATTTACAAACGCGAAAATCAGATAATTAGCGTAAACCTAAAACAACAGGATTCGACAATCACCAGACACGCAAACACCAAAACGCATTAAACAAAACGCAACATGTTCATAAAATTAAACAATTGAATCTAAACTAAAACGAGTTTAGATATACCTGAGCGGTGCTTCAAACAAACGCTTGAGACACCGAAAGTCAACGGGTGACGCTAGGGTTTCGCAGAACGATTTGACGGGCAAATCGAAACGGCCTCGCAAATACGGATTTCCCTCGGTGACACGGCACCAAAATCTCGTACGTCGGATAGGCGCGAAAATAGGGTTTCACGGACGACGGCGGAACACGCGAGAGACGCGGTTCACGACTAGGGTTTGTCGGCGGTGGAACCGGCGACGGCGAGGAGAGGCGGCGGCCGGCTCGGGCGGCGGCTGCGTGCGACGAAGACGGCGAAGGCGGCACGACGGTCGGCTGCGGCTGAGCTGCAGGCGGCGGCGGCTTAGTCGCGGTGGACGGCGGATAGCGGCGGCGGTTCGCGGAACGGCGGCGGTGGTAGTTCGCGGAAACGGCGGCGGCGATGGCGGAGCGACGGTGGCGGGCTGCTGCGGCGGCTCGGCTTGGTTGCTGCAGCGGCTCGGCAAATGGCGAACGACAGATCAAACGTTCTCGCGATCGAATGAATCGATCAACGGAGAAAAAAGGAGGACGGCGGCGGCTCGTGGGTGGCGGCGTCGAACGAGAGAGGGAGGGGAGGGGGGCCGAAACTTTTCAGAAGGATTAGGGTTTCGCCCCCTCCATTAATTAGATATATATATCCGATTAATTTTCCGTTAAGTCCCTCGTGTTTGTTTAATCTTTTGTCGATCCATTTAATTCCCGAGATTAACATTTAAACCCTTTAAATGTTCATCTCTTTGCCGATGCTTAACGAACATTAGTCAAACTAATAGATTATTTATTGTCGTCCATGACATTAATATTGTATGTCGTCTTTTATCGCTTGATTAATCTTAATGATTAATAAGTAGTTAATTATTTATCTATTAAACTATTTAATAAACAAATAATTAATTCCTCTGCGAATTTGCCGGTTATAAAAGTAAGCGGTCTTAAATACCCGTTGCCTCCGGTGTTT
>JBCNJP010000024.1:19081761-19097933 GCA_039602395.1 Deinandra increscens subsp. villosa | reverse complement strand
TATTCATTTTATTTTACAAAATCCAAACAAGCCATTTAAGTCTTGTGTTTTAGAGATTATATATTTTTTTATATAAAATATGATCATTTTATATAATAACTTTTATGGTTAACTTTTATGGTTTATTTTTGTCTAAGCAATTTTATAAATTACTTAAATTAGTCTTTTAACCATAAAAGTTCATTTTAAGTGTTTTAAGTATCATTTTATGTTAAAAAATTAAGTAACACCTCCTAATGTCCAACTAAGTCCACATGTCTTTAAACACCAAATTTAGTCCATGAATACTTGTCATTAGCAACATGTTAGTCCAAAATTATGATGATTAACAATAACAATCACAATTACAATACTAGTAATTTAAATCATATTAAAACATGATAATAACAATACTTAAACATTTATAACATATTAGCAGCTGATAATATCATCATTTAACCATGCAAAAGTATAATAACATCATAGGATTATCAAATGATTAAACTAACCCATTTAACTAGTGATTTAACTATAGGTTTTCATCTTTAAACAAAACACTAACATTATTGTGTTAGACATTTATAAGATGATCATAGTTGATTAACTAGTTATATAACTTGATTTTCATGGATCCAAACATCACATAACACATTTTCAAACCTTACAATATTAAGGTTTAAGAAAAAAGAATGAGATAAATAGGTGATTTTGATCATTAGAAAAACTTAAGGTTTTATTGATTACATTATCAAGACTTGGGATCATTTAGGTGGATTCAAGGTGTTTAAAACATAGGAAAACAATGGAGATTTAAGTAACTCACATGGGTGAGGAAAAGAAACCGAGAAGGAGAGGGTGACGGTGGCCTGCGGCTATCCACAACAGCAGCTCCGCATCTGCTAGCTCTGGCGGCAGGGGCTGCACAACAGCAGCAGTACGACAGCAGTGGTGGTGTGGTTGGGGGCTGTCGCTCACAAGGAAAAGGAGGAGAAATGTGGCGGTGGGTGGCGGATCCACAGTAGCAGGTCCGCAACAGCTCAAGGGCTGGGGATGGCGGATCACGACAGCAACATTGTAGGAGGGTCGAGGTGGTAGTAGCGAGTAGGAGGTGGTGGTGGCTGTGTGGTGTCGAGAGGAGAAAAGAGGAAGGAAAGGTGGTGATGGGGGTGGTTGTTGTTCACGATAGGAAAAAGGGAAGGAGGTGGGGGTTTATGGTGGTGGCGGTGGTTAAAGGTGATGGTGGTGGCTGTGATGTTCTCGACAGAAAAAGAAGAAGGGGAGAGGGAAGGAGTCGGCTAGTGAGGGAGGAAGAAAAGAGAAGAGTGTGGGACTTGAGTGTCGTAAGAAGAAGTTGGTGAGGGTATGGTGAAATGGACATGTAAGTCTCCTAATATTATTTAGCAATGATGGTTATTAGATGTTGGTAGATATATTAAGAGTGTTGGCAAGCTTTTCATCACATTTTTATAAAAGGGGTGACTAGCACAACAATTTTTATATTAGTCCAAGTGTAGGTGATTGTTTTGTATAAAAAATGTCATGTTTTTGTATAATAGTTTAGGTATTGTAAAGGATTTATAAAATACGCAGGGATTAGTGGTGATATTATTCCTAACTTTTATATATAATAGAAGTATAAAAATTATATAAGTTGGTGACAAATTTTTATAAAAATCATAAGTGGTAACAATCTTTATATATAAAAAATTGCAAAGTTGATGGGCCAATATAATTAAAATAAACCCGTTGGATTTGGGCTTCGATATTGGGCCAAAATCATTTAAAGGAATTATGGGTTTGGGCCGGTTTGGCAGTTTGGGTCGTACGGGTCCAAATGGGGCGCCGGTTCGAGGCCCGGGCCCGTTGTGCATCGGTTGAGTTTATGGATTGCTACGATTGTTCGAATTATCATGATTATGTAATGGGTCATGGTTTCGGGCTCGGTTTCATTATTTTAGGCTTATTGGGACTATTGGGCCGAGTCGGGCCCAATTGGGAGATCGGTTAGGGTTTGGCTTAAGTCTTGACAACGAATTCAGTTTGTGATGTTTTTATTTCATAAAAACAATTGTTTAAGTTGGTTATAATAGTTTTTCAGAAGTCAATTATATTTTTCAGGTTTTCGCACGTGTTACGGTTAACGTTTTCAGTTTCGGCAGTTCGTGACAGTTTTAAGCTCGACCGTTCAGATTGTTTAAAATCGAATGTTTTACACATACGATCGCTTATCAGTTTGCCGTGTCAATTATACAATTGTACGACACCAGTTCCGGATAAAATATAAAAATATATTTTATATTTATTTTATTTTTTTTGTTATTGAAGTTCCATGATTAATCCATGGAATCTCTATGCATTGAATGGGTATACGCTTCTAGTACAAATACGGGATTAGGTTTTACGTCATCAGTTAAAACTCAGGCACAGTAATTAGCAGTTTAAATAGTAATCAGATCAGTTAAAGCACATTTATACTTAATTTAAAAGTCAAAGTAAGGTGGTTTGACCTGGATTTTCGGACGAGTTGTCACAGTCAACTCAGTCGAAGATAATATTGATGAGGAACATATCAGTGGTGGAGTTGGAGTTCCATAATTTATATCCTTCCCTTAAGATCATTCACCAACATGCAACTAGACCACCTTTCAACACTAAATCGCTAGTATCACCAATCCTACGGTCAATCGTCTGCGAGGAGTACAAACGCCGCAGGACAGTGCTGTTGGAAAAAAAATATAATGACGCTAATGCCACTTAGTTGTAGGACTCCTGGGCCAGGCAGCCATTACACTCGACACGCCGTCATGAACCAGCAGGGGAAGATTTTATTATTAAAATGACCTTTTAAAGGGACTTTGGCCCGTGTCTTTCATACCTAGCTCTCCGCATGTGTATGTCCGGCGTAGCCAAAGCCAAGTTCACAAACACGTACCTTTCGGCTTCCGTGAAGTGACAAAATATTACCAACTCTTTTCCCAACCCGATCTTACAGCCCGCACACGCGTTGTCAGCCGGGTTTGCTTACATAGACATAAGGACCCCGAACTTATCATGTAGCATGGGATGCGAGTCACCTAAAGGATCATGCATCGTCCCCCGACCGGGTGTCACAAGTCCGGTCGATGAGATTTCTACTCCTCAAATGCTTTGTGATACGTTGAGAATGATTGTTCAAAGATATCAACAATAAACATTCAATAAAAAGGGTTTTTATTAAGTCATTAGTTCACCTTAAAGCAAGTTTAAAAAAATAGCTTTCCAGATTTTCGGGTCTGATTCGATGATTGTTGCTGCTGTTTGAGAGTTGCTTATGGCCAGAATGACTTCTTAGAAGGAAAGACTACACAAATCCATCATCAATCTGAGATTTCCATGTGTTTTTCTGGGTTAAATCGAGCATCAAAGAAGACTGGTTGCTGATGTGCTCGGAATGTACCTAAAAATGCTATTAAAACCTAGACCTAAACCTAGACCTAGACACACCTAAATTTTACCGAAACTACCTAAACTAGACCGAACCCTAAGGCAAGTGTACCTGTCAGATTATAGTAAAGCTAAGGTAAGACCAGGAATATCGAACCCTAGAGACACTCTATAGACAAAATTAACCTAAGACCTAAGAATGGAAAATACTGAGTAGATTAGGTTTTGGATTTTAGGAATTGATTAACTAACTTAACTAACAACTACCAACCGAAGACAGGGAAACCTTGGGAAAATCAGAATGGAGAAAAGTATCACCTAGACCCGGAATCCTGCGTAATACCTACAACCTCACTCAGCTTTGACCGATCTGATGGTGGCTAGTTCACCTTTTAAGTCCTTCCTAGTTAACACTTCTAACGCCCGAACAGGAGTTCACATTTTGGGTACGTCCTACCTCAACTAAACCTAACCACCCTCGAATCTAATCTAAGGCACCCTAGGCTAGCAGGAGCTACCAACAACTACCATGACCGACACAGAATAACAAGCTAATCAAATCCCTAGGACACTTCCTTTTGAGACAAAGTAACCCTAGATCGTTAACCAACCCAATTACCCGACAATTCTTTACCTTTTAAGTCTCAGAAGAGGCAGCACATTGCAAACAAACCATCAATCAATAATCAATGCAATAGTTCAAGAAAACCTTAAACTACTCTCTTGCAATTAACCCTAAAGTTAACTACTTAAGATAATCTGCCTAAACCGAAACACATTCGCGGGTAAATCATGCATAAAAAATCAACTAATAATTTGTTCTCAATGCACACAAGCATCGACCATGGTAATCTATGGAATTTAATAAAAGTGCGACATCAATCAATCAACCAAAACCGAGTAATATTGCAAATACTAAATAGTCATCCAATTAGGTCTAGGCAATACAAATTACTTAGCCTACAATCATGTCAATGTCTGGAACAATAATAAAAACAAGATCTTGGACAATAAACATGGTTAAGTCTAAGGAACGACAAGAATTGAGAAGAAAACCAGGTAACCCAATGATGATTTGTGTTGAAGAATTGATCCACCAATGCTTCCTCCTCTGTTCCTGGTCTTCTCTGCTCTCACTTTCGCCTAAAATCGCCTCTGATTTCGTCTGGAAGTCGAAGAATGTCGAACTCTAACCCTAAAAACGAATTTATATCGCACCGGCTAAGTTTGTGGAGTTCGGAGCTATAGGCATATCACCTACTGGTTCCTTTCTCCCAGGCGATACGCCTGGGACCTGCTACACGACAAAACAGTCGGGTCAAACCGACTTACGCTTCCGTTGACTGCTTCCTCTTTCGTGTATCGCGCGCAACTTCCAGGGGACTAGGCGATACACCTAGTCCTTCTTTTTCAGCACTTCTTCTTTATTTTTCTCCTCTCTGCTTCTCTCGGTTCCATCTTCAATTATCTAAACATGTTGCAGCCTCGGGAATCCACCAATTACCTACTAAAACATGTAAAAACATAAGTAAAGACTCAAGGACTCAAATTTTACTGAAAACAAACTAAAACTAATAGGAACCGACTCAAATTGACTCAAATATTTATATTTAAGACCCCGAAATTGAGATATGTTTGCAACACATCAGTTGCTGCTGGGTTTTTCAGTGTTCATCAAAATTTTTGAAGGTTTGAAGATCCTCTTACAGATCTTGCTAAGCCTGAAGGTGTTCTTAACGATTTTCTTGGGTTGAAGATTGTCTTAACGATCTTATTAGCATCTGAACGACTTTGTTTGGTCATAACGATCTTCTTCGGCGAAGTCTTAACGATCTTGTTTTCTGGTTACTCGTTAACGATCTTGTTACATGCCTTAACGATCTTCATTGTTCTTATCGATCATCCTTAACAACTTTGTTTTAAACGATATTCTATGTGACAATCCGTCTTTTCAGGTCTTTTCCTAATTTATATAAACTTAAACTGATATAAATGTCGTGAAAACATTTATTTTAACTGACATAAATGTCGCGGGAACATTTACTTTAACTGTTATAAATGTTGTGTGAACTTTTATGCGATTGACTTATGTTTGACCTTAGCAACTAGGATTTGTGTAACCATCACTATACGAGCATGCACTTGTGTCTGGACGTTTTATATTTATGATTTTATATAAATCATGCGTTATGATTTATATATATGGTTTTATGTAAAGCTAAAGTATATATATATTTATAAACTTTTTGTTATAACCCTACGCGACTTTAAACATATAGATTACTACTTAAATAAATAGTTGTGGAATTATATCCTATGATTTTATGTGGGTAAAATGAGATTTATGATTCTTATAAATGCTACACGATTTATTCATTTTGACGTTCCTCGTATATTAGCCGTTAATAACAATTCCGGTTAACTCCGTTAGATGTCATTATCATTTATAAACCTTGAGGGACCATTTTTATAATTACTAAAAACCTGTGTCATCCTTGCAAAGTTTTGGAGGGACCATTGTTGCCAATCTATGAAAGTTAATTTGAGAAGCCCTTTGAACATGTCGACGACTCCTACGCTTCTGGTAACCTATCTCTCCATCAATCGATGATTAAACCTTCGATTACAATATTTGATTTCAATCATCAATAACCTCTAATTCATGAATTCCATTCATTACAAGCAAACCACATCAAACTGTACTCTCGTTTCTCTCGCTCTCTCGTTTTTTTTCTTCGGCGACACAGAAATCACCACAAACCACCACCATTCGCCACTGCTACACCACTTTTCAAGCACTACTAGGGTCGTGGATCACCACTGAGCAATATCGGAGCAACGAATATGTGAAGAGAGCAAAGTCAAGAGGTCCGAGTTGAGTTTTTCGGGTTCGAGTTTCATCGTTTTCGGCATCAAGATACATTAATCTGTCATCATCGGCTCCAGGTAATCACTTTTTCATATTAGTCGCATGCTTCTGGCTTCCTTCCATTTTTATTTTTCAGTTTCCGGCGGCCGGAATAAATGTCAGGACCGATTTCACATCGAGAATCCCGATCGTGAGAAGAACGAAGATGAAATGAAGGAGACGGGATGATGAGAATCTAAGATAATCTAAAACAAGAAATGAAAGATCAAACGATTCATTGATTATTGTCGAATGATTACAACAAACCGAATGATTACAAACTCGTCATAGGAAATCCATGGTCACATTGGGTTGAGCTCAAACCCAATGTGTGACTCTCTCTCTCTAGAATGGTGCTCACTCACTCTAAGAATCATCTTTCTTACAAATGAGCACATTTACCCTATATATAGGAGAGCCCATGTGCTCACTAGCCCACTAACTAGTAAAACACAAATAAAATGAGCTTATTACAAATAAACAACTAAAATAAATTATTAATTAAATCAAAGTTGATTTAATTAATATGAAGCTTGACTCGCTCGAACCGATCTTCCGTTGACTTTTACGTTGACCGTTGACTCGAACAGTTGACTTTTCAAGAAAACGTCTTCGGTCCAAACTTGCAAGCCTCGAGCATCACAACCCGTGTCTCTGAATCAAATCACAATGGATTCTTCAACCGAATTATTCGAGAATAGATTTGATGACGTCAGTCACACTTATTATAAGTTCCAACTATTCCCCCTTGACTGACGCTGTCAAATCTGTTATACTGGTGAAGAACCGCTCTGTCGTGCATCTTCAAAGAACAACTGATAAACCTGAATCTTTCTATTGTAAAGATTCCCCCTTTGAATAAGCTTATTCTGTTCTTGTTGCTCCAGTTGAGATCCAAGTGCTGCAGTTCACTTGGTTCACACGGTCGGGTACAATACTAAGAATGCTGAACATCGGAGTCAAATTCGCAACAAACCGAATCAGACAAACCAATCAATCACTGAAAATGCTCCAACTTCTGATCATCGACCCGATAATCCAGTTCTATTATTGTTCCCCCTTTTCTCTAGATCCCTCTGAAAACATCCGATGCGGAAGCGGAAAATCAGATGCAGAGAGTGGAACCGTTCCGCTCAGTTCCGAAGAGAAAACGGTACGAAAATCCTGAAATCGGACAATCTTGCGAAAAACCGGAAGCCGGGTGCTGACAGTTGTGAATGATCCATAAATACTGAACTTGTTCCGCGTGACTGGATTGGATGCGATAATAAAGTATCAAATCAGTGAAAAACTGAGATCCCGAGCATAAACACAAAATTTATTCATAACCGGAGTCTTCATAATTTTGGCGAAGAAAATCGAGCTTGGAAAAATATTCCGTGAAGAATTCTGAGTCAAACGGTGGAATTTGGAATGAATCTGAGAAGACCGTAAATTTTATTCAAGTAACGGCCTTCCGTTAGAGATTTAATGGAATATTGCAATATTTAACTGAGATTCCAGTTAATTCGGTTAGATGACATCAGCGCTGCATCAGCTAAACAACTTGGAGTGAGACATAACGAAACGGTCACAAACTTAACCGAGAAGCGAAACCATTCCGTCAGTGGTTGTTAGCTAACATGGTCTTGACGTCAACAAAAACTCGAAACCCGGTCGAAATATGACGGAATAAATCCATGACCAATAAAATATTTTCACAATTTCGTTGCGGCGTTATCCCGTTTGTCTTGTAAAAGACTTATTAGAAAATACCCGCATTTAACGAAATAATGCTGAAAAATTAATTAGTGGAAATGAAATCTCCCAATAAAAGAAGCCTTAATCCATGTGAATTTAAGCTGACCAATCAGAAAATAGCCTTCAAAGACCACAATCCGTGTGCCTTGAAATGCACCAATCATCAAAAAGCACAAAATAATCTGACGGCTGAATCTGGTTCAATCTAACGGCCAAGAAACAAGGATCCGTGTGAGGATCGTGACAACCAACCAGAAGGCGACAGCAAGAAGGCCTTAAACGGCTCCTTTTCTCTGCTGGTCCCATGTTGACTTATTCCAACCAATGACAGCGCAACAGCCATCCAGCTTCCAATGAGTTCTTTTGCAGGTGGGACCCAGCGACATTCTTTTCATCCAATGGGAATACGACAGCGAATTAGGGATTGCGACAAAGAAACAGAGCACAACGGCTCATTTGAGCATTCTGGTCCCACATGGAATAATGTCCTTCAATCAACAATTGATAACCACAAGGGTTGACTAACACTGGAGAGAGAAAGAATTCACAGTGGACCAGTTACTCGCTGACACGTCATCATCATCTAAAAAACGCGCCTACATCCCCACCGTAACCCTAAAAGTGTCGGAAAGAACCACCGGAACTACACACCTTCGCCGGAAAACCGTGAATAGCACATATCTCACATAATTCTCAACCATTTTGAACGAATTTTATACCGTTGGACTCCTTATTCGATGCTCTACACGTCTAGACGATCATGATCCACTGAAACTTATTTGAATAAAAACCCAGAAGTGAGATAAGTCGAGATCGCCAAACTTATTTGAGGTTGCCAAGGGATATACGAGGTCGCCAAGGTTCCTTCGAGATCGCCAAGGCCATGGCGAGATCGCCAGGTTATGAAATCGCCAAGAACATGCTCAAGATCGCCAAGAATTAACCCGGAATCTCCAAGAACTAAGCATGAAGTCGCCAAGTATATCTTCAAGAACACTCGAGATCGCCAAGAACATCTTCAAGCTCTCTCGAGGTCGCCAAGAACATCTTCATCAGCTGCAAAATCGCCAAGGCAATCTTCAACAAAAATGAAGAACACCAAGAACACCGTGAAACACACACTACTGTGTGTTTCTCAAGATCTGCCCAAACCGTTGCGTTTCAGACAAAACTGATGCTCCCAATGGATCCGGAACGCGTTTTCCATCAAGATTCATACTTTATTTCATCCAAAAACACTGATTTTATCATCAAAAACTCAGAATCAAACACAAAATCTTTAAGAACACCCAAAAAACGTGAAAACCCTAACAGCTTCGTTTTTCTTGCTCAGATCTCACATTTCTTCACTGATTTGAACGACTGGAGCATGAAATCACATCTAAATGAACCCAACAACAAGAATCTATCATTAGATTTATCCTGAAATCATCTAAACAGCTCCAAAAATAAGAAAAAGTAGAAAAAGTCTCCAAAGTGGGTTTTCCAATCTGCACTTCATTCAAGCTCAAAATCAAGATTCGAGTGACCAGATTCGTCGTGAGACGCGATCTGATCGGTACCCGCTCTGATACCATTTGTCAGGACCGATTTCACATCGAGAATCCCGATCGTGAGCAAGAACGAAGATGAAATGAAGGAGACAGGATGATGAGAATCTAAGATAATCTATAACAAGAAATGAAAGATCAAACGATTCATTGATTATTGTCGAATGATTACAACAAACCGAATGATTACAAACTCGTCATAGGAAATCCATGGTCACATTGGGTTGAGCTCAAACCCAATGTGTGACTCTCTCTCTCTAGAATGGTGCTCACTCACTCTAAGAATCATCTTTCTTACAAATGAGCACATTTACCCTATATATAGGAGAGCCCATGTGCTCACTAGCCCACTAACTAGTAAAACACAAATAAAATGAGCTTATTACAAATAAACAACTAGAATAAATTATTAATAAAATCAAAATTGATTTTATTAATATGAAGCTTGACTCGCTCGAACTGATCTTCCGTTGACTTTTACGTTGACTACTGACCCAAACGGTTGACTTTTCCAGAAAACGTCTTCGGTCCAAACTGCAAGCCTTGAGCATCACAACCCGCGTCTCTGAATCAAATCACAATGGATTCTTCAACCGAATTATTCGAGAATAGATTTGATGGCGTCAGTCACACATATTATTAGTTCCAACTATAAACTCCGGCGAGTCTAGGGTTCTGGTAAAGGAGATGACACCCGACCCGTAATACACATGTATTAGGTTTTTTCATTATAATCTCAGTTGCATAGTTGTCCGGGTGGTTGGGTCACTCTGTTGATTCGCTTGAGGCGCTGGTTCAAGTCCTGGCCTCCGCATTTTCTATCCTGTTTGTGTTTCAATTAACCGGTCTGGCCTCACTACTAAACAAAAGAATTTCCGATCAGCATGTAACCAATCAGAAGTCCTGTCCCAATGGCTATGTCGCTACACCAGAACCCTGAGGTCACGGGTTCGAACCTTGGCGACCTCACTTCCTTCTTGTTTTATTTATTTATTTATTTTTTTGCGATTTCATATGTTTGGTCATTTAAAACTTGTTTAAAATGATTTCTTAGGAAGTCTTAAATCCGTAAAAATGTACCTTGGGCTACTAAAGCCCATAACCCGATTTTGAATTATAAACATGATAAACTTATCGTTTCGAATTAAAAGAAAATTTATATATATATATATATATTTAAATATTTAAATGTTATGAGTAATATATATATATATATATATATATCGCGTAGATTAATATATATAAACACATATCGTTGATTTATTAAAATGATTAGATATTCTATGCTAACATTTAAATATATGTATCTTCTTTTGAAACCCGTTATTAACGTCATTTGCACGTTTGGTTTAAATATATATTATATATATATCTATTTATTTTTGGAATCCTTGAACTTAGAAAATATATAATATTGGTATATATTGTATTTTCTTGCGTTATTTCAATAATCGCTCGGATTTGGCACACGTGCCATCCTCGACATGTTTCGGACTTCACGATCATTTGTTTTTGTCATTTACATTAGACTTAGTCATTTTGCTTGAACGCACACTTATATAGGTATGCTTGTTAGGTGATTAATTGCTTCTACAAGACCCGTTCTTGCTACTTGATTAACTGTTTTTCTAAAACTTTGTTGTGCAACCTAAGGTGAGTTTCACGACCCCTATTTAACTATTTTGAATCCTGTTGGGGGAGATTAACATGCATGAACTTTAACTGTTTTTATAATTATATCACCTGAATACTCGAGCAAAAAATTATGAAAAGTCCTCAGTTGAAAGTTACTGTTAGTAATTGTATTAAGCGGGAAATTATTGAGTAGTACTACTGGGTCTGACAAGCCCCACCCGGGTCACTCGAGGCGACTCGATTGGATATCGAACGAGTGTTATAATGGTTCTTAGTCTTAACGAGGCAACACTTAACAGTCTAGCTTCAGTAACTTGTATATGTATTATCATGATCTCAAACTTGAACATGAACTTGAACTGTTGTTGAACAGTCAACCTTGAACTTAAACTTGAACTGTCGAGGAACAGTTGATTAACACTGAACTGGGACTGTTGTTGAACATTCGATTTACATTAAACTGGAACTGTTTTTGAACTGATAAACCTGTGAACTCACCAACCTTTGTGTTGACACTTTTTAGCATGTTATTTCTCAGGTTGCAGATGTTCGAGTATCACGAGTACGCATGCATGAGACTTCGAACCCCTTTTAGTGTCTTTGAATAAGCCACGTCACCTTGGGTGACGATGTTTTTACATAAATAATTTAATTGTATTTATGCTTCCGCAGTTGTAACACTATGAATTTATATTTAAAGAAATATGAAACGTTTTTATTAATTAGTGGTCGTTTGGTGTAACTAATGGACGGCGATCCTGGTTTGTCACGCTCCCAGTGGTGGTATTCCGCGAGTGGATTTTTGGGGGTGTGACATTCTCTAACAACCTTGTTTTGGGTTTTCGTCCGATCAGGTTTTAGGGGTTTTGATTGTCTAGATGTGTAGAGGATTAAGCTACGAGTTCGTGGGTATAAGATTTATCGATTTTAGTCAAGTATTGATGGAGTTATGGCCATAACACGCTTTTCCGGTGACGTTCTTGAATTTTCCGGCCAAATTAGGGCTTACTGGGGTTTTACGCGTTTCATGTAGATTGATGATGACGTGGCATAGGTTAATTAGCCAACTTATGTTTGGTCATGATGACAGATGCTTTTCTCTTCTTTTGTCGGATGAAACAAGGTCAACCATTCATGTGTTTTCGAATGCCTATTGGCTGTTGAAGAAGGATAGTGGGTTCCAGCTGTGTAAAGAGCCGTTGAGTTCAGCTGGTTGGCGGCCTCTGATTAGCCTGCTCTTCCCTCACGCAGAGCGCGCCTGCACACCATAGGATTCATCATATCTGAGTCATTGGCTAGATTGTGATGGTGGCTCCTGATTGGCTACTTTCCATAGCACGCGGATCCAGCCTTTGATCTATTTAACTGTTGTAATATGATTGGTCAATCTAGTTAGTCTAGGATCATGGTTTTCTTCATTGGGATTTAATTAAACTAACGAATTTTTCAGCCTTCTCTGTTAAATGCGGGCTTTTTCTTATCAGTCTTCGTCGAAACTAACGGGATTAACGCCAGTACACGGAATTTTGGAAATTTTTGTTGTTCGTGAATTTATTGCATTTATTATTTATTGGGGTTCTCGTTTATTGACGCCACGCGTACGTTAGCTATCGACCACTGACGGGTTAGCTTCAATATCCGGTTGATTATGCAGCTTTTCTCGTTATGTCTCACGGTTTATTTTTTAGCTGATGCAGCGCTGATGTCAGCTAACCGGATTAACTGGAATCTTAGTTAAATTTTTGAAATTTGTCCGTTAAATCCCCCAGAGGGCCGTCACTTGAAGGAAATTGATGAAATTTTTCAGATCACGCTGTTTTCACCAATATTTCTCAGAAGTCTTCACGGAATATTTTTCCAAGCTCGTTTTTCAGAACCCAAAATTACGACGACTCCGATTATGATTATTTTGCGCTCGGGATCTCAGTTTTTCTCCGATTTGACACGGTTTCTCAATTTAAGTGACGTTTTTCGTGACGTTTTTCACCCGTCACTCGAATCAAACATTATTTTTCCATCCAACCTCAGTCACGCGGAACAAGTACAGTATTCATGGATCTTACACAACTGTTAGCATCCGACTTCCAGTTTTTCACGAGATTGTCGTATTTTAAGATTTTTTCTCCGGTTTCTCTAGGTAACTGAGCGGGAAGGTTCGACTCTCTGCATCAGATTTTTACTCTTCCACTAGATGTTTTTGGAGAGATTTAGAGAAATAGGGGAAATTATTATGGATTTGAATTATCGGACCGTTTATCCGGAGTTAGAGCATTTTCATTGTTTGATTGATTTATCTGATTCAGTTTGTTGCGGTTTGACTCCGATATTAGGCTTTTTCAGTATTGCTCCCGACGGGTCGAGCGAGACAGAAGAATCTTATATAGAGGGGGAATTTCTACAACAGAAAGCTTCAGGTTTATCAGCTTTTCATTGAAGATGTATGGCAGTGCGATTTTTCATCAGTATGACAGATTTGAAAGCATCAGACAAGGGGGAATATGTTGGAACTAAAATCTATGTGACTGACGCCATCAAATCTGTTTACGAAGCATTCGGTTGAAGAATCAATTGTGGTATGATTCAGAGATTGGGTTGTGATGATCGAGGCTTGCAAGTTTGGACCGAAGACGTTTTTCTTGAAAAGTCAACCGTTCGGGTCAACAGTCAACGTAAAAGTCAACAGAAGATCGGTTCAAGCAAGTCAAGCTTCATATTAATTAAATCAACTTTGATTTAATTAATATTTATCTCATTTGATTTTATTTGTATTTTTCTCATTGTATTTGTGTTCACTAGTTAGCGGGTTAGTGAGCACAAGGGCTCTCACTATATATAGATGTGTTAGCCCTTCATTTGAAGATGATGAATCTTTTAGAGTGAGTGAGCTACATTCTAGAGAGAGAGAGTCTCATCTTGGGGTTGAGCTAAACCTAAGATGACGATGGATTTCTTATGAGAGATGTTTGTCATGATTTTGTTGTAATCATTCGGTTAAATGAAATCATTCGACTTTCCTATCATGTTTCTTGTTTGATTATCTTAGATTTTCGATCATCTCGTCTCACCGTCTTTCGAGCTCTCGGTTGAACACGATCCGGGTTAGAGAGGTTCCAATCGGTCCTACAAATGTGAATTCGTCAGATTATGTAATCGACGCTTCAAATCATGATTCTCAATCTTTACAGCTGATAACTGAGCTTGGACTTTAGCCAATTCTTTTTGTGAAGCGATAAATTTATCTGAAGCTTTTTTTGTGGCTGATTTCTCTCGAATCATCTGATCATGAGCCTTCAAAACATCTTTAGTGACATTTTGCCAATTTTCCTAGTAAACTTCAACATTTCGTTTTAGAAGTTTATTTTCATCAGTCAACTTCGTCTTAGTTTCAAGCTAGTTAGTACTTGCTTCTTGGTGTTTAAGAATCATGGCATTAGGATCACCTTTTTCGTTTCGAAGAAGCTTCATCGGTCTTAAGAAAAGAAAATAAATATAGTTATTGGCCACAACACCAGTCCATTGTAAAGTAAAGAAAACAAAAATCAATCACATGAAGCTAGGCCACGACGATTAAAGAACTATACATTTACTATTCCTGGCATAGTTGTAATTTATCTTCCGAGTACTTTGGTATAATATAATTCTTTCTAAATTTTAGCACATATGCATTAAGATATAGTTTTATAAATCTTAGTCAGAGGGTCCAAAATTTATTGCTCGTTCAAACCAAACTAAGTAACTAACTGCAGAACATTGATAAATTATAAAAAGATAGACAAAATTACAACATCAACGAAATGCCTTTTAAATTTCTACATGTTTATGCAACACATTATTTGTGCTTGAAGATGATAAAAAAACCTTGTATTTTTTTGCTTCTGCTATATTTAAATGCAAATGCGCTTCACAGTCTGAAACTTAGTTTAGAAAAGGATGATGAATAAATTATACAACACATTTATTGTAAAAAGATAGATGAAACTACAACATCAAATAAATGTTTTTTTTCTTCCCTTTCTAGACTTTCTATAACACATTGACTGTGCTTAAAGATGAGATATTAAAAACTCCAAATATTAGAGAAACTTTTATAAAACTAATTTAATTATACGTCACAAACTGAAAAAAAATAATATATAATCCTCTATGCTTAGTAAAAAATAATCACAACTGAATTCCTAGGCATCAAAAGCACACTCATTGCAACAGTGTTGGGGAAGCTTAGAAAAAATTCATCACAACCAATTTCTAGGCATACAAAACATACTCATTGCAACAGAGTTGAGGAGGCTAGAGTTGAGGAGGCTCAAGGCATACAGAGCATACTCATTGCAACAGAGTTGAGGAGACTCAGAAAAAATTCATCATAGCCAAATTTCTATCATCCAGAGCATACTCATTGGAACAGGGTTGAGGAGGATCAGAAAAAATTCATCATAGGCAAATTTCTAGGCATCGAAATTCATCATTAGGCAAATTTCTAGGCATCCAGAGCATACTCATTACAGCAGAGTTGAGGAGGCTCAGAAAAAATTCATCAGAGCATACACATTACAACAGAGTTGAGGAGGCTCAGAAATATTCATCATAGCCAAATTTCTAGGCATCTAAAGTATAGTCATTCCAACAGTGTTGGGGAGGCTCAGTAAAAATTCATCATAGCCGATTTCTAGGCATCAAAAGCATATTAATTGCAACAGTGGCGACGAAACACCGGAGATTGACGGCCACCAAACCAAATCAAGCCAACTAAAAGCTTAGCACCAAGTAACAGAAGTTAAGTCGCACCATTTTTCCAACCCAAACAACTTTGAATGTACTCATTATCAACTTTAGAATTTATAGGATCAAAGTTTTTAAAAATCATAAAGGGTCAGATAAAAGATTTCAAATCATTACGAATCATCCAAAGCACCTAAGTGGTGACTACCACTACGTAA
>JBCNJP010000024.1:19034580-19081261 GCA_039602395.1 Deinandra increscens subsp. villosa | reverse complement strand
ATTACCCAGCGAAAATGCTGCCCGTGCACACAGCGAAACTATGTAGCGAAACTAGGTAGCGAAACTATAGCGAAACTGTATAGCGAAACTGTGCCAAGACCAAACCCCAACCTTGTACAACTTATTTGAATGTTATGCCATGACTTACATGATTATAGAATAATGAAACATGCCTTGATTTCTGAATTATGTGAACCCTCGTTTTATGATCAACCATCGGTGTCGTGTGTCGGTATGTCGTGTCATAGTTCCAACGTGCTATGTTATGGGCCATAGTGACGTAAGTTAAAAATTAGACACAAAACTAGTACTTAAGACCTAAACGTGTTCTTAGGTCTTCGATAAGCAAACAATACTTGGATTATTTAGCAAGTGTAGCAGTGCAACCCAAGGTGAGTGTCACTAACCCGATTACTGTGAGCCCGTTTGGGACACACTGAATAACTTAATGAAAAACAATGCTGACGACCTTATGAGTGCTATGCACCTCTTTTATGAACTTGAAACCTTAGGAGTGCTTGGCACCCACTTGATGAACTTGAAGTGTTTTATGGGAAACACTTGTGAAATACTTAAACAACTATTTCTGAAACGAAACTGAAAATGTTTTCGGGATTCATGAGAACCCAAAGTAAACCGTTTTAATATGGCTAGTGTAGGTTAAAGTCTAACCACATGATATCACATGATTTCTAAGGATTGCCTTATAACTGAAAAAGTCCTCAACTTAATTGTACCATTAATTGTAAAGCGAGGGGATGTTGGGTAGATCTACTGGAGTCTGACAAACTCCGCCTCGTGACACGGGAAGTGCACGGAGGTACAATATCAGCTTATCTGACCGTGATCCCGAGAGGACACGGGGGAGGCAAAGCCGCGATGACGTAGGTCCGCAAAACAAAATAGATGATGGCGATGCCACTACGAAAATTATCAGTCAGCTTTGGTACAAACTTCCTTAGTGCATGGAACAACGGATTAGCTACCCGCGATATCGGTTGAGCACTTTAACTATACAAAACTAGTACACACCCGATAACGTATGTTACGGACATTACTTTTACTAAACCACAATACTATGATATAACTAAGCATTACTTTTCACAAATAAATATTTCATAAGTATATGTTGACACGATTATGATTATGAGACCGGGCCACTGCATGACAAGCCCACCGTGAACTCACCAACCGTTAGGTTGACACTTGCGTGGTTTAAACTTTTGCAGATTGCTGAGGAGTATCCGGAGCGGTTGGCATGGCACATGAAGATATTTTACTTTTGTTCAAACTTAATTGGAAATTTAAAACAATGAATTTGTAAAGCATGTGGTTAGTGCTAAGACAATGTTTTCTGCTGCGTATTTTGAGACTTTATTTTATGATATATATTCGAACTCACTCTGATTCGTTTAGTATTTGTAACTAATGGTTGTGGTCCTGGTTTGCTCGCACCCCTTAACTGTATAAACTCCGTTAGTGGTTATTTGGGGGTGTGACAATATTTTTATGTCAAAAATAGAAAAATAACATATTTATGACACTTGATATAAAAAGTATAAGTCTTGGATTTTTATACAAAAGTGGAAATATTTTATGTTGGGGAATATTCTATAAAAGTCTTTAAATTTAAAACATTAACTTTATTTAATAAATAAAGTTATTTAAAAATGATTTTATAAAAATAAAATCAAAAGACTTATAGAAATTATTGTTGGGAATCGAGATACCGAGCCAACATGATTTGGATAGATGTGATTAATACTCAACGACCACTTAACATTTACCGTCCCGACAACACGGTGAAGAACATGACAACTAAAGACACAAGACTCAACTAAAGAAAAGGCTCTAGTGAATATTATTTATTGTTTAAATATTGTCACTAGTTGGTAGTTTACTATTATGCCCTTAGTGAGTTTGTATTATATATTGTAAGTCTTTCTCATGTGAAAGACTTGATGATGCATATATGAGTGTAGAGAGAGTTAGTCATGGTTCTTTGAAGCTTGTCGAGGGTTCATGAACTCACCTAGTAAGTTCATGATACCCGGGAATGTGTGGGGTAGGTAAAATATAATCTTTCGGTTATCTTTATTTATCTCTCATTCCACCTTGCTTATCTATCTATCTTGTTCTTCATATATCCATGTTTACACTAGCTTTGCTCATCATCATCATCACATCTCAAACACCATCGTGTTCATATCCGGGTGTTCATTTGTTTCTACAAAAACGAGTTACACAAAGACTCGATCCGCTTCCGCAACCAAGGTATTTGCCCACCACCTCGGTTTTCCAATTGGCATCAGAGCCATGGTCGAGATTATGCAACCTCACGGTTGATATCTTAACTTTGTGTTCAAATTCTCGTTATTTTTGTAAACAATTGGAGATGTAAACTTTTTAGAAAGATTTTGAACTCCCCTCCATGTCTTTCAAAGTTTTTGAAAAAGATCCTTGAATTCTTCTTTTATAGAATAGTCAAGATCTATTTGTTCATGTATTATTCTTGAGTCATCGAAAGTAAATTTTCTTGAGTGTTTGTGTTTAAATCTTGCTACACAAATAGATTTCTTTGATATTTGCATGGTGTCAAAATCTAGCCTCAAACATGAACTTCCTGCATATTTTACGTATGCATATTCTTAAATTCAAATTTCATGATCAAATTTGCTTTTGAAATTGTAGATCCCAAGAGTCCTTGAAAGGTGTGATTATTCTTATCACATCACACTTTGTCTGTTTGTGTGTATAAATCAAAATGCTTTTTTTTGCTTTTTGACTTTACTTTTATTGAGTCCCACAAAACAAGTGTACTTTTTACTAAATTCATTCTATTATCCACTACCTTTTCTGTCAACAAGCAACATCCATGTCCCATCCCCACATTCACATTTTTCAAAGTCAACTATTGTACTCTCTCTCTCTCTCTCTCTCTTGAAAATTAGAAGAACAAAAAAAATATACAAAAATAGTGAGTGAGTTACAAGTTTGATTAAAGAAGACGATGAACTCAGAAACACGAACACACGAGACTGCAACTCGAACATGTTCGTTACCAGTTTCTGCTCAGTTCAATAATGAAGACAAAGGTGACAGAGGGTAGATCTGGGTCAAGGGACGAGACTGTCTCGTGATATGTTCGAGATGGCGGTAAAAGTTGTTTGGGTTGACGAATAAGATGATCAACGGGTTTAGGATTTCTGTCATGTAAATGTGACGACGCTTCTGGGCTCCTCAGTTGATGAAGGTGACGATGCTGCTACTACTTCATTCTAGGGTTTGGCGAGAATGAAGGCAACATGTTCGGAATCTGGGTAACAGTGACTAAGTCGACGGTGACGGGTTAGCCGGAGCTTCATCAGTTCCGTTCACCGGAAACCGAACTTGAACCGGAACTTTTAGGTTCAACCGGAATCTCCGGTCCAACTGTGAACATCAACCGGAAGATCACTGTTCCGGTCCAACCAACTTCAAACGGAATGTTCGACCGGAAATCCAAGTTCAACCGGAAAACCTGTCTTCAAACGGAAAACTTAACTTTAACCGGAAATCTGAGTTTCAACCGGAAACTTGATTTCGACCGGAATTCTGTCCAAGCGGAGATTTCGACCGGATATCAGTCTTCAACCGGAGTTCCATCTCGGATCATCTCAGTTCGCCGGTTCATGTCCTTGTTTACAATCAGATCGTCGGTCACCGAGTCTACTTATGCTCAGCGTTTCTCGCCGGAATATGCTTTCAGAGCCGCCGGTTCTCTTGCGTGATGTCGACAGAGATAAGAAACGATGGAGATCATTCACCGGAATTAGCAAATCTTGGCCACCGGTCCTTGTTTCTCGTTGACTGAAATGAAAAAGAGGCGCAGAAGAAGAAATGAATCTGGTATGTGTTTAGCAGCGCTACCTAGGGTTTTTTTATATATAAAGAAAGGGGCTGGAGCAAATTGAAACCACCTCTTCGGGCCGCTGATTTTGTTATTTCCATTGGACCAAGGCTGCTTATTCATTTGCTTGGGCTGCTTATCGATGGGAGCCTGACCAGTTTATTTTCTTTAAATCTGTTGGCTGTTTTGAGAGTTAAGGGAATAGGCTACGAATTTAATTGTTCGGGCAGATCAGACATGAAGACAGATTTTGGATGATATTATTAACAGTGAGCTACTGTTATTATTATTATTGTGTTGTCAACACATAGTAGCAACCAAAGTTAAAGCCAAGAGGATCCATGTCAACCACTTCATATTCTTCTCCAACATTATTCGTAATTTCTAGAACCCATTGTTCATCAAACATTTCAGGTACACCCACAACTATACTTTTATATCAAGATTACTTCGTTATGGCAGACGTGCTATGAGGTGAATTGGTTATGAAAGTTATGCGCAAGTTTGGGTCGATATGTTGAAGACGAACATGATTTATTATTGGTTGGATTATGAAGATTAACCGGTTGATATTGCAAGGCTGATTTTTGTTTGTGATATGCTACTTGGATGTGTTTTGTGTACTACAACAAGCTTTTATTTTTGCTACGGGTTGCACAAGTCTAGGGGGAGAAGATGTGATGATCTTATGAGACTTTTTGCAACGGGTTTAGCAAAAGAAAGCAAAAGAAGTGGTTTATCTTCGTGCAAAGCATTGGTTTGGTATTCGGCCAAGTATTTCAAGATGGTTGAATTGTGGAGTTAATTCTCGAGTTTTTCATAGATCCTTTATCTTGTTTACTTTCAACAATATTGGTACCTTGAGTTATGACTTAGTCCTCAAGTAGCTTGCCATTGTGTTGAAGTTTGTAAACACCCTATACATTATAGCCTATGGTTTAGGGCTAGAAGAATGTTTATTGTAGGGGGAGCTTCACAAAGGAGAATTGAAGAATGAAAGACTTGAAAGTACATGAAGATTATCGTGAAGTCAAGTTGCAAGAATACAAAGAACCAATGTCACAAATGTTGAGTATACCATCTACCAAATAGGGGAGATTGTTGGGAATCGAGATACCGAGCCAACATGATTTGGATAGATGTGATTAATACTCAACGGCCACTTAACATTTACCGTCCCGACAACACGGTGAAGACCATGACAACTCAAGATGCAAGACTAAACTAAAGAAGATGGCTCTAGTGAATATTATTTATTGTTTAAATATTGTCACTAGTTGGTAGTTTACTATTATGCCCTTAGTGAGTTTGAGAGAGAGTTAGTCATGGTTCTTTGAAGCTTGTCGAGGGTTCATGAACTCACCTAGTAAGTTCATGATACCCGGGAATGTGTGGGGTAGGTAAAATATAATCTTTCGGTTATCTTTATTTATCTATCATTCCACCTTGCTTATCTATCTATCTTGTTCTTCATATATCCATGTTTACACTAGCTTTGCTCATCATCATCATCACATCTCAAACACCATCGTGTTCATATCCGGGTGTTCATTTGTTTCTACAAAAACGAGTTACACAAAGACTCGATCCGCTTCCGCAACCAAGGTATTTGCCCACCACCTCGGTTTTTTAATTATGAAAAACATATTTTAAATATTTTTGATTATTTTAAATAATTAAAACGTTTTAACCGGATCAAATGTTTATTTTTAAAGGTTTGGAATTGAAACGAAATCTTTAAACGTTTTAAAGACGTTTTAGTCGTAACGAAACGTAAATAATTATTTCCGACAAATAACTATCCATATGAATTTTAGAAACCCTAATTGAGTTAAACTCATTTTGGTTTGTTACTAAAATTATTTTAATAATAATTATATTTATATTAAATCAAAACCCTAATTTTCCTAAACATGAGTTTAATATTAAAATAACCTTTAATATTTACCTACCCGTGTTTAGTCATTTAATCTTTAACTTGTAATAATCTAATAAAATTATTTCGACAAGTTAGAATAATTATTTCGTTAATAATTGTGAACCCTAGTTTATATATTATAATTTAACGCGATTAATTATTTAATCGGTCGAGCGAACTTAAAAATAATAATAAATATTATTGTAGGTCCGAAATCTAACCAAACACACGATATCAAATCACAAACGAGTGCGGAAACCTCGTATGTGATCGATTCAAGAAGAATAGTAGAAGAAGAGACTAGATCTAAGGTAAAGATCAAGTATTGAATGAAGAAAGCTACTATCTTGAAGCTAAGAAGAACCGGTCGTGAACACCCAAGAAATGTAGAAATCGTAAACTAGTGGATTCAAAGCTTAGATTAATCATAAACATGAGGTGGTATTTATACCACCTCTTACAAACCCTTGGGCCAATCATAAACAAAATTAAGCCCAATCATAAACGTAAATAATCGGACCACATGGCCTAAATATCATCTAACTAGCCCAAAAGCCCATTAACTACTAAGCCCATAACTAATGTTCATGCCTCTAATATAACTAGCCCAACAATCTTCCCCTAGGCATGAACATTAGACCAACTATGACAGCTGCAGATCGAATCTGAACGTGTTCTGCACATTGTTTGACCACCATCCGTTCTCTACGATCCGATTCACCGTTCCATGAAAGATTCCCACCCTTATAGCATTTTCCATATCGTTCTCATCCCCGAGAATAGGTTGGGAGGCGAGGAGCTTTATGTCACTTTCTCCAAATCTTAGCAAATCGACCGGATCGTAGAAGCGGAATTGCCTCATCCTTTTGCAGAGCACCACCACCTCATGAGTTGTTGGATCATAACACCAACAGTCAAAGTTTTTGACCAGTGTACCTCTTCAATCTCATCCAACATGTTGATTACTCTTGTGCACTTGGTGGGTGGTCTCCTTGCTTCTCCTATGGACTCTCCAGTCCCTGGGTCAGTTCCAGTCTCGACCCACCTTACTTGCTTTAGCTCGAAGTTTGCAAAGTTATCTTCTAGATGGCTCAGCAAATTATTTCTAATAAGATCTCCTTCAGGGTTGTTCCATCTGTTGATGTAAGGAGCTCTCAGCATGCTTCTAATCTCAGGCTCAGTCCAGGTATGAAATTGAGCACGTGTTCTGTAGTATTCCACTGGACTGTATCATAGTGCCAGCACAGAATGGCTTCACGACTCCCTCTTCTGTCTATTGAGCTTTCACCCACATCAATGGTGTATTGAGTGGGGGCTGGTCCTTGAAAGAACTCCTTGAACCAGTTGTCGTGACCTTCTGGTGCTTTGGAGATGACCCTTCCACTACGGGCATAGTCAGACATTTCAAAACTGTCATCTCCATCATCCACATCCATTGCCTCTGTACTTTGCACTCCTTGAGATGAACTCTGACCTGCGGCACCTGAAGTGTTGGACTCCACAACACTCTTTAAATCAGTCAATTTCTTCTTCAAGTCCATCAGGGCCTCATAAAGATACTTCATTCTGTTCTTGTCAGCCACCTCCTTCTCTTTCATTTTTCTGTTCTCAGCTTGGAGTGCTTTGATCTCATTTTCTCTTATTCTGTTCTGAGACATCAGAAAGTTAATATGAGGATCAGTGCTTAACCTCATTTCGATTGGGAGCTCAGCAGCTTGGAAAGGACGAAAGCTAGGCATGGTCGGTGGCAGGCTTGTTGAAAATGCGTGAGCATCGGATCGTCTACTCGATCTAGCTATTCGGACATCGAAACGTAATTAACCGATTGATTTATTGATCAACGAAGAACAATTACAATCAGCAAACACTCAGAAATAGACACAGAGAATACACACTCAAAAACACACACTTAAGAAATCTCACACGCTCAGAACTCCTTATTACAAAGACCAAACGTATATTTATACCCAGCTAGCCGAGCTTCGGCCGAACCTCAGGTTCGGCCAGTCCGAACTTCAGGTTCGACCTAGATCGGCCAGACCTAGAATGACTTGATCTTGTACATTGCTTGATACTTCACACGACGCACATCTCAGGTATCAACAAACTCCCCCTCGTCGTGTGCAGTATCTCTTCAATATTATCAACTTTGTGTCTTCAACCAAACTCCCCCTCAAGTTTAGAATCAGGTCGTTTAATGAAATGAATCTTCAAACGAACTCCTCCTCAACTCGATCGTAGCTTGATCTGATAACATTGTAGAGTATCTCTGATCTTTTATCAACAGCTTCAGAAGACTTGAAGTAGTGATATCTTGCACATAGCAACCTGTTCAAACATTTAAAATAATCTTGGCGCAAAACGTCTTCGAGACTCCAAGATATGATTTTGAAAATGATTTGTATCACGTGATGATTAGATCGAAAATAAAGCAGAAACAAAATCTTTTTGACTTTTAGACAGTTTATGCTAAAACACACCGAAAATCTTTTTGTTCTATTCTGAAATGAAATGAAATTGCAACACAGAATCAAACACTATTTTTGGTATGAGAAAGATCACTATATGGGATCACATTGAACATAACGCACTGAACTGCACTTCAATTTCAATTAATCGAAGCACATAAGTCATGTTGATTGCTGGTATAATTTGTCCAACTTAAACTCAGGCAGAACCATACTCATAACATTTGGATATGTTAAGGTATTGATTAGGTTTGCTTTGACCAGTGTATCCCACACTATCAGACATAATCAGACATTTTCAGCTTTTCATTTCTTTTCCTTTTGTGTGACAGCACTTGTGATTTTTCACAATGCATAATATTTTCATGATATAGTCAACTGTGTTCCATGCAAAAAGAAATAAGAACGTTAAATCGTCTACCTTAAGGTCGATCTTTCGATACGCAGATAAGGCCTCGGATTTAACAAAAAAAGAAAATAAAACAAGTTGAAATTGTATAACCCAACAACAATCAAGTCGGTACTACCGTACACGCAAAGAAAGTCCGATGAGTTATACGAAACACCAAAGAAAATAAAGCAGAACGTCAAACGAACAACAATCAGGTCGATCTTTCGATACGCAGAGAAAGTCCGATCGTTTGACAAAATAAAGAAAATCAAACAAGTTTAAATCTTTGCAAAATGAACACATGTATACACAGTGACTTCTCACTTTGACTTTCACACTTATTTTTCTTTTTGTGTCATGAAATATGCATCAAGATGTTATCCACATGGTCAAGCATTAGTATTTAGTGAATATCACATCTGAATACTTTCTGATTTACCGAGTCTACCAAGCATATCAAACAATGATCTTATGGCCCTTTCATCTACTCTATTCATGAGTCAGACACGTAAGCCAATGTACCATCATTTCCCAATAATCAATTTCTCACAATTTTTTATATTTGGCATGTATTCACCTTCCTTCATTATATATTTGGCATGTATTCACTCTCTCCCCATAACATGCATATTCCCAATTACTCCCCCTTACTTACAATTCTCCCCCTTAAAATGAAAAACTCTATTTGTTTGAATTTTCATTTTACACAAAACAAGACTCTATTTTTTTTTATTTGTGTTTTGTTTTTTTTTATTTAAAAACATTGTAAACAAAGTAAAGTGATCAATCAACACGGAGACGAGGCAATTTTAGAATTCAGACGATTTGCAGGTTAGAAAAATGTATCATGAAATTTAACTTAAGCAGAATACCCCTCCATCAAGTCTTCTAGAAGTACCTGCACTCTGGTCAAACTAATTAGTCCAAAAATGACCCGAAGCGGATCGCTTCTGGTCGACCAGTGTCCTGATTTTGCTTAGAAACCACCTTAGGTTTCCATTCTTGTTGTTTTGGTAATTCAAATTTTGATGAAACATTCACAGGTGACTGTGATGATGAACCTACATTTTGAACCTTTTGGAACATAGGTATAAAACGTTTTTGTTTGTGAAAGAATGTAGGCTCAACTTCATCAAAAACTCTGCCTTGTTCATTGAAGAACTTAGGTTGGGCAGGTTTACCAAAAACTGGTTTCTTGTGAAACCTTGAATTTGATTCAGCAGGAAGTGGACAATCTTTTGCCATGTGCCCTCTTTGACGGCAAACATAACATAAACGTGTTGATTTGTCCCACTTTTGATGTTCCTGCACAGAATTACACACATGAATATCTCTAACATGATCAGAATGAAAATCATATACCTGATGCCTATGATCATGCACCCATTTAGAAGTTGGGCTTCGAGATTTAGAACTTGCAGAAGAAATGTTATCTTTCACAAAAACTCTTGAAATCTTCCGAGCATCCACGCAATGAAGTGGAAATTCTTTGTCTGAAAATAATTGATCCGAACCCTTGAGTTTGTAAAAACGTTCGGGTTGAATTTTATCAGCTTGAAAAACTTCCTTCTTCACTTGTATCATTTTTAATTTCTTCAAATCTGGAGATAAAGATGCTTGAACCTTTTCAGCGTTGTTTTTCATCCTGTGAAAACCCAATCCTTCATGCTTTCCAGAAATTTTCTCCTCAGGTGAAGAATGACCATTCTTAGCCAATCGAGAAAATTCAGCTTTTACTTCAGTGACATTCTTTTGGTCATAAAAAATCTTTTCATCAAACTCAGGTTGAGACAGAATCTTGTCACTAGAAGTAGCTGACTTCTCATTATCAGCAGACGATGATCCAGATACAAACTTTGGTGCAGGAGAAACTTCAGATTTCTTTTCCTTCTTTTTCTTATTCTTCTTATTCTTCTTCTTAAGCACAACTTTCTCATCCTCAGCAGTAGACGACAGAACCTTTGAATAATCAAATTCTTCAATTTGTTCCTTCACTTCTTTGACAGCTTCTTTGATATGAGCAGGGGGTGAAGCAGTTTTATCAAACATCTTTTCAAAATTTTCATCATTAGCTAAAAAACTTGTGAAAACTTGAGAATTTGAAACATTATTAAGCAATCGATTAGCATCAAGAACCTGAACCTTCAGATCAGAAATTTTCTGTTGAGCCTCAGCAAATTCTTTTTCTTTAGCAATCAATCGCTTTGCAACCTTGTGAGTTTCAAATTTTTGCAAACACAGATTATCAAGTCCTTCATGTAATTCCTTCTTCAATTTATTTTCGTTTCTCTTTTGAATCTCCAAATTTGCGGCTTGAACTTTATTGATACGAACTAACTCCCGCTTCTCCTCCAATAACTTTCCCATGTCAACTTGATATGCTTCAATCTTAGCAGTGGACTCTTCAACATTCTTTGTAAGCAGATCAAGTTTGACTTTTGATTTATTAAACAAATTCTGAAAATCAGCAGTTGTATCTTCAGCTTCATCCTTCCATTTCTTTACATCTTTTACCAACTCATCCCGTTCTTCACCAATCTTAGCCTTTGAAATTTCAACATTCTGTTTATCTTGTTTCAAAACTTCCAAAACTTCATTCAGTGTTTGGATTTCCATGGTCAAATACTCATTCTTTAAAATCAACTTCTTACCATGATCTTTAGAAATCTCCAACTCTGAATTAATCACATCAAACGCCTCAGACAATTGTTGAACTTTATTCATCAATAAAGCATTTTCTTTCATCAAACTCTCCAAATTTCCAGCAGATTCATAAGAACTTGGAATTGAACTAGTATCGGAACTAGTTTCTGAACAAAAATCTTCTTGTTGATCATGCGTAACTATCAATGCAGATGAATCATACCCAAACTGTTGACCCCAATCATATACACCATCATTTTGAGCAATCAAAGCAGTGGTCTTGCTTGTGTTACTAGTAGATGGTTGAGTAAAACCAGGCTTTGGTGATATAGGAACAACAGACTTATTTGCATGTGCCTGATGACAATCTTTAGCAAAATGTCCAAGTTGTGAACATTTATAACACTTTAATTTGGACTTGTCAAAACCCAACTTATCACCAGAAATATTCCTTCCATGCTTCTTAAAGAATCTTTTAGATCTTTGACACAACATAGCATATTGCCAAGATACATCCAATTCGGTTAGTTGATCATCATCAAGAGCATCAAGATCCTCACTGGTTAACTTTGCATCAGCAACATTTTTTAGAATCAATCCAAAGGATGATGAAATCAACGCAGAAATCATTTTGGCACAATCATCGGTTGATTCCGCTGAAAAAGCATTTTGACTTGAAAATTTTGGAATTGTAAAATTGCAACCTCTTGAAGAATTATTGTCAGAATTTCCTGAAGCTCCAGCTATAAAAGCAACACTTGGTGCTGTATTCTGATTTGGTTTAGACTTTGCACTCATGCTTGCACTATCTTCACCATGATACAACTCAGGATGTTGCAAGGTAGCGGTTGACTTCTTTGAGTTTAACATTTCCATTTCTCGAGCATGAAGTTTTCCAGTAAGCTCGTGAAATGTCATTGCAGAATAATCCTTGTCATGAGTGAGTAACAAAACATAATTTTCCCACTTTTCAGGTAATGCTTCCATGATATTTTCTTTTAAATCCGCATCAGATTTTTCAATTCCAACAACCTTCAATTTACTAATCAAATGTGAAAATTTTGAAACTAGAGCAGTAATGTTTTCATTGTCATAATTTTGAAAGTTATCAAATTCTTTGTTCAAGACTTTCTTTCGACTCTTCTTATAATCAGCATTTCCTTCACATCTTGCAGATAAGGCATCCCACAATTGCTTAGATTTCTTGCAAGTACTAAATTGATGAAGCAATTCAGTAGGTAAAGCCATAGTAAGATAACCATAAACTTTCTTTTCAAGCTCATAACTTTTTCTTTCATCACCATCGAAGTCTTGAATTTCTTTAAGATCTCCATCTTCCATTGGTCGTTCATACAACTTTCGAATTGGAATCCATAAATCAATGTCATTTGTGCTAATATAAGCAGAAAATCGTTTCTTCCAATTTTGATAATCTTCAAGTTTTAACAATTTGGGAACTTTCTGACTTGTTCCAATTTCATTGTCAAAATTTAGCATGGTTTGCATGGCACTTTGCATTGCAACAACGCGTGAAAATCCGACATCGTTGAAAAATTTGAATCTGCTGACCGAACCTGCTCCGATCCTATCACCAACCTCCGAACTCTGTCCGAACCTAAATCAAAAGTCCGAACTATGTCCGAACCTACTCCGAATCAGAATCAACAAGCCGAACTCCTAAAACAACTCCGATCTATCTCCGAACCACCTCTGAACTCCGAACTTTGACCGAACTCTCACCGAAGATTGACCGAACTCCAAGTTCGGAGCAGTTACTCCGAGCCTGAATAAAGAACTCCGAACTTCGAACACATTTTCCAAAAACGCACGAAAATGGACTGATTTTGACGAAACTCGATACTGTGACTCAGAAAAACTGATAGAAAATGATTTGCAAGCAAGCTTAACACCAAACACTTGATAGAAATGATAAAAATCACAAAAACAAAACCCGAGAAACTTCAAAAACGCTTCAAAAATCTGGAAATAGCAACCACAGATCAATAGAGTGAACCAGAAAGCTCTGATACCACTTGAAAATGCGTGAGCATCGGATCGTCTACTCGATCTAGCTATTCGAACATCGAAACGTAATTAACCGATTGATTTATTGATCAACGAAGAACAATTACAATCAGCAAACACTCAGAAATAGACACAGAGAATACACACTCAGAAACACACACTTAAGAAATCTCACACGCTCAGAACTCCTTATTACAAAGACCAAACGTATATTTATACCCAGCTGGCCGAGCTTCGGCCGAACCTCAGGTTCGGCCAGTCCGAACTTCAGGTTCGGACCTAGATCGGCCAGACCTAGAATGACTTGATCTTGTACATTGCTTGATACTTCACACGACGCACATCTCAGGTATCAACACTTGTCACAGTTGAGACGCTCACTCTCACTGGACTAGGTACAACAAAAGTGTTATCAACCTCCAGAAATTGCCTTTCTTCCCGAACAGGGCTACGTTCGGTTAGAAGAGGACCTTCAGTCTGTACTTGGGCAGGTTGATTTTTAACAATTGGGATCGTTGAATCTTCTTGAATAGGGCTTTCTTCTTGAAAAGGTTGACTTTGAGAGCTAGACTCAGATGGATGGACCATTAACAGACTTGAGCTAGTCTTAGTAAATTTGAACCTTATGCTTCTGAGATAAGTCTTCTTCCTTGGAGATGGTTCACGAGCAGGGATGGGTTCTTCAAGAACGTCCTCCATATTCAGACTTAGCTCGGGAGGGGTTGCATCGCTGCTCGAAGACATGAGCATGTCATCCCTTAATCTCTTGTGACTGATGGGTCCCAAATCCCCATATATGTCATCATCTTGATCAGCAAAAATATCATCCATGACATTTTCTTCATCAGACGGGATCACCTCAGATTCTTCCATCACATTCACAGCTGGAGTTGCTGTTAGGTCTTGATCTTCTGCCACACTTGCATTAACAATTGGCACATCGCCTGCAGGCTCAGGTTCTTCAACTTCTTGCTCTCTGGCTACCTCGGGAAATGCACCCCTCTTCACCCATTCAAGTCTTCCTTCAAAGCTATTTCTACCCCTTCTATCTTGAGTCTGAAGACCAAATACTCCACAATCCATAACCTTTATATCCAGCTTCTCTATTCTCTCTTCTATCATTGGGTACTTCTCCATGATCACCATTTGAACAAATCTAGGTGTCATCAGGAACTGTTCACGTGCGCTCAGGTCCGCATTGCCTATCCAGTCAAGTAACATCATCTTGGAGAAGTTAAAGTTCCAATCCAAGGCCAATGCGACAAATGCAATTCCATGTAGCTTGTTGAGCTGATCGAAGCTTGTTCTTTTGCCCAGAAAAGATTTTTGCATGTAATGTGCCAGGCATCTCCAGTAATGTGGCAACAGCTTTTTAAAGATAAGTGGGAATTTTCTTTCATATCCCATGGATTGAGCACCTGCCAAAACAGCTTCCTTTGGATATTCAATCGGATCGATAGCACGATCATTGATGTTTAGCCCTTTCCTTATATCTTCCTCCAGAATTACAATCGGCCTGTTCTGAATAGTAGCAGAGATCTGTGTCTTGTCTGCACTGGCTCTAGCTGTCCCTCAGAACTCTCTCAAAAGTTGCTCGTCAATCAGCACACTTGTCCTCAGCGCATGGTTGATTTTGCAAACATTCATCCCTGCCACCAGATAATAAAATAAAGGCATGTGCTTCTCCGGTGGGTCTTCAAGATATGCTGGAATGCAATGATCCGGTTCAAACTTAATCTCTTCGTCGAGCATCTCGTCTGCCATCTGAGAAAGACAAGACAAATGCATCAGACTTATTCATTAAAGAGTAATTATGTATATTAACCCTTGACGAAGTTTAATTGAAGATCAAATTTTTACTTTTGATGATCACAAAATTTCAATTTAAACTTTAGGGAAAATATTTGAATTAAACACACGCTCACAAACACCATTAATTTTAACTTAAGTTAAATGAGATTTCAAAAATGTTAAGTGTTTATGATTTTAAAACTCATTTAAATTGTGTTTACGATTCAATAAACGGGTTTATGATCCAATAACGAGTTCACGATTCAACAAACGGGTTCACGACTGGGCTGAAAATGGTCCAATCGTAAACATATGAACTCGTCGTAAACACCAAATTCTCAACCAGGCCCAATCGTAAACATCATAATCCCGATCGTAATCATTTTTGTCTTATTCTCCGATCGTAAACGCTCATTGTAAACACCGGAGTCGTAAACGCTAATCGTAAACGTTCAAACTTCATCTTCTTCGCAACACTGATCGTAAACACCCATAAACTCCATATTCAAACCTACAAATAACTCGTAAACAAGACAAACACCACAAATTCACCAAGTAATCATTCAATAACTACCTTTAATCCATTTTTTGCACAAATCTGACTTCAATGATACACGAATTTGACTCGAACTCAGGAAAAACAAATGTCCCACACGGATTAGGGCACAAACTGTAAAACCCTAGAATCGACGGTGAAAATTTGAGAAAAACAGTGAAATGAGAGTAGGGTTTTGGTCGGAATTCGATGCCGAGGATGATGGTGTGGATGGATTGTTCGGAGGTGGTCGGAGATGATTTGTGAATGTTTTCCGGTGATACAGCGGCAGGGATTTAGGGTTTCTCGGCGGAGGTCGTAAACGAGGGAGAAGAGAGAGATGATGGATCGTGAATGATGAAAAGAAACCGGAAACAAGTTTTTTTTATATAAACAAATTACACTTTGCCCCTCTATTTTTCAAAAACATTTAAAACTTTCATTTAGCCCCCTCAAACTTTCAAAAACATTCAAAGTTCACCCCAAACTTTTGAAAAAGGATAATTCTCATAAAACTTGATAATTTTGACCTTTGAGAATTTATAAAACTTCCCCTCAGACTCATACCCTGAGTATCTGATCATGATCACAAAATTAAAAAATATAAATTTAACAGATAAAAACCCCAAATTTAAATATTTACAAACTTACCTCAGAAATTTTAAATATTTACTTACCTGGTGCTGGTAATTTTCATTGATAATATCTGACGAGTCTTTAACTGAGGAACCCTTTTCAGCTTCCGTTACTTGACACTCTAGACAATTTTCAGGTGATTTGAACACATAAACTCACATCCAGTTAAGTGCTTAAATATGGTACAATTTTACCGATATGTTTAACCGTCCCCACACCCAATTTTTCATAGCAAAACCTACCCAACCTCAGAGTTTATTGAGGATTCACAAACCCCCAACTTGAGGAACCATGCAACACTGCTTTGACTACCACTTATTTTCTAAATTATCAGTTGGTGATCAGGTCGGCTGTAACAGCCCAGACCCGTCGCACCAAGATATTGTCCGCTTTGGCAGCCGGCATGCCCTCAGGCATCCGCCCCTCACGGATTTAAAACGCGTCTTGATGGGGGAGGTATCCACACCCTTATAAAGGCATGCTTAGTTCCCCTCCCCACCAATGTGGGATGTTACAATCCTCCCCCCTTAGGGGACCAGCGTCCTCGCTGGCACACTGGCCGACGACCGGCTCTGATACCATCTGTAACAGCCCAGACCCGTCGCACCAAGATATTGTCCGCTTTGGCAGCCGGCATGCCCTCAGGCATCCGCCCCTCACGGATTTAAAACGCGTCTTGATGGGGGAGGTATCCACACCCTTATAAAGGCATGCTTAGTTCCCCTCCCCACCAATGTGGGATGTTACAGGGGAGGTATCTACACCCTTATAAAGGCATGCTTAGTTCCCCTCCCCACCAATGTGGGATGTTACAATAATCTGTCACACCCCCAATTTACCACTAACGGAGTTTTACCGTGTGGAGTGTGAGAACAGACCATGACCCGAGTCAATGATTGCGACAACCCATTCAATCCAAAATTTTCATGAAGTAATTACATCAAAAACATTCATAAGAAAAACCAACAATTTAAAATTTTGCAACGCAGCGGGAAGTATTATGCGCAAAACACGCGCCCAGTAATTTAAAGTAAAGTTCAAACCCATGCGATAAAAGTAATGTTTGTCTCCCAAAGTAAAAGTCAGAATTCAGAAGAAAATACCAAGGCAATCCCGCCACACTTACCAACAACAGAGCGAACTCCTAGCGACCTGTAAAAGTTTGGTAAAACCAAGTGTCAGCTAACGCTGGTGAGTTCACTAAAAGTAGTATAATACATATACTAAGTATATAAATATAAATAATCAGCGTTAAAAAGAATTGAATACTATCGTAGGTAGCTAGCCTAGTTGTCATGTCCATTAGGAAGTTCGCAACCGAAGCTGACTAAATGCATGTAGGGAATTCCTACACGTTTTGCCTCCCCTGTGTCCATCCGTACACAGAAGTTTTGGCTAACATTAACTCCGTCCGACCTCTAGTCAGGTGGGCATCCCGTGCACCGCAGAGCGAGGGTTGTCAATCCTCAGTAGTACTACTAAACGTCACCATGCTATTTACACTATATTAACGGTCCGATTATGTGAGGGCTTTAATAGATGAGCTGTCCTATGGCATGTGATAGTTTACTTATTCAAATTCATTAACGTGCGTTTTGTAAGTTATCAAATAACTCGTAAGAAAAACGGATCACTACCCAAACGGGGTATGATCTAATTTGGAGTGTGAAACTCACCTTTGGGAGCGCTGCTACAAAAACCGCACTTGATCCAAGTGCTACGCGTTTCGAATCGAGGGTAAGACCTAAGAGCGAGGTCTAGGAGTTAGTCGTGTCCCGAGGGCGAAAGTGTTTCGTGTGTACTAGTGGAAAACAAAGTTGCCTATGACCTATCACAGAGCAAGTTTGACTTTGACCACTTGACTTTGACAGTTTACTTTGACCCGACGTGCTGACCCATGACTCAATGGTTGATCAAGTAGAAAATACCTTATGAACGTGTGACAGAATTCATGGAAATCATACGAGAGTTGGTGTCCTAGCATCATGCTACTAAGGTGGTGAAGGTGACACATACCAAGCAACTAGGACTATGATGACTACTACACCCGTACGGTACGAGGTCAACGAGTCAACCTCCTACAGTCTTGCCATTCCCACGAAGTGGGGACCTAGGACTTGTACGGAAGCATAACTACATAGCCTAGGGGTCTAATCCAACCCTTCACGTAAGCACATTGGCACAGTACAAGTCGAAAACATGCAAGACTAATTACGTCCTAGCTAATCATGCGGATTTTGATGCTACTAGCTTAATCTACTACAGTAAACTTGACCAAATAAAAGTCAACATGCAAGTTTGACCACTAAGGGTCCCGAAGGTCAGCCCTTGGACCTTGGTCCTAAATTAACACAAAATGCACATTGCAGTCACAATCACCTTGGTCGTAGAAATCTAGGACAGTCGCGCACCGACTTTGTTTGGCCAAAGTCAGTGGGATACCGAGCGAGTCAAGGACTCCGGTTCATGCCATGTGAAAGAAAACTCCTTCTAGTAAATTTGTCAAAAAGAATCACTCCAATCGGATGAGTATTGATCAAGTTATGATGTTTTGAAGTTTAGTAAAAATTAACTAGACAGATTTTGTCTAGTGCTCGACACACGACACAAAACCGGTTTGTAACTCATTATGCTTTCGTAGTTAGGTTCTAAAAATTTACATAAATGTCCTTGGTTATAAAATGCAAACTTTTGTGTTTTAACCAATTAAGTTATTTGTTTTCATCATAGCAAAATCCTCCACACAAGTGTGTGAAGCCAACTTCATGGCAGAACTGAGTTCCTGTTTCGTTTGGGACCTTAAGGGTACCAAACGAACTTCAATTCACGCGAGGCCAAAGCCACGAGAAACCTAACACCTTAAATTAACACTAGCAAGCAGAAACAAGCAATTTGGTTCACGTATGAGAAAGTTATGCTACTTTGAAATTGACTAAAACTCGGGGGGGGGGGGGGCTGATTCTGTTAACAGATTGCATGCGTCAACTTCCCGACACCGTAGGTTACTCACTAGCCCGAATTAAGACCCAAAATTTTACAGGAAGTTTGTTTAATGAGTTCCCCACAAACTTTATGTTTTATGTTTTGAGAAATATTCAAGTTATATTAGTCTAATGACTGAAATAAATCTGACTCTCAAAATTTTAACAGCCCCGTGCACCAAACTTGGGGTGCACGTTTGGGTGACCAAATCTTGTTCAAAAATTGCATTCTTGGTGTCCCTGGAAAGCTAAGACACGTATCTTTGTTATGCAAAAAGAATCAAACGGATTGAGTAAAAATTGAGCAAGTTATAGTCGTTTGAAGTCGACGAAAATTTTCTGGACGAATCTGCCAGAATTTCGACTTTACATAATCATGCGAGTAGGGAATCAAAACTTACGGTTTAGTGTCTAGTCTTTTGCGATTACTCCCCAGGTGTTGTAGGAGTATTGTAGGCCTCCGGTTGTCCCTTGGAAGTGGCTGAAATTCGATCAAAGGGGCTGGGGAGGGGCTGCCGTCGCAAGGGGAGAGGAGAGGAGGAATTAGGGTTTGTGGTGAGTTGTGGTTTTGCGCAAGAATGAGAGGGGGGGGGGTTATGTCCGGTTTTGGGGGGTTTGGGATGGGCTTGGAGTGTTCTCCAAGTCTTAGGTAGGTTTAGGTCCATTAGTGGTCCTCAATTGCAAGTATGTTCGTTAAATGGATCGAATCGTAGGTTCCGGTGTCGTTAATAAGCGTAACTAAACTTAACTAACAATTATATCAAATAATGCATGCAATTATTTTTCCTACACATATAATCAATTAAAGACATATAATTCACATAAGAACTAGTTAGAATCGATTCCTGTTATTCTTTGCGTTTGACGAATTTTGGTGATCAACCAGTGTGTAGGGGCAGACTCGGTAAAACAAGTGCACGTGAAACAGACGTAACATAAAACGACTAGTACACATTGGCAGGTCTTAACGGAAAGTTAACTGGGTTAACCTGGGAATTTGGCAGTTGTCACATCGGCCGCATAAGCACGCAGAGAAGACCAACAGAATAATTTTATTTCTTTTCTTTTCTTTTTCTTTTTCTTTTTCACAATTTTTCATTTTTGAATTCTTTTTCTTTTTCTTTCCTGTGGTGTTGTCATATACAGTATAAGCATGGCGTGTGAGAGAGTGAATACTAGGTAAATACCACTCTCAACCCATTTTTGCCGGGACTCATTTTTTTAAACCATGTAGACTAGGATGGGAATCTAAACATTTATAGATTTTAAGATCAGTGCACTTACATAGATGGTCATAGTTTTGGTTGAGCTTACCGACATATCATCTTTGAGCAGTCTTTCACATCAGCCTTACACGTGTCTGTCTCCGACCGTCTTTAAACATTTTTGCACGTCCTATCAAAAGACATCATAGAAACTTTTTAGATAAACCAGCACCATTTCTTCCCCTGTTTTTGTGAGACTTTTGAAATAAGACTCAGTTTTTTTCAGTCATTTTTCAATTTTTTTTAAATTAATTAACAAAGACTTTGAATAATAACAAAATGATCAGATCATTCCTCGAAGGCAATCATCTTTAGGCCTTCAACACATTATTCAAAATTTGGACGAGGAAGGGGTTTTGTAAAAATGTCCGAAACATTCTGATCGGAGCTTACCTTTTGAAGCTGAATTAACTCTCGATCATAGCAATCACGAATAAAATGTACCTTTATGTCTATATGCTTGGTTTTGGAATGTTGGACGAGGTTCTTGACAATTTCCAGAGCAGCAGCGTTATCACAAAAGATAGGAGTGTTAACGAATTCCATACCGTAATCTGTGAGCTGATTTTGTATCCATACTACCTGTGAGCTTCCGGCAGATGCTACCACGTATTCAGCTTCGGCAGTTGATTTTGATACGGTATGCTGCTTTTTGCTCTGCCAAGAAATGAGCCTGTCTCCCAGGTACTGACATCCTCCAGTTGTAGATTTCCTGTCAAGGTCACTACCTCCATAATCACTGTCAGTAAAAGCATACAATTGAAAATCAGTGTTCTTTGGGTACCAAAGACCAAGCCTAGGCTTGCCCTTCAGATACCTAAAGATACGCTTAACAGCAGATAAATGAGAAAGTTTAGGATTAGCCTGATAGCGTGCATACACACAAACTGCATGCATGATGTCTGGCCCGCTGGCTGTCAAGTACATAAGTGATCCAATCATCGACCGATAATGGAATTCACTCACTGACTCCCCATTGAGATCAGCTGACAAAAGTGGTCTGGATGCCATGGGAGTGGAAATTGGCTTGCAATCCTGCATCTTGAATTTCTCTCAGAATCTCATTCACATACTTTGCCTGATGAATAAGAATTCCAGATTCATCCTGTTTTACTTGTAATGCAAGAAAGAAACTCATCTCCCCTTGGTCACTCATTTCAAACTTCTTCCTCATAATCTCTTCAAATTCAGAGCACAATTCCTCGTTTGTTGACCCGTAGATAATGTCATCTACATAAACTTGCACCATGATTATGTCCTCCTTCACTCTCTTGTTCAGCTGATTTTCTATAAGTGTGACGAACTGTTTCACAAGGGCCGGAGTTTCGTACTTGTTCGATAAAAAGAAGACCCAAGTGAATCGTGAGTAGTCATCCACTATCACGAGATAGTAAGAAAACTTGCTGATGCTTTGTACCTGCATGGGACCAAAAAGATCCATATGTAAGAGTTGAAGAACAGATGAGACAGAATTTGCAACCTTTAGACGGTGCGGCAACTTGTGCTGCTTCCCTTTAGCACAAGCCACACATTTCCACAGACGAGAAATCTTTGATTGGTAAGTTTCTGACGTGCTCTCCTTTAGCCAGCTTAGACAAATTCTTCATATTAGCATGCCCCAGGCGACGATGCCATAATAACGCTAGATTCTCATTCTGCTTGGAGATAAGACAGGCTTCTTCAGTAGTTGGAGGTTTGCCCAAATTCAGCTGATAAGAATTTCCTCTTCTTGGAGTACGCATCAAGATGCACTCCTCTGGAATTTTGACACCAGGCCTGAGGATGATGCATTCCTTCTTGTTGAACAGGACAGAAAATTCTCTATCACACATTTGCGACACACTGAGCAAGCCGTGAGATAATTCCTCGACGTAGTGCACGTCAGAAAAAGTCAAACTTCCACTCTTCACTACCCCTTTCTTACTGATTCTTCCACCTACCCCACCTGCAAAAGATACTCCTCCGCCATTGAAGTCTTGTACCTCTTCCAAAAGGGATAAGTCTCCGGTCATGTGTCGGGAGCAACCGCTATCAACGTACCAGAGATTGTCGATAGATCTACTTGGGTGTCCCTACAACAATCAGAAATCAGTGAGATTCAGGTACCCAGGCCATAACAGATCTGGGCACTCCTTTGGAGTCAGTGTAATTAACCATTTGAAGGACCATTTCTGGTTTTGGTTCAGATACATTCACATTTTGAATGTTGACTTTTGGTCTCCAATTAGGTTGTTTTTGAGATTTAGAACTATTTATTGAGTTCTGTGCAGGTGAAAGTTTCTTTGGTGGAGATGTGACCTTTTTACCTTTTGGCTTGACAACAGGTGTCCACTCAAGTTTTAATTTTGTATAAACCAATTGTTTCGTTTGAGTGACATCTTTTGTTTTTTCAATTACAGATTTGCCCTTAGGTTTAACAACATGTTTGACTTTAGGCATTTGCCTCTCACCAAATTCTTGTTTCATTTTGTCTTTTCTTTGATAAACTCCCTTAGGTTTGTAAGATGAGTTTGGAAGTCTAATTACATTCCACTTTTCTTCAACATGCTTTGTCACTGGAGCTTTTGTGTTCAAAACCTTAGACTGTTGAGTCTTCATTGGTTCTAAACTCTGCTTCCCCTGAGACAAAGCTTGTTGTTTCTGGTTTTTGTTTTCTCCTGCCATCATTTTCTGCAACATACTGGTCCGTGGGTTTTGCGGACAGTATGGTTGATAAGGTCTATTTAAGCAATTTGCAGCAAAATGTCATGGTTCTCCACATTGAAAACAATTCATAGGTCTAGGCCCATTTACATGACTACACAAATATGAACGTCTTGGGTAAGGCGACTTCCACTCTGGCTTATCATCCCATTTGTGTATAACATGTTTTGTATCCTTTTCAGGTTGTGTGATTAAAAAAAATTGTTCTGATTTAGACTTGTTTGTTCTATTAAAAGCCGACTCAACCTGAGGATAAGCTACAAAATCTTTGGGTTTCGTCTCACGTCCTACTTTAGTGTTAGGCACACGAATTTTAAAACCATGAATTGCATTACTAGAATTTGAAACATGTTTTATGGACTTGGACACAACTAATTGCATAGACCTAGACTCATTCAATTCAGACACTGATGCCAGTACATCATCTTTAGGTAAATCAGAAACTACACTACTCGACACATGACACTGTTTAACTCTCAAACATTCTGCATCCTTCCCAGATACATCTTCAATACCTACTTCATCTGCACATGAAACAAAACTATCAGCAGGTCCAACATCATTGTTTAATGACTCCTGGGAAGTACTTGATTCACAAGTGTCTGTCACAATTTTATCCTGATTACCCAACCCATAAGACATGTGTTTCTCATTTTCTATTTCCTAAGGGGTCAAAGGTGTCACTCCTACCAGAACACTATCTAAAGGAGGTCCTATCTCATGTGTTCCTGATTCAGATCTGTCTATCTGATCCTCCTCAAAGATTATTCCTATTATATCTCTAGAGTTATCTTGAGGAACATTGTTCTTTCTTGTGTCTGGGAAACTAATTCCTATTCCACCCTTGTCCTTTCCCATTCTAACATCAGTTATACAGGAGTTCAAAGACTTTCTAGCCTCAAACATTCTTTTGCTTTTCGTTTGATTCATATCAAATTTAACCTGCAACTCATTGTACTTATGTGTGATCTCATCTACCTGATTCCTAAGCTCAGCTATTTCTAACTTAGCATTGTCATACAGGAGAGTTTTCTCAGTTGCCAGTTTTTGATATTTTACTATGTCTAGCTTTTGTGCTTTAACCTTCTCCTCATTTTTCTGCCATCTACCCTTAAATGAACTCCTTTCACACTTTATCTCAAACAATTCTATCTGATAATTTTTACAGATTTGTCTAAGACCAGGAATTATACGAGCACAAGTGGGATCAGAACATACCTTGAGGTTTTCAGCTTCAGCAACGAAGGCTTCCTTATCTTCCACAGGAGTTTCATCAGTAACAACAAAAGCATGCTCTTCCTCTTCATCCCTTTCCATAGCAGCAATCATTGCATGAGACCTGCTAAACTCTTTCAACTGAGGTGTCCAATCATAACCTCCTCCTTCCTGAACAACTAGAGCCCTTGCTTCTCCCTTTCCTTTGACCTCGGCAGCATTCTTCTCTTCTGCCTTCTCTCTTTTGGGCTTAGTGCAGTCCCTTGCAAAATGCCCATACTCGTCACAGTTGTAGCACCTCAGCTTGCTTTTGTCAAACCCCATCCTTATCTTGTCTTGATCTTTCCAGACATTTCTCCCAGTCTTAGCCATGAACTTCTTTGCTCTGAAGACTGCCATAGCCATCTGCTATGACACATCTAACATCTCTACATCTTCAGGATTTATCTGGTTTAGCTCACCCGATAACATATCAGTAGGCACAAGGGTTCCGGCCATGAGAGCATGGTAACTGTTCATAAAACCCATACCGAGAGCAAAATTGGGATCATTCGTATCATCAGGGTTGACGCCTCCACTTGAACTTCCTTGAGGTTGTGCCACAAAAGCAGTTGACTTTGCGACAGAGCTTGTTCCACTCCCAGTTGACTTCCCCTCATGCTTAGTCTCCACATCTTCTGACAACAGAGCTTGATTTAGTTTTCCCGCCAAACTAAGAGAGCTTATATGGTTCAACTCTCTCTGCTTGTCATCGATTAGCTTGGACTTGAGTTTGTTGATTAACTCATCAAGAGATAGTTCACTCAGATTGTTGTTGTCCTTAATGATAGAGATGTTGGTGTTCCAAGATTTGGGTAAACTATTCAACAGTTTCAGATTCTTGTCTTCCTTGTCTGGTTCAACATTATAGCTGGACATTTCAGCCATCAGAGACACAAACCTCTGCACCTGAGCTTCAAAGGATTCACCTTATACATGGTTGAACAGATTAAACTTTTGCTTCAGCATTTGCTTGCGGCTTGCCTTTATGTCAGGATTCCCTTCATAAGCCACAACCAAAGCGTTCCAGAGTTCCTTAGCGGTCTTGCAGTGTTTAAATCCTTGAGCAATATCTGGTGTTAATGCCATAGTCATGATGGCAAATGCTCTTTCTGCTTTGTTGCATCTTTTCCAATCATCATCATCATACTCATCTTCCGTCTTAACCTTCCCTGCATTAACTCCTTCTGCGTGAGTAGGTGTGAATGATCCATGAATTACTGCTCTCGAGAGTCTTAGATCTACACTCTTCAAGTGGTTTTCAAACCTATATTTCCATTCCAAAAAGTTATCTGTCGATGTTAGCCTAGGTGGACGAGTGATAGATCCTATCTCAAAATCCAGCTTCTGATACATACTGGGTTCAAAATCCATTACGATAGCTTAGGGAACAAAAATCTAAAGTCCAAACGTCCAATAAACTGAGATTACGATAAAACAACACGATTACGATCGCCAAATATGATTACGATCGTGAACTCCTGTTTCCGATCAAACCAGAATCGTGAACACTTAAACCGCCTAAAAGAATCGTAAACACGATTACGATCCTCGATTACGACCAACACAATCGTAAACACCCGTTTCCGATGAAAAATTGTTGTAAACACCAATTCCGATCCTGCAAAGTCGTAAACTCCGATTACGACAACAAGTACAGTCGTAAATTCACTTCTTCGGATCGTAAACACTATAAAAAACGAGTCTTGAACTCGCAAACACCCAAATGATGAAGATCTTCAACAGAAGCAGTCGTAAACACTCAGAAAACCCAGAAAACCTGATCGTGAACTCGAAGAACAGCAGCAGCAGATCTCGAAATCACCAAAAACCCTTTGAATCTTCAAAAACTCGAACTATAAGCCAGAAAACAGCTTGAATCAATATCGTGAGAGCCTCGAATCAGTGATTCTTAGCTCTGATACCAATTATAGGTCCGAAATCTAACCAAACACACGATATCAAATCACAAACGAGTGCGGAAACCTCGTATGTGATCGATTCAAGAAGAATAGTAGAAGAAGAGACTAGATCTAAGGTAAAGATCAAGTCTTGAATGAAGAAAGCTACTATCTTGAAGCTAAGAAGAACCGGTCGTGAACACCCAAGAAATGTAGAAATCGTAAACTAGTGGATTCAAAGCTTAGATTAATCATAAACATGAGGTGGTATTTATACCACCTCTTACAAACCCTTGGGCCAATCATAAACAAAATTAAGCCCAATCATAAACGTAAATAATCGGCCCACATGGCCTAAATATCATCTAACTAGCCCAAAAGCCCATTAACTACTAAGCCCATAACTAATGTTCATGCCTCTAATATAACTAGCCCAACAATTATTATTTAAGAAATGTTCAAGACTTGATTGAACTGGTCTTCCTGTTACGTGATCACATGTTTGTTACTTGTATTCAATTTTCATTAAAAGCCTATATATGTGAACGTTTGCATTTACTGATTTTGTAAACTGATTAACTAACGGGTTTTCAAACGCTACAAATGGGATTATACGTCAAGATTTGGCCGGTATCATTTGGGTAACGTTCGTTACTCAAATGATTGTGTGGACCCTTATGCATGTTGTCTTATGTTTTATTAGGACTTTACTTGTTTGTTGCCACTCGACAATTCATCATCATCACTGAATTAAGTGAGTTTCACGGCCCCTTTTCTTTATAACTGTTTTACGCTTATGGGGGAGAAATCATGAACTGATAAAATGTTTTAACTTAATGTTATGGTCTACCGTTAGCCGTATGATTATCAGTTCTCTTACTGATTTCCAACAACTACTACTTTATCGTTATAAACGTTAGTACAACTGAATCCTACCATTAGTTAATTTCAATTGGTTATGCTCGAAACGATAGCTAGTGAATAGATCTAGTTGGGTTGACAACCCTGTCCTGATTGGTAGCTCCAATTCTGACTTCCTGATTGGTAGCTCCAATTCTGACTTCCAGATATTGTCTTGGGGGTACACGTCAGTTATTCTGCTCTGTTCGGTATCTCTCGGGCGAGGATACCATGAGTGGGTAAACCGTTAGTATTTGAAATCAAGGTTCAGGTGAGATCATACAACCACAACAGTAAGCCAACGTAACATTAGTTTTCTGAAACTGTTTTACAATCTTACTATCGAGTCCTAAACTTGTGAACCTCACCAACTTTATGTTGACCTTTTAAACTCATGATTTCTCAGGTAGTTAAGCTGATCATGAAAGCCGTGAAAATGGGACTTCGCCTTTACATTCGGACCTGCTTCGTTGGAGTCGTAGTCCCTATCTATCCTAAATAACTACTTTATGTTTTCAATAAATGAAATAGACTTTTAAAGTTCAAATGTAAGACAATACCGTTTACCACTCTTTCCGCTTATTATGTTTTAATTAACGTTTGAATTTAGTAGTAGTTGTTCTGTATTTCTGTGACTATGATTCCATCTCGCTCACATCCAAACTTTTGACCGGGGTGTGACATTGACCAAAGCATATTTTTATATTATATATATATATAGGGTAAGGATCATGTGAAAACAACTTTTATTGCGAAAACACGAAAACAAATATTAAAACCTTTATAACTTTTTCATACGTTAATATTTTTTAAAAACTTTTGCACCAAAATCCTTAAAATTATGTTAACTTTATTTCTGGAAAAAAATTTAAAAAAAAATCAAAATTTTTTTAAAAATTATTATTGCACAGGTGCAATAATTTTTTTATTATTATTATTGCACATATGCAATAATATTAAAACCTTTATAACTTTTTCATATGTTAAAATTTTTTATAAAAAATTGCACTATAAATCTTATAATTCTTTTATCTTTAATTCTGGAGAAAATTAAAAAAAATCTACGTTTTTAAAAAAAAATTATTATTGCACATGTGCAATAAAAAATTATTATTGCACATGTGCAATAATATTAAAACCTCTATAATTTTTTCATACGTTAATATTTTTGATAAAAAAATTATACCATAGATCTTATAATTCTGTTATCTTTAATTGTTGAAAAAATTTAAAAAAAATTAATGTTTTTTTGTTAATATTGCACATGTGTAATATAATTAATACGTATTATTGCACATGTGCAATAATAAAAAAAATCACGAAATTTTATATGTTTAATTTTTTTCCCAGAATTAAAGGTGACATAATTTTAAGACTTTTGGTGCAAATTTTTTAAAAAAATTATTAACGTATGAGGAAGTTATAGAGGTTTTAATATTTGTTTTCGTGTTTTCGCAATAACATCTTGTTTTTATTTGATTCTTCCCCTATATATATATATATATATATATATATATATATATATATATATTTCCGCTTTCTATATATGAACTAACTTTTAACTTGACGATTACTCAGGTTAGACGTCAACAAGGGTGAAGTATCCGGAGACCTCATTTTTCTTTGTGTCTTTGATCGACCCCGATTCAACTTACACTACTATACTGCTCCACGATGAGTGCACTTTCCCCTGACATGGTGAAATGGAAGTTGTCAATAAATCGGGTTTTATAAATTTAAAAGCTTCAATTGCTAAAAAGGTGTCACGAAATAATGTCATATTTTATATATACACCACAAGCACACCACCAACCGTGCATGTTACCAATGCGGGAGTCCTAATAATTCCAGGAACCAATGCCCTAATTTGACTAACAACAATCAAGCCACCCGAGGTTGAGTTTTTATGCTCGGGGCACCTGAAACTTGTCAAGACCCAAACATCGTTACGTCAAAAGTTAATAGTTGAATACCTTCGTCTGTGAGCTTGCTCGAGTTATTCACAAACGTCGACAATTGTAATTACCTACGTCATATTAGCTAGTTATCCATGAATAATTGTTAAAATGATTTCTCATATACTGTGTTAAGTTTAATTTTGCCTTGTCAATTGACTTTGGCCATGAATAAAGCTTGGCTTCTTATGATCACTATCAGTTTGATCATACATGAACGTGGTTAAATTTATTATGTAATTTATTAGCATGATTCTACATAAATGACGCTAGATAAATATCCAAGAACTTTGTGTGAACATTGCTAGTTCGATTATCCATTGATGGAACATTGTTACTTGATTCTTATATGGTGAACTATTTGTGCCTTGTGACCCATACACAACAAGATGAACTATGCGGACCATGCGACGAAACGAGTAATTATGGGTGCACACGTAGTTATAAATTTCGACGCATAGAAGTCATAGTAAATCTTGTCGTTTGTCATAACATTAAACCTACTGTGATTCAAAAGCAACGAAACAAATGTTACTTGAAAAGGGCATGGTGGATACGCCGATGGTACATCCTATATATAAGTTCTCCTGTTAAGTTATCAAAAGTAGCGTTCTTTGGATCACGAAAAGCTTAGTGTTATTTTGGACCTTGACCTGTTATTTGGTGGTAATTCTTGAGCAAAACTTTCTGTAATATACGTTTCGCATCACGAGCCCTTACTATTTTTGACGTGGTAGTCAATCGTTATGATATTAATAAGCCTTAATATTCTATGATATCTTTTGGCCACTCCAAATTGGTCGCTAATGCGTATTTAATACTACCAACTTTCTAATGATGCATTCCATCTTTGAAGAAATCCAAACTTTACATGGGTAAACTCTCTCAATCTTCCCTAAGCAATTCAATCCCCTGTTATAATTCATTCTTGATTTTAGATAACGATTTTCTTGTGTGAGAAACTAACATTTGTGACTCTTTCAAGACAACCTATCATAGTAATTCAATGATTCATACCGCTCTTAACTTGTCAGCATAAGTTGTAACCTTTACACTTCAACTTCTCTCAGTATTCACATCCTTAACCTACAGTTTCTACTGTATAAATTTCGGGACGAATTTCCCTTAAGTATGGGAGATTGTAACAATCATGAAATTTCGTTTTAATAAGCCTTTTTTATTATCATTTAAATTATGCTATTTATCTATTTAGTTAAATTAATTCCGATAAGATTTTAAACCTATTATGCTTTATACGACTAAATTATTATAAATATTACACAACATTTAATGTCAAATTTATCAAATTTATAAGTTACTTAAAACAATTTGTTTGCATAAATAAAACATTGTTTTAGGGGTTTTATAAATTATAGTGGCATCATATACTTGATTTGAAGAAATTGGTGTTTTCAATAAAATGGTTTAAACATAAATATATATGTATATAGGGTGAGGTTCATTGTAGACACTTTCGCATGTGAAATAGCTCTTTTTCACATGTGAAAGTTTCTAATTTATGAGAAAAAAGAAAAAAAGAAAAAAGAAAATTAATCATAACCATTAGATCAAGAGATCTAATGGTGAAAAGGGGTGTCTACCTGTCTACACTTATGGGGGTGTCTACAATGAACTTTTCACTATGTATATATATATATATATATATATATATATATATATATATATATATATACTAGTCGTGTGCCCGCGCGTTGCGGCGGCGACAATGTATAGCGTATTATTCGTGTTCTGTTCGCGCGTTGCAGCGGCACAACAAACTACAACGCGGTATTTGTTTATTTGTTCGCTTATTATGGCGTCACGACAATTTACATCGAGGTATTCGTGTTTTTAGAACTCAAACAAATAACAACAAACACTCTAATATATCACCACCGGGATCATAAAAAGACATGTTTTTGTTTTTTGACAACTTTTTGTAGACATAGTGGGAAACACAACACATTAATACAGACACTCGTAAACAAGTTGTATGAATTTTACAAAGAGGGTTTTAAATAATTTCTAATTATGTTATAAATGTTTTCTTATGATTATTTATATAAAACATTTTTTTTCTTTTATAAAAGAGCTAAAAGCATAAATATTTAAAAAGTTATTCTTAAGTAAGTCTTGGTCATATTCTTCCCGTTTATTAAGAGACAAAAAATGTTATCTTAAAGGTAAACTACAACCAAAACATAATCTTGTTCTTATTTTTTGGTTTATTAATATACATAAATGTGAGCCTCGTTTTCCTAAATTATGGTCGACTGGTTTAAAACATTGGTTTACGGTTTATATAAAAACCAACAATATAAAATAGAATGTACCGCAAGTTTAAGTCATGTGGCATTTGCATATCGCCCCTTTAAACTTATTAGGTTAAACAAAACTACGTTAGGTAAAATAAAACCATTTGGTATCTCTTAAATTTCAACATCTTGAACTCTCTCTCTCTCCAATATATATATATTAGAGTATAGGGGGTTACCCACGCGTTACAGTGGACGACAGTTTATAGCACGCGTTATTTGTCTTCTGTTGGCGTATTCGGCAGCAACGACAATTTACAACGCGATATTCGTTTTGTTAGCACGATGCGATGATTTCAATCAACCAACACGGTACTTACTTTTGTTAGTTTATCAATAATGTCATAAAATAATGTATTATACATTTGTTAGTTTTCTCATTCGTATCATCGATATAGCCTATTATGTCATGAACCTTTATAATTATATGTCAACACTCAAATGAGGCACACTTTATTCCATAAAAAAAATACATAATAATTAAAAGGTATGAAGTCATTTTGTAACCGGTTGACGAAATACAAGCAATCTATAGTCGTTTGTGAATCTATTAAAAAACACTTTCACGGGAGACTCTACCATTGAAATTTTTATCAAATTCTTTCAAATAGTAATAAACATACTAATAAAATTTAAGTGTTAATGATGTTTTGGTGAATTAACTAATCTTTATCGGGAAATGTTGTCAGAATTAATTTCAACATTGGTATATTAATCATATTCACTTCAACCTTTTGTGAGTTCAATTAAAAAAACAAAGGAGTTAGCTTGCTTTGTTTGATATCCCATGACAAATGAGCGACGAGATCTGATTGCAAAATCATTGTAAAACCAGACTTTTTACAAAGCAGAAACTGATATTTTACAATTAACACAAAACTCATAGAATCTAAACACACAGAAAATAAAAAGTCCATCAATTTTGCATTCTGGTTTTCATATTCTTGATTTTCCTCTTGGACCTTGGCCATTTTCACTTACACCCATATCTCACCATTTATCCTACAAAAATATAACATTGTCACACAATTAAGATGAACACTCATATGAGATGATCAATAAAATATGTTTGACTTAAGTTATAATTCTTTATGAAGACATGTGCATCAAGGTTATGAGTGGTAATCAACAATAATAACTTACTACACACAGTTTGTTTGGAATGGTTAAGACCAACATATAACTAATTTTTTATAAAAACAAAAATCCTCCAACAGTTCATAAATTAATGTCAATTTAAAGTCAAATAAGCATTTTACATCATAGGAATAAACAATATGCAGCATGAGTTTTCCCAAATAGGAATAAACAATATGCAGCACTGTCAATCTTGTTCCTGTGAAAGCTTAACAAATAGGAATAAACATGACTGGTTTAACCCATATATTTAAACGTCTCAAACGGGTTGGTAGATAATAATCACGTCATAAACGTATTAATCGGGTTGACGGCTTGTAGAAAAACATGTTAAACGGGTCTAAACAATTGAACAAGTTAACCTAGACATGACTCAATAGATCAACCCAGTCATAATCTTTCTTTAAAGGAAAATTGGATTTAAATAATCCCATGTTTTCGTTATTGGCAACTAATAATCCCACTTTTAACATTGGCATCCGCTAGTCCCACCTTTACACTTATTTACTTTCACTGGTCCCTCCGTTAAAAAACTTAACCCAGTTAACGGAAAAGTGACGTGGCATTTTTTAAAAACTTTTTTTTAAGAAAATATTATCTAGTCAACACTCCACCACCATCACTATCTCCGGCCACCACCATCGTCATCTCCGGAGCACCCTCACCACCGCCTCCTAAACCCGAATCAACTCGTATTCACTGCGATTTTGGCACTATAAATCATTCCATGATATCCCCTAAGCATTTCCGCACCTAAAACCAACAAAAACACTTTGAAATTTCGTCTGGTTCGTGCTTCTGCTCTTCGCCGCCGTCGAACTCCGGCCACCTTTCCTTCCCTTCGTTTCCGTCGCAATTAAGTTAAGAATTATACAGCATTAGACTCGGTTTTCATCATTAATCAAAAGCCCTATGGTTATTTTGACAATCATACACGTTTCGATGTTCAATTTTGAGTTTTTAGAATTAGGGTTTATCGGATGTGTTCTTGGGAAGAAGACGACCAGCCTGTTAGCCCAGTTGCTTCCTCACCTGCATTCAAACTTCCAGGTCTCTGGTTCGATCCCCTGGCCGCCGGAGTCATGAGGTAGCCGAACATGATGGCAATGGGGCGGTGGTGGCGGTCCGGAGATAATGATGGTGGTGGCCGGAGATATGGATTGCCACATATATGCCACATCATCAAATGAAACATTTAAAAGAAAATGAAAAAATAAATAAATAATCCACGTCACTTTTCCGTTAACTGGGTTAAGTTTTTTAACGGATGGACCAGTGAAAATAAATAAGTGTAAAGGTGGGACTAGCGGATGCCAATGTTAAAAGTGGGATTATTAGTTGCCAATAAGGAAAACATGGGATTATTTAAATCCAATTTTCCTTCTTTAAATGGGTGAGATATGTCAACCCAAAACCTGAATATTTTCTTGTTGTGTCGAAAATTGCTACGCCTACATGTATAAATGGGTTGATTTGGACCGTGTTTTATCTATGTTGAACATATAAAAAGACCCACATGTTATTTTAAAATGGTCGTATCCATTACAAATGGATTATGAGTGAGTCTGAACCTGTTTGCTCGTTCCACTTTTAGGACCCATTTGAGATTTAAATATTAACTTCTTTTAAAAATGACCAAACTTGGACCAATATAAGTAAATGAGGCAAAATTTGCCACATAGAATATCAGTGTATCCATGAATATAGGGATTTCTTACATACCTTTTAGCAGAAAGAGTATTTGTGCAGAAATTACTGATCAGCTGAGAGTTAATGGGTTATTTGCACTTATGGAAGCCTCAATGTGTGTCCCAGCATAGGAAAGATATGCTGCCAAATAAAACATAAAAAAAACATGGTAAATAACTTCAGATAGCTTTGTTCAAAACCACCACTGGTGGAATCAATGATAAACACTGCACAGTCAGCCTAGAAGGTACCAATAATCAATATAAAAGGCCCATTTTACGGACATGTATGGCTGTAATTTCCCAGCCTTATACGGCTGTCAAGCAACCCCTGTACAAAACCACAAAAACAAATAAATGTAGTGCCAAAACAAAGATAGGGACTCTTAAAGGGCAGGACACCAACACAAACCTTGAAGAGGCCAAGAACACAAACCTGCCAAAACGATATATGTAAGGAAAGAAAACAGAATACTTTAAGACTTAAGAGTAATATTAAATAACACACAAACAGAGGTTAAAATTTTTAAATGTACAGTACAAAACCTTTAATGTGATATGAAAATAAAATTAATTGAGAGGTGTACCTAGAACTATGACACTTGTGTATGGCAAGTCGGCAAAGATCAAGGGACAATGCCGTTATATTTTGAGCAGGAACGTTACTGTAACATTAACACAAAAACAAAGTCGTAAGTCATATAGTGTACTTATCTATTCTGATCACCTTTTAAGCAAGTAATGAAAAGTATATAAAAATTAAGACATGCATTATACAGGATGAATAGTCCATGCCCGCAGACTTAAGAATGTTATATTGGATATAACGATGTCCATCGAATTGATAAACTCAACGATATGACGATGACAAAAATTCAATCTATTAGAACTGAAGATGGAACTATGAAACCTTTTATCTGTTGACATAAATAAAATAGCAATCATCAAATGTGATGATGCATATTACCTCTGCAAGTTTCTATTCAGCATCTGTATGATCATCTATTCTTGTAGAAGCATCGCCAACATAAAAGGACCCAATAAGAAAAAACTGAGTTATAAGAAATGTACCAATCCCTTATTGAGATCAGAGGAATGAATAGGTTGCTTTGGGCTAATACTACTCCATATCAACGTAACATTTGCATCACTTTAATAAATTTCTTATCACATACACAAATTGAAGTCATATAAACATTTAATCATAAGTAGTACCACACCAAATAGATTCATATAAAGAAAAATAAAAAAAACTCTAACACACCACTTTAGGATTCTCTCAAAAAAAATCCCTCATGGTATAATCCCTACATCTTCGAACGCATATTTCTTTTGACTTTGACTAAAAAAGTCAAACCTTCTCCAAATTGTCCAAATTTCCTAATCACTTCTCTAATACTTTGAGTCTGCTTTTCCCATACAACCATATAAAGCAGCAAACTAATTTTCATTATGAACTTAAAAAATCATGTTGTTTAGTAACTTATCTTGTTGACCAACAAGGTTAGCACTCGCATTATTCCCAAACTTGAGATTGAAATTCCTTCGTGTCTTGACATACTTCATAGAGCTTAATCCTATTCTGTTTAATATCAAGTGCATACTCATCCAACAGCCTGTAAAAAACCAGGCCCTCCTGCAACTATTATTTTTCCCAATGAGGCTTATGCTCCTAATCTAATTGCACCAGGACCATCTATCCACTGTGTCATCTACCCACCAGCCCAGTAATGAGGTTACTATTGTATCTTCAAGGCCATTATCTGCTTAACAAAACTTTAGCAACAAGGTGTTTGTGGCAGTCCAGTTAAGGTCTTTAGGACAGTGGTTGTGGTAGCGTGTTATAGGATTTCTGAATGGGTTGGGTAAACAAAGTAAGATAAATTTAAACCAAGGTGAAACAATCAAGGTATGCATGATTTAGGATAGAAAGGATACAATCAGAGTCATTTCGCCTATTTGATCAGTTAGAAACATTTAATTAGAGGTTTTGGTTGAAGAGTGAAGAAAGATTTAACCTCTTCATCAATACGGATCTGTTAAGGTTTGTTTACCTGCCATAGCCATCACTGGAACCAAGAATATGGCACGCAGCAGACTCAATTTTAAGTGCAATTATGGCATGGAAAACCCCTTGGATATTAAATAAAGCAAAAAAGAAAAAAATAACAACTGAATGACGATTGATGATTAAAACTATAAACTGTGAAGGAACCTTTTACTTACCTCAACAACAAATGAACCAATATTACATCCTTCAAAATATTTAATAGGTCCCATCTGTTGTAGTCTTTTCTGTTTTAATTCTTCAAATAAAACATTTAGCTAAGATGAAAAAGATTCAAATGAACAAACAAAAAGTTAAATTTTGAGAATCAAATTTAAAAAATTAATGAACCGGTTTTCACTTTTGTCTGTGTATCTATACTCGTTATGATTCAAACACATATATAGTAATCCTCTTTTTACTCATCAATATAAATGAATCTGTGTATGCAACAACTTTAAAAGAAAAATAAATCAGTAAGACGTGGTAACTGTAATAAAGATATACGTGTTCTGTGAATGAAGTTACGATTCAATTTATCACCCTTTACTAAAAATTGAATAAGCACACCAATAATTTTTTATCAGAACTTACTTAGAGGAGATTTCTTATGGCATTGACAGGACTATTATAGTAGTCTATTTACACATGGATATATTTACTGATAGATTTATTGAGAGGTTACAAAATAAGAATGCAGCACATAAGAGAAGCACATGGATATATTTACCGACAGATTTCTTATGGCATTGACAGGCCTATAGTCCACATTATAGGCTAAGATTCAAAACAAAAACATAGTCCACATAAAGGACAATCTACAAACAAAAGTGCATTTTTTCACATCTGTTGCTCACCATTATCTTTCTGATTCAACAATGTACATTAGTTCAACTTGGTCCAACACATTAACAGATACTTAAATTAATTATCAAAAACTATGTTAGCCTATATTTGATAATTTAAATGGTGTATATCCAATTTTAGTACTGTTTAACAGTAAAGTGAATGACCAAGAAAGTAATGATAAGAAGAGAGAACCATCAGCCTCTTCAGTCGAAATATCCATTTGCTAGAAGGCAAGAAAAATACAGAAATAAGAACCAAGGAGTCCAGGGATTGAAGAACTTGACCTTAGGAGAGATGCTAGCAGAGATTCTTTGAAAAATATTGGATCTCATGAACGAATTAAGCAAACTGCACCTCAGGAACGTTCAATTAAGCAAACACATACAAGATTCAAGCAGATTGTTCAATTAAGCAAACTGGACCTCAGAAACACACACCAGATTTAAGCAGATTCTTCAATCTGACAAGAAGCACAAATCAGGAACGATTTCTATAGTAAGAAATTAAAGAAACACAAATCAGGAACGAATTAAAGAAACACAAGCAGGAACGAATTGAAGAAACACAAATCGAAAGACACTGACCTCGGGAATTTCTCGATTGTTTGAAGAATCCGTCCCAAGAGGGTGCCGTGAATTTATAGAGCCCTAGTAGTTTTTTTAGGCATCTTCAAATTTAAATCCTCGATACAATCACAGCCTTCCACTTAATGATGATTGCAATCTCACGGCTGATGAACGAAGATAGAGGAGCAGTGAACCGTTTGCCCAATTGAAGGGGGGAGGGCTGGAGAAGCGTGAATCACGAAGGCGGCGCCCTGGTAGGTTAAATCCATAGGAAGTAAATGCAGAGATTAGTTTCTCGATGGAGGCGTGCAGGAGGAAGTAAGAGGAAGTAAATTCCTATTATAACCTCATTTTTTGAACGGGATGTCTTTTTCTAGATTTTTGCTTTAATTTTGAAGCATCAAACACTTGTACATAGTGTATAAACTCTTGTACGCGTCTTAAAATTAAGGAATTTTATGACCAAACCACCCTCGTGACCAATATGTATTATATAGTAGTATAGATATATATATAGGGAAGGGTTCATTGTAGACCCCTTAAAAAATATAGACCCTGTAGAGCCTCTTTTTTACCGTTAGATCTTTAATCGTGAGTTTTTCTTAGGTGAGGGGTACGATGGTCCAAACATAATCTCATAAACTCCTTGATCAAAGATCCTTTTCAAACTTATCAATCCTTAATCGAGGATTGGAACTTTGAATCCTTTTCAGCGACACTTTCAATCCTTTTCAGCGACAAATCAGAGAATGATTTCAATCAAATTCAAAGATAAATCGGTGTTAAGAGGGGATAAATTGAAGTCACTCATCCCTTTTGTTATTCATGTTCTTCGTCATCCGAGATCGATAATCCAGTTGAAGAAACAGAACATGGAAAAAATTATCCGTAACCTCAGAAGCGGTTTGATGCCCGATCAGGAAAACACCATCGTTTCATTGAGGAAAATCAACGAACAAAACAAGATGCTTGAATCCAACGCTACACATCGAGATTGCTCTCGGTGTGGGGGGTACTTTCTCATGTAAATCACTAACATGAATTAATGATGTTAGGTGTGTTCTTCTAAGTTTAGATCGGTCGGACTTCATCTCAATTTTAACCGTCAGCTACTCTTGCTCACAAGATGTTTGTTTTAATGCCTCTGATAAGGAGCGAAACCATTGTTCTTGATCCATGGGTATGATACTTCTTTGAAATGTAATTTTGACGTTATGTGTGAATCCTTACAATATGCAACCATATGTCAAGTCTTTGTTAGAGTAATCAAAGATTAGTTGCGTTAAAATTTGTGTTGCTCATGATTTTCAGAAGGAGATGGTTAACCATAGAGTAATCATAAAATCTAATGACGAAGCTTCTACATGATCAATGCATACTGAAAGAAATCATGGCTGGGAAAATTACACACATGTTGTATGATTCTGATTTAGATAAAAAAAAATCTAGTGATAGAGGTGTCATGGCTTTTTTTTGCTTGGTTTATGATGTTTGTTTCTAACAGTGGCTATGATTCTATCATCATAATCAACTAGTGGAGGTTTTATAAAATTAACCGTTGAGTTTAAAACTCACAAAAAATTATTAAACTAATTTTATAATCTCATTGTTGATTTTAAAAACTCGCTGCAAATTTAAAACTCATTATTGAGTTTCAACTCATTGCAAATTTGAAGTTAATTTGACTAGTAACTTTTAAAAAGGGTTGTGAGTTTTAAAAGTCTTTAATACACCTTTTAAACTCGCCATTTAATGTCATGTTATCAGATTTTAGAAAGGATGGTGAGTTTTAAAACTAACATAGTAATAAAACTGATAATAAAACTAAGGCATTTAAACTCACTATAGTATAAAACTCATTGTAGTTAGTTAAAATTATAAAAAAACATTGAACGCATAGTAAAACTCACTTGAGCTTTAAAAATGTAGGTTTAATAAGACATATATAAAACTTTAGGTTTAATAAAACATATATAAGACTCATATAATTCCAAACTTAAGTTTTTAAAACTCACTTAAGAAACTCATTTAAAAGTGGTGAACTCAAGTTAAAACTTAATGCAAATTTGGTTCAAATTAAAACTCACTATAAAGTCACATTAGTTATGAAACTCATTTGATGTAGAGGTGTTAATGCAATAGTAACAACCATATGTCTGAAAAGGGATGATGACACAAAAAAAACTAAAAGTTTTTAGTTTAAAACTCATTTGGGTTCGTATAAACTCACTACAAACTATAAAATTCACTTTTGAGCTTTAAAACTCCTTTCTGAGTTTAAAACTCACTACAAATTTAAAACTCACTGTTGAGTTTTATAGTATCGCTGTTGAGTTTTAAAACTCATTTATAAAGTTTAAAACTCACTGCAAATTTAAAACTCATTGTAAATTTAAGGTTAATTTGACCGATGAGTATTAGAAGTTTTAATACACCTTTTACATTCACTGTAAATTATAAAACTTACTGTTGAGTTTTAAAACTCATTTCTAAGTTTAAAACTCATTGTTGAGTTTTATAATCTCGCTACTGAGTTTTAAAACTCAGTGTTGAATTTAAAGCTCACTGTTGAATTTAAAACTCTTTAAAACTCACTGTTGAGTTTTATAGTCTCGCTGTTGAGTTTTAAAACTCATTTCTAAGTTTAAAACTCACGGCAAATTTAAAACTCACTGTAAATTTGAGGTTAATTTGACCGGTGAATTTTAAAAAAAGGGTTGAGTTTTAAGAGTTTTAATACACCTTTTAAACTCACTGTAATTATAAAACTCACTGTTGAGTTTTAAAACTCATTTCTAAGTTTAATATCACTATTGAGTTTTATAATCTCGTTGTTGAGCTTTATAATCCCGCTAATGAGTTTTAAATCTCATTTCTGAGTTTAAAACTTACTACCAATCTAAAACTCGTTGATAAGTTTTATAATCTCGCTACTGTGTTTTAAAACTAGCTGTTGAATTTAAACTCACTAATGAATTTAAAACTCACTATTGAGTTTTATAGTCTCGCTGTTGAGTTTTAAAACTCAATTATAAGTTTAAAACTCACTATAAATTTAAAAGTCACTGTAAATTTGAGGTTAATTTGACAAGTGAGTTTTAAAAAGGGATTGAGTTTTAAGAGTTTTGATACACCTTTTAAACTCACAGTTTAATATAATACTATTAGTTTAAAACTCGATGTTTAGTTTTATAATCTCATTGTTGGGCTTTAAAACTCACTGGGAGGTTTATAACTCACTGAAAATTATAGTTTAAAACTCATTTGGGGTCTTATAAACTCACTGTAAATTATAAAACTCACCGTTGAGTTTTATAATCTCACTATTGAGTTTTAAAACTCATTTCTAAGTTTAAAACTCACTATTGATTTTAAACTTACTTCTGATGAGTTAAATTGATTTTAAACTTACTTCTGATGAGTTAAATCTCAGTGAGATTTATTCTAATGTGTTTAATTAGTGTGTTTTAAATAAAACTCAAGTTCTAATGAGGTTAAAACTCAGTAGATTTTAAATAAAAAAGTTGTAATGACTTCTAATAATTTTTTATGTTACTCAATAAAAATATAGTTTTGCTATGATTTTTAAGACTCATTAAAAACTTAGTGAGTTTTATATGAGTTTTTAAACTTTTACAAACCCAAGTTGTTTAAAACTCGAGTCTCTAGAGATTTTAATTTTATTAAATTAATTTTTAATACTAATATTATTGCATGCTAGATTCACTCATGAAGTGCATGCATTGACGCAAACTATACTTTTATATGTGAGTTTAACACTTACTGCTGAGTTTTTAAAATTTACTGCTGAGTTTTTAAAACTTACTACCGAGTGTTTAATAATAGTGAGTTATAATTAAAACTCACTGCAAGTTTAAAACTCGCTATTAGTTTTAAAACTCACAGTTGAGTTTAAAACTCATTGTTGAATTATAAAAATCACTTTATAATCTCACTTTTCAAAACTCATCCTTGAGTTTAATACTCACCCCTAATTATAAAAACTCACTTTATCATCTCACTATTGAGTTTTAAAACTGATCATTGAGTTTAAAACTCACTGTAAATGATAAAACTCTCTATTGATTTTAAAACTAACTTTACAATCTCTGTAAATTATAAAACTCTCTATTTATTTTAAAACTAACTTTATAATCTCACTGCTGGTTTTAAAACTCATTCCACATTTAAAACTCACTGTTGAATTTTAAAACTCATTGCAAATTATAAACCGATATTATAAAATCCATTGCACAAAATCTCACTGTTAAATTTTAAAACTCATTGCAAATTATAAAACCGATATTATAAAACCCATTGTTATTATATTTTATAATGTTCCCATATTGAAACTAATTTTGTACACACCAAGGCTCAAATCATTTGACTATTTTCATTAGCTGACCGCTCTTCCGTCTTTATCTATAATTGATGAACCTTGCAATATCCACTTGTCTTAATCCAAGTCACCAAACACCAGGCCGAGCTATTTGGGGTTGTACAATTCTAACTGGATTTCAACCCAGCTGCAGGGCACCCGCGGGCTACATCTAGTATATTGGTTGTGATTTATGGGCGAGCCCGTGTAGTTACCGATGGAGCAGTCAAATGACCGCCGGGAATATTCATCTGACCTTCTACAATAAACGGGTCGAAATTAGTGGGGAAGGTAATCGGGTCGAACATATGGTTATGGTAAATATGGTACAATAGCAGGTCCTAACTTCTGTTTATTAACAATTAGCATTACCTGAGTTCCGGTGACACAATAAACAATGTGTAGAAATTATGTACGGACTAATCGCATTTAATCGCGCACGATATCAAAACTACAACACATTAAAAAAAAGTTATATCATTATGTTGTAGAAAAACCTTCTTTGAGTGACTGTTACATGATTCTCAACTAGCATGTGAAAATATTAGCAGCTCATTATCAAATACTTTTAAAGGCAAACCCCATATATGTGCTTCTTGGGGGCGAGATACTGGTCATGTGCAGGTATAAATGGCCTCTATGGAATTATAATTAAAATTTGTCAAAAGGATCATAATCTTCCTTGTTTTAGCATATTGTTGAATTGACATGTAGAAGTAAATCATGTACTGCAGAGTAATTTAAGATGTTTAGACTCATATTTAATGTTATCTTAGTGAAGCATTCATGGTTCATGAATTCAACCTAGCAAATCCATTTCACTAAATAAAACATGTGTAAGGAAAAAACATATAGTTTTAGTCGAGAAGCTACATTCTTAACAGTTAAATTATGATTAAATATGTACCTAAATTCGCCAAACCAACCTAATGTTCCATACCGGATCAAGAGCAATCAACATAACTTGTTAAGTAAAATGTTAAAACTACATAACAAAAGACTAAAGTGACTAAAAAAATAAAGCTAATCAGCCGCGTACTGTCCACATATATTTTCTTTAAATCTTGTTGGAGATGTAATTTTGACTGTGTATGGATTAGTGTAGCAATTAAGCATTTGTTTTTTCTTTCTTCTTTATTTGTTTATAAGAATGGCTTCCACATTAAAGACTATTATCAAGTAGAAAAACAACAATAAATATACATGCTGGCTGCTGCTAGAAGAAACTCAAGAGGATGAAAATCCATTAATCAAATATGCCTTTCATGAGACTTGAACTCTTGTAAAAGCTTTCATAGAATCACACACCATGTAGGATGTAGCTAAGAGAGAAAAAAATGCAAGAATTTACCTTATTAGCAAACACAAGCATCCACACAGCCCGTGAGAAAACGTTCATCATAGAGCGGGCATAGACTATCACATCGCCGAGAAGCATAGAAAACTCACTCACTACTGTGTTTAAAACTCATTGTTATGTTTAAAACTACATAACAATTTGGCCATCGGTGAATGTTATTTTGACTGCAACATTTTATGCCACTTTAATTCTTAAGGTGAAACTACCATAACCTTGAGCTAAAACATAACATGGAATAGTTGTACAAGCATTAGGTGAAATAGGCCCCAGATCATATCTCAGTAAATAAAAACACACTAACATAACCGCTAAGGTTAGAATGTCTGCGTTCAAAGTGATTACTTCTGTTTAAAATGGGCAATTCGGGTTATGATGTATCTCTGATGAGTCATATACAGGTATATAGAAAGATAGCTAAGAAATATACGGGTCTTAAAGGGTTGAACAAATTAAGCCACCTAAATGATTCCACCAAACCTAACCTTAAAACTCTTTAACAACAGTATGAACTTCAACAAATGAGTACAATGCGTTTCAAAACAATTAACATTTAGTTAGAGTTCCTTTGCGTACATCTGTATTATAAAACAAGCATAATTTTTTTAAAAAAACCTTTATAAATTTTATAACAGAGTAAATCTAAAGCATGATATTTGTCAACAACAAACAATTTAAAGCAAAATAAATAAATATTTTTGAACAGGATAGATCATCAGACTTTGAAACCCTAAATAAAACAAAAGACCCCGATTTTGAACCGATGGAACATTAGTTAGTAACGAAAGCCCCAAAAAAACAGATCGATCATCAGACTTTAAAACCCTAAAAAACGAAAACAAAAGACCACGATTGTTCATAATAATCGATAAAAACAAAAATCGAAAGCCAACTTACATCACGTAGATCATCAGAAGAACAATTGAAGAAGAATCGCTGCTGAAGAAACGTTAAAGAAGAATCGCTGATGAAGAAAAGTCAAGAGGATATTGGACAGATCAAGAAAATGCAGAAGGTAGGCGACATAAACATAAAATATGAAAAGACATCAGTGCCCCGTGTAATTTTCTTAAAAAAACTCGTTAAGTTCGGCAATCCATCTCAGCGCTTAATTTAATTAATCCAACGGTGATTAAAGCTGTCTATGCCCTTGTCAGGGTTTCACGTAGTTTCAGCAGTAGCTGTTGGTAAATCGTTAGTCTTTTTATTATTTATGTTATTAGTATAATGAGTCGAACATATAGTTTATGGGCCGGAGGCCAAGTCATTGGGTTGTAATTAATACGGGAACCCAACCCGTTAGAATAAAGTCCGAAACAATGTCTAGATTGTTTGGATAGGCAGTTTCTGTTAGGGCTGTTAGACAAGTATGACAGTTAGGAGGTTAACTCCTAACGGAGTCAGTTAGTTCCGTTAAGTGTGTCGAATAAATAGGGGCTGGATTTATCTGTATCATTATCACGTTCATAATAGAAAATCAGTTTCCTATTTTCTCTTTTTCCATACGTACACACACACAAACACAGATTCACGTAATCAAGTTTTTCATTCCAGTATTTCAATCATGCTGTCAAAATTAAAGCAGCGTATGAAGATGGATGATCAGACCTGTGATCATCAAGGAATTAACAGTTGCATTAGAGCAAGGGGCGATCCAGGGAGGGCAGACTGGGCAATGTTTTGGCGTTCAGGGGCTGTTCTTAGCGAAGGGACAGACCAGTCTCCATCATCATCATCGATTGCAGTGAAAGGGGGAGTGAATCCTCGCGTGAAGGTTGATTTGAAGGGCAGTAACCATGTTGACCAGACCGATGCAAGAGGCAAGGGGGTGACAGTGGGTCTTTCGAGATTGAATCTGCAAAATAGGGTTGCAGATAAGGGCAAGTCGGTAATGGTGGATGAGGGGCAGAGTGGAACCAAGGCCAGACGGGCAAGGGGTTCAAGAAAGAAGGGTGCACGGGCAAGGAGAAGTCAGAAAACTCAGAAGGGAGTGGCTACTTGTTACGTGTGTGATGACGTCGGGCATTGCGCGCTAGTTTGTCCATGTAAGTATTTAGATATACCAAAATCTGTCAAGGAAGTGGAGTTTTTGGTACATGGGACCGATGGTGGTCCTTGGAATGAGATGTGATACGTAGATACTCGTTTGAAACATCACATGTGTGGAAACAAAGCGATGTTTAGCAGATTTAAAAGCACTTTCGGAGTGGATACAATCGAAGGGGAAAATGATTTCATGTTTATACATGGAATCGGTGAGATAAAGATGATCGTGGAAAACTCGATTCGCACGATTCAATGTGTGTATTATGTACCCAAACACACAAAGAATTCCCTTAGTTTGGATCAATTAACACATCAAGGTTTGGAGGTTGTATTCGATGGAGAACGTTGTTACATCGAAAGAATAATTAAAAGAAAGATGAAGTATGAAGAACCCATCAACATGGGTGCCTTGGTGGATGTCGAAGAAGCCTATTTGGAGAGGTATTTCGAAAGGTTAACCGAAAAGATGGAGTATGAACGAGAGAGGGATGCACTCGAAGCATATCTACATGGTTGGTATGATGGACGTGAACAAGAACAAGAGGATGAGACTCTTAACATCATCGTTGAAGGGGGTGATGAAAATGATGTAGATTCGGGTGTGATACAAGGAGAACGTGGTGACTTCTTTGTTAAGGAGAAGCAAGCGATTCAAGAATATCTATCACTAATTAAAAGGGAACCACACATGATACATGATTTGCAAAGACAAGACATATGGAATAGGATCAACTACGAGCCCACTACATTGACCGGTGAGTCTATTGTTTTAATTAATGATCAGAATGTGAATAGTTGTATCAATTTCATAGAACTTTTGAAGGTTCATGATTTATTCATGAAACACAAGTTTGCCTTTCATACGGAGTTTGAAAATTTGGTGGAATGGTTCGTTAAAGATTACCTTAGAATCCTAAGGAACAAGTCTTTTCCACCAACTTTATCGGATGGGAGTAGGATAGATATCCTTAATCTTTACTTGGCGGTACAAAGAGAAGGAGGGTACGAGATGGTATGCCAAGATAAAGCATGGAACAAAGTTG
>JBCNJP010000024.1:18989580-19032080 GCA_039602395.1 Deinandra increscens subsp. villosa | reverse complement strand
ATAACTAGTGGCTTAAAATGGTTCTTAAAAGTTATCTCAAAAAATTAGTTCTCAAATGATCCTCTCCCTATATATATATATGGAGATGATCATTTAAGAACCAATTTGATTTGAGAACTAAAAAGAACTAATTAGAGCCACAAGTTTATTTACATGTATCCCCCTCCCATGAATTGTAGTGGCCCCCCTTGAAATTTGTGGTTGAGAATTAGTTCTCAAAAGTTCTCAAAACAAAAAGTTCTCATTTGAACCTAACCATATATATATAGGTAAAAGATCCGTGTAGACCCCTTATTTTTTGTAGACCCCGTAGACCCCTTATAAAACTCAATAAAACTCATTAAAACTCACTAAAAATAAAACTCAGTTTGTTAATTTAGTTTTTTTTATTTGCGATAAGCTTTTAAGAACAAAAAAAGACAATTAAAAAAAAAGAAAAACGAAAAACATTAAAAATTGAACATTTTAAGACAATGAGTTTTAAAAATCAATGTGTTTAAAACTCAATAAACTCAATAAAACTCAATGTTGCGTTTAAAACTCATTATTTTAAAACTCATCGTCTTAAAATGTTCGATTTTTAATGTTTTTTATTTATTTTTTTGTTTCTTAAAAGCTTATCGTAATAAAAAAAACCAAATTTACAACACTGAGTTTTATTTTTATTGAGTTTTATAGGGGTCTACGGGGTCTACAAAATTTAAGGGGTCTACACGAACCCTTCCCTATATATATATATATATATATATATATATATATATATATATATATATATATATAAAGAGAGGATCGTTTGAGAACCAATTTGATTTGAGAACTAATTTGAGCCACATGTTTATTACATGTATCTCCCCTCCAATGAATTGTAGTGCCCCCCCCCCCCCCTGAAATTTGTGGTTAAGATTCAGTTCTCAAAAGTTCTTAAAATAAAAAGTTCTCATTTGAACCTAACCCTATATATATATATATTATTGTATATACAGTTGATAAATTCTAGATTGTTTTTTATTAAATTCTTGATGTTTTTTAAATAAACAAATTGGTTAAACAAATGTTATAAACTAGAGATCGACCGCGCGTTGCTGCGGTTTCTAGAAAAATTTCAAAAAAAACTGAATAAAATATATAAAATATTATAAGTGTTATATAAAGTTATATAAACATGAATTTAAAACCAAATCACATACATCTGTATGTGTTTTTCATAAAAAAAAAATCTACACTTTATCTAACCAAGAAAATGAAGCTATGTTTCAGCAAAAGAAGTTTGCAAATTTCTTCCTAAACTTACATGTCAATACAAATGATATACTTTTTTTTTTGAACACCAGCAAGGAGCTGGGAGTACACAGTCACAAAATTAGGAAAATAAAAAAGCAACATCCAAGGCAAAACAAAAAATGAGCACCACAAGAAACAAAATAAAAATACCAACCATGAGTAATCTAACTAAAGCATAAAACCCAGGATCCACATCTTGAAATCTGGACTTCCAGAATCTCCACCAAAGTAAAACACCATTTCCCCCCAAGTCTCTTGAAATACTATACTATTGTTCTAATGAAACTCTAATTCCATCTTTAAATATTTTCAGCAAGTTAACCACACACTGTGTTTTCTAATAAAATTTTATTGGAAGTTATCTTACCTAGAAATAAAGTCAAAACTCAGAACTTGATAAGGGTACCGAGTTTTACCTTGAAGTCTTCCCGAAACACACTTCTACAGAATCATATAAACCAAAGATAAGGCTATAAAATTGGAATGAAAAGTCCCCGTTCATAAAACCAATATGTTCAACCTGCTAAGAACACCAGAGATGCTTAAGCAAGGTAACTAAACTCATCGTTCTCTACATGTCTCTCACATCCACAAATGCAAGCCTAAATGATAGAAATGGGAAACTGCATAAAAATTTTCAGAAATTGTCAGCTAGCATGTATAGCTGTATTTCAGTCCTGCATGAGCGTATTTTACAACCTTGTATAAGCATATCTCACAGCCATGTATCGATGTCTTTGAATCGGCATGACATGACCCACTACCTGACCCATCCATTTAGGCTTTAGCAAAAACCAAGAATAATGCCTAAAGATATATGATCTGGACAATTAGTAATGAAGCAAAAGCTCCCTATATATATAGTCAAGACATCAATGTCTTGATTAAATATTTAATTTAATACGAATCAACAAAAAAATTTAGTCCACCTTAATCACCTTCCCTAAGACCCAAAACCCACCCATGTGACACAAAAAAAAATACATATAAAACAACAATAATGGTCTCACCTGAATAATATCAAGGGGTTACACTGATTGTATCCGAATGAAAAGATGTAGATGAACATACCTTTCTTATCCAGTCATCTGCTTGTTGTCTTGCACCCATATCCATGTTCCCGTTTCTTTGAAACTAATCCATTCGTGCAAGCGACCAAGTCTAGAATCTAGATCCTACAAGAAGAATTAAGAGGCAGTAAGCCTGTATATACATGTGACAAAATGGGCAGCCTTACAAGTTACTACGGTAATGAAAAACAACACAAAATAATATTTATGATCACAGGCAAGAGTTATAGATTTGCTATGTGAGTTCAAACGATGTCACCTCGCATGAAGAACTTTGTGCCTCTGATTGCTTGAGGTGATGGGTGTACAGGCATAGCATCAGCAATTGACTTCAAGCTGATAAAAACCAAGAATAACCAAAGGTAACATGAGAAAAACTGACACAATTGGCACACAACCTCTGTTTCTCTTTCTGTTTCCGAGTGCTTTTCATAGAATGACATCAATAAAAAGAATTGAAACGAAATAGAAAGAAATCAATTATTCACACAAAGAATTGCAAATGATTTACCTCAACCTTGAACTTGAGAAAACCAAAATCGAGGGCATGTTATTCTTCACTGCAAAAAGAGATAGGCGAAAATTAGTGCATATATAGATCTTTTAAGTTTCATGCTTATAAGCAGAAGCAAATAATCAGGTTTATTAAAAAGAGTTTATTTATCCCCCAAGGGGTGGGTAAACCTGTAATCTAAAACCACAAAATAATGACTTAAGTACATACATAAGCAACACATCTCTAATGAATTAAGTACATGCAGGTCATACACATACATACAAACTCAAAATAATTGAAATAAATGAATTTTTTACCATAAAAGAATTTGACACTCCCCTTTTTACAGATATTTATTTTATTGATCAGTAATAATAATGTAATAAATTTTAATTTTAATGTAGTATACACAATAATCATCATTTCTTTTTCTAAACACTTACAAAAAGTGGTATAGATCTTTCTGCTTCTTTAGCCATCGTAGTACTTATATATAGATTGCATTTCTTATAGCATTATAGATGCACCCTTACAACAGAAGTTCAAAATATGGGCTTCATGGTGTGAGCCTGTCTATCTTCGTTTTATTTTGATCTCTTTGGGTTGTCCGTGCGCTCATCTATTTCATAAGTAAAGAGTTATACTGCATAAAGATGATGCAAAACGGATCAGAAGCATGTTCATTATGCTAACTGACTGCAACAGGGCTGCAGTCAATTGCACTTCCATTTCTCATCAAACAAAAGGCAATCATGAATTTGGGCGAGTACTGATGTGAAAGATAATTTGCAATGCATAACTTAATCAAACCATTAAGCAACTACATTCTAATCGTGATCACGATCACATTAACATGTTTAGAAAAGATTTCTCACATCATGTAGTTGAAAAGGAAACACCTGAAAACTGATTAGATTAGCTGGTAGTAAAAGTAAATATAAATAAATAACACCAACCGGAGGCACATACTCACAAATAACAAAGCCAAACTTACATTAGCCAATCTGACGGGACAAAACTTAGGCTTCCCTCCTCTTCCATACTTGAGCAAGTAAGCCCCCTTTTTCCTTTTTAAGAACAGTAATAGCCTGTGGAGATAAAGAATGGCATTAAGATAAACAGAATTCACCACATTTTCTGCTAGAAAGAAAGACGATAAAACATGTTTTTAAACAACCACCATAGACGATAGCAACCACTTTACCAAAATGTCTGATTTTGTTTTAAAATCAGTTTCCTCATTCTAGTATATATCTAAAAGTCCATTTTGATTCCGAGAGGTCATCTGTATGGACGTTGATGGAATATTAGTTACATTAAGTTAAAATAATGATGTTAATGATGTTTTCTTACATTGATGTAATTAAATGGATGATTAGTCTAATACTAATTTGTGGATCAAACCTTTTACAGCCATAACATTCCATAGCTATCAAGGGTGTTGATCATTCACAGCTAATATGTTTTCCATAACTGGATTATCATCATTAACAAATAAAAGAAAGTCTTCTTTATTGAAATCTCAAAAATAATACATCATACGAACTATTAAAAATGCCAAAAACATCATATAGCATCCCCTTTATCAGTGGCCATACATTTGTCTTATTTTTTCATACATCAGGCACCCCTCACCCGCCTCTCAACTTCATTGTGTGATTAAAAATACGTCTAGGTAATGTCTCATTTTTTCCTCACTGGAAAAGAAGGAATTCTTATGTTCCATTTTCAAATTTACTATCCAGAGATTTTTTATGATCATTTATAAACTTTTATTCAATTATGAGTCTTATGACCATTACCATTTGGATGTAAGAAATTTATGAAGTCATTCACTACCTATTAAAAAGTTTTACCTCAAACACAAATGTGTGATTTGGTGAAACTTTAAGTGCATTTAAAGCCTTCAGGTAAGGATCAGAAAAGGTTTTGCTCTTGCACATTCCTCAGCTAGAACGATGACTTCAAAGAAATCTTGAAGTTTAAGCATTGAAATCAGCAACTCAGGATTTGATCTTGGAGCATTTGTAACAGCAGCCCGTTTCAGGCCAAGATCTTCTACCCATTTACATACGTTGTTCAGGCCGCCTATAGGTTCCAGCTGTAAAGTATTTAAAAAACTATACCATTAACAAATGTTTACCCAACAGATAATCTAAAAATGAAAATCAGTAGAATAAACCAAACGTGGGTGAGGTAAACCTCGAATTACCAACAGAAAAAGAAAAAAAAAGAAACTCAATTGTCATCATCATAGTAAGTTACATGTCAACAAAATTTAAATGTCAAAGCCCCTGAGTACTGTATATAGAGTAATACTGAGAATATGTTAAAAGTATAAGAAAATATTGAAGATTCAAATAAAAACTAACAAAAGTCACCAACCAAACCATCAAACCTGAACTCCATTAAAGATTTATCAAAATATATACCTGCAGCCTCAACTGCCTCTATCAAACATATCAATTAGATGACTCTTAACTTTTTGAATACTCAATTGATAGCGTTAGCCAAGATTCCAGCATACCCAAGGGGAGTTTTATGGCTTATTTAAAAAAAAGGGAAGTAGTTATCACTATTTGTGTTCAATTCTTAGATAGTTATTGAAATAAATTTGGTCAAAGCCTTAAACAACCTGTTTGAAGAAGAGTAACATTAACCTCTATAAAATATAGGAACATGAAAGCTGGGACCAATATGATATTATCATCATGTGCATGAACTATTTGATGTGAATTCAGTCAAGAATCGGGCATACCTAAGGGCATATAACAATAAAAGAAAACCGACAACCGGGAAAGATATATACCTCTTATCGGAGGATGTTCAAGAATGAATTTTAAAACAAAAGCAGCACATACTATTATAGTATAACACACTTTTGAATCAAATTATTCAGAATGCTAAGGATTTGAGACTTTTAGGAAACACCCATATAGAGCTGCAACCATTGATATCTTGAAAGGGGCGTTCGGCTAGAAAGTTGGATCATGAGGAGGCGTGAGATGCCATAAAAAATCAATCCACAACATAACACCAGGAAACACCCATATCATACTCGATTTTGCACACCTCAATAGGATTTGCACTGGTTTCAAGTTCAAACTTTTCAAATGGAATCACCTTCATTGAATGTAATCTAATTTAAAAAGATGAAGTGTACCGATAAAGCCGGTGTAAATAAAAGAATAAGAAAATTATAAAGATAAAACTTTATATATTACATGAGAAGAATCTTTAGCAGTGAGGTGACGTTGAAAATATGGATAAAAGCATAGCAAGTTTCAGGTTTTGTAAAAATTTGCATAAGGGAAGCCTATATATCCACCTAACATCTCATAACTGTTAATCTGTTAATAAATTTCCTCTCCATTCTTGAATACCATAGAACATGAAGAAGAAGTATCATATCCAATAGGAAGTTTCCTTCTTATTCATAGAAAAAGTAAAAATTAACTGCTGTATATATAGTGTTATATTTTGGCTTTTAATTTATGGAAAGGGAGAACTATTCACCTAACACCTTATAACTGTTACTTTGTTTCCTCTCCATTCTTGAAAAACACAAAACTGTTGAACAAAAATAATTTTATGAAGGAGAATTAAAACATATTTTTTTATAGTTATATACTTAAAACTGAGGTACACATATAAAGACATTTTCTTAATGGATTATTGAAGATAGGCAAGGTTGTTTTGTTCTTACCCAATTATTATTTATGTTTCACACGTCTTTGCTGTCTTGGAACCAAATGGGTTTATTATACCTAGTAATATTAAAGTAAGAGCATAATCATGTATTATAGGTCCTAACTCCTAATCTATTTCTTCCTCTCTTTTCTGATCTACCAAAATTAAAACTATTTATTTTCCATTTACCAAAATCATGTATTATAGTATTTAGATTTAGATGTTTAATAATCATTCTCCTTCTTAGATTACCAAACATCTGCTGCTAATTTCCTAGAAACACCCAATAAACTTCCAAACCCCTTAATTCAGTATTTCATTCCAGAACCGGATCTTAAATAACTGATGACGACGGGTAATTTTTACTTTAACTAATAGAGCAGCATATTGTATAGGCAACTTTTGCCAAACAAACTCAGGCCATATCTAGAAACCGGTATTTGGAAATGAACCAAGAACAGTCGATCATACCTACTGATATTAAATAAAAGGAAAACTTTTCTTGGTTGTAGAATGGGAAGTAAAAGGTGTCTAGGGGACGGCGGAATAACAATTATGAGATACCAAGAACATCAATTTAACTTCAGTTGCTCCAAAATAGCAAACCTTTTAATCAATTTCATGAACTAATCGAACAAAAGAAGGCAGAGACAGCAAGTACCTGGGCCGTGGAAACGTGGCGGAAGATCGATCCCTGCGACAGAAAGAAGCAACCCTAGAAAGCATCAAGAAGAAGAAAGATTATGGCGGTCGAAGTATTTGGAAGCAATATGTGTAGTCAACTAATTAACAAAGTTGAAGCGATTCGCTAGATCAAATACAATCAAAAGGGGAAAAAGGGCTTTTTGCATGTCCTCGGAAATTCTCCCAATTTGTGTCCTTAATCAGAGAGGGAGGGATGGAGACCAGGTCGGTGGTTGACGGAGAAAGTCGTCTTCAACGACGCTGCTGCCAATCGGTCGTCGTCGGAGGAGCATCTGGAGAGCAATCGTCGGTGGAGGGTTTGCCGATGAGAGATGCGATGAAATAGGGTGAGATATATAATTATAAATATTTAAATCAAAGGAGGCACGAAACCATAAGTTTCGTTCTCCTTTGTATATATATACAATAATTGGGTTTAAAATTATTTTTTTCCCTCTGTCGCGTTTTTCCGCCCAGTCGCCGCCGGCGACCTTCACTCGCCGGAAAATAGCCCAAACTCCATTTAATCATCTCTTTCTTCTCGTTTTTTTTATCATAAACGTTCCATTCAATGATTTAATCGTCATGGCTATACCAAAACCGCCGATTAATGCTCATTTATACCGAATCAATGATGACAAACATCGAAACCGTTTGGTGATTTAACACCCGAATTAACTCATTTTTATTGTTTTAAGACCTCTATAAATCACTCTCTAACAATCCTTAATCGATTGCGCATATAAATACATAGAAAAACCACCAAAAATTTCTCCCGTTTGTGATTCCCGCTATCGTCACCGCCGAGCTCCGGCGAACCTACCGTTTTCGTTTCTCCGACCGCTTCGAGGTTAGTCCTTAAATCCGTTTAGACGTTCAATTTCATGGTTTTAGTTCTAGGGTTTTCGAGTGAACCTTTTGGGGAAGAAGGTGAATGACAGATAAGGGTTTTAAATTTTCCGAGTGGATTGAAAAACAGAAAGCGTCGTAGCTCGGTTGGTCAGCCCTTGTGCTCGAGAACAAAAGGTCGCGGGTTCGACCCGACCACCCCTCGCCCTAAACCGTTTTTTTTTTTGCCATTTTTTTTCATTTTAATCCACAAAATCATTTAAAAACAGCATAATTTTTCCACAAAATTCTAACTCTTAAACTTTATAACTCCATGTTCATGTCATAAAATTTATAAAAAATTGTTACAAATGATTATATAGTGGTCCTCACCTGAAATTAGTGGTTGAGATTTGTTTCTCAAAAGTTCTTAAAACAAAAAGTTCCCATTTGAACCTAACACTATATATATATATATATATATATATATATATATATATATATATATATAGGGAAGGGTTCCGTGTAGACCCCTTAAATCTTGTAGACCCCGTAGACCCCTATAAAACTCAATAAAAATAAAACTCAGTGTTGTAAATTTGGTTTTTTTTATTACGATAAGCTTTTAAGAACCAAAAAAATAAATTAATAAATTAAAAAAAACAAAAAACATTAAAAATCGAACATTTTAAGACATTGAGTTTTAAAATAATGAGTTTTAAACGCAACACTGAGTTTTATTGAGTTTATTGAGTTTTAAACTCATTGATTTTTAAAACTCATTGTCTTAAAATGTTCAATTTTTAATGTTTTTTGTTTTTCTTTTTTTTAATTGTCTTTTTTTGTTCTTAAAAGCTTATCGCAAATAAAAAAACTAAATTAACAAAACTGAGTTTTATTTTTAGTGAGTTTTAATGAGTTTTATTGAGTTTTATAAGGGGTCTACGGGGTCTACAAAAAATAAGGGGTCTACACGGATCTTTTACCTATATATATATATATAACAAGATGTTGCGATTTGCCGCACTTCGCGGCGGGCTCTTTTGACACTATTTTTTAGAAGTTGTTATGACTCTATTTTAACGCATGTTGCGATTCGTGCATTACGACGGATGTTGTTCGATTGTGTGTTTTCTAATCTCGGATATGTTGTTGTGGGAGGTGAAGACTTATCTCCTTAACACAACTAATTGCAGGCTATCTTCTAAACTAATGGTTTCTAAACTTTAGCCTCTTTGTTGTTTTATTCCAATACTATAAAGGATATTATAATGAAGTATGTAAAATCAACTTGTAAAGACCCGATGACATTTTTTCTTGTAATAACAACCTAAAAGAAAATCCTTTCAAATTCAACAAAGATCTAAATGGGTCAAATAATATACAATTAGGTAAACTATTCCTTTAGAAAATAACATACAGTTAGGTAAAATAACATGTTATTTTTCGTTGTATTAAGGAGGGCTACACATATTTTTAACACGAGCCCAGTTTTAAAAAGTTGACATCTTGGGTGGTTATTGAAGGCAAAATGTTGCCCACAATGTAAACATGAAAAAAGACATACAACTTCTTATGATAATCACTCCTTTACCATATTTGTTAGAGCATATCCTTATGCTAACGTGTGTCTCGTGTATTGTATCTTATCTAGAGCATCTTTGTGAGTCTTAGTGGTAACATACTAATGTCGGCGTACCAAATGGTCCGCAACTTATTTGGTACGGGCGTACCAAATGGTACGCTAGTGGTCTGTCAGTTAGTATGTGACTACTATAAATAGTTCGTTAGAGAGAGAGCTAGATAGAAGTTCTGTCATTCTACATCTACTAAGCGTGTGTAACTGAGTGTGTAACTCTCACTCTCTAGACTCTGTGTAATCCTCTTTATGAATCAATAAAGCGAAGCTTTATTTACTTCTTGTTTCTTATCCGATTACCTAATCATGCAGTAGTAAGATCGTACAGTGGTTTTTCAAGTGGTATAAGAGCAATTGGTTGCTCTACTGCTGTGATTTTGGTAAATTTTTTAATTCTAGAGTGAGAAAGTTTGGGTTTTCTTCATTTTTCAACAAATTTCCGCAATTCCGAGTGTTTCAACGATGGAAAATGATTTCTGAGTGTTTCAGAAGTATTTTCGCACATTTCTGAAGCAAATTCCAGTCGAAAACATCAAAATTCGCGAAAATCAGTCGAATTTCTGCTTGGTCCGCATCAAGAACTGTTGGTCCGCCGGTGGTCCGCACGGCTATCTTCAAACAGAATCTGGTCCGCTCAACTTGGTCCGGAAGACAATCTTCATCATTTGGTCCGCGACGGTTATCGTCGTACCATTTGATCCGCCGTAGCATTTGGTCCGCCGTACAAAATTTGGTCCGCAGGAGATACCTGGTCCGTGTTTGGTCCGCTGGTACAAATCTGGTCCGCTGGGATTATCTGGTCCGCTACTGGTCCGCAGGTTCATTTGGTCCGCTGGCAGTTTTTTTTAAAGTGTCATAACTTTTGCATCGGAAATCGTTACAAGAGCCATAAGTACTCAAATCGATCGTCTCGACGAGCTCTACATTGTTCGTTCAAAGTTGATTGGCAAAATCAAATATTAACACATTCGTTTTTCAGGTTGAAGTTATTGCATTCGGTATTGTAATTTCAAGATGAGCAATTTTCAAGCATTTTCAGCTATTCAAACCTCGATGCAAGCCATGATGAACTATGATAATGAAATTGGAACAACCCAGAAAGTTCCTAAATTACTTCGTTTAGAAGATTATCATAGCTGGAAGAAAAGATTTGAGTCTTACATTTACTCACAAGATGTTGATTGTTGGATTCCGATTGAAACACAATATGAGTATCCGTTGATTGCTAATACATTACCAAAGTCGATAAGTGATTTTGAGCCTGAAGAAAAGAAAGTTTTTGCAAGAGAAAAGAAAACTTATAGTTTTCTCACGATGGCATTACCTAAAGATTTGATGCATCAGTTTAAGAATTTTCCAACTTCGAAACAATTATGGGATGCTATTAAGGAAAGATGTGAGGGTAATGATCAGTATAAGAATACTCGAAAGAAAGTTTTGAAGAAAGAGTTTGATAATTTCGGGCTTTGTGAGAATGAGAAGATCACAGATTTGATTGCAAGGATTTCACATTTGATCAATGAACTTGATATTGTAGGTGTGAAGAAAGAAGATGATGAATTAAAGGAGAAATTTCTGGAAGCTTTACCCGAAAAGTGGGAGAATTTTGTGATGATGTTGTCTAATGATCCAAACAACTCAGGTTGGACATTCAATCAGTTAATAAGCAAATTACAAGCTCGAGAAATGGAATTACTTGTGAAAAAGTCAGAAACTCCATATGTTCAGAATCCTGAAATATATTTTGGAGATAATTCTGCTACTGTTCATGCTAAAATAAAGTCACATTCTATTTCAAAAAGTAATCCACCAGTAACAGCTTTTCTTGCTGGAAAGTCTGAAAACACTGGTTATTTCTTCGGGTTGCAGTTTTACTATTCCTGATAGATCAACAAGCAAATCTACTTCTAATCAAGTAACTAAAGATCTAGTTGCTTTGTTATGTGAATTCATATCATCTTCGTCTGGATCCATATTTAGTCAAATTGGAAATTCTGGTTTGGTTCCGGAGGATCTAAACCAGATGGATGAGGATCAGCTAAATAAATTGGATTTGGATTGGCAGTTGGCTATGACTGTTGAAAAAGGAAGACGGTTTATGGGCAAACATGGCAAGAATTCTATTATGGGAGGAGCCATACTGGGTTTAGATAAGTCCAAACTGAAATGTTACAAATGTTCTAAATTAGGACATTTTGCTCGAGAATGCAAGCAATCTGCTTCTAAACCAAGTAATTCGGATAATCATGATCACAATAAAGAGGCAAAAGCACTAGTGATTGAGGGAGGTTATGATTGGGCTACAGATTTTCCAGATGAATCAGCATTTTTTGTCCACTCTTCAGAAAGTTATGGATTAGTGGCTAATATTGAGGTTGAATCGAGTGGATTTGAATCTAGGACAAATACATCTGAAACAAGTGATTCTGAAGTTAGTGGATATGAGTCAACTTGTGAATTTTGTGCTCAAAAAGACAGAAAGATTCGAGAATTGATTTCTGAAAAGGAAAGGTTGGTTGTTGAATATGAGAAGAAAGAGGAAGAGATGGAAGATTACAAAAGAAAGTGTGCTAACTTCTGATGAAATTTTCAAAGCTAATGTCATATTGGAAAAAGAAAAGAAGGTGTTGATAGATGAGGTTTTAGAGCTAAAAGCACAATTGGAAGAGATGGTTAGTGTCAATAACGAACAGATCGTGAAGTTACAACATGAAAATGCTGAGTTAGTTACAAAAGTTGAAAAGTGGGAATTCGAAGCAAAGGATGTTGTTGGAGATTTTGATGCATTATATAAGAAATCAAAAGCACGAGTGGAATCGCTTCTGGTTACTAATTTTGAACTTCAGAAAGCTTATGATGAAATTTTGGTTTCGAATAATGATTATCAAGTCCTCCAGTCAAACTTCCAAGACAAAGTCACTGATTTGACAAAAGAAAACAGATTGTTGACAAGAAATGTAGAGATTTATCAAGGAAAGGTGGAAATTTCACACAAGAGATGTTTGCTGCTCATGATAAAGTGAGAAGAGAAAAGTCTTTGTCTAACAGAGTTTCCGAACAGTTGATACAATCAGAAAAGGCTTTGGGTGAAGCTCAGAAAAGAATATCATATCTAAACGTTCAATGTCTGGATTTGAATCGTCAACTAATTAATTTGAAGAATTCACATTCGTTCACAAGTTATTTGTGCAATGATGAGAATTTCAAAAGAGTGTTTGGCGGTGAAGAATTCAATCAGTTACCACCTACATTGGTTCAAACTTATCCTTTGGCTGATGTCAACTCTTCTAAAGTAACTGGTGATTATTCTGAGTTTGCTACTGCGAAGTCTGATCTGAAAATTTCAAAGAAGTCAGAGGAGAAAGTGGAAAATGAGGAGAGTTTGGTTGATAAATTCACAACAAAGTTTGTTACTGGTGGATTGATTTCAGAAGAGGGAGTTGGTTCTGTTGGCAAACAAGTGGAAAAGGATGAAAAGCAGGTGCATGAAGACCAAGCTGCTGCTAAGCTGGTGGAAGCTAACAAGTTGAAGGATATTAAAGCGTCATTTAATCAAGCTGCTAAAGCGGGTTCTTCTAGTTCTCAAATTGATTTATCAAAGCTACCGGGTTACAAACAGTCAGGTTTAGGTAGTGAAGGAAAGAAGTTTGACAAGAATGTCAAGAAGAATATGCCCAGGAAAGTTCCAAAGGAAAAGAAAGACACAAGCTTGGAACAAATCTATTATTTGGCTCAGGTGTTCATGTCTACAATGGAAAAAGGATTTGGAGGGAAGCTTCAGAAGAAGGTTTCGTCTGACAGTTCGTCTCGAGATGCTCACAAAGTTAAGGATTGTTCATCATCTGGATCAAATTCTACTCCTCGAAGTCCTACTTCTAAATGGGTTCATTCCAATCGTTTTCAGGTTTTTGATAGTGATTTTTTTAATAATTTTGAGTCTGATGATAGGTATCATGCATTTCAGGTCAAACAACAATCTGAACGATCCTATCATTTGTGCTATCAGTGTCGCCAAAAGGGACACATGGCAAAGGATTGCCCTGAAATGGCAAAAAGATCATTTTCAAACAAAAAATCTAAAAAGAAACAATTTTTCAAATTTGATTCCCGTGTTGATGGTTCATCACATGATGATGATTCAGTTAAAAATGAAAAGGCTAAAATGCAGTGGCGACCTAAGATGATCAGCAAGGCTGCAAATGATTTTGTGGAAGACACCGGTCGACCAGACGCTGTGTGCTTCGGGTCATTTGAAGTCTAATTTTTAAATCCAGTGTGTAGGTTACTTCAAGAAGACCTGTTGGTGATTGAGAAGTTCTAGTTTCAAGCAGTTACTAATAGTAGAGTTTCCTGCTTAACTTAAATTGAATGATCCATATTTCAACCTGAAAGGTTTTTTTTTGAAAGCTTAAACTGAAATGGTATCAGTATCGATTGGTCAATTTTCTCTCTTCTTACATTCCGTATGTAGTTTAGGCGGAGAATATTGAAAAACCAAAAATAGCGTCTTTGTGTTTTTGTTTGTGTTAAAATGAAAAAAAAAATAGCGTTTTCATTTTAAAGGAGGAGAAAATGGAAAAACACAAAAACGTTGAAAAATAAGAAATTGTATCTAACATATTTGGGAAATAATGGTACATTGGCTTACGTGTCTGGCTCATGGATAAATTAGATGAAAAAGCCATAAGATCATTGTTCGATGTGCTTGGTAGGCTCGGCATTAAATCAGAAAGTATTCAGATGTGATAAACGTTAAAATACTAATGCTTGACCAAGTGGACAACATCTTGATGCGTATCTCAAGATATCAAGGAAAAGATATGTGAAATAGAAAATGAGAAGTCACTGTGTATACATGTGTTCATTTTGCAAAGATTTAAACTTGTTTGATTTTCTTTATTTTGTCAAACGATCGAACTTTCTTTACGTATCGAAAGATCGACCTGATCGTTGTTCGTTTGACATTCTGCTTTATTTTCTTTGGTGTTTCGTATAACTCATCAGACTTTCTCTGCGTGTACGGGAGTACCGACCTGACTGTTGTTGAGTTATACAATTTCAACTTGTTTTATTTTTTTTTATTTTGTTAAATCTGAGGCCTTATCTGCGTATCGAAAGATCGACCTTAAGGTAGACGATTTAACGTTCTTATTTCTTTTTGCATGGAACACAGTTGACTGATTCATGAATACAATCATTATGTGATTAAATCACAAATGAAATCACAAAGTGTGATATAAAAGCAAAGACATATCTGAGTATGTCTGATAGTGTGGGGTACACTGGTTAAAGCAAACTTAATCAATACAATAACATGTCCAGATGATATGAGTATGATTGTGCCTGAGTTTATGATGGACAAATTATACCAGTAATCGACATGACTTGTGTGCTGAAATAATTGAAATTGAAGTGTAGTTCAGCATGTCATGACCAATATGATCCCAAGTTGTGATCTTTCTCACAAAAGACAAAAATAGTGTGTGATTAAGTATTTCATTTCTGTATTGCATTTATGGTTTGTATCTGAAAAATCCAAAAAGATTTTAGGTGTGTTTTAGCATAAACTTAGAAAAAATCAAAAAGATTTTTGGTGTGTTTGATATAAAATTTCAAAAAGCCAAAAAGATTTTGTTTCTTATTTGTTTTCGATCGATCGATACATGATACGAAATCAAAATTTCAAATCTATATCTTGGATTAGTTCTGCGCCATGATTAAATTAATTTTCAAAAGAAAAAGAAAGTCGCGTTTCTGTCTTCTGAAATTGCAGGTTTCTGTGTGACAAGACTCAAGCATGGTGAAAGGGGGAGTATGTTATATCTTTCACAAGTGGGTCTTGAAGTTCAGCCATGCAAACTCTATTTCTGACAAGATTTCAAGTTAAAGATCGAGCGCAGAAATGCTGAAGATTGAAGACTGAAAGTTTGTTAGATAGATAGATAGCTAGATACACTACACGTTAAGGGGGGTTTGTTAGAGCATATCCCTATGCTAACGTGTGTCTCGTGTATTGTATCTTATCTAGAGCATCTTTGTGAGTCTTAGTGGTAACATACTAATGTCGGCGTACCAAATGGTCCGCAGCTTATTTGGTACGGGCGTACCAAATGGTACGCTGGTGGTCCGCCAGTTAGTATGTGACTACTATAAATAGTTCGTTAGAGAGAGAGCTAGATAGAAGTTCTGTCATTCTACATCTACTAAGTGTGTGTAACTGAGTGTGTAACTCTCTCTCTCTAGACTTTGTGTAATCCTCTTTGTGAATCAATAAAGCGAAGCTTTATTTACTTCTTGTTGCTTATCCGATTACCTAATCATGTAGTAGTAAGATCGTACAGTGGTTTTTTTCAAGATATTTAGTTCTTAAACTGGGTTGTTTATTAGCTAAATGTTATGTGGTAGCAGCCAAGACCAATTAAGCAACTAAGTTTAAACTTATATTCTTATGAGGCTATAAGATTCAAGACTGGAACACGAAAGGTGATGAAGAAACATCAATCACAAAAAAAACGTACCATTATGAGACTATAAGATTCAAGACTATAAGTTTAAACTTTAAAAGATCACCAAAGAACGTACCATCAATCACAAAAAAAAAGATTCAAGATTGGAACGCGAAAGGCGATGAAGTAGCAAATGGTCGCAATGAAACACAACAACTTGTTAAGATAGATGAATAGCTTCAAAGTTATTATGCATTACAGGGTAATAATTCTTGCTTTCACCCATGTCCAAAAGGTAAACAACAAACAAAATGCACCCAAAATACCAAATTTGATTACCAACATTGTTCAACTCTAGTCGGGTTGTTGAAAAACTTGAAGTTTATTATTATCCAATTCCATCTATCTTTTTACACTTCATAATGTTCAGAAGAGTAAGTAATTTGATTTGAATACATAAAAATGGCTATAAACATAAGATTTTAGTTATGAACTAATGTCTGATGATAATAAGGATTTCAACTATTCAGTAGCAACTTTATCGAACGAATTTATAAACCTAAGATCCAAGAATACTCCACACAAATAGTGGCTGTGCAGGAAAGAAATATATAAATGGATGAAAGATGACCACCGATCTATTGCTAAAATCTATAAATGGCTAATTATTTTGTGTTATGCTTAGTTTCTATCGCAAAAATAAACACTAAAAAAACAGAATGTTAAGTTGGAAGTCCCATAAGAAGCCTACCTTAAGTCAAACCCAACGTTGAACAGAAATCAATTGCCAAACCTGCAGAAAAAAAATTCAGGAGGAACAAAAGAAATAAAAAGGCTAGATAACATGGAGGCATTTATACAAAAACCTAGAGTGCAAACAAATATGACACACGTGATTCACAGATTATCAATGGAGAACACCAAAAAGACAAACAAAAGAACCAAATAAAAACGATCCCATTGTTGAGTAAGTGAAGTATTCTCCAAACTACATTAACTTAGGTGTTTGTAATATTCAAACGATTCACCCGATCTTCAATAGTAATTCACAATGAAACTTTACATTTTATTGATCTCCAGTGGTAACATCCCTAATTCTCGAAATCAAAGATTCCTTTGAAGATGCACAACGGACCTAAATTATTAATAAAAATTGAATCTAGAATACCAAACAACGATCAAACCCCAGCTCATAAAACACATCAAATCCGCAATCTAAAAAGTAATCGACTTCAGATTTCCACAAAATTAAAGACAAACACACCTGAAAAGTGAAATCAACAGCCTTCGTTCACAAAACTGATGTTGAATTATGGATTTCAAAACCTTCATAAAATTGATGATGAATCTACAGATTGCTCTCTGTTTCAAACAATCGAGAAGCCATAGAAACCGAGAGCGACAGAAGAGTCTTAATCGAGAAACCGAAGCAAAAAATGCGAATAACAGAGGAAATTAAATGCTTACCCGAAGACGACGATGAGAAAATCGCTACCACCGACTGAAGCCAGAGAAGAAATGGAGACGAAGTCAGATTTAAGATCAAGGGAAAGATTTCATTCAAATGCACCATACCTCAAGGACACTACTAAGAGATGGCGAGCACAGTAATCACGGTTAAAGTCAAAAAGCAAGAGGAAAACACTCATTTAACACCACGTGGATAACAAAAGCACCGGCCCTTGTACACAACTCTTAAAACACATCACAGCATTATCATGTTGTACATCATACATTATAAATATATTAATCTTATATAAGCCAGTAATGCATCAATGACTTGTAAAGTCTGCTTGATGAGTATTATAATCCATTGAATTTGAATTACAAGTTGTATTTTGTTAAGGGTTTAGAATATATATACTAGCTGTGTGCCCGCGCGTTGCGACGGCAACGGTTTATAGGGCGTTATTCGTTATTTGTTCGCTTGTTATGGCGGCACGACAATTTACATCGAGGTATTCGTGAACCGGACTTGTATTTTAAGTTTAAAACAAGTTTTTTGACAACAAATGTTTTGCCAATTAAATGATAATTGTAGTTCAAGAGTATTCTAATTGCTAAGAAAAATAAGGAAGGAAAATAAGGAATGGACAGAGTTCAAGTGAGAAAAATAAATGTGTTATAAATTCAGATCTGACATGGATACTGGGTCAACGGTCCAAAGCCTAAATCGCAAGAACCGCATGGTTTAAAGAAGCCTAAATACAAGGACCAGCGTAGAAATAGTTCTGAAATTTCATTGGATACAATTTCTAAGATCCAAACGTACAAAAAGTTCTCAAAGTCCATAAAGTTAAAAATACAATAGCATACCTAAAAATCATATGAACAACACTAAGAATACAATAAGATTGAAACAAGGTGCCATTTGAAGGAAAAAATATATATATACTACTTTGATAAGATTGTAGCTATATAAGTGTGGAAGCTTCAATTTTAATCTTTCAAATTCACATGCTTCATTCTCCTACAACACCGCCTAAGAATTCCAGAAGGTTTTAGGGACACATACCAAAAAATGAAGAAAAAACAAATTAAATTCCTGAAGATCACAAATGAGGAATTGCACAACCTTATGCAACCTGGGAGTTTAGTCCCCTGTATTATAGTCATCATCAACTCCTGCATAGTGATCTTGATAATTTGAGGTTGCACCTGTTAAACGGGGAGTTTCCTAAAGTTCTCACAGGCTTATATTAAACCTTTGTTTGGAATAGATTGAAAACTTTTTAATAATATTTAAAATAGAGAGAACTCTGATTTGCGTCCCTGTGTTTTTCAATTCTTAACGGTTTGAGTCCAAAATCTATTTTTTAACAAATATGGTCTGCACTTTTATTTTTCACTCTAATTGAGTCCCTGGCACTAACATGGTTAGATTTTTCTGTTAACTCCAAGGGCATATTAGTCATTTTATCTAATGAGGGGCCTGTTATGTAAGTTTGCAAAAGCACAGGGATGCAAACCACCCCCTTTTATAATTTAATTAAAATGATTAAAAAGTCAAGAAAAAAAAAACCATCGGTTGGAGACCACCAAATTCATCCTTTGACCTAACACATTTCTCCGCCAAATCACCACCTCACCTCCCGTCGTCGCCAGACCACCACCTCACCTCCCGTCGCCACCTTTCTCCAGGAGTTTGTGAAACAGACCGACGCTTCACCGGTTCACGTCACTATGCTGCTATCCGAGATCCAGGAGCAGCAAAGTCTCATGAAGATGTACCAGATCACGATGCGGAAAATGGAATTACAAATTAAATCGAAGGATTCAAAGATTGTTTACCTACAAAAGTTGTTAACAGAAGCGAATATTATGAACAAATCGATCGAATCGAGGCTCGATTGAAACAGTTGCTTCCCGCTGTTCGAACAACATGGATCTATCAAATCTAACGTTAACGATATTCATCTTAGTTTTACATTACTGATTCGCGAAATGGAAGCTGCACGTTGGGAGATCGATGCTGCCGTGAGGGCAATCGAACTAGATGAGATTTTCCCCAAATCGAGCTACAGATGCCTCGCTTTCGAATCGTACGTTACTCGTGAGATTTTTGAAGGCTTCAGTTCTCGATCCGACAAAGAAGAAGAAGAAGCAGATCGTTTCCATAATTTTAATCAGTTTAAGAACGTGTAAATGAAAAGTGTAGCGGCCGGTGAGACTAGCGGTGGCTGCCAGTGGCGTTTACGGTGGTTGGTTCCGGGGTTTAAAATTGGGAAAAAGGTGGTTCAGAGTCAGGTGTATTTATCTCCGGCCGGTGGCGTTTACGGTGGTTGGTTCCGGGGTTTAAAATTGATAAAATGATTAATATGCCCTTGGAGTTAACAGAAAAATTTAACCCTGTCAGGACCAAATTTGAGCCTTTACTCATCCAATACACAGATTCAAGTGCGGAAATCATGAATCCATGATCAAATCATAGTGTTTGCTTGTTGAAATCCTTAGATTTCGCCTCTGAAACTCAAGAACTTGAGGGTTTTCACACACAAGTGCTCTCTATCTTCAAACAGCCGTCCAAGAGTCTTATTAGGGTTATTCTAGAGTGGCTATTTATACTAGAGAGAGCACAGGTCGTGATTGTGCTGAAATCAAGAGAATGTTATTGAAGTTAGTGAAATTTATGACATCAGACAGACGAGATCGCCAAGAACAACATTGAAGTCGCCAAGACTAAAATGAAGTCGCCAAGGCTGGTTGGTGACCTCGCCAAGGCTTGGTGAGGTCGCCAACCTTGGTGAGGTCGCCAAGAGGTTGGCGAGGTCGCCAAGGTGACATGCCCAAGTCGCCAAGTACAAAATCCAAATCGCCAAGATTCTTGGTGAGGTCGCCAAGAATCTTGGTGAGGTCGCCAAGGAAGTCCAGAAATCACTAAGTACGCTCCGGAAACGTCAATTATCATTATTGAATCATCAAGGATTGTTATTACAAAGACACAATCAATTATTAGCATTTACCAAGTAACTTATCATGAAATGACCTAAATCTTGGATACTGACAATCACATTGCAATTGAACTGTACTAAGGCAATATCTCCAATATCCATAATCAACACAAGCTAAGACATTTAGTCATGATATACAAAACATCAAACACTTGAATGATTAACATAAACATTAGGATAATTGTTCAAGTACAAGATACAAGCATAAGTGAAAGATATACACATGAACACAAAAACCAAAGGATGCTATGTTTGAGTTGCCACCAACCCTATAAAGTTCTTACAAATTCCCCCTTTGGTGGTAATACAAACATAAAAACTAAAAATAGACAACTATCTAAGTTGACCAAGCAGCTTCAGCAAGAATCTCCAGTACTTTCGTGCAAGGTTCCTGTAACGATCATCAAGGCAGACAATCTGTGCATCGTACAGAATCCATAGATCTTCTCGCGCAAACTTCTTCAAGTCAGAATAGTGCCACATTTCAATCACCCTTTCACTACCCCGAGAGAGATAGCAGATTCCACGACCACCCATGGCCCAGTATTTCAAGGTACTTAGGCTTTCCGTCTTCATCTTCCTAGCAGCAATACACTCCCAACACCACCATCTTAGAAACAAACCAAAGTAGTTTGCATCCACTATCTCATATGGCCTAAGCCTTCGAGGGATGGTGTCAAGGCGACTATAGAATAACCACTTTAAGTAGCTTCGATGCAGTAGTCTCAGTTCGATTGCTGCGAAGAGTCTTATTGTGCAGCCGTCTTCCCTTTCAATAACCAGCTCATGAGTATCACCACTGTAGTACCAACAAGTTATAGGATTGCTCTTCTGATCTCCTTTTATTTTCTTTGTGACCAAATCTTTGCTGATACTTTTATACATAACTTTGTGAGGGACTTCAGCTCTTTGCCTTCTGAATGTCTTGTATTTCTTCTTTTCAATCTTGATGGGACGATTTGAGCTCACATTATAGATGGCCCTTATTTGATCCTCAGCGTCTCTGCCTACTGGATCATTTGAGTGATTTATCAGTGGACGCCATCTGAGCTGCTTCAACTCCCAAGAAAACAGATTTAGAAGATCCTTTATTTTGGCAAAGAATTGAACGAAACCATTTCTGCGCTTGACAATGAATGCCTTGAATTCATGATCGTATTTCCACCCAAGAATCTTCATTCCATCATCTGATTCAACGTTTGGAGGCATATCTTTAAGCTTCTTAGCAGTAAACTGCACTAAGGCTTTTCGATAGGGTTCCATCTCCTTCCATTCGTCGACCAAAGTAGGAGCTTCTTTCTTTCGGTGTTCCTCCACTCTTTTAGCTTCACGTTCATCCTGCTGACGCTTTACTTTCTTATTTTCTTCGATAATATGTTCTTTGACCATGGTTCGTAGACCGGGGATTTGCTTTCTGCTGTAGCTTTTACGAGCATATCCCCTTAAGTCTAGAAAGTCTTGTAATTCTCTCTTGGTCATTTTATTTACTTCAAGCGTAGCAGTAGCTGGACTGGGTGGAGGTGAAAACCGATCAAAAATCTCAGGAGGAGGAGGCATGTATTGTGCGTGCATCTCTCGAATCTTCTCCCTCAGATTATCATTGAACTGAACATATTCAAACTTCTTGTCTGTATCAGCAAAAGGATTTACACGAGGATCAGTGAGCTTCTCTGCCAGTTTGTAATTGTACAGATGTTTATCCATGTCTTGCTCATCGGTATACAGTTCCACTAGCTGTGACTCTGTGAGATTCATCAGGTAGGATAAGGGAATCCCACGAGAGATTAACTCTCTGACATAATTTGCAATCACAGACTCGTCAGAAGGATCAACATTATCACCAGCTAGGTTAGGAATTATTCTGATTCTGGGTTCTCTCTCATCAGAGTCGGTAACTTCTGGCTCAGTGTATTCTGATCCAAGACCTATTTTTGATGGAGGACGGACGGATTCTTCCAATTGTTTGATGGCTTCTTGCCTTGCAATCTCATCCAGTGTCCTTTCAAGAAGTATTTCATCCTTAGCAGCTCTGATAGATTCTTCCTTCTTCCTTTGCTTCTCCATTTCCTGTTCATACACCTCTTCTGGAGTTAGCTTTCTTTTACCTTTGTCAGGCCTAACTGAGGGACCAGCTTCATGAGATGAAACTGGATTATTTTCACCCTGACCACCACTTGCACTGGTTATTGGATGAGTCTGAATAGATTCAGGGGCGGTGCCGGTGGCAGTTGCAGTAGATGCTGACAGTGAAGGTTGGGCCTGAACTCCTTCAGGATTTGCCTGATCTTCTAAGTGATGGACTGGTGAAGGAATAGAGGATCCGATAGCATCTTCTACGTTTTGAGGTTCGCTTTCCACTGGCTCAGATCTAGGATGAGTTGGAGAAGTGAATTCAACCGGTTCATCCTTGATCTCATAAATTATATCCTCATCATACTCATCGTCAGCAGTGAATTCCAAGTTTATGAAGTTTGTTGCACTGGAGTCATAAATGAGGTTATTTAGACGCTCAGCCAAACTTATATCATTGAAGATCTCATCTGGAATCATGCTGAGTGGTTGAATTTTCAGAACTTCTCCAGCTTCAAGGGATTCCTCAGTAACAATCACACCACTTCTGCTACTTGGATCAGTAGCCAGGGTGTTGGCATAGAATTCTCGAAAAGCAGTTCTTCCAAGATCCAGAAATTCACTTTCAACATGTAAGTGTTTCAGCTGTTCAGAGATCTCGGATATACCAGCTTCAGTCATAGCAATGCTTATTTGCTGTTGTACTGGAGGAGCCAACTGGAGTTGCAATGAATCTTCAGGAATGACGGGAGGTTCATTTGGTTCACCCATGGTTAAAGCAAGTACCTCTCCCGAAGATGATTGATTTGCTTCAAATGCAGTCCTTGAGAATTTTGGTAGTTTGATATTCTCAGGGAGCGGCACTAAGCTTATTACAGACTGATAAATTTCCTCTTCCTCTTCATCGTTCAGTTCGTCATTCAGAAAAGCATCACCAAAGGAAATGTCCACATCAGGTTCGGAAGATTCGTTGTCATCTGATGGAAAATCAGCAAGATGAGTATCATCTATATCTTGTTCCGTGACAACGGCAAGAGTTATTGTATCAGAAGCTTTGCCAGGCAGGCTAGGACTTGGTTCTTTATTTTCTTGAGTGTCTTCTGTTGCGGGAGGTTGATCCAGCATCTGATCGTCACCTTGGTTACCACTTCCATTACCTCCAGCTTCATCACCATTGGTACCGGTAGTTTGATTATCTTTGAGAGCTTCAGCCAATAGCTTTTTCAACCTTTCGATTTCCTCAGCTTGCTCTTTTATTTTCTCATTTGCTTTGAGGAGCTCTTGATCCTTTTCTTTTATTCTGTCAAGTGCATCCTTAAGCTTGTCGTCAGAGGAAATGTTAGAGACATCAGGATTTTGTCTCAGGACCACTTCTTGAGCAGGAGCTGTTGAGATGAGCTGAGTCTCAATTTGTGAGACCGGTTCCAAGTTTGTGATATGGATATCAGCAGAGGCATCAATTTCATGGACTGTGGCTTCTGTGGTGGCGACTGGAGTAGATTTAGTAGCAGCATCAGTTCCAGATCCAGATTTTGGCCCTCTTCTTATTTCAAGCTTTTTCACATCCTGAGCATACTTTGATCTTTTCTCTCTTCTTTTGGATGGATTAACATGACCATCATACATAAATGATGCAGAATCTGTTTCACGTGAATCAGATTTTGAGTTATTCGGTGAGAGGTCATCTTGTGTCGGCCTTGACTTTATTTTCTTCAGCTTCTTTTGACTTGAAGCTTCAGGTCGTTCACTAACTTTAGCTTTTTCTCTTGTTTTCAATTTCTTCTGTTTGGGACCCCTAGCATCAGAACTGGTGGAGTCGGAGCCAGATTCTGATCCAGGTTGGAATCTTGACCCAGATTCTGGCTTGGATACAGAGTTATTAGATTTATTTTCACCATCATTTCCAGACTTATCTGCTTCACTATCAGATCCTTCCTCTTCATCTTCTGAATTATCTGAACCAGCAGAATTTCTGGATGATGCTCTGTTTTCTGGTTCTGATTGCACGGGATCATCATGAATTGGAGAGTTGACTGGATGAACATCTTGTTGATTTGCTTCATTATTCTCAGGTTCGGCAGCATTGGCATCTACCATATCAGCATCAGCATCATTATTTTGATCTTCATCCATGTCGTCATCGACATCAATTCCCTCAATCATGTTTGGGAAAAATGGTATTTCGGGTCCATCGTACCTACCTATCTGGTAGCGGGTGTAAGAACCGGACATCATTCTTCTAGGAACCAAGTATGGTTCTGTCTTTTGCAGATTCGGGTAGTAGCGATCAAGAATGGCTTGAATGAATCTTGGGTACATTAAGAACGTCTCTGATTTCCTTGTTGGATGCAAATTGTAATTCATCCAGTTGATTATTTGCCTTGAGAGGTTGAAACCAGCACCAGATGCTAAACCATGCAGTGCCCAGGCAGTTTCTTCCACAAAGTCATCAGTTCCAGACTTTCTTTGAGCGAAAGCAGAAATGAAGAAAGTGATGATGCACCTCCAATTTTCTGGGAATAATGTCTTCTTTATCTTAGGATTTGTAGCCATGGAGAGATCTCCTTGATAACCCATCATTCGGATCGTGTCTTGCCATTCGTTCTTTGGAAAGGAATCAGGGCAGAGTGCATCATTTAGCTGCAGCACTTCTCGGACTCTTTCCTCAGTTATTTCAACATAAACACCTTGAATTCTTGATCTGATGGATTTGGAACCATTGTCAGCAACGAATGTGCTGAGCATTGTTCCAAAAATCATTTATTATACCCGCGCTGATGACAGGCTCAAGTTGAATGCCAGTGATCCAATTTGAGTTCTCTAGAATTCTGAAGGCCTGTTCATAACGACCAGCATCTGTCCAGCTTCTGTTAATCTCACAAAATTGATTGTGTGACTTTGAGAAATCCAGAGGGGCATTGGCTGCTCTTTCCACTCTGGGAGGCATCTGCACATAAGAAATAACATGATCACATCAAATTTGATAAGTCAAGTGAATGTCGTATCACACTAAATTCGTGATAGTGACAGAGCTTTTCAATTTTCTTACAAAGATATGAAAGAAATTTACTTAATACATAGGCTCAAATTTCTTCAAAATTAATCAATTTTGGCATTACAGAATATATCAGTAGAATTTACCCAAATTCCAGTAATTTCCCGTGAAAAATTCTAAATTTTTATTGAAAGAGATGACTTTGGTGAAGGATTTGGACCCAAAGATTCTGTTTGATGTTTATTTGATGAAAAACACAAGTAATGGCAAATTATGATAGAATTTTGAGAACTTGTGCAAAAGTTCACTCAAATGAGTGGACTCTCGTTAAATGGTCACAATTTGACTCAAAAGACTCAACAACCTTTAGAAGGAATCAAGAAGTGATTCCCCCTAAACTTGTGTTTTCCACAATTTGAAATTATTGATTTTGGGATCTAACAGAATTCTTGTGTCATATTTCCTTATTCTAACATGATTTGAGCATATTAAGACATTTGCAGACCCATATATTCCATTTAACTACTTATTCACTTATAAGAAGTCAAATGATGAAACAGAATACATGTATGATGTTTTAACATGCCTAACTCACATCAACCAAGGTCAAATAAAGTCAAGTAAGGAACAAGAAGCATTCAATATCAGACTTGTGTAGCATCAACAAGGTCAGAGACTAATAGGAACAATCAGCCCTAAATTCTAACCTTTTCTGCATTTATTTTCATATGAGAGTGATATGAGCTTCAATAGTTCCTATCCTAACCATTTATTTAGTATAAAAGACAAAGATTCATAAAACAATGACTAATATGCATGTTATTTCATTAAATCAAGTATAGATATGTCCTAACTCAGAATTGCAGAAATTTAGCATGCAAAGTCATAGTCCATGAAATTTATTGAATTTGAGAACAACAGATAAGAAGATAGTCCTCCTGAATAGCCAGAAGTCAAGTATCCAACACTTTATTAGAGATCAGAAGACATACCTCAAGGAAGATCTAAATTTTGCTAAGATCTAATTTGAGAAATATCAGGAAATCAACAGGTTCAAAGCTTGATCCTGTTTGTGATCAATCAAACACTTATTAGGTACTTGACTAAGGTTATTCAAGTTGATTGTGAAAGTTTAATGAATTGCCCCTGTGTAGCTCAATAATTGCATCTCAAATATTGCCGAGAAATCAAGAAACATACCTCTTTGATGATCTAATATTGAGCTAAGATCAATGTGAGAGACAAGAAGATCTTGTGGTGTTTCTGGACAGAATCTGTTATTAAATCAGGCAAAATTTGTTAAGCAATGATTTGAAGCTACACACAGCCAAAATGGGGTCAAATTCGTTAAACAGGAGTGAAATACACCAGATTTGACTTAAGAAGTCAACTATGCAAGCATTTACCAAAAACCAAGTCAAGACAAGTCAAACAATGCAGATTTAACCTATATTTAGTTCAAACCTATGTTAGACAATTTGAAGTCCTGAACTTGACTTATTTTATCAGTTTACATTGCATATCCAGTGAATTTCAATTGAGAAGGAGAAATCCAAGAAAATGGTCATAAGTAGCCTTCATGTTGCATTATCAGGTCAATTTTATTCTTAAAGCAACATAAAAGCAACAAATGTTACCATTTCATGTCAAAGATTTCCATCCTCAAGTTATTTGAGTCAAATGACTCTTATTGGAATGAGTTTTAGTAAAGCTAGAGTCCAAATGGGTCAAACGGATAATTTTGAGAAAATTTCACCATTTGCACCAAAGATGAGTTTTAAATCAAAGATTATCTCATTTAGGGCTTAAAACATTCACTAAACTCATTATTTTTGGTTTCTTTTCAAAAATTTAAAATTTTGGCATGAATTGTTCCAAAAATCAACTTATTACCATAACGGGTCAAACTAAGACCATGTCTAGTTTTAGCATCAATTTTGAAGCTCTTTTGACCCGGATTGCATTTAGAAACATCCGAATGCATCATATTGGTGTTTTGAAGCATCCACAATCAAAATGCCTTATTCATAGTTTGGAAGTTGACCAATTTGAGAGACCAAACAGTGGATTATTTTAGCACAAAAACTTCAAGATCAAAACCAACTACATAGCATATAGCAAGCAATAGGTCTCAATCAATCTATGTATTTGAATCACAGTTAATGTTCTCAAATAGTACACATTCCAAACAAACTCACGATTCCAAACCCCATCTCTCAATTTAAAAAAAAATCACCAAACCAAGATGATAACAGTGAACAATTTGTATAAACCGAAATGATCAATTACATAGCACTAGCAACAATCAATCATAATGTTTTACATCTCTGTTATTATTTCCAACATCCTGTGAATCCAATCAATGCAAATTTCAAACCCTAAGACTCAATTTATTTCAAGAACAGAGGCGGTTCTTGAACCGAAAGACAACCCATAGACTCAATAGTAGTTGTAACACGAAATTGATACCTGTAAAGGTGCGTACAATGATTCCTAGCACTAAAACGAGTCTCAATCTGTGGAAAAATTAACAACATTTATGAGAAATTGAATATTCTGGGTCGCGAATGGAGTTTCGGTTCAAGAGAGAGAACCGATTCACTCTCATGGAATTTTCGTTCAATAACTCACCTTAATGTTCAAGAGTGGTGTGCGAATCACCACACTTGATTGGAAGGATCGATTGATTGAAGAATCGAAGTCGGAGGAGAGATTTTGAGTTTGCCGAGAGGTTTCGTCGAGAGAGTGGGAGGGAGCGAGTAGTGGTGTTTGAGTTTGAATGAGAGGAGTGATAAAAAAATGAATCTCCAATCTTATTTATTTAGGCGAGGTCGTATACCACTTAAGGGTTGTCGGGACTTAATTGAAATCTCCAAGTAAACCCTAGCTTAAAACGAGGTCGCCAATAATGATAGCGAAGTCGCCAACAAGCCAATAAAAAAAAACGAAATCGCCAAGACCATTGAGAATAGGCGAAGTCGCCAAGGGCAGGACCACCAACATCGCCAAGTATTAGCTTGAGATCGCCAAACTTGAGATCGCCAAACTTGAGTTATTTACTAAGCGAGATCGCCAAGTGTAAACTTTGAGATCGCCAAGCCTTTAGGCTCGAAATCGCCAAGGCAATTAGGCGAGATCGCCAAGGCCATTTTCTTTTTAACGAGATCGCCAACAGCAGCAGATCATTACAAGTTAATTTTTATGAAAAACTTTCTGGTTTAAAATGCATTTACAACCAAAATGAGAACATTTGAAGTAAGAGCATTAAAGAATTCTCAAGTGAGAACTTAGTGAATTGCAAAAACTTTAAATGAGCTCATTAAGGGCATTTTGGGAATATTTAAGATTTCTAAGTGCATAAAATGTTATAAACACCATATTGACTCAGAACTTTTAAAAATTCACAAACATGACCAAAAACCTTATTGAAACAAAATAACTTGAGTCAGACCAGCCCAAACTTACCAAAACGGTTGATTTTGACTTAAAACAGCAAATGAACCTCAAATTTCTCAATTTTGACAAATTTATCACAAACTTGAAGTTTTTAAGCACAAAGCACCCAAATTCACTTTTTATGCCAAATTTGGTTATATCAAAGCATAGTGCTTTCATTTGCACCGTTAAATCCTTATTTTCTGGTAATTTCCAGTAATTTGCTTAATTTTGCATATTTTTGCTCGGTAATGGTTGGACTATGTTAGGAATCAAACCGGTCAATTACGTGATCATAGACACTTACAAATCAAATTCCCTCTCAGATTCAGTAACCTAAGTCAGATTGTCGGTATTGTTATCCACTTAAGCTCAAGCAAGTCAATTTTCAGCAAAATCACTGTGATGTCATTTATCATGTTTTAGTTTTGACTTAATGACAATTGTGTTGACTTTTTATTCCACAAAGTCAAACAGTTATCCTAGCTTTGTCTATTTAGCACTTCAGTCAAGCACAACACACATATGGAATTTCTTCCCCCTATTTCTTTAGAGGTAAGTACTGATTTCAAGATGGGTGAATATTTTTGTTTCACGTGAACACAAGGTCAGAGTTCCCTCAGCAGATGTGTCACGGAATGTTTTCAATGATAATGACAGTACGCGTGAACACAAGGTCAGAGTTCCCTCAGCAGATGTGTCACGGTATGTTTTCAATGATAATGATGGGACGCGTGAACACAAGGTCAGAGTTTCCTCAGCAGATGTGTCACGGTCAATGGATGGATGTGAGATGTTTCTCACTTATTGATTAATGTGTGATATTTCACACTTATTGTAAGGTTTGAAATCAGCACTTTCCGCAAAAGAAATACTCGAGTGTGTTGGTTAACTTACTTAGCACAGACTTGAGCAAGTTTAAAGGATTTTACTAACTGTTTTGACTTAAAGTCCACAATTTCATGGTTTTAAGTGTTTAATCACAGGATTTGCCTAATTCTTATTTTGCTGAGCCTACCGACACATCGAATGATAGAATTACTGATCGATTGGATCATATCCTATGGTCAGATCACAAGACCAGAATTATATCATGTTCCTATAGTTTACCCAACCAAAACCAAAATTTTCTGGTTTTCTTTCTCAAAGTTTATTTTAGGCATTGCAGAATTGCAAAAATCTTGTGCTTAGACTCAAGTACCCATCAAGTGCTTTTACAAAAGTTGTTGGGAATTACTCGATTCTAATTTACATGATTTTTATTTATTTTTTCAAATTTTTGGAATTTTCTTCAATTTTTCAGTATTTATTGAAGCATCACTAAAAATTCAAGATTTTGACTTTGACATCAGGTATTCAACAAGTGTCTTCACAAAAGTTGTTTGAAATGACCCGATGCTATTTTTAGTGATTTTTATTTATTTTTGCAAATTTTTGTGATTTTCTCTAAATTTTCAACCGTGAGTCGGTTTAGGCCAGTCCGACTGACACAAGGACTCAAAATAAAAATAAAATAAAATAAAATAAAATAAAGATAAAATATTTTTGGTATTTTCTGAAAAGTTGATCAACACTTAGTGCTTTATTTGATGATCAAGACTAATGACCAAAAACTTAAGAAAAATTCAAAAGAACTAAAAGTAAAATCTTTTTGTGTTTTCTTCCAAAATTTTAAAGGCAAAATCTTTTTGGCTTTTCAACTTGGTGTCAGAAAGATTGAGATAAAAATTAAAATCTTTTTGGATTTTCAAGATCAGATTATTGCAGGTTATGGATCAAACAGAGACAATACCTCTAAAACGACACAACCTAAGACTAAGGCACTTATTCTAAAGGAACCTAAAGAAGAGCTTACTCAAAGTTAATCATTCCTATTGATTGTACTAGGAAGTTAAACCTAGAAACATCAAATCCCTTGGTGAAGAGATCTGCAAGTTGGTTTTCAGAGGAAACATGAACTAAGGTAATCAGCTTTTTCTCATGACAGTCCCTGATAAAGTGATGCCTAATCTCTATGTGTTTGGTCTTAGAGTGCTGAACAGGATTCTTAACAATGAACATGGCAGCAGTATTATCAATGTTAATAGGGGTGGACATAAAATTCAAACCGTAGTCCAGAAGCTGATTCTGGATCCAGAGAACTTGAGAACAACAGGAAGCTGCAGCGATGTATTCCGCTTCGGCTGGCGAGGTAGACACCGTTGATTGTTTCTTGCATTGCCACGAAACCAATCTGTTCCCCAAAAATTGAGCTCCGCCGGTGGTTGACTTCCGGTCCATGTTGCAACCCCCGTAATCACTATCAGAGAAGCCTCTAAGATCAAAAAGCTCATCCTTGGGATACCACAGCCCCCTCTTCGGATTGGACTTCAGGTATCTGAAAATTCGTTTCACGGCTGTCAAGTGTGACTGTTTCGGTTTGGATTGAAATCTTGAGCAGAGACACACGGCAAACATTATGTCGGGGCGGCTGGCCGTCAGGTACATAAGTGACCCGATCATTGATCTGTACAGGTGTTCGTCGACACATTCACCTTCAAGATCCGAATGAAGCTTGACACGAGTCTCGACAGGAGTGGAAAAGCCTTTAGAGTCGTGGTACCCAAACTTTTTCAGCATTTCCTTCACGTACTTTCCTTGACTTATTAGGATTCCTTCATTATTCTGTTTGACTTCAATACCAAGGAAAAAAGTGAGTTCCCCCATTGAACTCATTTCAAAGCGTTTTTCCATGAGACACTTGAACTCTTGACAAAGCGCCTTATTTGTTGATCCGAAGATGATGTCGTCCACATACACTTGAACTAGCAGCATATCATCTCCCACGTGCCGTATGAATAACGTCTGATCAATCACCCCTCTCTTGTAGCCATTTTCCAACAGATAGGTAGACAAGGTTTCATACCACTTCCTTGGTGCCTGATGGAGTCCATAGAGAGCCCTTTTTAACTTGTACACCTTATTCGGGAAGGAAGGATTGACAAAACCTGGAGGTTGATCAACGTAAACCTCTTCATCCAGTTCACCATACAGGAAGGCAGTCTTCACGTCAAGCTGATAAACAGTTATGTTCTTTGACGCTGCATAGGCCAAGAAAATCCTGATGGCTTCAAGACGAGCTACCGGGGCATAGACTTCGTCATAGTCAAGCCCATCTATCTGCATATAACCCTTGACCACAAGTCTAGCTTTATTTCTAATAATTATTCCTCTGTCATCCTTTTTATTCTTAAAGATCCACTTGACTGGAATAGGCTTCGCACCAGGAGGAGCGTCCACAAGTTTCCAGACATCCAAAAGTTTGAATTGAAGCAATTCAGCCTGCATAGCCTCAATCCAATTGTCATCTTTCATAGCAGCCGCTACAGAAGTTGGTTCATCTTGAGAGATGAAACAGGAGAACAGGCAGGTATTTATTATCCCAGATTGACTTCTGGTGACTCTCTTATTTATTGGACCGATGATGTTTGAAACAGGATGTTTCTTGTGAATTCCAGTCTCTTCCACTGTCGGAACTGGAATAATTGGGTCAAGAGTACCCATCTGCACATCATTGCTCGGAGTTTCACCAGATTCAATCTCAGCAGAGTCTTCTGAGTCTGAATTGTTATTGATTGGTTCATTCTCAGGTTGATTTTCTGGAATAGCTTGATTTTGTAGATTTTCTTGATTTAAATCTTGTTCAACCTCCTGAATGACTTCTTCATTTATTTGGTTTTCAACCAGGTTGTCAGTTGCAGCAGTAACCGGTGATGTGGTAGTGTCTGTTGATTCATTCCTCCAAGAAATATCCGGAAGCACATCTGAATAGATGGAATCCAGAATTGATGACGTAATTGGAACAGAACCTTCTGACACCCATGTATCCACGTTGCTAGAAGCTCCATGTAATCTTCCAGAATCACCTGAAACCACACAATCACTAAAGTTAAAAGAAGAAGTGAAATTCTCTAAGTCATACATGCCATCTGAGTCAGGTTCTCTGGAATTATGAGTGTGCTCATTGAAATTGACGTTGCACGACTCCATAATAACCTGAGTTCTTTTGTTGTACACCCGATATGCCGCAGAGGTCATCGAGTATCCAACAAAATAGCCTTCATCTGCCCGAGGGGCAAATTTAGCTAACTGCTCAGACTGAATTAATACAGTACAAGGACATCCAAAGGGCTTTAAGCGCTTTAACACTGGTTTTTGTTTTGAGAACAGCTCAAAGGATGTCTTGTTGGCATGTTTGACCAAAAGAGTTCGGTTCAGGACATAGCAAGCAGTATTGACTGCTTCTGCCCAAAAAGACAGTTTAAGATTGGAATCAGCGAGCATTGTCCGAGCACACTCAATTATTGTTCGGTTCTTCCTTTCAGCAATCCCATTTTGTTGAGGAGTATAGGGAGAGCTAAATTGGCGAGTGATGCCCTTCTCGTTGCAAAACGAGTCGAAAACGTGATTCCGAAACTCCGTCCCGTTGTCAGATCTGATTATTCGAACTTTTTCTCTGCTTGCGTTCTCGATACGAGTTACGAAGTCCTTCAGTATCTCTGGAGTCTCAGACTTCTCCCTTAAGAAGAAAACCCAGGAATATCTTGAGTAATCATCAGTGATGACGAGGCAGAAAGATTTTCCCCCCAAACTCTTGATATTAACTGGTCCAAAGAGATCCAGATGCAACTGCTGTAGGATTATTGTTGTTCTTCCAGGCGGCTTCGGTTTATGAGACGTTTTATGTTGTTTTCCCTTTGAGCATGCAACGCAGTTATCGACTTGTACGAATTCTTTGTCAGGCAGCCCAAAAACATGTTTCCCCCTAACCAGGCGATTCATGTTACGGAAATTAACATGTCCCATTCGTCGATGCCACAAGGTTGAATCTTCCTCTGAAGCTTTAGCCAAAAAGCATGCAACTGAACTAGTAGGCTTCGCAGCATTCATGTCCAGTGCATATATGTTCCCCCTACGACTTGCCCGAAATAAGATCTGATCTTCAGGCACTTTAAAACCAGGCTTGAGAATGAAGCATTCCCTATCGTCGAAGAACATTGGCATTTTATTGTCGCATATCTGCGAGACGCTCAGCAGATTGAATTGCAGATTTGACACGAGGTTGACTTTTTCAAAAGAAACTTCACCATTTGTTAGGTGACCAGTTCCAATTATTTGACCACCTTTCTTATTTCCTCCAAAAGCAACAGAACCTCCTCCAGATATCAGTTTGACATCATGCAAGAGATCCTTGTCACCTGTCATGTGCCGGGAACAGCCACTATCCATGTACCACAGATTTATTGACTTCTTTCGCTGTTCCTGCACAAACAAAGAAACGATTAGTTCACAGATGAACCCTGGTCTTTAGGACCACGGGTTTTCCTGGCATTCTGTTTCTTAGGTGGGCGAGTAGCAGGAGCGGTAGCTTGAACAAAAGGCCTCTGAGGATCAGCCAACGGAGACCATGGTGCTCTTGGTCTCGTGGTGATTGGAGGTGGGGTGTTAGTTGTTCCAGAAACAACCGGTTGAAAGTAACCGGTACTTGCTCCCAATCCTCGTGTAGAGTGAGGTGTTACTCCACTGAAAAACTGTTGGTTCTGAAAATTTGGCATGAACATTTGCTGATTATTCATGTACTCATAGTCTTCACTGTAATTTCCATAAAATCGAGGCCACGGCTGAGCGAAGGGCGGTCTCATCATCCTTGGTCCATAGGGTGCAACCATTGGTGGATTGAACCCCATGTGTGCTTTTGTTGAGTTGAAAGGACAACCCCTAGCAGCATGACTTGGGTCTCCGCAGACAAAACACCCAATAGTGTTAGCAGACCCATTTGGATTGACGGTCACAGTTGGAACCACCTTTTGAGCAGGTGTGACTTTTGTATCAGCAACAGGTTCTCCTTCTCCTTGAGCAACAGTTTTCTTATTTCGCCTTTTGTTGTTGTTTCTCTTCTTGGAAGAGGATTCAGCGCCTTGATTTTCTTCCAAATTCTTGGGCATTGCAACCGCAGGTTCAGCAACTTGAGGTTTAAGCACCCCTGTCTTCTCAGTGTAGGCAGCTGTCTATTCGCAGACAGAGAATTGCTTTCTCTTTCTTTGTCGGATCCTGGTCAAACCCTTAATGGGTTGTCGAAATTCCATTGGCTGGAATAGAATTGCGCGTGGGCCACCACCATCAGAAAAGAGACGGTAAAGGCTGAAATTTCTCGTGGGCTTCAAAGTGAAACTTTCTGCTGTCGCTGCTTGATTGGATAAAGGAATTTCGACGGGTCCCACTGGTGGACAAAGTATCCGTTGGAAGGAGAATTCTGGCAGCCTTTGATTGGCGCATATACCTTCACACGGATCCTCACATCCCAGCCGCTGGATCTCCTTTTTCCTGGGCAGATCGTGTCCGTTGGATTAGTTTTATGCTCCCACCTGATTGGCTCATATTGGCTCACATGGATTATGGTTTAGTTGGATTGAAATCTGATTGGTTGAATATTTTTTTAAGGGATTATGGATTTTCCTTGAGAGATTTAATTGACAAATTATTTTCGAGTATTATTCGTCAAACACGGGTATTTTCTTATCAGTTTCTCAACGAGACTTACGAGATAACACCCGAACGAAATTGCGAAAATTTATTGGTCACGGATTTATTTCATTTTATTGGGGTTCTCGTTTATTGACGTCGCGCGTAACGTTTGCTATCGATCACTGACGGGTTAGCTTTATTATCCGGTTAATTTCTCGGCTTTCTCGTTATATCTCACGGTTTATTTTTAGTGGATGCAGCGCTGTCGTCAACTAACCGGATTAACTGGAATCTCAGTTAAATATTGGAATTTATCCGTTAAATCTCTCGGATGACCGTTTCTTGAAGAAATTTAATGTTTATTTTATTTTCGCATCCAACCTCAGTCAAGCAAATTATTCACAACTGTCAGCATCCGGCTTCCGGTTTTTCGTAAGATTGTCCGATTTCAAGATTTTTTTATCCGGTTTCTCTAGGCAACCGATCGCGACGGTTCGACTCTCCGCATCTCATTTTTACGCTTCCGACTTGATGTTTTTGGAGAGATTTAGAGAAATAGGGGGAATTATTATGGAACTGGATATCGGGTCGACTATCAGAAGTTAGAGCATGTTCACTGTCAAACTGGTTTATCTGATTCAGTCTGTTGCGGTTTGGACTCCGAGATGTAGCATTTTCTCAGTATTGTACCCGACCGTGTGAACCGAGTGAGTCAGAACACTTGGATCTCGAACTGGAGCAACAAGAAAAGAAGAAGCTTATTCAGAGGGGGAATTTCTACACCAGATTGTCTCTGGTTTATTAGTTTCTCATTGAAGATGTACGGCAGAGCGGTTCTTCAGCAATTTAACAGATTTGAAAGCATCAGTCAAGGGGGAAATTGTTGGAACAAAAAATCCATGTGACTGACGCCATCAAATCTGTTTACCGAAGCATTCGACTGAAGAATCCATGTGAATCGATTTAGAGACTGAGTTGTGATGATCGAGGCTTGCAGTTTGGACCGAAGACCGTTTTTTGGAAAAGTCAACCGTTCGGGTCAACGGTCAACGTAAAAGTCAACGGAAGATCGGTTCGAGCGAGTCAAGCTTCGGATTAATTAAATCAACTTTGATTTAATTATTATTTATGTTTATCTCATTTACTTGTAATTTCATTTATTCGTCATGTTTTTCTGTTGTCAGTCACCCTCACTATATATAGTGAGGGTGCCCATTACAAGTAAATGAGTCTCCGAATGTGGAGATGATGAATTTCTTGTAGAGTGTGAGATTTTCATTCTAGAGAGAGAGTGAGTCATGGATTCTAGAGAGAGAAAGTGTTCTTCATGATTTCTTGTAACTAATCATTCGATTAATGAAATCATTCGACTATGTTCATCTTTCTTTCTTGTTTATGATTCTATGATTCATCATCATCATCTTCTTCATTTGTTTGTTTTGAGTTTTTCTCATCCGAACCATGTTCTTGCTCAAGATCGAGATTCTTGTAGTGAAAATCGGTCCTAACAAACCCTGTTAGTGCCAGGGACTCAATTAGAGTGGAAAATAAAAGTGCAGACCATATTTGTTAAAAAATTAGATTTTGAACTCAAACCGTTAAGAATTGAAAACCACAGGGACGCAAATCAGAGTTCTCTCTTTAAAATATGTACTACAACTTTATTTGTACCTGAAAATACATCTCCTTGTATCGTTGCTTTAGTGAGTGTATCTCTAGTGCCTTCATCTACGGTATATTTGTGATTAAAATTTATAAGAAGTAGATAAACTCTTTTGACCATATGATTCAAATAATCATACAAAATTTTACCAAACAAGAATTAGTGTTCGCGTGTTGCTGCGATGATGTGAACCATGAAAAAGATTAGCATTAAAACGTTCTATATATAAGTTAAGTCCTACTGCTTGATGTTTTAAACGATAAATACTTGTACTTTCATGCTTCATGGGTGGGACACTTGCCACGAAAGCTGATTATATCACACCAACAAAAAATGAGGGATGATGTAAAACAATTAATAATAGGTTGATTACATGTCTTACTGTTCTAACAGTCGGTATATTGTAACTTAAATAACTTATGAATTTATCTAGCCGGCAATATACTCACTTTAAAATGACAATAATTTCCTTGAAAGATTAAGAAATAATTACCAGATAAGCTGGAGAGTAAGATTGGACTGTTATGCTTACGTCCACAACAACATGAACTGCTGCATTGGCAGTATTGGTCGGACAACCGTCTCCCATGCCTGTTTTGGTCTAAGAACATACTTGGTAATTCAAACAATAAATACTTGGTGTCTGAATACATAATACATATTTCGTAACATCAATCCCAATATTAAGGCTATTTATAATTTTGAGCTAAAAAATTAAACCTTAATCCATATGATAATTGTATCCTCAATTAAGAATGCTACCAGGATCGTTCACAAATTAAAGACATGAAACTAATATAAAAAAACATGACAGTACTCCAGGTATAGAGACCTACCAAATGAATATACAGATCATGTCTGTGTATAGATCACAAAAATAAAACAGAATACATGCGTAAGCATATACCAAATTTTAGTAATGTTGTAATTCTCTTTTATTAGAGCAGTTAGAAAAAAATACAAATGTCACGTGTAATTGCAGCAACTCTTCCAAGCATTCACTCACGTGTTATACAATTCTATAGAAAACCTGATAGGAATCATGTTTTAGTAGTAATGGTCATGTGTCTATTCTATGAGGGGCTAAGTGTAAGTTTGATTCTATAAATAAGGTCATAGCTGATTTGAGAGTTAGGGAAGAAATTAGGTCAAGTATTGGGCTCTTTGCTTAGCATTGAGAAGAGCATAGCTCTGGGTCACCTATGGTGATGATCTAACCATTGTAGATCCATTTGGATCATTCTATCATTCTAGTTCTAATTCCAATTTTCAATTTCTATTTCTGCAAATCTAGATCACAAACTCCATCATTGGTCCGACCTGCCTTCTTCCTCTGCTCGCCATCCATTTCCAATATATCCTCCATCACTGTGTTCTGGCTTCTTCCACCTACCACCGATTCTACGTTTCTGGTCCAGATCGTCCTCATTAGGTCACTTTTAATCCGATCATCTATCATTGGTAAGCTTCTATTCAATCCGTCGCTTCCACTTCTACATCCAGATCTATTTTTAATCTCCGATGATTTAATCGGACATTCAATCTCCGATCTGGTTTCTATTTCTACATCAATTTCATTTCAGATCTCTCAATTTAAGTCCCGTTTTCTATCCAATTCGTGTTCTGCAATTTCCGATTACCCTTCAGATTGAAGTTCGCGTCCAACTTCTGATTCAATTTCGGATTGCTCATTTCCGTTCCGATCTCCATCGTTGCTTCAATTTTCCGTCAGTTCCGATTGCGTTTCCATTTTCCATAACGCTCCAATTTCAATTTCATTTTCACTTTTCCGTTTCAGATTCAATTTCTATTTACTTTCAGACCTCTACTATCGTTTTCTCTCCATACGATTACTCTGCTGCTTCAATTTCCAATTGATATCCACGACCAATTCCATTTGAGATTCAATTGATTTCTCCATCCGTTTAGCTCTGGTTTCTGTTTACGTTTCCAGTTCTCGTTCCTATTTCACCTATCCGATCTCCCTCATTGATTCAATTTCCATCTCCACTTCTGTGATTTCTGCTTCCCTTGTTCCAGTTCATTCCAATTCCCGATTCAATTAGAATGGATCCTTCATCTACTCAGGAAATCCGGATTCAGAAGTTAGAATCTAACCTTGCTGGAATTCACTCCGTGCTCAAGTCATGGGAAGAGTCTCGTGCCGAATTGCGGAATCTCATTGATTGGATGAAAACTGAGTTTTCTATTCCTGATTCGGGATCTCGAGTCCCACCATCTGCTGCAGCGTCTCTGCTTGCTCGTTTCGACGACATTGTTTCCAGATCCAACGCACGTTATGCATCCTGTCACGTGGTGGGTCACCTGGGGGACCATCACGCACTTGGGGACCGGGTTCACTCTGACCTGGGCTTACGAGGTGTAGAAACTATTTCCGCAGCACCGGTTCATAATCCTCCCTTACCGTTGGTCAAAACTGCTACAGCGGTTGCAAGGCGTGTTGCTTCAGTTCACGTTTCATCAACTGCTCTGCCATTCTCAGAGTCGGTATTGCAGCCTCATCTCAAGTCAAATCAGGTTGTTCTCAAGGAAACGGCTGCTGGATTTGGTGATTTTGGCGGATGGTTAGCTCAAATCCCTCCTAAGTTGTTTGATTTGGCGCGTGATCCGCAACCACCTGACCCTTACATACCTTTGGTCGATCTTGTGGTAGAGTTCATTGCGAGTTCATTCCACATTCCGTCTAGGCAGTCATGGGTGATTCACGGGCAGTGTCGGCCTCCGGAAGATGCATTCGTGAAGGCTGCCACCTCATTTGGGAATCCATTTGTTGGTTTCAGTCTTGAGGACAAGACTGTTTTGAAGGGGGGAGTAGTGATAGGAATCATGTTTTAGTAGTAATGGTCATGTGTCTATTCTATGAGGGGCTAAGTGTAAGTTTGATTCTATAAATAAGGTCATAGCTGATTTGAGAGTTAGGGAAGAAATTAGGTCAAGTATTGGGCTCTTTGCTTAGCATTGAGAAGAGCATAGCTCTGGGTCACCTATGGTGATGATCTAACCATTGTAGATCCATTTGGATCATTCTATCATTCTAGTTCTAATTCCAATTTTCAATTTCTATTTCTGCAAATCTAGATCACAAACTCCATCAAAACCTTACATATTCCTTTGCTAGTATGATACCAAAACCAATTAAACCTGTCAAATATTATATTAAGATAGTCATGGAGCACTCATTTAACAATTAAACAGAGCTAAACAACAGTGATTAGTTACCTGTTCATCTTCTGATTTATGCTTGAACTGTTTATCCATCGAATAGATGGTGAAATCTCAAGCTAAACAACAGTGATTAGTTACCTGTTCATCTTCTGATTTAAGTGCACAATCACTTCGACCAAGCCTCACTTGAAACCCCATAAGCAGAAGCACCTACACAAAATCCAATCAAAACGGAAATGTCAAAGAAGGGGCGATGAAATCATAGGTTAACCAAGAAGAATATAATAAGAATTGCAGTCACATATAAAGAAAGAAGAAAATAACCTAGAAACATGAAATTATGAGTCTTTGACAGCCATAAACGTGGCCGATTGAAAGCACAAACCATACTTATTAGACCATTTAAAGTAGAATAAAGAAACACAAAACCTAATTGAAGTTTATTACATGAAATTGGTGCTTGTAACAACCGTAAACCGTCAAAAAAGCAGGAATCTAGGGTTATATGAGAACGACACAGGAGTGATATGCAACTTAACAAAGACACGAATACCTGCGCCGTCGTGAGTGGAGGTTGTCGTTACAGGTATGAGGAGCGGATGATGTAGATGCGACGGTGGCAGAAACCTTCCTCTACGTCCAGTGTCAGTTACTGTGACATCCGAGAATTCCAAGGTTAAATTCCGTTAGACAATCCCCGTTAGTTACGTTATAAGTATTAACTAGGTAACTAATGCTTAACTAGGCCGAATACGTCCACGACCTTTGGTTGATCACCGAACTCGTCCATATGTGTTATGTGTTTATTTATTTATTGAATTATGTGCAACGTGATTTAAACGCATGATTATTATCAAAAGCATGACTATTTGTTTAATTGCTTAATTGTGTATTTACGTATTTATTATTATTAGCATGACAAATTATTTAATTGTGTATTTATGTGATTAATCAAGTAATTAGAATGTATGCATTTATTTTAATCATGGGCTAATGATGGACTAATCATTGGGGCCTAAATCCAATGGTAAGCCCAAAGAAAGCTTTAGTATTTAAAGGAAATAAACCCTAAATCCTCATTTGCATGCTCCATCACATAAAACACACACACACACACTCCCATTCTCTCTCTCTCTCTCATTCGATCATGTCTGGTCAGCTGTGAACAGCTGAGAATCACCGTGATCTCAGCCTTGAACCATCATCCATCGAGCTTGGAAACCAAACCGTGAGTCCCTTGAACTTTTTATGCACTTCTTATGTGTTTTACTTTAAAGCATGACCAAACCTTCATGGAATCGTTTGATCTTCTGATATGATGCTTAGGAATGTTAGATCTAGCCTAAAGTCTGCAACTTTACGTGTAAAATCATGCCATAATGAAGATCCATGCTAGTTAGGTCATTTTATGCTTAAAAGTGTTCTTGGAGATTTGATGGTGAAAATCCATATTTAAGGTGTTAAATTTGCTTGTTTAATGTTGGTAAATGTTTATGCATGCTAGATACTGAATTATATGAAGTATGGAAGCCATCAGAATGATTTTTTGTCAAATTTACGAGTTTTCTACGACCAGCGAAACTAACAGATTCGTTAGGCGAAACTGTAGTTTCGCAAACTGTTTGAATATTCATCCAGCGACACTATACAGCGAAACTATAGTGTCGTCTGTGAAACTAAGTGTATTGCTCGAACGAAACTACCGAGCGAAACAACCATAGACTCCTGAACGAAAGTTCAAATCACTTTCGAGCGAAACTAGATAGCGAAACTGTGCCATCAGTTTCGAGCGAAACTGTGCCATCAGTTTCGAGCGAAACTATCTAGCGAAACTGTGCCTTATATGAACGAAAGTTCAAACCAGTTTCGGGCGAATCTATGCTAGCGAAACTGTGTCATCAGTTTCGAGCGAATCTAGCTAGCGAAACTGTGTAGCGAAACTGTGACCAGACCCAAAACCCAAACTTGTGCAACTTATTTGAATGTTATGCCATGACTTATATGATTATGCAATAATGAAACATGCTTTGATTTCTAAGTGATGTGAACCCTCGTTTATGAT
>JBCNJP010000024.1:18880028-18989080 GCA_039602395.1 Deinandra increscens subsp. villosa | reverse complement strand
GACGAAGAAAGAAGCTTTTCGATCGATTCAGGGACTTTTCGATCAGCCCCTTGTGCTTTTCGATCGTCCCTGATGCTTTTCGATCTCCGATAGCCAATTAGCTGTGGCTTTTCGATCAGTCCGGTGGCTTTTCGATCAGCCCTGTGGCTTTTCGATCAGCCCTGAGGCTTTTCGATCAGCACGAAGGCTTTTCGATCAGACTTGTGGCTTTTCGATCAGCCCTGAGGCTTTTCGATCAAGCCCCCAGTACTTTTCGATCGGGGTATAGATTTTTCGACCAAAGTCCTCGGTAACCATGATACTTTCCGATCGGACGGATGCTTTCCGATCGAAAACCCTGTTTTTCGATCGGAAAGGTACCTGATGATATTTTCAATGGTTTTCATTCAATTTTAAGCCGTTATGCTGTCCGTTTTTCGAGAAATCCCTAAAACTAATGAGTTTTCGTGTGTTTTGGATGTTTATCTGTGTTTGTGAGCGCAGGGACTTGGAGTTTGTTAAGGATCACAATCAGGTGGCTTACTTACTGGATCCTCCGGCGGAATACAAAGAGAAGTATCTCTCAATGATAGCTGGTCTCAAGAAATGCTGTCTATATTTTGCACTCACAACCAATCCAGTGATTTGCAAGCGGATGATGCAAGAATTCTGGAAGACAGCTTATGTATCTGATGATGGAAAGAAGATTCTGGCAAAGATTGAAGAAACTGAGATCATGCTGACTGAAGAAACTTTCAGACAAGCCCTCAGGCTGAAAGATACTGCTGCTGATACAACTTTGCTTGACAAAGAGATGGTGTCCCAGTGTTTAAGGGAAATGGGATACATCACAGTTTCTCCGCCAACTATGAAAGCTCTCATTCCACCGTATTGGAGAATGCTGGCACATTACTTGCAAAAATGTGTCATTGCAAAGAAGAGCTCTACAGATCAGCTGAACCAAGTGCACACCCATGCAATGGTGTCACTTATCAGAGGTGTTCGGTTCAACTGGTCACGGATGATTTTTGAAGATGTGAAGGCTGTTGTGTCAAGAGACAAGAAGTTTGCTGCTGTTCCCAGGTTTATCCAGTCTGTTCTGGATTCAAGATACCCGAACCTGAGGAAGACCAATAACACCCATGACACAAAGTCGATGGGTATTGAAGTGTTCCCAATGATCAATCCAAAGAAGAAATTGTCGGATCAGATGCCATTCGGTGATAAGTTTGGAGAGTTTGCTGAGATTGTGAGAGAGGAGGTCCCTGTTAACAGAAATGCAACTGTGGAAGAAGAACACAATATGCCTCCTCCTCAACAAAAAGTGGTTGATCTTCCTGATGATTCTGACTGGGAAGAATTTGATTTAAATGATGTGCGGATTGGAGCACTCAATTTTGAAGGAGATGAGTCAATAAACTATGACACGTATCTGGATGATGTTGACTTTGAGGAAGTTGAGACTGAGACAACAGAGACTCCATTGATCAGAAAACGGAAAGCCACAGAGGATCCTCCCCTCGGTGCTTCTGTTACAAGTAATGAGACTGATAAGACTGATGAGACAACTGAGACTGAGTCAGCTGCTACACCACACCACACAGAAGGCCCTAGTGACCCAAACAGAAGAAGACTGAATTCTTATGTTCCACCAGTCACAAGCTCAAGTGCTGGTCCATCTTCTTCACAGCCCACAGCTCAAGATAAGGGGAAGGCAGTAGAAACCCCTGAGTTCAGGTTGGAGAAGGAACTCAGAGCTGAAATAGCCGAATTGAAAGCCCAGAATGATACCCAGAGTGAAATTATTGGTGATCTGATAGATATCCAGAAGGTACATAATACTGAATTGGAGAATCAAAAGAAAATCAACAGAGAGTTTACAAGGCAGTTTAGAGAACTTCACAAGCTGATCAGGCAGTTGAATTCAGAAGGATCAAGGCAAGGAGATAGAGTTGAAAGAGGATCAGGTGTAGGAGATTCCTCACAATCACCAGTATTTGACTTTGAAGATGATATTCCTGATGAAACTCAACCGAGTTTACCTGATGCCTCTAGTGATGATAAAGATACCAGAGATAGAGACTATATGACTGTTCCCGCTTCGGATTTTGATGGAGGGTGGGAGTCACAAACATTTGCCTATCCACCTGAGAGGTATCTAATTCAACTGGGAGAGCATTATCATGATAGACAAGGCATTACTGCACCAGTGAAGACATGGATGTTTGATGGTGAAAAGAATATGTTCGTAGTACGAAGAAGGGGTCAGTATCCATTGGAGTATTACAAAAGCTGGACTCAATTCTACTCCTGGACGAACGTGGATTTGACTATGCTATATCAGGCTCCATTCTCCAACCCGTCAAACAATGATCAAGCCACGTATTTCTATAAGAAATTGGAGAAAGCTGTGAGGAGCAAGTTCAGGAAGTTTGAGGATTTTCCTCACAAGAAGTCGTATGTGATGAAATACAGAAAGGTTTTCAAATGGGATGGAAAGAAATGTGTCCCAGGGAAGGAAGGTGAGAAGCTCAAGAAGTTTACAAATGTCTTGTATCCACCTACAGACAAGACAAAGACGATTCCTCTTCCCATGAGACATCCTGAAGACTGTCTGCATGACTTTCAGACATGGGCATATAGTGATTATTCTGGTGAAGCGAAGATTCTCTGCAAGTCCCAGACCATTAATGTCATGGAAGTTCATGATCTGATGCGGTTCCACAAGAAAGACATCCTGGTCTTAGCTAAACATCAGATTGAGTGTAACCCTGACACTGAGGAGTATGCAAAGTGTTACACTCGAGCAGTAGCTGAGATTGTGGCCAAGGAGCTCTGGTACGATCCAGCAACTGTGAATTTGTCCAAGAAGTTCAGAATGTGAAGCCTGTCTAATGCTAAAAGCCTAGGGGAAGATTGTAGAGACCTGAAATTTAAGGCTTTTACATTAGATTGATTTGGGCTTGTTTAGTTGTTTTGGGCTAGTTTTAATATGTAAATAGGCTAATATGTGTAGGGGTTTAGGTCCGATTTTGGCAACATGGGCCTAGGGGTTTACGAAACCCTTTAACTATATATAGGGTTTTATTATGTTTTGTAAAGGTTGCTTGTGTTTTTTGTTGGTGTTAGAGGTGATATCGAAATTCTCCCAGAGAATTTCGATCAAGGTGTAATCAGCAATCAATCTAAAGTGGTTTCTTCTAATCGGTTTGTCTTTACTTGCTTTATTACACTTTTCGATTACTGTTTAGTGTGTTTGTTCTTGAATCGCCTAGTTAAACCGGATTCCGCACGGTTTCACTAGTTTAGATATCGCGTGAGGGTTTATTTGATCCTTACAACCGTCATCCGAACTCATGGTTCGGCATCGTACTGGTACCGATCCGGATAAGTATCGGTCCCGGTATCTAATATTTTGATACAGTAGCGGTTGGGCACCCGGTTGAAAAATTTGACACCCATTTTGTATTAACAAAGTATAAAACCGTGTATGGATGATATATTTATCCGATTAGGAATCAACCAAAATCTAACTACAAATGACGTAGCATGTTGTATATTGAGTTTTCAGGACTATAGATGTGTTCTCCTGATTTAATGAAGTGAGGAGCTGAGGTTATTGCATGCTAACTTTGTAGGTAAAAATGAAACATTCTAACATTGACTAACGCCTACATGACAAATATCAATATGAAAAGTAAGGTATAAATTTTATTTTTTGTATTTTATTTAAGTACGAAAAATTGTGTACAAATGTGGTTGTACTTCTCTTAAATTGCAAATTTTATTGATTTACTCTTTAACATGAAATTATACTATATATACAAATAACAACTTATAGTACCACCTCCCCAAGCTCATTGTACAAGCACCTATTGCGCGTGCACTGTTCATCAACAGTGGTCACGGGTCACTTTTGTAAATTTGATCAACTTTGAGGTGTTTTCTAGGGCATTTTGGACAATGGCTTCACCAGATGTATACGCCATCTACCTATCTCACCAAACCTCCATCTGCTTCAAATTGAAGCTTCATATCACCATTAAATCAGGGAAACGTCATCTCTTGATATCACCAGAAAATCAGGGAGCTTTCTTTCGCTTCAAACACGCACACGCAAAGAAAGGGGATATCTTCGTATGTTCATCTCCACCCCGATCTTCACCTGCGGTGCCGGCCTTTCATGGTGGAGCACATCTTCGTCGGTTCTTCTCGATTCTCCATCAACTCCACAATCGAAGCTAGGGTATTCTTATCACATCTACAGAAAAAGCTCGATAGCTGTGGTGCTTCACATCAGCGCCTCGAGACGTACCATTTTCAAATTCAAGGTATATACCTAGATCGATTCGTATATACTATCTAAGAATTTATTTTTTCACATCTACATCTGTTTGGTTTATTAGCAAAGAAAGGGTCTTTACATTTCTTTCAAATTGTTAATTTGTGTTACCACTGATTTTGAAAAGGGATATCGATAGCTTAGCAAAGAAAAACCCTAAAAATAAGCAGAATGTACGGCCGACCTTTTCACCCCTGTGCTTCAATTCGAGATCAGTTCGAGTCGAGTGAATTTATGTTTGTATCATTTCTTTGCTGTTCAGTTGCCCATTGTATGCATCCGATTGTTCATAAACATGATTTGGTGTTTTTTGCTTCCTTTGTGTTTGCAATTTCATAGAGTAGAAGAGAAAATTAGATGAATGAGTTTTCTTTGTCATATACTCCACACTTTCGACTCCTAATTTCACAGCTTCAAAATTTGATGAGTTTTTGGAATAAGGTGATTATTCAAAAAAAGATTAGGTGTGAGCCTTTCAATTATTTATGTTCATAGGGTAATCGTAGTCAATAGTGGCATCCCGGCGTTGATACTTTATGAATTCATACAAAACAACACCTCCACAACCTCTGAATTGAGTCTCTGTTTGTGTTTATGTTTTGAAAATTCATGTTGGTGCGCCCCTGGCGTTTTTTAATAACCCGATTTCACTTGGTGACTAATTTTGATGATCTTGAACAGTTGAATTAGAATGTTGTATGTGTCACTTTGAAACTGTGATTCGATACAAATATGTTTGACTTTGTGAATGACATTTAAACTTATTTTTTTTGCATCAGCACATGTTTCACGGGTCAAGCCCAAAAATGCGGGTCTAATGCCGGGTTACCCTTTATTCGCTCACCACCATACAGTCCTTGCCACTGATTTCACGCTACCTGTTCCTCCATGATTTCACGCTACCTGATCAGAATTACGCCACCTACCATACCTCTCTTCATCACCATACGCCTTCTCCCCTTTCAAGCCCTGCATCTCTATTTTCTTCTCTTTCTATCGATCAATGGTTTCTATTTGCACAGAATATGGTCTCACTCTCTACTCTGAAAAAAGACAGTTCCAGGAGAGGTTTATTGCAGGCGTCAATCTCAACCTTTGCAAAGACAGGTACGATCAGGTGAAATCGTCTTTAGAGTTTTTTTTTGTTTCTTTTTTCTTCAATATATGGTCTTCCATGCTTCACTCTAGTCTGTCAATTCTTTGCAGATGAGATTCGGGAGAAACCGAATTAGGGTTTGTGTCGGTGGTTTGAGTTCAATAGAAGGCCACGAATCGGTTCAGGTTTGTGTTTCTCGGCTCTTCTTTTTTCCCCTGTATTTCCAATTGCTCGATTTTTTTTATTTATTTTGGATGATGAATTTGTTATTGTTCTGATCCGGAAGAACATGGGGATTGAAGGTTAAAATTGTAAATTTTCCCCTCTTCAACTGTACAGCTTCGTTTTTCCTTAGAAGTTGGAGTTGTTTATGATAGGTTAGTTTCATTTTTTGTAAACGATTTGGCAACAAGGATTTTAATTTTACCTTTTGTGTTTGTAGTGTGGTGTGAATAATCAGCGCAATGTAAAAGAAAACATAACATATCATAAAAGAAAGAGTTGTTGTGGACGGTTGTTGATGCGGTTTTGAAGAAACAAAATGGTGTATTTTTTTTAACATCAAATTTATTAACCACCTTATCAGGGTTATTTGACAGTTGCAGATTTCAAACAAATTGATGCAGATCATAGAGTGTATGTGCAGTAGCAAGATTTGGTGAATCAAAATATACTTTTTGTTGCGTATGAAGTGTGGTGAGCAAAATTTTCGTACGTATCTTCTGCTTTCCTCCCCTTTCGTTTAATTTATGTCAATTAAGTTAAATTTTGCCATGAATTGTGGGTTCATGGTTTGTAGATTGTCTCTGTGTTTTCAGAAAATGGGTCTATTTCTTTTTTAATCTCAGGCATCTTTTGGTTTCTTCTATTTTTTGGTTGTTTATGTCTTCACTTTTGGTTGCATATGAAGTGTTTGTGTTAATGTCTATTGCTTATTTTGTGATTTCAAAGAGTTTTGCGAGGTTTTTGGCCTTCATCTTATATATTGCTACTGAATTGTTTTCATTGTTCTTTATATAGCTTATGTTTTGAGTTATATTATTTCTTAATTCGTAAATGTGTAATTTTATTATGTCTTATTGCATTGTAGGTACTCTCCTCCTTTTCTGTTCAAGTGTTCCTGCAGGTATCTATGTTTTTGTAGCTACCTTAATTTTTTTTAGAATTATATTATGATTGTTTGTTTGTGAACTTTTGGCTATTTGAAAAGCTATTTGTCTTGATTTTGTTGTAGGAAGAGATAGAAATTTCAAATTAGTAAGAAGAATTGAGCATTCATTTGTTAAAAATATTGCTTTTCATGGTCAGAAAGTTCAACATTTCTACTAACAGATGTGGTGATTTAGGTACTTAAAATTGAAAGTAGCTAACGAAGACTATTTTTATTTTGAAAGTATATACCATGAAACTCAATCACAACCAGAACTAAACTCAAAGACTATACAAATGAGTAATAGAAGCTTCAAATTATTTTGACTTTGAAAATAGTTCAGCTTAGTACAATTGATTCGCATTTATGTTTCAATTTGGTTGCCTTTATATCAATTTGAACAATATGGTTTCTTTTAATTTGGCAATGCTTTTGTATTGTGAAATTCACTAATCAAATGCCGTGTGTTGTTTTGCAAGAAACCTACTTGATTCTGTCTTCAAGTTCATGTCTTATTGGATTCCTTTGTAGAATGGGAACCATATGTAAGTAAAACTAAGAGTATGATCCCTAAATGGCTAGATAATATATATATATATATACATATATATATATATGTATATACATATATATATATATGTATATATATATATATAGAATAAATACTTGCTGATCTTCTTCAAAGTTCATAATTTTAACTTATATAATCTACACTTCCATAAATAGTAGGGGCTGAGAGTAAGTTTATTTGAGAAAACAATCCATTTTGAAGTTTAAGAACTAGACGAACATCTAAATTTGGGATATCTTATAAGAGCTACACTACTCCGAGATTATACAATATATATATATATATATATCTATATAATTTTTAATCTAAATGAACAGTAAGTTGCAAGCATTATTGCCTTGGTACAAATACTTCTACTTATTATTTGTTCTTTTCGTAGCGTATGATTTCATTACGATCATCTCTTTCTTAAATATTTTTAACTGAATGTATGCGTTGGTACTTATGCATCTGAATCCTATTGATATCTTCATTCACTCAAATTTTCAGGTAATTGTTCCTTCTTTGCGAAAGGTCATTAATTGTTACGAATCTAATACCACATTGACGTTTTTAACCTTGCCGGAAGGCGCTTTCAGAAGAAAAAAAAGTTGATGACATTAACAGGAAATAACATCTTATAACTATAAGTGACTCTGCAGAAGATCTACAGGTTTGTTTGTGTTTTCCTCTGGATATGGGACACCTTTCTCTCGAATGATTACAAGGCAGGCAGGTGTAGTTTCTTTGGTAGCGTTTGATTTAGATTTGTGTTTTCTTCAGTTTTCTTAAGGTTGCTGACTTAGAAATGGCTCTGATGGAGCTTCCTTGGCTTTTAGTCTAATGGTTTTACCTAGCTACAATTTATATACATTTTCCTTTAACTTTATTGTTGGTTCTATTGGAGTCTTTCTCAAAATAAGTTATCTTCTAAAAATGTATATCTTGCCTCAAAATTATTAGGTTTATAGGATTCTACTTTTAGCATATGAGACCATCCATTACTCTGTTGATTATACCACAAAGAAGGTTTTTTTTAAAATCTTTTTAAATAGGTTTCCTGGGAGTTTGTTTTGTACTTATAAGTTGGTAATGACCACTACAGGTTTGTTTACATCGCCATGTTAATGGTTTTATAACTTCCTAATGGTTTTACTGCATAGCCAAACATAAATATACCAGTGATGAACCACCACAAGTGATCCCAAGTTTTCAATAAAGTATGTAAATATGGGATACACTTGATATATTTTATACTATCATAAAATCAATATGTATGAGACAACTAAAGCAAGTTACATCTTTTGGTATATACCAGCTTTTGTAAATTATTACATCTTTCGCTAATCGCCCTTTTTAAATGGGACGGCTCCGCGGCAACGCGCGGGTCGTCCAACTTGTTTTATATATATTACATTTTAAAATGAAAAGAGCATAGTGTAGTTTTTGACTTTTAGACTTTCTCCATCACTTTTTTTTTGTTTCATACTTTGATCACGAAGCTCTACGTTTTATTAGAGTTGTTCACAATTCGAACCGAACCGAACGGACCTTTGCTCGTGATTTGTTTGTTTACAAACCGAAACGATCATCCATATTTTAAATTTTAACACATTTTGTCCAATAACTAACACATTAGTCTTGTTTGTAAATTATTAAACTAACAAACACTAATATGAAGTGATATAGCTATAATGAATGCACTGTTTCTTTTTTTTTACCATTTTTCCTTTGTACATGACCTCGATGCCTACAAAATTTGGATGTGCTTCAGAATTATTCTTTCGTTTTTCCTTTCTAGTTGCACCAACATCTTTACTTATGTAACAAAATTAAGATTGATTAAATAAATAATAAAAATATATAATATAAATAATTAAATGTATATATATAATATAAATAAATATATAAATATATATTTTACATAATTCGAGCAAAACGAGCGAACAAACCTATGCTCATACTTGGTTCGTTTTACAAATCGAACCGAGCCGCTCGGTTCGTTTTTAAAGCGAGCGACAATCGAACGAGCATTTTCCGAACATTTTTCGAGCGAGTTCGAACGAGTTTCGAGTTTCAAACTTTTTGGACAGCCCTACGTTTTATACCCTTAACTTTCTACTTTCGTTTTTTATTTACCTTTATAGTTTTATATTTTGACCACAAAATTTTTAGACTTTTATGTTTTATATCCCTTAACTTTAGTATTCTTTTAGAGTTTTCAACTTTGGCCACAACTTTTTTTATAGTTTTATACTTTGACCACGAAACTATTAGACTTTTATGTTTTATAACCTTTAACTTTTCTACTTTTATTTTTTAGTCTACTTTTTATAATAATTTTATGCTTTTACCATAAAACTTTTAGAATTTTACGTTTTATACCCCTTATGTTTTCTACTATTGTTTTTAGTATACTTTTAGAGTTTTCGACTTTGGCTGTGATTTTTTTTTATAGTTTTATACTTTAACTACATGAAAACATTTATTACTTAAACTGACGGATAAATAGGTGCTCAGTGGCAAAACGAGGACGGCACCACCTTTTTAAAAATTAATAGAAGACATGAAAAATGAAAGATAGTCGATGTAACACATTCTTGATATCTTTACTTGCATATATAGACAGACAGCTTACATGTGCCATGGGCATTGGACTTTCTTGGATCCATATATTCGGCTTTTTGAAAATGAGTGATCCGAGATCGACACAAATTGCTAATGCAAGCAAAGAGGTCGGTCATTCAACAATCACTTGTTTTCCACATTGACCGACATAAAATAATAATAATAATAATAATAATAATAATAATAATAATAATAATAATAATAATAATAATAATAATAATAATAATAATAATAATAATAATAATAGTAGTAGTAATAGTAATAATAATAATAATAATAATCTTTCTTATATATATATAATAAAAGAAAAGTTTTTGGCACCACAATTTGCCATGTGGCACCACCATATTCATCCTCAACAATTTTTCCCGCCAATACACATTCACACTCCTAACTATGGAAGTGATTCGTATTTCTATTAAAAAAATTATGAATATACATATCCAACTTTTTATTTATTTTCTTCTAAATTCTTTAATAACCAATTATTTAATTACTAAAGATATAAAAATACATAATTGTCGTAGATTATGATTGTATTTATAGTTTTTTTTTAAAAGTCACTCGTGTAACACACGGGGATAAAAAAAACTAGTAATAATAATAATAATAATAATAATAATAATAATAATAATAATAATAATATAACTATAATAATAATAATATTAATAATATTAATAATAATAATAATAATAATCTTCCTACTTTAATAAAAATTACAATTGTTGACACATGTCAACACTATATTCTTTCTCACATAAGTTTTCCCTCCCAAATCTACTCCCTAATAAATTCCTTTTTATTGGAAATTATATCCTATTTTATAATCATTATATATATTTTTATCTATTTATATTTATGGAATTATGAAAGTCATATATTAATTTACATATAATTTTTATTCAAAAATAATTTTTAAACTATTATTATTTTCATTTTAAAAAAATATTTAGAAACTTATTAAACACCAATAAACACTTATTTAGTCTGTTTTCAAATATAATTGAGCGAATCATATTTAATATTTTAATTAATGAATACCTAATACAATTTCACAAATTCAATCAGTGTTGCATTGTGGGTGATACTATTTATAGAGAAATTCATAAGCGACAAAAATCATGTTCATATTATCAAATTTTAAATAGTTTTTCCTACCATATCAAATGAGCCATGTTCATCCAATTTGGAAATTTCAGACATCACGACTAATACAATTGTAAGTTTTTTAATGTATATCAACATCATATTTTTTTATTGATAGCATTATAATCTTTTGATTATAATTTAGATTTTATACTCAACAATTAGAATGTGTTCATTATAATTTTGATAAAACTGTATACTCATCTAACTTTCTATACAGACTTAAAGTCTCAAGTTTGTCAATTCATAATTCATGTTAGTCGGTATTGAGGGTTTGATTGTTTTTTAAACATGGTCATGTTTATCTTGCATTTTCCTAAATATATTTTTTTTTGATAAAGAGAGTAAAGTTATCAATACCATATTATGAATTATAACTATAGATTTTTATTAAATGTAATATAATACGTTATTCTGGTAATAAGAAGAATATGCATGTATTATCAACTATATATATATATATATATATATATATATTTTTAATGATTCAACCCGTATAACATACGGGTTCTATCCTAGTAATAATAATAAATGGATATAAATAATCTTGCTTATTCATAATTGGCGGATAATAATCCTATCTAATTTTTTAGAACATAAAAATCCTACATTTACATCCCAGTATTTCTAATAATCTTTCCGTCTATTTTATTAACTGTCGTTAGTGACATCCGACGTGGCATTCCAGTCATCCACTAACGTGGCCTCTTTTTAATGACGTGGATTTTTTTAGTGTATTATATATAGGGGCTAGATCCACTATAAAGTTTATTTGCCTAAAAATAATAAGAAAATATCTCATCAATTGATTTTAGAAATCAATGGTTGAGATTTAAATGTAATAGTATATGAGAGAAATTAACGGGTAGGGTATTTTTGATGTAACCTTTTTTGTTAGCTTTTTTAAGTTCCCCCCTATGGTTTTTAAATGATCATAATTTTTTCATACGACATTAATTTTTTATAAAAATTACACCATAATAACGAGTATTTTTTTCTCTTTAATATGAGAATAGTATTGATATATAAAAAAACTTTAAAAAAAAGTGTACTAGTTTGTCATATATGTATTAATTTTTTTTTAAAAATGTATTAGTTTGTAATAATCGACTGTTTTACATTTAAACAATATAGTTTGTATTGTTTTGTATTGTACGTTTTCTTTTGCATTAAAACAAATACTTTTATGTTGTTTTGTATTAAAACAACATATTTTTTATATTTTTTATAATAAAACAACACATATAATTGTGTTGTTTTTCAATAAAAATATATTAATTTTATATATGTACTGGTTTACGTTAAGACAATATTATTTATACTGTTTTTAATTAAGGGAACATTATTTGTATTGTTTTACGTTAAGAAAACTTTATTTGTACTGTTTTAAAGTAAAACAGTGCATATAATTATGTTGGTTTACATTAAAATTGTACTGATATATATATATATATATATATATATATATATATATATATATATATATCTATTACTATATATAATACATATTGGAGAGAGAAAGTGATAGTGTCTTAATTTTAAGACGCGTACAAACTATAATGCATTATGTACAAGTCCTAATGCACAAGAAACCCCATTTTCTCAGCTCCACATGACAAACCCTAGGTATATAAACTCTTTTTCCTCAAGCAATCCTCACGCACGTTCATTTGAAATTTTGAATTCAGCTTTCTCTCCACTCAAACCCTAAATTTCCAGCCGCTAAACCTCCATCGATCCATACCTCTGTCCGCTGAACCTCCTGTCATGGTCAAAACGGTCGAGATAAGGTCTTCGGCAGTGATGACTTCCGAAATGATGAGGAAGCTGAGGCAGACTCTCTCAACCGTTTTTTCCTTGATGAACGGAGGGTATGATTTCTGAATCAGAGTTTCAAAGATACGCCACTGTTAGGGTATGATTTCTTCAAATTCTTTCTTCAATTTCGGGTACAATTTCTTCGAATTCTTGCCTCCATTTCATAGATTTAACTATCTTTTTAGTGATCTATATCAAACTTTGGCTTCTCATATACCCCAGAGGTTAGTTCGTTTTTTTTTTTAACATCATAATGTTCAGTTTATATTTTCAAAGTTATCTCCGATGTAAAGTTTTATCTATGATGCTAGGGATATCAAGCTTTTACACTGTCTTTTCTTTTTTAAGATCAACTTGTGCTTTGAAACCCTCCTAACCTACTTCAATGATGCTAGGGATATCAACCGCAAGTAAGGAGGCAGTCAATTTGATTGTTGGGATCCATGCAAGAGACCTACAGCCGTGGAGGCCCTTTAGCATCCATTCTTCTAGGTAATAGAGATAAATTTTTAATTTGCAGAATTGTTACTATATTCCTCCATGTACATCAACAAGTAAGTGATTAAATTTGTTTAATGATGTATATTTTAGCATTTACATGGAAAGATAGGAGTGTTTGTGTTTGTCTATACTGATCTATGGGTCTGACATCAATTTTCTTTATTGCGGTCACGCTGCAGGGTTGAATCTTGCTTCTATGTGTTGTGTGTACTGTCAATTATTAGATGAGTTTGTTGGTGTTTCTTTAATTTTAGTAGTAGTCATATTTCCTTTTGATGGACTTCAGTTAGATTAACGGTATACATTGATTGAAGATATTGAGACATAATTTAAGTTGGAGAAATGAGATAGCCATTACAAGTACAAAGGGTAGGATTTTGGAGGTCTTCTTTGTGGCCTGCTTATATGAATTTATTCCTGCATTTTCAGTTTCCTTAATATTGAGTGTCTTTATAAATAAGGCTGTGAAGACTGTTCATTAGAAGTCTACATGTCATCTGATCACACAGTTAGAATAAAAAGTGGATTTGGTGGTTCATGTTCTATAGTTTTCTAGAAAAAAAATATTTAATTTCTTCTATGTTCAAGTCTCATCTTAGTAAATAAAGCTCCACATGTAGTTGAAACCGTGAAAATGGATAGGCAAGCTTATTTTCATACTTTTTTGGGTCATCTATATGTGAAATCAAAGTGAAAGCATTTGTTATTTCATTTGATTCAGTTACAAGATAATCAAGAAAGTTGTTAATGAAGAGAAAATATTATTTGTCGGAAGAGTGTATGAATTTGAGTGAAATCAAGGTACCATCACTTCCAAATTGCTATCTATACATTCTTACATAGCATTCATTCCACAAGTTGCCTTTTGTTGCTCTTGACAGTCATTGTGCAAGATGAAACATCCAAATATTGTGAAGCTCAAGGAAGTTATTAGAGAAAATAATATTTTGTATTTCGTGTTTGAATATATGGTAAGTAGCTTTTAGCATTTTAGTTGGTGTATTTATTTGTTGTACTATTGCCTTGTATAAGTATCATTATATACCTCTTCTTCTTCTTCTTCTTCTTCCAGGAATGCAGTCTTTGACAGAGTGAGGCCTTTCTCGAAAACTGAAATTAGAAGCAGGTGTTTCCATGTGTTTCAGGGGCCGTTTTATGTCTTATGTATTGCAGATCTCTGGACGTTGCGTTGTCGGTTTGTACAAGATTCGGTGTAAAGGTAAGTCTGTTTGTTTCAGTTTTTGTGCCTGTTACTAGGATTTTATTATATTTCCCTATGTGTGTTTGGTCTTATTTCTGCTTGGGTTGGTTTCTTTAATAATAACAAACGGTATATTAGTCAGTTGTTATTATTCAAATAGAAACATTTAACAAAATATCCCATTTCTTGAGAAGACGTTGCACCTAACTCATAACAACAGTTAAGTCTTCTTTTGAATTCATAACTTTACACATGGAAGGTTTAATATTAAATATCCTTCGCAGTTCATCAAGGTTTTAATTTGAAAGCAGTTGACCCACATATTATAATTAATTATTCACAACAGTTCATCAAACTTTTTATCGGTTGTCCCATGCTAATAGCAAATAAACTTGATAATTTTTATTCATGCTGGATAACTTAAATCAGCAACCTTGCCTATTGATGTCAAAAGTAAGTGTATTTAATGGTAGGCTTGAAGAGATAAAAAATTATATACTTTTGACTTATAGTTGGAATGAAACAGCCTATGCTTGTATCATTTGGAATTCAAGTAGCACTCTTAGATGATTGCAGAAAAGTAGCCATTGTGGCCCCATTATTCCATGCCCAAAATGTTTTTATTTGATTCCAGTTTTTCCATTTTCCATTCCCTTCTTTTGAACTAAGATGCCAAAAGACAAGATGATGATATGCAGATTGTCAATAAAAGTGAGAAGGCCATTTCACTTCAGTAAGATGATGTTGTAAATTCAACATTTAGGTCTAATCAAACCAGGTCAGTTTAGGTGAACTCTGCAAAGATTTTTGAATTCTATTTAGTTTTTTTTAACAATATTACACAGAAAGATGATGCTATAAATACAACATTTTGATTTCTAGCCCTTGTTATTCCTTTTTCACTTGACCGTCGTTCATTTCAGTTTAAATTAATTTGATGTTCATTGTCTACATTTCATTTTGCTGTTTGATAGGATTTGGAGGTCATTAATACGACCATTTGATTATAGCATTAAATATATTAGACATCATGTCCAGTGATTCACAGTTAGGGTTCTTATAAATAATACGGGTGAGATTGATTTTGGGTTGGAATGATATGGGTCGGTTGAGATGACCTAAAATCATTACAAAGTTCACCTGAACTTGAAACTGAATATAGAGACAAATTAGGCTCTTAAATACCTAAAATACATGTTCTATTCTGATTTTGTTCTTGTTCTTTATGTTTGGACTTAAGTCAACCCAATTTGATGTCAAAACAGAAGATGTTTTTTTTTTCCAGATCTACACTTTTAGTTAGAGGTTTTAAATTTTATAATCTTTTGTTTCAGTAAATATCTAACTTGATTTCCTTTATTTGTGATGTTGTAGGTTTCAACTTTCAAGTGTTGTTTATATATATTCTACAAGTCATGGTTCTTCTTCTTAAAGACAGTTGCTGCTCTTACCTTTATCTCCTATATTTAGGTTAATAAGTCAACTTCAATTCAAAATTTATTACAGCATAGGATTGGTTTAAGCTATTTATCTATTTGGAACCATGTGTTAGCTTTACTTTTACCATTCGAAGAGAATGGCGATGCTTTCATTTGGAGGTCTTTTTTTTCACTTTTCTAAAGTTTTTAGCTATATTAGTGAACCAAGATGCTTTGATTTCTGCTCAACAGGTTTATGTGGTCATTTTTATACATTGTTGTGGGTGCTAAGAGTGCGAGGAGAATGTTTAGTTTCTCTCATATTACGCAATTTCTGTGAGGTTGAAATACGTTTATCTAATTTTATTAATTAAAATGAGGCCAAGACTTTATTTATACAACAGGATGGCTTTGCAATATTGTTGGTCAGGTAAATTACAATAAAAAACTGTTTTGCAATATTGTTGGTCATGGTATACATGTTTTTATTTTTCATTGAACTTAAATATTTTCAAGTATATTATCTTGGTTGATTCTTTCTTGACACGATTGAATCTCATATGCAGTAAATTTGTGATTACATGAAATATTAATTTAATTAGCCCCTATAAACTTCAAATATAGAATTTAAGACAAGTTGTGTAAAAGATGCACATGCTTTCAGTTATAAGAACTACTGAAGTACATATATAAATTTAAGCATACTATCATTAGTATCATCATACGGGTGTGTAATACATGAGTTGCTTTATTACTCCGATTTCATGAGATTGTTTAGAAAACTAATCTAATTTGCTTCATTTTACACTTTTAGTTTAGGAATTTCTTCTAAAAAAGATAATTAATATATTCTATATTGCATAATCTTACGAACGAGAAGAAAACTTGATCATTGTTCAAGAATGAAGAATCAATGAAAGTCGTTCAATTGAGAGACAAAGGAGAAAGCTATCAAAGATTTTGTTAACTAAGATTAGATTATTTGATTTAATTAAATTAAAATAAAATATAGTATAATACCGTGTTGGTTGATTGTCGCGGTGTCACAACACGCAAACAAAAGACGAATAAACGCTATAAACCGTCGCCGCCGCAACGCGCGGGTACGCGGCTAGTATATATATATATATATATATATATATATATATATATATAGGGGAGGGATATAATGAAAACCTCTTCGAGTTTGGAAAACCGTGAAAACCAAGCTAAAAAATTCGATTTTTGTTCCGATTTTTTTATGGTGATTCTCTAAGTTAAAAAGACCCCCTTTATGTAAAAAAATAAAAAAAACGCCTAGTAATTTTTTTAAAAAAAAATATTTTATAACCGAGGTTACATATGTAACAGGGTATGTACTGATTTGATGTAAGATAAAAATGCCCTTATTCTTATATTTTAAGTGTGCCACATGTCATAATCATATTGCTTCCTATTCTTTTTAGGCAAAATCAATTTCATATTTGATCCAAACTCTATATATTATATTATATTATAATTAATAAAATCATTAGTTATAGTATACACATACAAACTTAATACATACATACAGTTCCTAGTTGTTGATCCCCAATCTTCTCGACCCTCCAACCGACTTTCTTACCATCAACCCCATTGTCTTCTCCGACCAGCTTTCGCACCACCACTACTACTGCCACTAAGACGTAGTTATTGACAGAAGATTTCCTTGCAAACCCCTCGACACGTTAGATCCGTTACCACTATGGTGGCGGAGGAAACAAAAAGCGACGGAGGAATGGTGGTGGTGGAGCTATTCTCGTCTCAGGATACGTGATGACGCCGACGCCGAAGGTTCTGTTTTACGAGATTAGGGAGAGGAGACTTGAATTTGGGGATTCCAGCAAAGGGTTTCGTCTCCAACAAACCCAACGGATCTTCAAACTTTCACTGAAAGCATATCAATATAGGTCTAGATTGAATAGTTTTTCAATTTCGATCACAACTATGTGCTTAATTTTAACATTTATTGAGATTCAGAAAAGTTATGGTAGTTTAAAATTTGGGAGAGATTTATTGAGATTCCAACGATACTCAAGTTCGTATAGTTGAGCTACTGTCTTTTTAAAGTTTCTTCCTTTTTCTTTTGGTTTACTTTTGAAGTGGGAGAATTGGTTGAGACCTGAGGTGGTGGTTGTGACGGTTGTGACTTGGGTATCACCGAAAGAGGTGGTGGCGAAAGAGGTCGCCAAAGTGGTGGTTACGGTGTGGCTTTGGTTTGAGTTTTTTAATAACATAAATGGCCCTCTTCTTTCCTATTTTCACATATTACCCCCCCCCCCCTTCAGGCCACATCATCAGTTGACTAGGATTCCATGTCATCTCAGACTAAGTGTAACGATATACTGTTATGTTTCAAAAATTACGTAGGATTATTTATATCCATTTTTCCTAAGAATAATAATAATAACAATAAATAAATAAAATAACAAGACAAAACCAAAGGAAAGAGACAGTAGGAAGCCAACTTCATAAGATGAATGTGTTGGGTTATATAACAAATTATCACTTTATACACGAGTACGCAACGGAATTAATCCTATGAATTAATGTAACTAACCGGATAGGACATGTTTACCTTATGAGCTCGGATTGACTTAATCTCTTGGAGGATTTAATACAAATCCCTCTACGATCGCACACACGACACACCAATGCTATGTACTAGCACTTGATCACGAACTCCTCTTGATGAAGTAGGCTTGGTCGAACCACACAAGAAATCGAAACCCCTAGGGTTCTTTCTTGTTGCCGAAAATTAGAGAGAAAGAGAGAGAGATTAGGGTTTGCACTTTTATCAGATAAATGCAGTCACTAAACCTTAAACCCAGAGGGTCTATTTATAGGTTTAAAAGACTTGATAAACAAGTTAGGGTTTGGGATAGAGACCATCCACGAATTCGGCCCTAAGGCCTTATCCCAATCCTTCTCTCAATTGTAATCCAATTACAACTCTCTCTAATTACAACTAACACCACTGTTAACAATTAACTGTCAGTTTTTAACGAAACCTCGTTAAATTTTTATGATAAATATTAATTAACTATTAATTAATATTAATACATTTGGTGTCGAGACGTGTGACCCCGTAGGCTTAAATAATTTCCAGACATACGCTTACTATTACATGATCATATCCCTACAGCTCCCACTTGAGCTTACAATAGTAAAGGTAATAACATTGGTTAGCGTCTAGCAACACGCCAATGCTCCCAGAAATATTTAAGTACAGTTTCTCAAAGTGTATTTAAATGGTACATTCATTCACTATCCCTTTGTTACCGATACCGTGTTAAATATGAATATGGATCAAGTCATTTCATACTTTAACGATTCTGTTTCTCATTCTCACAACTAACTTAAGATTACCAAATTGCAAACCGAGACATCTCTAGATTTCATTTGGGCATGGCCATGCAAACATCTTAATTAGTCCAATGAGGGGCCCAGTGGTATCTTCTTCATCACAAAGCTGAAGGAACAAATCCTCTTGACTACACGTGTCAAGTCACATACTTCACTACACCTACTGAAAATAGCCCTTTTGTACTACCTTATTCAGGATATTTAGACCTATATCAAGTAGGTGCAATCCATACATGCATGACCTGCTTGTATCTCAAGTCTAAGGATAAGTAAAGCAACCATTTACGAATTTCACTTAATGACGCCGATCCATAAAGTGACAATTCGTTAGTGGGTCAGTCCAGTATGCATCCAATGAATACCATGTGAGTTTGGTGGGACCATCCTAACCAATCACTCAGATTTTGTCTTAGTTTAACCATATTCCCATATAGTTAATCGACAATGGACAATTTAGAATACTTGACAAGTACTCAAGGATTAAACATGCAAATATAGGACACAATTTACTATTAAATGAAATCAAACATATCAAGTAATTTATTTCATTATATAAATAGAAATTGTTTAACATCCCTTATCCAAATACCGAACATCAGACATACATGATTTAACTAGCTAATTTAAGTCCCATGCCCTCGGCATGCCTTTCAAGCTTCGGCCTCGATAAAGCTTTCGTGAAAGGATCAGCTAAGTTAATATCTGTGTGAACTTTGAGTAATCTGATTTCACCTAGTTCGATCTGCTCACGAACATAGTGATATCTCCTAGCATAGTGTCTGGCGCCCTTCTGAACTCCAAGTTCTTTGGCAATGATTAATGCACCAGTATTATCACAGTACATATCAATAGGCAAGTTACTTGTGGGGACAATGTCAAACCCACTAATAAACTTCCTTATCCAGACAGCCTCCATTGCAGCTTCCGAAGCAGCAATGTACTCAGACTCTGTTGCAGACATAGCAACTGTGGTTTGTTTCTTGCTTTTCCAATCCACAACGCCTCCATTCAGAACGAAGACGTACCCAGACTGAGACTTCGTGTCATCTCTCTCAGTCTGAAATCCAGAATCACAGTATCCGGTCACTTTGAGCTCTTGATCTGGATTTCCCCCATATACCAAAAACAAATCTCTAGTAGCCCGTAGGTACTTGAGAATGGTCTTAACAGCAGTCCAGTGACTTTCACCTGGATTCTGTTGAAATCGGCTAACGATATTCTGCGCAAATGCTATATCAGGTCTAGTGCATCTCACCGCATACATTATAGAGCCTACAGCCGAAGCATAAGGAACTCTTTGCATACGCTTCACCTCATCAGGTGTAGAAGCACCTTGTTTGACCGATAGACCAAGTCCTTCCTGCATAGGTACTATACCACGCTTGGAATTCTCCATCTTGAATCACTTCAAGATCTTATCAATATAAGCACTTTGACTTAGTCCAATCAACCGCTTAGTTCTATCTCTATAGATCTTAATTCCAAGAATAAATGCTACTTCTCCCAAGTCTTTCATGGCAAAACACTTTCCAAGATGGGATTTTACATCTTACAACATTGGAATGTGTTTACCTATTATCAATATGTCATCTACATATAAGACAAGGAAAGTAATATTACTCCCACTAGCTTTGCGATATACACATGGCTCATCGGGATTCTGAACGAAACCAAACCTTTTGATTTCTTCATCAAACCGTTTATTCCAACTCCTCGATGCTTGCTTTAGTCCATAAATGGACCTTTGAAGCTTGCATACTTGGTTGGGATGTTTTGGATCAATGAACCCTTCAGGTTGATCCATATAGACTTCTTCATCCAAGTAACCATTTAAGAAGGCAGTCTTAACATCCATTTGCCATATCTCAAAGTCATAGTACGCTGCTATGGCTAAGAGAATCCTAATAGCTCTAATGTTAGCTACTGGTGAAAAGGTCTCATCATAGTCAACGCCAAAACGTTGAGTATAACCTTTCGCCACGAGATGAGCTTTATAGGTGTGTACATTTCCATCCATGTCGGTCTTCTTCTTGAAGAGCCATTTACTCCCAACGGTTCTTGCGTTAGGAGGAAGATCAACCAGGGTCCAAACGTGGTTATCTTGCATGGATTTCATTTCCACATTCGCAGCTTCAAGCCATTTGTCAGATTCCGGATCTGATAATGCAGCTTTGAAATTCGGAGGCTCATTGAGATCTCCTGATACGTTATCCTCGGATTCGACTAGACCAATCCATCTATTCGGATTACGTACGACCCTTTCGGATCTTCGAAGTGGAATCGCAACATCATCGACTTGAGGTTCATCACTTTGAACATTTCCCCCCCCCCCCAAGTTGATGATTGCTAGTTGTTTCAGAAGGTGACACATCTTCTAGTAGTTCTACAATTCTCCCACTGTTCTCTTGAGCTATAAAATTCTTTTCAAAGAATTCAGCATATCGAGCAACACGAACAGTATTTTCGGAAGGATTGTAAAAGTAGTAACCCATTGTTTCCTTTGGGTATCCCACGAAGATGCACTTAGTAGTCCTGGGTTGTAGTTTGTCAGGCTTATCACGCTTCACAAGTGCCTCACATCCCCAGACTCTTAAGTAAGACAACACAGGGACTTCTCCATGCCACAATTGATGCGGTGTCTTTTCAACCTTCTTGGTTGGAACCATATTTAGAACGCGTACAGCGATTTCTAGAGCAAAATCCCAAAATGATATTGGGAGAGTTGTAAGGTTCATCATCGACCTTACCATTTCTAGTAAGGTTCGATTCCTCCTCTCAGAGACTCCATTATGCTGAGGAGTGTAAGGAGGAGTAAGATGTTGGACAATTCCACACGCTTTAAGATAATCCTTAAACTCTTGGCTTAAGTATTCTCCACCACGATCCGATCGAAGGATCTTGATGGTCTTTCCGAGTTGATTTTCTACTTCGTTCTTGAACTCTTTGAATGTTTCAAACACTTCATGTTTATGTTTAAGCAAGTAAACATAACCATAACGGCTGAAATCATCCGTGAAAGTCACGAAGTAGCTAGCACCTTTTCTTGACACATGCCTAAATGGGCCACAAACATCAGTATGAATGAGTCCAAGTAGGTCTTTAGCCCTTTGCGGCTTGTTCGGAAAGGGTTTTCTTGTCATCTTTCCTGAGATACAGGAAACGCATTTTTCAAATGATTCATCATTTGATTGTAAGATCCCTTCACGTTGAAGTCTTTCAATGCGGTTTTTGCCAACATGGGCAAGACGACAGTGCCAAAGATAGGTAGAGTCCAAACTAGTTTTGGCTCGTTTGCTAACAGTGAACATTGAATTATTTGAAACACAACCACGCATATCAATTTCATAAATACCATCACAAGGAATAGCATCAAAATAATGAACATTATTTTTAGAAACTGAAATACCGATATTATTAAACGCATTAATAAATCCTTGGTTTTTCAACAAGGAAACTGAAATAACACCTCTAGTGATAGAAGGTGCATAATGACAATTGTCTAATACAATAAATAACCCAGAAGGCAGAATTAAATGATATTCTCCTATAGCTTCTACAGCTGCTGGCAAACCATTTCCCACGACAACTGCAAAGCTCCAGGCTTCAGTTTCCTCCTCTTTCTAAGACCCTGTAACGAATTACGAGATGTGAGTTCCACAGCCGGTGTCATACACCCATGAATCACTCTTAGAAAAGGAAAATAATTCAATTGTGAAGATACCTGAACTACTAGTCCCACTAGTATTCTTTCTCTTCTTCATCAACTCAGCTAGATAGGTAGGACAGTTCCTCTTCCAGTGTCCAACTTCACCACAATGGTGACAGATCTGGTCTTTAGCCGGATGCTCTTTTGCGGCCGGAGGGGTTTGCTTGGTTTTAGGAACAAGCGCAACTGCCTTGCCTTTTCCCTTACCATCATTCTTGCCCTTCGCCTTTTGCGGTCGTTTAGCCTTTTGGATCTTTCCCCCCTTGATCATAAGAACTTGGGGTGTTTCAGTGGCCTTTTTAGGAATCGTTTTTTCATACTCGACAAGCATAGCATGAAGCTCAGGTATAGTCTTAGTCATACTATGCATGTTGTAGTTGCGCACAAAACCCTCAAAATCCTTCGTAAGAGATTTGAGGATCATGCCAACTGCCACAGCACGATTATACCCATAATTGAGCGATTCCAATTTGTCAAAGTAGCTCTTCATCTTGAGCACATGACTACTGACCGATTTACCAGTTTCAAGCTTCAAGTCGTGGAGTTCCACAACTAGGTCGAACAATTCAACACCAGCTTGTTTTTCATACATCTTCTTTAGCTCTTTGATCATATCACAAGGTGTATGAAATTCGTATTGCTTCTGAAGATCGGGAGTCATACTCGAGATCATCATGCAAGCAACCTCATCGTATCTGCTATACTCTGCATTGTAGAACGCTTTCTCTTGATCAGAAGCATCAGCAGCTGGCTCGGTCGGCCAATGATTTTCAAGGACATCGGTCCTCCGTTCAACTCTAAGGACAATCCTCAGTTGACGGTACCAGTCATTGAAGTTAGATCCATTCAGCTTTTCTCTTTCAAACATTTGACGAAAAGCATGACCAACATTGTTTTGAGGAGGGTTTGTTGCCATCTACAAAACAAATTAAGTTCAAAAATCAGTATTTTCGATAATCTTTTCCTTAATAAATTTAATTACCCAATGTTTAAACATTTTAAACGATTAAGTTTATTAAGGCTAGGATCCAATTGACATGCCATCATTTCATCAGTTGATCTGCTAGAAATGATGCATTCAAAAGGTAAGTGACGATCAATAATTGTACTCCAAGTACAATTCCTAGATTTTATGGGACCTACAAATAATACTTGTGAATCTTGCACCAAGTAATTTGTAGTCATGTTTCATCCCATCTTTTGCCACGGGCCAGGGGTCTCACCGCCTAGCTCATTTTAAGTCGTCCAGCTAAGAACGCACAAATTGTCCACCATTGTGTACCAATGAGTGGGAATTTGCCATGTAAATGCCATTTTACCATTGTGTACCAATGAGTAAGATGACACCCACAAGTGTCCTTTTCAAGGTGGATGGCAAAGACTTAAGTTTTGTTTGGGTCAAAGCAATTTTAATGCGTGATCAAAAAAGTTATGTGTGAAGATTCATGCACATCTTCATCACATAATGTGTTTATAAAATTCTTAGCTTGTCTTCCAAGTCAAAAGAGCTCGGTAGCTCCATTCGCAACACACAAAGAAGCGTAGGGGTGAGGTTTGCAACTTTTGCAATTAAAAACCTACCCACTTTAGGGAAGCATGGCGACCCGACTTATACCTCTCTTAGAGTGTGTTCAAATGGGTGAGCCGGTGTTTCTTTTGAGTTTTAGGACACAAATTTTATTTTATAAACAAAATCATATTTCAATAGATATTTTAAGCAAATTTCGATTTTCATAAAACAAATTTGCATTAAAACCTTTTATTATGTCACAATTATCACAATAATCACATAATCTTAGGGTTTCTAATTATCTAATATAATTTTAATTTTAATCCTCTTCGATATAAGTAATAACCATGAACGATTTGCATGAAACATCATGGTTTTTACTTCCTTTTAACATTTAAAATAAAGGTACAACATGTTGATTTATCAAATAACAAAAACTTGGGTTCTAAATTTTAGATCACAAAATCAAATTTTAGACCTAAAATTAGGGTTTCCGATTCGGCTAGAGGTTTTCGATCCGTTATAAAGTTTTCGATCGGAATCAGGGTTTCCGATCGAGAACATCACTTTTCGATCAGGGTTTACGATCGAAACACGGGTTTCCGATCGAGACATGGGTTTCCGATCGGAAAACAAGGGTTTCCAATCGGGACTAGGGTTTCCGATCGGAAAACAAGGGTTTCCGATCGGGAGTAGGGTTTCCGATCGGAAAACAAGGGTTTCCGATCGGGAGCAGCCTGCGGGCCGAAAAGTGGTTTTCGATCGGGTCGAAAAGCAGTTTTCTATCGAATTTTTTTTGAGTTTTTCGTTTTTACCAATTTGCGAAACCTTTTTCCAATTGTAAAACACGATTTTTAATTGGATCGAAAAGCTAGAATCTGATTTGGTTACCCCCCTTCCAAGTTTTTATTCCCGGTAATTAATTAAAATCATAGGTGGCTCGTGATACCACTGTTGGGTTATATAACAAATTATCACTTTATACACGAGTACGCAGCGGAATTAATCCTATGAATTAATGTAACTAACCGGATAGGACATGTTTACCTTATGAGCTCGGATTGACTTAATCTCTTGGAGGATTTAATACAAATCCCTCTACGATCGCACACACGACACACCAATGCTATGTGCTAGCACTTGATCACGAACTCCTCTTGATGAAGTAGGCTTGGTCGAACCACACAAGAAATCGAAACCCCTAGGGTTCTTTCTTGTTGCCGAAAATTAGAGAGAAAGAGAGAGAGATTAGGGTTTGCACTTTTATCAGATAAATGCAGTCACTAAACCTTAAACCCAGAGGGTCTATTTATAGGTTTAAAAGACTTGATAAACAAGTTAGGGTTTGGGATAGAGACCATCCACGAATTCGGCCCTAAGGCCTTATCCCAATCCTTCTTTCAATTGTAATCCAATTACAACTCTCTCTAATTACAACTAACACCCCTGTTAACAATTAACTGTCAGTTTTTAACGAAACCTCGTTAAATGTTCGTGATAAATATTAATTAACTATTAATTAATATTAATACATTTGGTGTCGAGACGTGTGACCCCGTAGGCTTAAATAATTTCCAGACATACGCTTACTATTACATGATCATATCCCTACAGAATGCACATTCATCATGACTCAGACTTCAAAAAACAGTTATCATCCTCCACCATTTGGTAGAATGCATATCCCTTTACCTTCCAATTTGGAGGTTAAGGGTTCAAATCTCACATGACACAAAAAATATAGAATATTATAGAGGTGGTCTTTATCACAGTGGGACTTTGGGCGATGAGTTTTCTCTGGGATAGATGTGTAACACAGAGGGTCCTAGTTAATCGTACGGACTGTAGTCGCAGAGTGTCATGGGTAACATCGTTTTCCATGATGAGACCCCCGGGTAACTAGACATTTACAGTATAAAAGAAAAAACCTAGCAGTTATCATCTTACAATAGGTATCTATATATCATGTTTTCCGACCATCAGATCATCCTTCTGTATTCATTTCCACCAAGGGAAGAAAGCACGACAACGGGATGGTTGCCCCGATGCCCTACATAAAAGAATAGCCAGCTTTCAGTTCATTCTACACTTTCTAGAGGTGGCCATTTTTATTTTTATTTTTATATTTATATATGGGTTCATACGGATTATGTTTAATCTCTAAAAAGTTAGGTAAAAGAAAAGAGTAACTAAAAAGGAAATGTATGTATAAAACCTTCTAAAATTGTTTAATTAAAAAAGTTCTAGAAAAACAAATGGGTAAATTAAAACAACTGGGAAGAATGTCTTGTCATAATCAATGCCATAAGCCTGAGCATAACCGTAAGCAACTAATTGAGCTTTCAGGCGATGGAGAGAGCCATCAAGGTTGAGTTTGATAGTAAAGACCCATCGGTAACCAATAATCTGCTTTCCTTGAGGAAGTGGCTCAAGATCTCATGTATGATTGGCTTGAAGTGCTCCTATCTCATCTTCCATAGCCTTTTGCCATCCTGGGTGATTAAGAGCGATAATCATCATCACATCCTTGGGAACCGGGTAGGAGTCAATGGAAGTGGTGTAGGCATAAGATTCAGGGGATAGATGAGCATAGGAAACAAGATTTTGGATTGGGTAGCAGGTGGAATGTCTAGGCTTTTTGCTAAAATCTATGGGTATATCAGGATACGGTGCACCGGGTGGATCATACGCTTGTACGTCAGGTGGTGGTGGATCAAAGGTACTATGGGTAGTGGGCAGTATCAGGACATTAGGTTCAGTCGTAGATGATGATGCTAAGGATCGACCAGTATCATGGTTCTATTGTGTATCAAGAGGTTGTGTCGTCTTATCCTCATTTCGTCGAGCATACATATAAACTATCAGAGGGGTCACTTTCAGGAGGCTAGTTGTAGCACCATCGGTATTTGAGGAATATGAGACCGGAGATTTAGACAGAACCGAAGACAAAGGAATAGTGGGAATGAATGTTGATTCGGGTTTAGGTTTAGAATCAGGAATCAGATCAGAGGTTGGGGTAGGACAATCAGAAAAGTAGGTACATGATTCATGAAAAGTAACATTAGCATTCGTAAAATACCGATGAAGAGAAGGACTTTAACATCGATAACCTTTCTGAACACGAGAGTAACCAAGAAAGACGCACCAAATAACACAAGGATCAAGTTTAGTGGTACCTGGACGATGATCATGAACATATGCAACGCATCCAAAGATTTTGGGTGCAAGGGGAAAAGGGATACCTTTAGGGAATAAGATGGAAAACGGATCCGAGTCCGACCTTTGAAAACTGATGAAGGCATACGGTTTATAAGGTATGTTGCAGTAAGAACAACATCACCCCAAAACGGTGAGGGACATGAGAATGGAGCATGATTGTTCGGGCAACATTTAACAAATGGCGATTCTTGGCTCAGCAAAGCCAATTTGTTGAGGTGTATACTCACAAGAAGGCTCGTGAACAATGCCATGTAGTTTCATATATGAAGAAAACTCATAGGACAAGTACTCTTTGGCGTTATTAGTGCGAAGAGTTTTAATATGTCACACACAAACCTCGGCGGCTTCCCGCGGGATCGTGACTTCATGGATCATCAACACAAGTTACATTGAACAACACTATGAATTTGAAAGGAAATGTTTGTAATGAAATGTTACAACCATAAAGGTTACATATAAATTTTTTAAATTGCGGAAGCTAAGTGGAATGAAAACGTCTCGAAATATGTCATGAACATAACAATGAATGTCCCAAAAGATAAACTCCTAGCATGATGACACTTGAGTGCATGCCCAAAATTCCCTAATCTAAATGATCAATTATATGAGAAATACATGCTTAAAACGGTCAACAATCATGAACATATGCAACGCATCCAAAGATTTTGGGTGCAAGGGGAAAAGGGATACCTTTAGGGAATAAGATGGAAAACGGAGTCTGACCTTTGAAAACAGATGAAGGCATACGGTTTATAAGGTATGTTGTAGTAAGAACAACATCACCCCAAAACGGTGAGGGACATGAGAATGGAGCATGATTGTTCGGGCAACATTTAACAAATGGCGATTCTTGGCTCAGCAAAGCCAATTTGTTGAGGTGTATACTCACAAGAAGGCTCGTGAACAATGCCATGTAGTTTCATATATGAAGAAAACTCATAGGACAAGTACTCTTTGGCGTTATTAGTGCGAAGAGTTTTAATATGTCACACCCAAACCTCGGCGGCTTCCCGCGGGATCGTGACTTCATGGATCATCAACACAAGTTACATTGAACAACACTATGAATTTGAAAGGAAATTTTTGTAATGAAATGTTACAACCATAAAGGTTACATATAAATTTTTTAAATTGCGGAAGCTAAGTGGAATGAAAACGTCTCGAAATATGTCATGAACATAACAATGAATGTCCCAAAAGATAAACTCCTAGCATGATGACACTTGAGTGCATGCCCAAAATGCCCTAATCTAAATGATCAATTACCTGAGAAATACATGCTTAAAACGGTCAACAATAATGTTGGTGAGTTCACAGGTTTGTAACGTATATGTTTGTGGAAAATGTTTTGAAATGAACCACAATAATTACTTTTCATGACCCGCGTTGTACATGCATAACTAACCATCACTTTGAGTCACTCGAATCGACGCTCGACAGAATGTATGCCCCCGTGCAACATGTTATCACCAGCATGAGCATGTAAATAGGCCAATGATGTACCCCTTTTGGCCTACAACCAAAGTTAGCGCGACTAACGGGGGTAGGGTTTGTCCGGTCCGATAGTACTATCCATCATTACTTCGCTTGGTAACATAATTAACGGTCCAGTTATGACGGGACTTAATATGATATGTAAAATGTCTCAAGTAATCTGTGTGTATCATAAAGTAAATTGTGTCCAGATGAAGATGTAATTGAAATGCATGTAATTCTCCCCTAATGTAAACAATGAAAAAGGGTCCGTGAAACTCACATGAAACTGTGAGTGATGAACTGTGTGTAGCAATGAAATGTATGCCGACATAGCGTGCCCTAAAACAGTTTTTAGACACCTACGGTCTCATTATGTGATTATAAGTAAGTGGGTGATGTAACCTTTCACCCAACACTACCCAGGTTGCATGTAATTGTAAAACGTTTGGTGACAACACGTTGGTGATTTCTATATATGTTCCAAAATATAAATCTATTTAATATATTTGTACCTATGTATTTTTTATGAGTTAGTCAATTACCTAAAAAATGTCACATATGAATATTATAACTATAAAAATACATTTTCACGTTTGGTATCGGTTTTAGAAACCGAATATCATTTTTGTGGTGGTTACCATTACGTAACCCAATAAGTTGTGAAAATGACACTTAACACTATTTGGACTCGTTAGGGGCCAAATTGGATCCGTTAGGCCCAATAACCAACATAAGGCCCAACAGTGTATTTCCAAGCTCAAAATCGGTTTCTAAAGGCCCAATACTTTATATAATTTAGCCCAAAATCTTAATTTAAGCCCAAGACACATTTTATTTACCCAAAATTAATTTAGGTAAATTTTTATAAAGTGCTAGTGTATAATAATATAAAACCGTATATATACATACACGAAAAAATAATTATTTTTTGTTTAAACGACCCGACTAACTTATATAATTTCAAGTTTACCAAAATTAACCATTTCGAACTCAATTATGTCAACCAACACTTATATGTAGTTTGTAACGTTAATTTTATAACAAAAACATTTATGTAAGCTCTACCATTTATCATAAACTACTATTTTATCAAGGTTTCAAATATCACAAGACATCATTTTATGTTATGAACTTCATGTAACCCGACAAAGTCAACAAGAGTCAACTAACCGTTTTGGCCCATTGAACCAAATTTTCACATTTCATATGTTCCACTAACATATTCAGATATCATTTTCAACATATATACACATATTATAACAATGTATCACCAACTTAAACCATTTAAAACATTGTTTATGTTTTTCATCAACTTGTCTTAAAATCGAACTTTTTAAGCAACAAAACATTTTGTTTTTATATCACATGCATTTGTAGTGTGAAAGGTTCATCAAAATACTAGATTTAAAAACATAAACGGTAAGTTTAACAAAGGTGAAAAACATGAAAGAAAATTAGGTTTTCTCACGTAAACGAGTGATGTCGTCGAAGGAAGGAACCAAGGAACTCTACCATCACTTAAACAATTGATGTAGGACCTGAGAATGCTTCCAAATATTCAAAAACAAGGTGCCTTCGCTGCTGTACAGAAACTGTGTAGAAAACAAAAAATAAATGTGTTTTTTTAGTCGAAATGGATCCGAACGGGGGTGTTTTCGGGGCTGTTTTGTAATCGAAACGAAAGGGGGTTAAGAGGTGAGTTATATACCTGAAACACGAGTTTTCGCAGACTAAAAAATGGAACCGAAAGGCTACAGAGAGACTGTTTCGAACTGGGTCAGAAAGTGGGTCGAAAATTGGTTTTTGGTTATGATTTTATGTGAAAAAGGGGGGGGGGGGTTTGGGCTGCTGTGTTTTCACGATGGGGGGGGGGGGGTCTTCGGATGAGTTTCCTCAAGTATATTATGGTTAGAACAGGAGTTTAAGAGGTTTTTATTTGAAAAGACACAGAACGATCTTACTACTGGATGAACTGATCAATCTAGTGCACGAGAATGTAAATAAGCTTTGTTTTATTGATTTCACAAAGAGAACAATTACAAAACTTTGGTTTCTCTCTCTAGAACACACACACACAAAGTGTAGAATCTGACCAAGAGTTCTTCACATGCTTAACAGGTCAACCTATTTATAGGTGACTCAAACTGCCTAGCGTACCATCCAATGTACCATTGGTACGTTCCTCCGTACCAAGTGGTATGGACCATGGTACACTGTCTCTAAGACTCACACCATAATGCTCTCATATAGATACAATACACGAGACACACTGTAGCATAGGAATATGCTCTAACAACCCCCCCCTTAACGTGTAGTGTATCTATGCTAACTAAACTTCAGTCTTCAATCTTCAGCATCGCTGCATCTGATCTTCAACTTGAAATTTCTTTCAGCTATAGAGCTTGCATGGCTGGATCACTTGTTGAACAATCTTTGGACTTCAAGATCCACTTGTGAAAGATACTTCATACTCCCACTTTCACCATGCTTGAGTCTTGACAGCACAGAACCTGCAATTTCAGAAGACAGAAATGCGGTTTTCCATTTTCAAGCCAACATAAGTTAATCTTGGCACAAAACTTCTCTTCGAGAATCCAAGATATATGAATTGAAAAAGTTTTTTGTATCTTGTGTCCATCAATTGAAAACAAATAAGAAGTAAAATCTTTTTGGCTTTTATCAAGTTTATACTAAAACACACCAAAAATCTTTTGATATTTCTGAAATGAAAAATAAAATGTAATACAAAATTAGACTCTTTTTTTTTGGTATTTTGCGAGAAAGATCACGACGCGAGATCATATCAGACATAACGCATCTAGCAAATTTCAATTTCGGTCTTTATCGGCATGCAAGCCAAGATAATCGCAAATACAACATTTATGTTTATTTCAGCATGCACCAATCATTTTTGATCATTTTCAGATATGTTTTAAGGTAATATTATCATGCACTGATAACTCGGCCTCCACTCTATCGGAAATACTGGTAAATCATTATGTTTATCATATGGACGCAAATTTACTTAGAGATTTAATCATCCTTGATGAGTCATGCAAAAATAAAGCAGAACCTCAAATACCTAGCAATCAGGTCGGTCTTGTGGACATGCAGAGAAAGCCCAAGTATTTGAGAAAATAAGAAAGCAAAACAAGTGGAAATTGTATAATTAAACAGCAATCAGGTCGATACCCCCGTATACGCAGAGAAAGCCCGATAAATTATACGAAACACCAAGAAAAATAAAGCAGAATGTCAAACGGACAACGATCAGGTCGATCTTTCGATACGCAGAGAAAGTCACATCATTTGACAAAATAAAGAAAATCAAACAAGTTTAAATCTTTCAAAATGAAAACATGCATTCATCAGGATATCTCTTATTCTATTTTTTTCAGAATCATCACACAACATTCATCAAGAAGCAAACAACCAAAGATCATCAGGCAAGCTTCATGTTTATATCTTACTTGCAGATATCATATTAGTCATGCACATTCACAGATTATACAAGTGCCTACAGCCTTTAGACTTAATCTATCCATGGCAGATAAACGTATATGCTGATGTACCATCATTTCTCGCTTTTGTCGAATCAATTTCTCAATTTTTCATGTTTTTATATTTTCCAATTTCTCCCCCTAAAATTCAAACAAACACTATTTTTTGAATTTTCAAATTTTCTCCCCCTAAAAATATGAACAAAAGAAAATGAATAACAAAAATGAAAATGATCGGTCAACACTTGATACATTTTTTTAAATGAAATTTTTGAAAATCAGTGTTTCAAAGATAGGAACGATGCAATTTAACTTAAATCAACCACAAGTATTCCACTGTCAGCAATCTTTCAATCACTAACAGGTCTTCTTGAAATACCTGCAAACACTGGAAAACAATAAGTTCTTGAAACCCCGACCCTCATCCACAATGATGGTAGGTCGTCCAGTGTCTTCAACAAAATCTGTATCGGCCATAGAGACAACTTTTGGTCTCCATTCCTGTTTTGGTTTTAAACTTTCTGGTGAACCATTGTCAACTGATGAGTGAGAATCAGAACTATTACCCAACTTTTCAGGATTAAATTTCTTTTTCCAGAATAAATTAGTGTTGAGTATTGGTTCACCAAAAATAATGCCATCGGGATCAACATACATTGTTTGTTTGGAATTTGATGATGAATTTTTAGTTGTCGTAGGACAATTATTTGCATAATGACCCTTCTGACGATAAACATAACAAAGTCGACTACCAGTTGAATTGATTGAAATTGGTTTTCCAAACTGATCAGTCAAACATTCATCATAAACTTTTGAAAAGACAGGTGTAGATTTCTTTGGTTTCTGAAATTTTGGAAAACATTCTGGAGAATCATAAAAACCAGAATCATCTCCATAACCAAAGAATTTATCTTGATGATAAAACTTGTTTGACTTAGTAGAATGAAATGAATCTAAATTGTTACCGCCTGGTTGTGTCACATCAGATATGCAAGAAAACTCTTCAGAAGAAATCTTGTCATCTGCAGATGGTGAAGATACTTGCTTCTTCTAAAACTGTGACTTCTTATTTGAAAACTCATTCTGTTTCTTTTTCTGCTTAGATTTGAATTCCTTCTTGTCGAAATCTTGAATTTGTATTTCTTTTCCATCAAATCCTAAACCACCATTCGTCTGCTTGAATTTATCTTGAACAGAATTCGGTATTTCATGACCTTGTTTGGCAAGCTTTGTAAATTCAGACTTGATTCCTTTCAAATCATTCTTCCCGGAAATCAACGAATCATCTATCACAATCTCTGAAAACTTTTGCACTTTCACTTTTCCTGGATTTCCATTAAACACATTTTCTTTTTCAAGAAATGTAGATTTTGAATCAAACTTTAATCCATTGCTGTAATCAACCTCCTTTTTATTCTTCTTAGATTTTGACTTCTTTGTTTTTGCAGACTTAACACTATCTCCTTCAGGATAATCTTGCAACTTCTGGGTTGAATTATCATTAGATGGCTTTTTCAGATCAATCACTTGATCAGGAACCTCATGATTAGCAACATATTTGCTTGGTTTGCCATCTCGTTCCAGATGATACAAATAATTCAAAAACACATACTTGATGTATTGCAATTTTCAAGTTTTCGTTTAAGATCAAGCATTTCAATCTTTATCTCAGAAACCTTTGTATTAGCTTCTAGTAACTCCTTTTGAGAAGCAATAAATTTCTCAGACAACTCGTTATACTTATTCTTTTTACCATACATTCTATCACATCCAGCTAGAACTTCTGCAGTAACCTTCTCTAACTGTTTCTTATAATAGACAACATCTTATTTCAAAATGTTATTTTGACTTTGAACCTCACCATTTTCATCACGCAACTTTGTGAGTTCCTCCTGATGTTGAATTATTCTATCAGCAGCTTCGATAGCAATTTTATTAACTTTTTCATATTTTTGTTGAATAGGATAACATTTTGCAAATAAAGCATCAAAATCTTCAACAACTTCCTTTTCATTAGCTTTAGCTTTATTGCATTTGTGACAACCTGACTTTTCAGGTGATTCCTGGCTGACACAAACATATGTATTACAAATTTACATTACTATGAATATTATTACGTACAGGCATGCCTTGCATTACACACATAATTAGGGTTTCTTTGTGATCGTGACTACACGAGCAATTCCACTTGAGTCTAAGCATCGATGAATTCTTTAATTAACCTATTAAATAAACAAACATGATCAACGTGCAAGATATTATGTGTCATGATTTCATGGGAACTATATGTTCTATGATTTCATATGAACAATGTGTTTTATGTGAATCTTACATTGTGATTTATGTGACATTCCGTGTTACATGATTCTAATTAATTGTTTCGTGGATTAACTACATGTTATCATAGTTTTTTTTCAATGAATGGTATTTTATAAAATATGTTAGTACTAAATAGTATTTTATAACTATGTTTAGAATAAATATAAGTTAAGGATTTAATATTATTCAAACCTAACTATAGGGGGTAACTTGAACATTTATGAAACTTGAGGGTTGATGTGGTCAAAAGACCAAACTTAATTTGAAAGATAACGAATTCACATGTACCAAACCCGTTGCCCACCATTGGCTCTGATTTTTCTTTTAGGTTGTTGCGATTAATTCAATAAAATCGATATTGACCATCGATCATCATTCTTATTCTATAACCACCACCAACACCTCGATCTCTCAAGTTCCCTGTTACGTATGAACCACTGCAAGAACACCGGTGATAACGTCACATCCGATCCCGTCGCTTCCGTTCCCATTACCTTCACTACCTTCATCACCGGTTTTCAAGCTACTGTCGATCACTCGCTTCCACCACAGAACACCGCGGGCTTTAATAGTGGGATTGTCATGAGATTTGGTTCGAGCCATCGAACACACGAGGAATCGTCTTCACCCTTCGAGCTTCTGATTTGATTTTGATTTAAGGTGATTGTTAAGGATTCACTGGATTACGATGTTTATCTTGCTGTGCACCCTAAAGTGAGTTCTCGAACATTTTTCTCTCTAAGTATCTCCTTGAGAGAGAAAAGCATGCTACAAACATTTCTGGTAATATAATTGTATAGCTGATCACGTATGTACGAACATAACACATATTTGAAGTACTTACATTTTCGGACCGTTAGTTTATGAGAAAGCGAGGTTATATTGAGTAGTACTACTGGGTTTGACAAACCCCACCCGCGTTAGTCGCTCTAACTCGACAGGATGTCGAACGGGTGTAACATGGCCTAGACAGTATCATCATCGTCTGTGTTAGATATTGATGGAAAGGCAATACAAACACAAACAGTCACGCTTCGGTTGCGAACCACATAGTGATAGCAAATATGGCCTAGCTAGCTACACGTACAATTATGGTTACTTGGTACAAACAATAGTTCTTACATTGGTTTTACATTATGTTGATTATGAACTCACCAGCCTTTGCGCTGACACACTTTAGCATCTCTTTCACAGGTATCTAGGTACGGAGCCCGATTAAGTGGCATGCATTTCGTTGGGTCTATAAACGGTTTTCAAATCTTCAATTATTTATTTACATAAAGGTTTTGGGCCCGTGTTTTGCGCATATCATTAGATTTACACTTCGGTATACTGGTTTAAAGACTGTCTTTGCATGGTTTGGTATGACTAATGACTCAGGTCCTGGTTTGTCACACGCCTCGCGCTAATACTCCACAGGTGCAATTTGAGGGTGTGACAGATTGGTATCAGAGCCATTGGTTATAGTGAACTAGGTCTTGCATGTAGATTAACTATAGCCTTAGAGTTGCATTAGTCATACACATACGCACGCACATGTTCTTGTTATTCTAGAATTTCATTACATATATTTATATATATAAATATGTATACATATTACATTAAAAACATGTCAAGAAGCATCCACTACATCATCCCGGCGGGTAATAGACCTGCTAGTCCATTGAACATCTGAATTGAAGGAACACTTAATGAAGATGAATAACTACACTGACCCTCGTGAGGAGCAGACTAACGTAACGGATTCTTGTAGCACGTTCGATTCGGGTGGACCACGAGCTGCGGGGCGTGCATAATACAACAGTAAAGATCACGTGCTTACTGGAAATCGAGAGGGATCTTCGAGTTCTTATGAGAAAATTTAGAAGCGACATCGAGGTAGTTGGCATGAACCACACCGATTCTAGCATAGATTTGGAGAAGGATTTGTTCGCACATAAAACTCAAGTTTGGGACGCTAAGGCCCGAGCGGCTGAAACTATAGTCAGAAACATAACAACAGGGACACGGGCAAGATAGTTGAGGTATGGGTCATGGTTTTCGTGCGTACGATAACCATAACACTTCACATCGAGGAGGGTGAAGAGGAACCCAGGAAGAGGTCGTGGTGATAATAACATGAATACAATCCAACGGAAAACATCGAACGATCAATACCTAATGACAACATTAGTTGTTCATGCCCAAGAGTACATCCAAGGAGGTCAAGAAACCTGCACTTTTAGGAACTTTAAGGGTTTTAAGCCTCACACATTCCATGGAACCAATGGGGGGGGGGGGTTAGTTCGCTCAGATATATTAAGAAGAAACATAAATTGACATTCTAGATGTGTGATTTACCATAGCCAACAAAATTAAACAAGTGATAGGAACATTCAAGGGACCCGCACCCACCGCGAGGAATACCTAAGTATAACCGTTAGGTCTAGATGCAGCAAACCTACTACCTTGGAAGGAAATTCACTAAATTCGCAGAGACAGGAGTACCATTTCAAAAATGTTTTTCAGAAGCTAGAGGGAAAACTACGGATCTCAGAATGGAGCTAAAAAATGGTACTTATATAACTTTATCCAATGGATGGACTCTTTTGCGACCTCACACAATGAAACCGGTTTACAAGCAAATCGAACTTCAAGTGGCTAGGTTGGCCATCAGACTCAGATCATAATAACTTCTTCAAATCCCACAACCCTTCAACAAGCAGCTCGGTTAGTCTATGGGCTTGTCGACCGAGCTGTAGCTCAAAGTACCCCTTCTTGAGAAAGCAAGTTACGAGTACTTCAGCATACAAGTGAAAGTGGGATGACGCAAGTGAACAATTCTAGAATCGCGCTTCATATGCCAACCAATGGTAACAACAGAGTCACAAGCTTCGTAACTCAATAAGTAACTTCTTCAGCAAGCAGAGCAATCATGACCAAATAGTTAGGGCTGAGGCGGCTGCATTGGGAAGTACCCTTAAGTATAACAAGTGTAACTACCAACACACCAACACGTGTGGCAAGCATTGTTACCAGAAATGTGGAAGGGTGAGCCGCGTGACTAGAAATCGTAGGGATTAAAGGTCAGAACAAACGTCACAAGGTGCCAGATCCATTACTGAATGTCTTGAATAGAATTAAGAGGAACACTTTAAGAGAAATTTCCCATAGAACAAATGGTCGTGTGTTCGTGCTTGGTTCATGCAACGCCAAAAATGATTCATGCGTCATTAGCTTTCTGCTTGAGATAAGAGATATCCAAACCTCAGTAGTGGCTAAGCATGCACTGTAATTAACAAATGAAAGAATTGAGTGGAAACAAGTAATTTTGTCAGAAGATGTAACTTGAACCAACATGCCCATGTGTTAATCACTCTAAGTAGATCCAACGGGATTTGTCAGAATGGATTTGTTATCTTAGCGTCGATCCGAGACTCTTTATCAGGTGAAGAATCTTTTGCATTCTCTTTCCTAGTTGGAAAGTCCTGTCAAGTTCAAGGACAGAGGAATTGGTCTATTTTAAGCAACATATAAAAACTAAGGACACAAAGGTGTCTACGGAGGGATCACATTGCTATTCTACCTCATATTAATGAGAAACTTAAGTAGAATAGGAAGGTCAAGAATTTTCCTGTCACTCATTATCTTCGAGAAATATTCACGAAAGACCTACCTTGTCTTCCATCTCATAGTCAAGTCGAACCTCAGATTGACCTTGCACTCGGAGCATGACTATTGCCCGAGAACCATACCAACGCGTACCTGAAAAAAAATACAGCAGTCATACACCAGCTTCATGGGTAGTTAGATAAATGATTCGTCAAGTCAAGATTATCGTTGTGGGGAGCTCCAGTTATTTTGATAAGAAGAAGGGCAGTTTTTTTCCCGAATGTGCAACGGTTTTAACAAAACAAACAAGGATAACATCAAGCATCATTATTCTCTACCTCACACTTATGACTTATTTGACCGGATACAGGAATCGAGTTACTGTTCTCAGACTGGTTTAAGATCAGGTTACCTTCAGCTAAGAGAGTCCAAGAGGAAGATGCCCCAGAAACTACGTTTGGAAACCAATATGACCATTAAAAGTTTTAGTCATAACCAGTGGGTTTGACTAATGCACTGGATATCGTGAACCATGTGGGTAAACCTTATCTCGATAGATTTCTATCAACCCTTACCCCCGCATAGAAAAGGTGTTGCATATGCTAAGGTGACAACCACGCCACCACTATTTCAAATGCTGAAGCAGGAACTTCACAACGGACTAATTTTATCCTATACAAGGAAACCAGAGATTTCATGGCATATTGTAATGCCTCTAAGCAATGTCTCGGTTGCGTGTTGATGCAACACAGGAGTCTCATTACCTATACCTCGCGTCAATTGAAGATACACAAGCAGGGCCGCACCACCCATGAATTAGGATTGGGTTAAATGACTTACATATCGAAGGTTTGGAGACATTATCTGTATGGTACCAAACACACTGCCCACAAAGATTACAATATTTCAGAGAGCATAACATGAGAGTGGATGCTTAGGTACAATGGCATAGGATGGAATCCTAGTGTGCAACTACTATCATGAGCCTTTGTGAGGTCTTTAAATTCGCATACTTACTGATAAAAGGAAGGGTGGTTTTGGTAGATGACTAGTACACTTCTGGGATACCAAAGGTGTGGTGGGTTACCTACGGTACACCCTATATATAAACACTAATGGCGCTTTTGGGGTGGGACTGAGAGTTAGACCGAGAACTAGCCCTAATCACCATTCGGGCAAGGCCAACATTGTAGCTAATGCCCCGAGGGGAAAGGAAACTCTTAAGCTCAATAGAGTTCGAACATAGCAGCCTACTATACACACTACACTACCAACGCAAGCTCAGAATGCTCAACTCGATGCACTGTGAGAAACAAATGTAGGGATGGGATCTCTACGGGGAACTAACAAACTCTTTGAAGTCAAATCATAAAAGATTTAGTAGCATCATGAGACAAACATGGGCACCCTAGTACGAGAATTTAAGAGAGCGGGCAAAGGATAAAAGTCATAGTTCTCGATAAGCTGTTCTTTTTGGTTCGGAAATGCGATACAAACATCTGAAAACACTCTACTAGTGGTCGATCATGGAAACCGAAATTGGAACCGATGTGAGCAAGTACCTGACTTGTTCTACGGTTAAGGCCGCATATCAGAAACCATCCGAACTATCACTACAACCAGAATCATTCCTACACGAAGTGGCGACAAATCTCTATGGGCTCTAGCACCAAACTACCTCGAACATCAAGCAAACATGAGGCAAATGGGTTGATCGTGATCAACTGATAAAACGTGCACACTTTCTCACGACTTTCTCATGACTAAAGAGATAGAGAGAACATGGTAGTTATCTCGAAACCTATACGAAGGAGATGGTCTCCTGGCATGGGGTACCAGTTTCAATCAGACCGGATTCAGACACTCGATTCACACCTTAACTTAGGAATCACTACGAAAGGTGTGGAGAGCACGCCTAGAAACGAGCACTGCAGATCCTATTCAAACAAATTGACAGAGCGAAGAGACTAACCAAACCATTCGAAAACATGCCTAGGGAATGCACAATTGATTCGGCACTAGCTGGGAAACACTATTTACACTTTGGTAGAGTTTTCTACAACAAATAGTTGTCACACTAGCATCAAGACCGCACCGTTTAAGGCATTTTACGAACAAAGACGTAGGTCACTCATTTGCTGGGTAGAGGTTGGTGATAAGCAACTCACAGATCCTGAACTTGTGCAGAAGACGATTGGAAATATCTTACAATTCCAAAACTTTATGGCAGCGACTCACAAACATCAGCAAATTTATACCGACAACCATTGCACCGGGAGTCTCACCCTAGTTAGGGTAATCCGTTATGGGAAAATGGGCCAAACCAAACCCACAATAAGTAGAACTATTCGAGGTTATATATAGAATTGGTTTTATAACATACGAGCTGAATCTAGCGAGAAAATTTAACAGTATACGCAACGTATCCCATGTGTCTAACCTGAAAGATGGTTATCAATGAACAATTTCATTGAAGAACTAGTGGGAGTAACAGACCGAGACGGGAAAAAAAACTCAAGCATAACAAGATGTCGATCTTCAAGGTTCTTAGAAACGTGAGGCGTGGATCGGAGTTCACGCGAAAACGCGATGATTAAACAATGTGAATATATCCTCAGTTATTCAAATAGACAAATGTCGACCAACAAAACTACCAGCTATTTCGCGGCGAAATTTCTTTCAACAACGGGATGATGTGACAACTGAGAAGTTTTTTTTCTTGTGTCTAGCGAACTAGCGACATTATTCAATTTTCGGGACGAAAATTCTTTCAACAAGAGGATGATGTGACAACCTGACTTTTCAGGTGATTCTTGGCTGACACAAACATATGTATTACGAATTTACATTACTATGAATATTATTACGAACAGGCATGCCTTGCATTACACACATAATTAGGGTTTCTTTATGATCGTGACTACACGAGCAATTCCACTTGAGTCTAAACGTCGATGAATTCTTTAATTAACCTATTAAATAAACAAACATGATCAACGTGCAAGATATTATGTGTCATGATTTCATGGGAACTATATGTTCTATGATTTCATATGAACAATGTGTTTTATGTGAATCTTACATTGTGATTTATGTGACATTCCGTGTTACATGATTCTAATTAATTGTTTCGTGGATTAACTACATGTTATCATAGTTTTTTTTAATGAATGGTATTCTATAAAATATGTTAGTACTAAATAGTATTTTGTAACTATGTTTAGAATAAATATAAGTTAAGAATTTAATATTATTCAAACCTAACTATAGGGGGTAACTTGAACATTTATGAAACTTGAGGGTTGATGTGGTCAAAAGACCAAACTTAATTTGAAAGATAACGAATTCAAATGTACCGAACCCGTTTCCCACCATTGTCTCCGATAATTCTTTTAGGTTGTGGCGATTAATTCAATAAAATCGATATTGACCATCGATCATCATTCTTATTCTATAACCACCACCACCACCTCGATCTCTCAAGTTCCCTGTTACGTATGAACCACCGCAAGAACACCGGTGATAACTTCACTTCTGATCCCGTCGCTTCCGTTCCCATTACCTTCACTACCTTCATCACCGGTTTTCAAGCTACTGTCGATTACTCGCTTCCACCACAGAACACCGCGGGCTTGAATAGTGGGATTGTCACGAGATTTGGTTCGAGCCATCGAACACACGAGGAATCGTCGTCACCCTTCGAGCTTCTGATTTGATTTTGATTTAAGGTGATTGTTAAGGATTCACTGGATTACGATTTTTATCTTGCTGTGCACCCTAAAGTGAGTTCTCAAACATTTTTCTCTCTAAGTATCTTCTTGAGAGAGAAAAGCATGCTACAAACATTTCTGGTAATATAATTGTATAGCTGATCACGTATGTGTGAACATAACACATATTTGAAGTCCTTACATTTTTGAACCGTTAGTTTATGAGAAATCGAGGTTATATTAAGTAGTACTACTGGGTTTGACAAACCCCACCCGCGTTAGTCGCTCTAACTCGACGGGATGTCGAACGGGTGTAACATGGCCTAGACAGTATCATCATCGTCTGTGTTAGATGTTGATGGAAAGGCAATACAAACACAAACAGTCACGCTTCGGTTGCGAACCACATAGTGATAGCAAATATGGCCTAGCTAGCTACACGTACAATTATGGTTACTTGGTACAAACAATAGTTCTTACATTGGTTTTACATTATGTTGGTTATGAACTCACCAGCCTTTGCGCTGACACACTTTAGCATGTCTTTCACAGGTATCTAGGTACGGAGCACGATTAAGTGGCATGCATTTTGTTGGGTCTATAAACGGTTTTCAAATCTTCAATTATTTATTTACATAAAGGTTTTGGGCGCGTGTTTTGCGCATATCATTAGATTTACACTTCCGTATACTGGTTTAAAGACTGTCTTTGCATGGTTTGGTATGACTAATGACTCAGGTCCTGGTTTGTCACACGCCTCGCGCTAATACTCCACAGGTGCAGTTTGAGGGTGTGACAACATTCTTTAATTAACCCTTCTTTTTCTTTCAACCAATCTTCCTTAATTTTAACAAAATCAGTACACGTTGTACAAGAGGAAGAGGCACTCTGTTGAATTTTTCCTTCGTAACCATCACAAATTTTATTTTTCCATTCCTCCAATTCTTTTCTCAGAATACTATTTTCTTCAGATAACTTCGCTTATTTCTTCTCTAATTCTTCAATTTTACCTTTAAACTTCAACTCTTGATCAATTGTTTTCTGAGAAATTGTAGACATATGTTCCTCACATTGTTTCTTTACAAAATCCCATATTCGCTTTGCTTTTCGACAATCCCTGACTTAACTTTTAAGAGTTATAGGCAAAGCTAACAGAAGAAATGCAATAGCTTTTTCATTTTGATCATATGATTTCCTTTCTTCAAGTGAAAAATCCCATCTCGCCTTACAATCACCCCCAAAAGTTGGATACTTATATTCATTGGAAACCGGTAACCAAACGTTTTATCAAAATCAACAATATATGCTTTAAAATTTGTTTCCCAACCATGATAATCTCCAAGATTTATCAACTTCGGCACATTCTGACTATGACTCGCAATGAATGCATCAATATCATACATTTTAAAAATTGTGAAATTGGATATCAAAACTTCAAGATCAAAAACGAAGGTCTTAGAAGCAGATTTTGGGGGTCAAACCAGAGGGTATTAGCCATTAGGTGGGCAAAAGTGTAGACATGATCGAGACGGTCGTTTTGGCTGGTATTAGCTCCCGTAACTCTTAACGGTTTTCAAGTTACGTCAGTTTTAGTGAACACTACTTTTCCGTCAGCGTACCAAAACCACCCTCAGCGTACCAAATCTTTGATCACCGTACCAAAACTTTGACCGGACCAAAATCTTCAGCGTACCAAAATTCTCAGCGTACCAAATCAGTAGCGTACCAGTGAACTCAGCGTACCAGTTTGGTACGGCGTAACTTCCTCCTGACCAAATTATAACCGTCGCGTACAATAGTTGAAGATTGCCTTGCGTACCAGTCAACGTACCAAGTAGCATACCAACAGTTCATCCAGCGTACCACGACATTCAACCAGCGTACCAAACTAAAATTTTTGAACTTTCACGAATTTGAAGGTTTTGGAATGTGAATTGTAGCAGTAGGCAACGAAAACACACTAGGAATGTTTAGAAATCACTTTTAACATAAAAAATACTTGAATTTGAGAAAAATAGAAGAAAAACCAAAGAAACCCACTTTCTCTCACTAGAAAAATCCAATTTTGATCCATTCAAACCAGCAGAGCAACGTGGATTTGCTCTGATACCACTTGAAAATACACGGAACGATCTTACTACTGGATGAACTGATCAATCAAGTGCACAAGAATATAAATAAGCTTTGTTTTACTGATTTCACAAAGAGAACAATTACAAAGCTTTGGTTTCTCTCTCTAGAACACACATACACAAAGTGTAGAATCTGACCAAGAGTTCTTCACATGCTTAACAGATCAACCTATTTATAGGTGACTCAAACTGCCCAGTGTACCATCCAACGTACCATTGGTACATTGGCTCCGTACCAAGTGGTACGGACCATGGTACGCTGTCTCTAAGACTCACACCATAATCCTCTCATATAGATATAATACACGAGACACATTGTAGCATAGGAATATGCTCTAACATTGTTAGCTATTTTAGAACCAGCAAATATGGAGCAAGAAAAGGGGGTCGAACTTGGTGGGTTTTGGGTAAAAACGTGAAGGATCTCTTACAGCGTTGTCAAGGGTTTTGAGGGGGCTCTGAGGTTTGTTTTGTGGTTGAAATGTGATGTCACAGGACTGTTTTTGAAGCCATAATTTCGTGGGTTTGGAGCTGGGTTAGTACTCGTGAGTTTAGAGGGTGTGGGAGGGTGAGAGTGTGAACATGGTGATGATGAAGTTTAGACATTGGCACCTCTTGATCTTGAATAATCGGTTGTCTTAGAACTAGTTTTGATTGTGGGTATGGAAGGAGATGTGTTAAGTTTGGTGAAAGTTTTTTAATGGGTTGGATCATGAGGATCGAAACCGAATCTCTGGCCACTTTTGTAGAAAATTACATGCTAATAGTTAGTTGGTGGTGACCTCACATACTTTAATCACTGTGTATGACTATGTAGCCATTTAGGTGAATAAAGTGACCGTCATTTCTCCATATGATGAGGTTGTAAAGTTAGTGAAGAAAGTTAAGTCAACATTTCTTGAATTTTTTTAAAAAAATGTTGGAGTCACAAGGGAAGAAAGAACCAATCTTTTTTTTTTAGAGTAAGAATGTTCAAATTGAGTGTAATGGTGTAGATATTGGATATTTTATTCAACCGTATCGGTGAAAATGGGTATTCATTGGGTATAGCGAGTACAGAACAATATGAATAAACATTATTCATCTATTAAACTAATTTAATATAAAAATAGTGTTCGATGTTAGATGGTTCTTTGGTGATAGTTGGGTTCGTTTAAACTTGACCAAATAATAAATACACGGGAAACGTTTGTGTTAAAATAAAACGTAGCGTAAATATATTTTAATCATTAAAATATATTAAAAGGCATTTTAATATTTATCGAAATAATTATTTATCCTATTACGGAAACGTCATCAATATCGGGAACTGAATGAGCTTGGAATTCGTAATGACCATAACGAGTTAGGAAACGGTCTTGGAAATGTAGTCCTCTTGATTTCGTAGTTGATTATATTCTGAACGCAAGTTAGTATTCAAATAAAAACTGGATCCTTATAGCTTGTTGAACAAGTCATTGATTCCTGGGGGGGGGGGGTACCGGTTCTTGACAGTAAGTTTGTTCAACTTTCGGTAATCGATGCACATCCTAAAAGATCCCTCCTTCTTTTTGAAAAAAAATGACCACGACTCCCCACGGTGAGAAACTTGGTCGAATGAAACCCTTGTCTAATATTTCTTGCAACTGGTTAGACAATTCCTACATTTCAAACGGTGCGAGTTTGTATGGTGACCGCGCAACCGATGTAGCTCCTGGAACCAAGTCAGTTTGAAACTTGACTTTTGTAATAGCAAGAGTCCGGGCAAGTCTTCAGGTAAGACTTCTGGATAGTCTCGGACGATCGGTGTACCTTCTAACTTCTTTTCCTCAACCTTCCTTTCTGCTACATGGGCCAAGATCGTATCATACCTTCTTCGTAAATGTAGAGACCTGAAATTTAAGGCTTTTGCATTAGATTGATTTGGGCTTGTTTAGTTGTTTTGGGCTAGTTTTAATATGTAAATGGGCTAAGATGTTTAGGGGTTTGGGTCCGAATTATTTAGGGTGGGCTAGGGGTTTACGAAACTTTTAGCTATATATAGGGCTTTATTATGTTTTGTAAAGGCGGCTAGTCTTTTGGTGGTTTTTTAGTTTGTGGTGTAATCGAAATTCTCATAGAGAATTTCGATCCAAGGTGTAGCAAGCAATCAAGTGTTCAATCAAGTTTCTTTCTCAAATCGGTTTGTTATTTCATTGCTCTTTACCACTTTTGATTATTACCTTCTTCTGTGTTCTTGAATCAACTAGTGAAAACCGGATTCCGCACGGTTTCATTAGCCAAGATATCGCGTGAGGGTTATTTTGATCCTTACAATTGGTATCAGAGCCAAGAAACGCAAGTTTCGAGGCTCTCGCGATATCAGATTCAAGGTTTTGAGTACTAACGATTTGAGTTTTCTGGTGATTTTCAGCTTTTAGCACTTTCGGAGGTGTTTTGTGCAGGTTACGACTCGTGACAGAAGGTTTCGGAAGGTTGTGCTTGTGATTTTGGAGCTTTTCGACTGCATTCTGTACTTTTCGATCAGATTTTCTGGTCGAAAAGCCCTTCTCTGCCGCCTCAACCGATCGAAAAGCCCCCTTTGTGGCTTTTCGACCCATTGCTTCTGCTCGAAAAGTCCCCTAAGTGACTTTTCGACCAGTCTGCCCAATCGAGAAGTCCCCTTTTGTGACTTCTCGATCAGTTTCACCGATCGAAAAGTCCCCTGTGACTTTTCGATCCATCGTGTTCCTTGATCGAAAAGTCCCCTTCGAGACTTTTCGATCCAGCCCTCACTTTTCGATCGGTTCAGACTTTTCGACTCGCTTCATCCCGATCGAAAAGTACTTTTCGATCAGCTTCTTTCAGCCGTAAACCACTTTTCGATCAAGTCTCCTTGATAGTAAATCCATTTTTCGATTCGGAAGTTATGGCCTTCGACATGTCGAGCCTCTCGAGTGCCACCTTGGAAATGGATTCTAAGATCGGAACATCAGCCAGACCACCACGCCTGATGTCTGGTAAAGACTTTATGAGTTGGAAATATAGGTTCGTCAACTATGTCAACTACCATGATGCTAAGATCATGCGATCAATCGAGGTGGGAGATTATGTCCCATCAACTCCGGGGGAACAGGGTCAACCTCCTGTTCCTAAACCCAAGCAAAATTGGATAGATGAGGACTGGGAAAGGGTTGAACGAGATAGAAAGGCTCTAGCTGGCTTGACCATGGCCCTGTCCCCGGAAGTTGCTGAAGCGTTCAAGGAATACACCTCAGCAAAGACACTGTGGGATGCCCTTATAGCTGCTTATGAGGGAAATGATGACATGAAGGAATCCCGCAAAGATAATCTGAGGGAGATGTTTAATGAGTTCAACTATGCCCCGGGTGAGAATATTGAGACGTTACTTCAGCGGTTTATCAAGATAGTCACTGGGATGAAGGATGCTGGTGTAACATACACTCAAGTGGAGGTCAACAGAAAGCTAGTTAACTCTCTTCCACCCAATTGGGACAGTACTATTGAGCTAATTGAGAAGACGGTACAAATGTCCACCGCATCCCTAAATGAGCTCATGTCCACAATCAGAGCATATGAGGAGAAGAAACAAAAGAGGGCAAGGAAAACTGGCAATGGAGCTTTCATGAATCACCTAAACCAAGCTTTCATTTCTCAGCCGGCTGTTGCTCCAACCAATCCACCATCAACCACAATGGGATTCATTGCGCAAGCCACTGGGTCAAGCCCATCAGGAGCATCAAACATTGTCTCTCTGGATGTAAATGCTTTAACCAAAGATCCCAGCTTTGCCCTTGGAGTGGGAATTATGAGTTGCTATCAGGCACTCATGACAGGTTCACTTCTTCCCACGGATCTGTCACCTGATGATGTGAATCAAGTGAATCCCGATGATCTAGAGCACATGGACATATCGTATCAGATGGGAATGTCTGCCCTACGTGCAAGGCAGTTCATGGCAAAGAAGGGACAGAAGGATTGGAATGGTGGAAAAGGAATCAAGTTGAGCTTTAATAAGGCTAATCTGAGGTGTTACAACTGCAATGAGTATGGGCACTATGCCAGAGAGTGCACCAAACCGAAAGTGGATAGAGAAGGCAAGGCTGACAACAGAAGTGAGAACATGAAGAAGGAGGCAGGAAAGAATGATAAGGCACTGGTGGTTCAACATACACCAGGATATGACTGGACACCTCAGGTGGAGGACCTCAGTCTTACACTTGACCATGTGGCCCTGTTAGCTGAAGAGGAAGCACAAAAGGAAGCAGCTGAGGAATTTCAACATGCATTCATGGCAAACATCACTCCAGGATCCTCCGCATGCAGCTCTGAGGTATGTCTTAACTCTAAATGTCAAACTATTCTTACTGAATCTAAAGAATGGCAAACTAAGTTTTTTAATGAAACCCTAAATCGTGAATTTGTTGATAGAGAGTTGAGGGAATATAAGGGTAGAAGTAAAAACTTGAGTGAGAAACTCGAAGCTGCTAAAATTGACATAAAAAATCTTCAAAGGGACTTGAGCAACAAAAACACATATCTGACAGTTGCTAATGAAGAAATTGCCACATTAAAAACTGAACTTGAGCAACTTAAAGGGCAATTAGAAACATCGCAAACCAAAGTTGAGCGAAATGATAAGATTGTTTCAGAAATGATGAAGGCTAGCTCACTTTTCTACAACACAGACGCTCGTATGCGCCATGTAAAAGCCAACTCTGGTTTGGGACTCGGTACTGAAATAAAAGATGAAAAACCCACTCATACAGTACCGATGCCCCTGATGCATGAAATGATCTCAAATTATGAGTGTTCCAAGACTAACTTGGATGCTAAAGCTGAGATCGAAAAGAAATTGGCAGATTGTCCTATTAAAATATCTGCTCCTGTTTCTAACCAGACTAACCCTTTTACTTCTTGTGCAGATAAAGGTAAACATGAAGCAGGGGTAATAAATTGCAAGGAGTCCACTAAAAGTCCCTTGAAGTCTGAAGTTGATTTTTCTGTTCAAAATTCTGTTTTTGAGAAAACTGAAACTTTTGTTATGTCTGAGTCAAACACCTCTAAGTCGTCTGAGTCTAATGATTGTGCTAAATTTTCTGATTGTGGTGTGTTTAATGTTGGTAAAGGTGATTTGAAACCTGTGAAACCCCTTCGAACTGTTAGAATTTTAAGAAGGGGTAAGGGACCAGCAAACTGATGTTCCCAAACCCACAGGTGATGTGAAGAAATCTGAGGACAGTGTGACCTGTCCCATTAAAAATGTGCAGAAAGTACGGGGTGCAAAACCACAAGATTTTGTCCCGTACCCTGAGGTCAATTCTGCATATGACCAATTTAAACCTGTACAGCGGGAGTATGTTCTGACCACCAAGCCCCATGGTAAAGCCCTTTGGATCCATAAGAACGCTTCAATGCCAACTTGGATATCCACTGGGCGGAACCAACCACAGGCTCCCGTGTACCCAAAGAAACAGTCCTGCCATGTGTGTGGCCAACCAGGACACATGGCAAGAAACTGTCTGCACCGACCCTATGAGCCCTACTACCCTAAGAAGGTCCAACCAAAGACAGTTCCTGTGAGCCAAACACATGTTGGCACAAAGCCCAAAGTTGGACCTTCAAACCAAAAGGTGCAGAAGTTCATATTCCCACCATCACAGGCGGGAATTGATTCTAGACCAAAGGCTAAGTCTGCATCGTCAAACCAAAAGGTGCAACCAGGCCCAACACAGGTCCACAAACAGAGGTCAAAGCCTAAGTCACCCAATCAGACACCTCAAACAGTGAAAAATAAGGAGAATAACTGTAACATCCCGGTTTCGTAATGACTTGAGCTGTTAATATTTTATTATGATTTATTTGGGGTTTAGAGGAATAAGCGGGTTTAGGTGATTAACCGGGTTAATTATGAGAAATTTCTAGTTATTAAGTTAACTTTATAATAGATGTTAAATCATAGGAAGGTTAAAGGATCAATTGTGTAAATAAGGGTTTTGGCCAAATTTTATAAAATTATGAAATTAGAAGGGCCATAGTGAAAATAGGGAAATAAAACAAGTCTGGGTATCCCCCAGACCTGTTAATCGCGACCAGAGAGGGAGAAGGGGGAGAAACACCTACTTCTTGCTGGAAATCTCGAATTGAAGCTTGTGGGTTGGAGATTTTAGTGTGTGAGGTCGGATTCAAGCATAGGAGGCTTCCTACATCACGAATTTCACCTCAAATCTTAGAAATTCTTGTCAAGTAAGTTGCCTTATTGTAGGGTGAAATCATGGGTTTCATCTAGAGGTGAAATCGGTGCCTGAATCTGTGTTGTTATGTGTTATTGTGCTTAGATTATGCTAAATTCCATCTTGCATGATTGATTTTATGTGTAGATGTTAGAATTGGAATGGGGGGTTAAACCCATCTAGTAGAAATCGAAACCACCATGGGTTGGGGGACTTGGATGGTGAATTTCGTTGAATGAATTCATGATAAAGCTAGTAAATTGTTTAATTGTGTATGAAATCTGAATGTGTTGTGTTTAGAATCAAGAATGGGATGCATGGATGTCCTACATGCTAATTGTTGTTAGGAATGCTTAATATGCACACTAGGTGCTCGATGAAATGCTTAAATGAAGTTGATTATGAGTACAAGCTGAGTTTTTGTGGATTAGTTTGTGATGGAATGTAAGATGTATGCATGATGAAAAATGGATAGGATGAAAGATTGTAAACTACCCGTTAAGTAGGATTCAATATGAGCACCTAAAGTGTTTGAGAATATGCTTGAATGAAGTTGATAGTGTGAATGTGCAGAAATTTATGAACTTGAATGGATGACCAAATGTGATTGTATGTTTTGATGAACATGGAAATTGAGGAATTTAATCAATGATTTGGTTATAGGTGAAGCTAGTGGAGGTGCAACTCAACATCGTGAAGGCAAGAACAAAGCTTGAAAGGTAACACGCAGTAGCTAGTGGTTAGTATTAGATAGTTGGTTATAATTTGATAATCAAGCGGAAGTTGGATGACTTATATGTGTTGAGGGCATTGGGTAATCAAATTGGGAAGTTGGTTATGTAATATGACTAACTAGGATTGCGGTATATGACCCAATTTGGGTTAAGCTGGATGTTAGGGCAAGACGAGGAACCATGAGAGTTTTGGACCTCGGATTGGCCCAACATGGAATTCAAGCGGATTAATACCTTGTGCGTGTGCTAAGGGAAACTAAAATGAAGGAAATTCTGATTGAAAGTCTAAATCATAAGTTGGATTTTGTGATGGGTGTGTTAGCGGGTCAAACGGGTTGAGTTTTTGGTAATTAGATTCTCAATCGTTTAATACATAGATTAGAATGTGAAAACAAGTGTTGTGAGGGTCTTTCCTAAATAAAGATGTGGTCTTGAAGAATTAGGAATGAATGGAAAAATTTTCGTAAAACTTGAAGTTAAGTATGAAAATTTATCAGGACCACTGTATCATACAGTGGAACTGGGAGTATGATACAGTGACCAGATTGGGGTTACGGTGGAAAGATTCTGTGATACGGTGGATCATACGGTGAAAGATAGAATTTTTCTTATGTTCCAAACGATTGGGTTGGCGGGTCAAGATAGGTTGATTGCTGTTGTGTGCCACTAATACTAACGTGTTACTAGTGTTCTTGGCAGGTACACTATTGTAGACGGGTCGGGATCGAACCGAAGATCTTAGGAACCGAACATCACATCTTTTGGGACCTAGATGCACATGTTTGTTAATGTGAATGTTATGTAGTATTCTTATGAAGTTAATGGTGCCAAACACCAAATTTTGTAAATATGGCATGGTAATGGATGAAAGTTCTATATATGTAATGAAATTTCCAAACTCTGATATTAAAACGAGGTTAATACGCATGAATTGGGATTGGGGCCTTACAAGTTGGTATCAGAGCCACGGTTTGAGGGATTCAAGTGTCATGGGGGCACTTGAACTCAAACCAAGTGCTCGTAATGGGGAAAGATGTTCGGTTCAAGGTTCGATCTTCTGACCCGGTAAGTGATTTAAATTATATGTATTGTGATATTAAATGATGAAATGTGTGGTATGGATCATTTTAAATGGTTGAGCTGAAAATTTTTAGTGATTGAAAAGCGGAAGTATGTGATGATAATGCTAACCTATTGTAAACTTTCAGTTTACTATGGCGGATGAAAACAACCCAGCTGGGGCTCTTACAGAGCCTATGATTGCAGAAGTAAAGAAGCTGATCTCGGATGAGATTGAGACCTCGGTGGAAACAGCGGTTCGGACCCATGTGGGTCAAATGGAAAATGCCTTGATGGAGGCATTGGAAAAGAAGCTGGAATCGATGAGGAATGATCTTATGGCGGAAGGAAGCGGGAAGAAGGATAAGGGGAGGTGTACTTACAAGGATTATATGGCGTGTAAACCTCCCCTATATACTAGTGAGGCAGATCCAATAGCCTGTTACCGATGGCTAGCGGAAATTGAAGCGGTATTCGAACGGAGTCACTGTGAACCGGAGGACCAAGTGATGTTTGCAACTGGTCAACTCCGGTCGCATGCGAAGGATTGGTGGGATATGACAAGGGAGGAGAAGGGGAAGGAGGCCATTAAGGCTATGACTTGGGAAGAGTTCAAAGCGGTGTTTTCACTATATCACAGCCCCGAGTCTGAAACGAATAAATTACAAGAAGAGTTGATGCAGTTTCGTCAGAAGAAGGGACAACCGATCGGGGAAGTAATTAGTTACTTCCTGGATCGCGTGAAATTCTGTAAAGAGTTATTGAGAACTGAGAGGCAGAGGATTTTCCAGTTTAACAACATGCTGAATGCCGATTTTAGGGAGTTCATTAATGCTTCCCGATGTGCAACTCTTGAGGAGCTAATCAATGCTTGTCGAGAGAGAGAACTGGAACTGAAAAAGCAGGTGGAAAGGGGTGAGAAGCGGGGGGTAGAAAGCAGTACTACCCCAAACAAGAAGCCAAGGGTGAATGAATCACCCAAGAAAGCTGAAAATAAAAAGAGTGGGTTATCTGATTGCCCACATTGCGGGAGAGCTCATAAGGGGGAATGTTTCTTTTTAACAAAGCAGTGTTATGGTTGTGGAAAGACGGGGCATAGTATAGCACAATGCCCTAGTCCGGCTCGGGTATGTTTTGGGTGCGGAAAGACGGGTCACAAGAAGAGCGAATGCCCAAACCCGAGTGCGGGGGCGGGCCAAAGCGGAGTGAAGCCGGATATTCCTCGAGCGAGAGGAAGATCTTATCAGCTGACTGTGGAGGAAGGAAAAGCTGATCCGGGGGTAGTGACAGGTATATTTCTTGTCAATGCTATCCCTGCTTATGTATTGTTTGATACGGGGGCGAGTAGGTCATTTGTTTCTTATGATTTTACTCGTCACCCTTCTTTTGTTATTAACAAGCTGTCTGTGCCCTTAGAAGTAGAAATAGCGGATAACAAGAGTGTCTTAGTCTTTGATGTGTATCGTGATTGTAAAATCTCTATAGAAGATGAAGATTACTCTATTGATTTAATACCAATGATGATGGGAGAATTCAAGGTGATAGTGGGAATGGATTGGTTATCTAAACACCAAGCCAAAGTGGTGTGTAACCGCAAGGTGATTGAACTAATATCACCGAGCGGGAAGCAGGTTGTGGTGCAAGGAGAAAGGAAGAATGAGATCACGTTGTGTTCAGTAATGGAGGCAAGGAAATACATCCAACATGGGTGTAAATCCTATCTGGCATATGTGGTGGATACCGAACGTGAAAGTAATAAAGCAGAAGCGGTACCCGTTGTGCAAGAATTCTTAGACGTATTTCCTGAAGACCTTCCGGGTATTCCACCGGATAGGGATGTGGAATTTCGGATCGAGTTGGTACCTGGGGCAAAGCCGGTGGCACGAGCTCCGTATCGGCTGGCCCCTACTGAGATGCAAGAATTGATGAAGCAACTGCAGGAATTGCTTGATAAGGGATTCATCCGGCCAAGTGTATCCCCTTGGGGTGCACCGGTGTTATTTGTGAAGAAGAAAGACGGTAGTCTAAGAATGTGTATAGACTACCGTGAGCTGAATAAGCTGACCGTGAAGAACAAGTATCCCTTGCCTCGAATCGATGATCTGTTTGACCAGTTACAAGGGGCGAGTTGGTTCTCCAAGATCGATTTAAGATCGGGGTACCATCAGCTGAAGGTGAAAGAGGAGGATGTCCCAAAGACAGCTTTTCGAACGCGGTATGGACATTACGAGTTCCTAGTAATGTCCTTCGGATTGACTAATGCACCGGCGGCTTTCATGGACCTCATGAACCGCGTGTGTAGGCCGATGTTGGATCGATCCGTTATTGTGTTTATTGATGACATTTTGGTATACTCGCGGAGCAAGGAGGAGCATGCCCAACACTTACGTGAGGTGTTGGAAACTTTAAGGCGGGAGAAACTCTATGCAAAGTTCTCAAAGTGTGCCTTCTGGTTACGGGAGGTACAATTTTTGGGGCATGTGGTGAATGCTCAGGGGGTATTAGTAGACCCTGCCAAGGTTGAAGCAGTAGCGGGATGGAGGACACCTAAGAACCCGACTGAAATCCGGAGTTTCTTAGGTTTGGCGGGCTACTATAGGAGATTTATTCAAGACTTCTCCAAAATAGCCGTGCCATTGACCCGACTCACAAGGAAAGATGTGAAATTTGAATGGGGTGAAAAGCAGGAGGAGTCCTTCCGGACCCTAAAGGAAAAACTAACTCATGCCCCCGTGTTGGCTTTACTCGATGGGACGGAGGATATAGTGATATACTCAGATGCGTCATACCTCGGCTTGGGGTGTGTACTTATGCAGCGGGGTAGAGTGATAGCCTATGGATCGAGACAGTTAAAGAGTAGTGAAGTTAACTATCCAACTCATGATCTTGAGCTGGCAGCGGTGGTGTTCGCCCTAAAAATATGGCGGCATTATCTATATGGCATTCCGTGCACCATCTATACTGATCACAAAAGCTTGAAATATTTGTTTGATCAGAAGGAGTTAAACATGAGGCAACGAAGGTGGTTGGAACTTATCAAAGACTATGATTGTGAGATTCATTACCATCCGGGCAAGGCCAATGTGGTGGCGGATGCCTTAAGCAGAAAAGGAGATTATGCACCTATTAAGGTGAAATCGATGAAGCTGGTTATAACCTCAAGTATTCTTGATTCAATCAAGAAAGCACAAGAGGAGGCGGTGAAGGAAGAAAATTGGAAGAAAGAGCGGATAAAAGGGGTGGTGAAAGACCTTGTCCACGAGGACAATGGTCTCAAATATCGTTTTGGGCGGATATGGATTCCTAACACGTGTGGGGTAAAGGAGTTGCTCCTAGATGAGGCTCACAAGTCTCGGTATTCAATCCATCCGGGAGCCACAAAAATGTATCATGATTTAAAACGCGAATATTGGTGGCCGGGCATGAAGCGGGATATCGTAAAGTACGTGGAGAAGTGTTTGACTTGTCTCCAAGTCAAAGCTGAACATCAAAAGCCGTATGGTAAGCTGCAGCCACTTGAGATACCGGAATGGAAATGGGAGCATATCACGATGGATTTGCTCACAAAGCTGCCAAAAACGAGGAGGAATTTCGATGCTATTTGGGTGATAGTGGATCGACTTACTAAAAGTGCGCACTTCTTGCCTATTAGTGAGTCGTATTCATCTGAAGGAATGGCGAATGTCTATGTGGAGGAGATTGTATCGCGACACGGAGTCCCGGTGTCAATCGTGTCGGATAGAGACACCCGCTTCACTTCTAAATTTTGGCGGGAATTTCAGGAGTGTATGGGTACTCGGTTATTGTTTAGTACCGCATACCATCCTCAAACTGATGGGCAAAGCGAGAGAACCATCCAAACACTCGAAGATATGTTGCGAGCGTGTGTGTTGGATTTCGGAGGAAGTTGGGACGCTCATTTGCCTTTGGTGGAATTCTCATACAATAATAGCTACCATGCTAGTATTGGAATGTCCCCATATGAGGCACTTTATGGGCGGAGGTGTAGAACACCCTTGTGTTGGGGCGAAGTGGGTCAAAGGGAGTTGGCCCAAAAAGAGGTGGTTAAGGCTACCAATGAGAAAATTCAAATCATTAGAGCGCGTTTAAAGGCCGCCCAGGATCGACAGAAATCGTATGCAGATAAGAGGCGAAGGGATATCGAATTCAAAAAGGGGGACCATGTGTTGCTAAAAGTGACGCCATGGAAAGGAATAATTAGATTCCGAAAGAGGGGAAAATTAAGCCCACGATTCATTGGGCCTTTTAAAATCCTTGCTAAAGTGGGTCAAAATGCTTATCAATTAGAGTTGCCGGAAGAATTGAGTGGAATCCATAATACATTCCACGTGGCTAATCTGAGAAAGTGTCTAGCTGACGAGGCTGCCTATGTGCCCTTGGATGACATTGTGATTGATGACAAGCTAAATTATGTGGAGAGGCCGATTGAAATACTTGACCGCAAAACTAAGCGGTTGAGAAATAAAGAAATTGAGCAAGTAAAAGTGAAATGGGAGCATAGGAAGGGATCGGACACCACGTGGGAGTCCGAGGAAGAGATGCGGAGATACTACCCCTACTTATTCCGGTATGTATTTCTTGTTTCGGGGACGAAACCCCTTTAAGGGGGGTGGAGTTGTAACATCCCGGTTTCGTAATGACTTGAGCTGTTAATATTTTATTATGATTTATTTGGGGTTTAGAGGAATAAGCGGGTTTAGGTGATTAACCGGGTTAATTATGAGAAATTTCTAGTTATTAAGTTAACTTTATAATAGATGTTAAATCATAGGAAGGTTAAAGGATCAATTGTGTAAATAAGGGTTTTGGCCAAATTTTATAAAATTATGAAATTAGAAGGGCCATAGTGAAAATAGGGAAATAAAACAAGTCTGGGTATCCCCCAGACCTGTTAATCGCGACCAGAGAGGGAGAAGGGGGAGAAACACCTACTTCTTGCTGGAAATCTCGAATTGAAGCTTGTGGGTTGGAGATTTTAGTGTGTGAGGTCGGATTCAAGCATAGGAGGCTTCCTACATCACGAATTTCACCTCAAATCTTAGAAATTCTTGTCAAGTAAGTTGCCTTATTGTAGGGTGAAATCATGGGTTTCATCTAGAGGTGAAATCGGTGCCTGAATCTGTGTTGTTATGTGTTATTGTGCTTAGATTATGCTAAATTCCATCTTGCATGATTGATTTTATGTGTAGATGTTAGAATTGGAATGGGGGGTTAAACCCATCTAGTAGAAATCGAAACCACCATGGGTTGGGGGACTTGGATGGTGAATTTCGTTGAATGAATTCATGATAAAGCTAGTAAATTGTTTAATTGTGTATGAAATCTGAATGTGTTGTGTTTAGAATCAAGAATGGGATGCATGGATGTCCTACATGCTAATTGTTGTTAGGAATGCTTAATATGCACACTAGGTGCTCGATGAAATGCTTAAATGAAGTTGATTATGAGTACAAGCTGAGTTTTTGTGGATTAGTTTGTGATGGAATGTAAGATGTATGCATGATGAAAAATGGATAGGATGAAAGATTGTAAACTACCCGTTAAGTAGGATTCAATATGAGCACCTAAAGTGTTTGAGAATATGCTTGAATGAAGTTGATAGTGTGAATGTGCAGAAATTTATGAACTTGAATGGATGACCAAATGTGATTGTATGTTTTGATGAACATGGAAATTGAGGAATTTAATCAATGATTTGGTTATAGGTGAAGCTAGTGGAGGTGCAACTCAACATCGTGAAGGCAAGAACAAAGCTTGAAAGGTAACACGCAGTAGCTAGTGGTTAGTATTAGATAGTTGGTTATAATTTGATAATCAAGCGGAAGTTGGATGACTTATATGTGTTGAGGGCATTGGGTAATCAAATTGGGAAGTTGGTTATGTAATATGACTAACTAGGATTGCGGTATATGACCCAATTTGGGTTAAGCTGGATGTTAGGGCAAGACGAGGAACCATGAGAGTTTTGGACCTCGGATTGGCCCAACATGGAATTCAAGCGGATTAATACCTTGTGCGTGTGCTAAGGGAAACTAAAATGAAGGAAATTCTGATTGAAAGTCTAAATCATAAGTTGGATTTTGTGATGGGTGTGTTAGCGGGTCAAACGGGTTGAGTTTTTGGTAATTAGATTCTCAATCGTTTAATACATAGATTAGAATGTGAAAACAAGTGTTGTGAGGGTCTTTCCTAAATAAAGATGTGGTCTTGAAGAATTAGGAATGAATGGAAAAATTTTCGTAAAACTTGAAGTTAAGTATGAAAATTTATCAGGACCACTGTATCATACAGTGGAACTGGGAGTATGATACAGTGACCAGATTGGGGTTACGGTGGAAAGATTCTGTGATACGGTGGATCATACGGTGAAAGATAGAATTTTTCTTATGTTCCAAACGATTGGGTTGGCGGGTCAAGATAGGTTGATTGCTGTTGTGTGCCACTAATACTAACGTGTTACTAGTGTTCTTGGCAGGTACACTATTGTAGACGGGTCGGGATCGAACCGAAGATCTTAGGAACCGAACATCACATCTTTTGGGACCTAGATGCACATGTTTGTTAATGTGAATGTTATGTAGTATTCTTATGAAGTTAATGGTGCCAAACACCAAATTTTGTAAATATGGCATGGTAATGGATGAAAGTTCTATATATGTAATGAAATTTCCAAACTCTGATATTAAAACGAGGTTAATACGCATGAATTGGGATTGGGGCCTTACAATAACAAAAAGATGTTCACAAAACCTGCAAGGGCCCCTAAACCTTCAAAACCTGTTCTTCGCCCTAAGCAGGACAATTTTCAAAAATCACCTGTGTCACTTCAACCTGTGGTAAGAAGGTTTTATGAAACACCACTTTTCTCAATACCTCATTCAGTCAAAAAGAGAAAAGATGAAATGTGGAATGTTCCAAAGGTTGTTAATTTGTCTTTCAAGCCTAAGGGAGTGTACAAAAAACACTCAATGTCGTTTCAAGAGGTCAAAGAGTCGAAATTAAACCTAAATAATCAAGCGAGGCTTGGGAAAGAAAAACACCACAGTGATGTCCAAAATAAAGACATTCACAGTCCTATCAAGGACAGACCAGTCTCACCCAGACCAGTTAAGGCCTGGGTACCAAAATCTAACTGATCGTCTCTGAATGCAGGAACAGCCAAGGAGGACTGTCAGTAACCTATGGTATGTTGACAGTGGTTGTTCCAGGCATATGACGGGCGACATATCTCTTCTACATGACTTGGAGAAATTTGATGGAGGTTATGTGTCGTTCGCCGGAGGAGTTGGTGGTTATATCAGTCAGAAGGGAACGGTTCGAAATGGTTGTCTCAGCTTCCACGATGTCAATTACGTGGAGGAATTGAAGCACAGTTTGCTGAGTATTTCACAGATATGTGATCGGGATTATCCAGTCTTATTCAACAACAAAGAATGCCTTATTCTTAAACCTGGATATTCCATTCCCGATGACTGGGTGCTTATGAGAACACCCAGATATGGTAACTCTTATGTTCTAAACATGCAGAAGCCCCCCACATCTGAGGTGGCCTGTCTCATATCTAAGACAGCTGAAAATCATGCACAGCTGTGGCACCGAAGATTGGGGCACATGAATTTGAAGAACCTGAATCGACTTGCCAGGGGAGGGCTTGTCAAAGATCTTCCAATTAATGAATTTATTCTAAAGGAGAAATGTGTGGCTTGTGCTAAGGGGAAGCAGCACAAACGCCCACATAAACCGAAGATCTACAGTAGAATATCAACACCGCTGGAGCTGCTTCACATGGACCTGTTTGGTCCCGTCAGTATGTTAAGCCTTAACCGATGTGCATTTTGTTTGGTTATTACTGATGATTTTTCTCGTTTCACTTGGGTGTTTTTCCTGTCCAAGAAAAGTGATGTTGCAGGTATCCTTATTGCCTTCATCAAGCTGATTGAGAATAAATTGAAGCACAAAGTGAAGACCATTAGGAGTGATAATGGCACGGAGTTCAAGAATCAGATGATTGACAACTTTTGTGCTGATAAGGGGATTGAGCATCAATACAGTGCTCCATACACACCCCAGCAGAATGGCGTAGCAGAAAGAAGAAACAGAACCCTAATTGAAGCTGCTCGCACCATGTTGTGTGATTCTAAGTTGCCAACCATGTTTTGGGCGGAAGCAGATAATACTGCTTGTTATGTCCAGAATAGGGTGCTCATCAATAAGCGGCATCAGAAAACGCCATATGAATTAATCTACAATGATAAGCCCAGAATTGGTCACCTTCGGGCTTTTGGGTGTTTATGCACAGTCTTAGTTAATACTGATGTTCCTAAATTTGCTGCTAAGGCTGATGAATGTTATTTTGTAGGATACTCTGCCAGCTCCGCTTACAGGGTCTTCAACAAAACCACCGGGATTGTGATGGAATCTACAAATGTGGACTGGCTAGAAGACAATCCATCTGATGGCGGAGTTGGTCCTCCTCAAGCGTTCGACTACAATCAATTCTTCCGCCCGTTGGGTTTAGACCCTGTTTTAGCTGAGGAATTTTATGAAGAAACAATTTCAGGACCATCTGTCTCACACTCCATCACGAAGGCTCCTGTCCCTACTCCCGTCCCTGCTCCTGTAACAGATCCTATACCTGCACAGGAGACTGTAGATCTTGTGGAGACTCACTCACAAGAAACAGATGCAGAAGTTGACCCAGCTCCCGACTCTCCCCAGATACTCGGAGCTGATCCTGAAAATGAAGCTGATACACATAAAGAACCCGATCTCTCAAATCTGCTTCCTGAAATTCCAGTTCAAGCTACTGCAGAGACCAGAATTCAGAAGTACCACCCCTTAGATAACATCATTGGTCCCTTGGCATCTGGGGTGGTCACAAGAAGCCAGTCAGGAGACATCAATCACTGCATGTTCTCCTGTTTCATCTCCCAGATTGAGCCCCCCAACATTACTATGGCCTTGACCGATCCTAGTTGGGTGGAGGCTATGCATGAAGAACTCAATCAATTCTCTCGGCTTCAAGTTTGGAGGTTAGTAGAAAGACCAACTGACAAAAAGGTCATCACTACTCGGTGGCTGTATAAGAACAAAAAGGATGATAACGGTGTGATTGTCAGAAACAAGGCCAGATTGGTGGTTCAAGGCCACAAGCAAATTCAAGGTGTGGATTATGATGAAGTGTACGCACCGGTGGCCCGCTTAGAGGCAATAAGGGTATTCTTAGCATATGCTTCGTATATGAATTTCACTGTCTACCAGTTGGACGTGAAAACTGCTTTCCTATATGCTGAGATGGATGAAGAAGTTTACGTCACTCAACCTCCAGGGTTCATTGATGAGGAGCACCCGTATCATGTTTTCAAGCTTGACAAGGCTTTATATGGGTTGCATCAGGCTCCTCGGTCATGGTACAAGACTCTGACTGATCATCTTCTTGCTCATGGTTACACACGGGGCATTGTTGATCAGACACTTTTCAGAAAGGAGGTTGGGCAAGACATTATCATGGTGCAAGTCTATGTTGATGACATCATCTTCGGATCGACAAATGAAGACTTGTGCAAAGATTTTGAGAAAGTTATGCGCACAAAATTCGAGATGAGTCAGATGGGCGAAATGGAGTTTTTCCTCGCATTGCAAGTGAAGCAGAGTGACAGTGGGATCCTGATCCATCAAGCTAAATATGTTACTGAGATTTTGGAAAAGTACAAAATGGTGGATGCAAAGCCGGTTTCTACACCCATGGCAGCAAGACCTGCACTTACCAGGGATCCAGATGGGCAACCAGTGAGCGAACACATGTACCGGTCCATGATTGGGTCCTTGATGTATTTGACCGCCAGCCGTCCAGACATCATGCTAGCTGTGTGCCAATGCGCACGCTACCAGGCTAATCCTAAACTCTCTCACCTTTCTGCTGTGAAACGTATTTTTAAATATTTAAAGGGTCGGCCTCGTCTAGGCCTCTGGTACCCTAAAGAGTCTGGATTTAACCTGTATGCTTTTTCTGACAGTGATTATGGTGGCAATGAGCTTGACAGGAAATCCACGTCTGCTGGAGCTCAATTCTTAGGCGACAGGCTGGTGTCTTGGCAAAGTAAGAAACAGCACACGGTGTCCCAGTCGACAGCCGAGGCAGAGTATGTTGCTGCATCTGCCTGTTGCTCTCAGGTGGTTTGGCTGCAGCATCAGTTGGGAGATTACGGTTTGAATATTTTCGATACTCCCATTTTTTGTGATAATAATGCTGCTTTGCAAATTGTGAAAAATCCCGTGCAGCACTCAAAAACCAAACACATAGACATCAAAACGCACTTCATTCGGGATTGCTATGACCGACGGCTCATTCATTTGGAGAGGGTGGCATCGGATGACAATGTGGCGGACATGTTCACAAAACCCCTTCCAAGTGCCAATTTTGAAATATGTCTCAAGGGCCTCCGGATGATAGCCTTTGATGAGTAGTCTGGCAACCTTATCATTTTCTGTTTTATTTGTTATCATTCTTTCTCAAAAAAAAAAAAAAAAATTTAATTAAAAATACAAAAATAGTGTCCTTTTTAGTTATTTATTTAAAAAAATCTAAAAGCAAGGGGAAGATATAAGAAAATGTCAAGTATTTTCTCTAAAGTGTGTGCTTTTAAATTTTTTTTTTTTTTTTGGTTTTGGATGACCAGGTGGGACGTGATATAAATTTCCAGGTATTTGCTGACTGACACGTGTAAGGTGGAAGTGAAAAGCAGTGATTCATGGTCGATGTGCTTGGTAGGCTCTGCTGATGATCAATCAAAAGGTATGTTTTATCACAACACTTGAAGATAACGTATGATGCTTGAAAGGGAACACACACTTAGGTTAGTACATTTTCTATTTGACTGTGCATCAGGTATCCTGAGACACATGCCCGGTTCTAAGTATTGATGTCATGCTCAAGAATCCCATTCCCTCTGCTTTGCGTAAGCAATGACCTGGGAATGTTGTACGTGAGTCAGGACTCCTCTGTTCTGCGAAAGCGGAGACCTGGAACCACCCTGATCCACGTACGTTTCAAGATCACATTGTATATATGATAAACCAAAAGATGCCAAGTGCACAATCAAAAGAGACCCTCAAGCGTCCAAAACCCTCAGCCTTTGTCTCTGATGAGAACATTGTTAAAAATGTTTCAAAAATTCAGTTGACTTTGTATATTATCCAACAAAACCTCCGTGATCTATTCTTTTCTTTTCTCAACCCCTCTGGAGCATGATGTTGGGCTTAAGGAAAGGTGTCGTGAAAAATGTTGTACGGAAACCAGGTGCGCTTGATAGAATGTACAAATTATACCTGGGACTTATGTGTGTGACCTGGATAGATTGTCATAATTAATAGACCTGAAAAATATAATTTAATGTGATGAAACTGCTTGAGTAAGCGAAAGGAGCATGAGTTTAAAAAAATGGACCAAAATACCGGCAATCGCCTGAACACGCGAAGTAACTGAAGCTGAAAAGGGTTCCTCAGTCACAGACTATCTGGTATGATCCCTTATAACGCCTTTTCAATCAAAACTCAGTCAGTTAAGATTTTTATTTTGTTGATTTTTAATTTTATTTTATTTTAGTTTTATTTTTATTTTGTTTTATCTTAACGCTTTGTTTTTGTTTCATCTTATTCATTATTTTTATTTGTTAAGTTGCCAGATATTAAGTCTCTCGGGCTTGATTTCAGGGGAAGTTTTTTTTTAAAAAAATAATAATAATCAAGTGTGATTTTGAGGGGTTGGTTGTTGATTTTGAACTTTTACAACTTTATTTAAGTGAAAATGACATTGTTTAAAGTGTTGGGTATGTTCTGTTTAAGTTCAAAATTAGAGGGGGCAAACTTGTAAAATTTTTTAACAAAAAGAAGGAGAGAGGCCGGCGGCCCTCACTCTCCCCTTCTCCCTTGTTTCCGATTCCAAACCCTAACATACAACCACCACCGCCGTTCACCACCATCGTGCACCACCACCATCGTGCACCACCACCATCACCAACCCCTTGCGACCCAACCACCACCATCCCATCATCACCCGACCACCACTGCCTCTCCATTAACACATAGCCGCCACCGCTACCCCTTTCCGATTCGCCGCTCACCACCACTGTCACCATCAATCCAACACCATCCGCCGCTGCTGACACCATCTGCCACCACTACCTTGGTCGGAATCACCTCAAGAACGCATCCCCACCGTCGATTTGACTCCATGGCGCCTCGTTTGAAGCGTGTTGCCCGACCCCCTATAGACCGACTTGAGTATGTGCTTATTTTCTTTGTTTATTGGGTCGGGTATGAAAGGGATAACTGTTTGGGTGCTTGTTCTGCTTGAAATCGTGTTTCAAACACGCATACATGTGCTTTTCGATTGAGTTGCAGGTTTGAAACGAAGGAGACGACACTTTTCGATCGGGTTTAGGGCTTTTCGATCAGCCCTCGTGCTTTTCGATCGGCCCTGACGCTTCTCGGTCACGATTTGCCGAGGTCTTTAGGCTTCTCGATCAGCCCTCGTGCTTTTCGATCGGCCTTTAGGCTTTTCGATCAGGGGACAGACTTTTCGATCAAGGAGTTTAGACTTTTCGATCGAAAGTTACACTTTTCGATCAGAAGCTTGAGCTTCTCGATCAAGACTATACTTTTCGATCTGTGTGCTCGGCAGCCATGACACTTTCCGATCGGACGGATGCTTTCCGATCGAAAACCCTGTTTTTCGATCGGAAAGGTACCTGATGATGTTTTCAATGGTTTTTCATTCAATTTTAAGCCGTTATGCTGTCCGTTTTTCGAGAAATCCTTAAAACTAATGAATTGTTGTATGTTTTGGTTGTTTATATGTGTTTGTGAGCGCAGGGATTTGGAGTTTGTCAAAGATCACAATCAGGTCACTTATTTGCTGGATCCACCTGACGACTACAAAGAAAAGTATTTGTCAATGATTGCCGGATTGAAGAAATGCTGTTTACACTTTGCACTCACTACCAATCCAGTGATTTGCAAGAGAATGATGCAGGAATTCTGGAAGACAGCTTATGTTTCTGATGATGGGAAGAAGATACTGCCAAAGATTCAAGATACTGAGATCATGCTGACTGAAGAAACTTTCAGACAAGCTCTCAGGTTGCAAGATACTGTTGCTGATACAACTTTTCTTGACAAAGAAATGGTGTCCCAGTGTTTAAGGGAGATGGGATACATCACAGTTTCTCCACCAACAATGAAAGCTCTTATTCCACCATACTGGAGAATGCTGGCACATTATCTACAAAAAATGTGTCATTGCAAAGAAGAGTTCTACAGATCAGCTGAACCAAGTGCACACCCATGCAATGGTGTCACTTATCAGAGGTGTTAGGTTCAACTGGTCACGAATGATTTTTGAAGACGTGAAGGCCGTTGTTTCAAGAGACAAGAAGTTTGCAGCAGTTCCCAGGTTTATCCAGTCTGTTCTGGATTCAAGATACCCGAACCTGAGGAAGACTAATAACACACATGACACAAAGCCGATGGGTATTGAAGTGTTCCCAATGATCAATCCAAAGAAGAAATTGTCTGATCAGATGCCATTCGGTGATAAGTTTGGAGAATTTGCTGAGATTGTGAGAGAGGAGGTTCCTGTTAACAGAAATGCATCGGTAGATGAAGAACATTATATGACCCCTCCTCAGCAGAAAGTGGTTGATCTTCCAGTTGACTCAGATTGGGAAGAGTTTGATTTGCAAGATGTGCGGATTGGAGCACTTAATTTTGAAGGTGACGAGTCAATCAACTATGATACATATCTGGACGATGTTGACATCCAGGAAGTTGAGACCGAGACAACTGAGACTCCACTGATCAGAAAGCGGAAAGCTACAGAGGATCCTCCCCTCGGTGCTTCTGTTACATTTGAAGAGACTGATGAGACTGATAAGACAGAAACTGTGTCAGCTACTACACCACACCACACAGAAGGCCCCAGCAACCCAAGCAGAAGAAGACTGGATTCTTATGTTCCACCAGTCACAAGCTCAAGTGCTGGTCCATCTTCTTCACAGCCCACAGCTCAAGATAAGGGGAAGGCAGTAGAAACCCCAGAGTTCAGATTAGAGAAGGAACTCAGAGCTGAGATAGCAGGATTGAAAGCCCAAAATGAAACTCAAAGTGAGATTATTGTTGATCTGATTGATATTCAGAAGGTTCACAATACTGAATTGGAGAATCAAAAGAAGGTGAACAGGGAATTCTCAAGGCAGTTTAGAGAACTTCACAAGCTGATCAGGCAGCTGAATTCTGAGAAAGCTAAGCAAGGAGATAAAACTGAAAGAGGATCAGGTGCAGGTGTTTCCTCTCAATCACCAGTATTTGACTTTGAAGCTGATATTGCTGAGGATACACAACCAGTATTGCCAGAAGCCTCTAGTGATGACAAAGATACCAGAGATAGAGACTATATGACTGTTCCCGCTTCTGATTTTGATGGAGGGTGGGAGTCACAAACATTTGCCTATCCACCTGAGAGGTATCTCATACAACTGGGAGAGCATTATCATGATAGACAAGGCATTACTGCGCCAGTGAAGACATGGATGTTTGACGGTGAAAAGAATATGTTCGTAGTACGAAGAAGGGGTCAGTATCCATTGGAGTATTACAAAAGCTGGACTCAATTCTACTCCTGGACGAACGTGGATTTGACTATGCTGTATCAGGCTCCATTCTCCAACCCGTCAAACAATGATCAAGCCACGTATTTCTATAAGAAATTGGAGAAAGCTGTGAGGAGCAAGTTCAGGAAGTTTGAGGAGTTCCCTCACAAGAAGTCATATGTGATGAAGTACAGAAAGGTTTTCAAATAGGATGGAAAGAAATGTATCCCAGGGAAGGAAGATGAGAAGCTCAAGAAGTTTACAAATGTCTTGTATCCACCTACAGACAAGACAAAGACGATTCCTCTTCCCATGAGACATCCTGAAGATTGTCTGCATGACTTTCAGACATGGGCGTATAGTGATTATTCTGGTGAAGCGAAGATTCTCTGCAAGTCCCAGACCATTAATGTCATGGAAGTTCATGATCTGATGCGATTTCACAAGAAAGACATCCTGGTCTTAGCTAAACATCAGATTGAGTGTAACCCTGACACTGAGGAGTATGCAAAGTGTTACACTCGGGCAGTAGCTGAGATTGTGGCCAAGGAGCTCTGGTACGATCCAGCAACTGTGAATTTGTCCAAGAAGTTCAGAATGTGAAGACTGTCTAATGCTAAAGCCTAGGGGAAGATTGTAGAGACCTGAAATTTAAGGCTTTTGCATTAGATTGATTTGGGCTTGTTTAGTTGTTTTGGGCTAGTTTTAATATGTAAATGGGCTAAGATGTTTAGGGGTTTGGGTCCGAATTGTTTAGGGTGGGCTAGGGGTTTACGAAACTTTTAGCTATATATAGGGCTTTATTATGTTTTGTAAAGGCGGCTAGTCTTTTGGTGGTTTTTTAGTTTGTGGTGTAATCGAAATTCTCATAGAGAATTTCGATCCAAGGTGTAGCAAGCAATCAAGTGTTCAATCAAGTTTCTTTCTCAAATCGGTTTGTTATTTCATTGCTCTTTACCACTTTTGATTATTACCTTCTTCTGTGTTCTTGAATCAACTAGTGAAAACCGGATTCCGCACGGTTTCATTAGCCAAGATATCGCGTGAGGGTTATTTTGATCCTTACAGTAAATACCTTCGGTCCTTCATGCATGAAATGATTTTAGAATTGAATTACTCCTTTCTCCTTGTATCAAGAGTGTTTCATGCAAACGATGTTCTTATGGTAAACAATCTTCGCTTGAATCTTTGATAACCAATCCATTTAATCACTACGTCGAAGCTTCCAAGTGTTACCGGTAGTAAGTCGATGTTATATGAATAGCCTTTTAGGTTTAGAATGCATCCTTATAATATCTTATCAGTCTCAATCAGCTTACCATCGGCTAACCCCGTCATGATGTTCGATTCCTAGTGTGTGCCTATGTTCCCGACTACATATACTCTCTAGCGAGCATTATCCTCGTTTGCATTCTGATTTGGGAAATCCCTGTGGAAATGCCTCGCCTCCCCACATTCATATCATGTGTGGTTAGCTGCGCTATTGGTAGCGGTGGTTATTGGTGTTGTAACCATTGTTGAACAAGAGACCCGAGCACTGCGACCAATCTTCTGACACTTCTGGCACATGGCACTTCATATGCCTCATTGTGATGGAGACTACATTTCTTGCTTTTTGATAGGAAACCGGTGTATACGTTCCCTTGGTTTCTCTTGTTGTTCAGATTATGCTGCAACAAATGCCTTGACCGTTCCAGGTGCCTTCTGGGTCCAAGATCACTAACCCCTGACTTGATATCCTATCTCCCCTTGTTGTCATACTTCACATATGTACTTTTCCTATCCATTATGCCATGAGGTACCCTTTGATTGGCAAGGTGATGTGAAGTACCAATGAAACTATGAATTGGTACTGGGTTCTGCTGATGTAACTATACCTTGAATTCGGGTGCCAATTCCCAATATGTACCATTCAATCAACCTGTATTCTAGTGCCATAATGGTTGAACACGTCCTGCAGAGTTCGTGGAATCGGTTGGTGTAACCGACCACGTTAGCATCCCTTATCAGAAAATTCTAGAACTCATGGCCAAGCTTCTATAGTTTGTTATGAGAACAATATTCCTTCCTTAGCATTGAATCACCCATAGCCTTGCCGAGTTGATGATGCATTGAACGGAGCTCCAAACCATTCCGATAACGACCAGTAGATGCCTGTTAAAGTTGGGTTGATGGTGATCCATGACCTCTATGGCCTAATTCTGGAGATCCTCGATATTGATCTGAATGAAATGGAGCGTATGATTGTGAGACGCATAGCATGCTACCAGCACAAGCACAACCTGCTCAACCAAAGTGCTAATCAGAGGTGGTGATGAGGTGACACAAGATGACTCACCCTACTCCGTAGTCGAGGGTATTCTCTCCCTAGGCTCCCATCCTCGCTGAGTGTTAGCATCCCTCTTTCCGAGAAGTAAAGATTTCATCGTCCTGTTATCTCCTCGGAAGATAAGGAGACTCTGTAATGTATAATGGTTGGAGTGGACTCCTCCTAGTTATTTCCATGTGCAAGTAATATCTCCGATGCTTTCCTCGGTGTTAGTCTCTTAAGTCAGATCAGATGTAGGTGGCATATTTGTGACAAGGCATATTGTATACCCAATGGCACAAGTATGTAAGTGTATGTAATGAGATGCAATGAAGTGGCTACGGACAACAGCTATACTCTAGGCTCACTAATGAACCTAGTTCGTTATAACTGTGGCTCTGATACCAATCTGTCACACCCCAACCTCGACGGCTTCTCGCGAGGTCGTGACTTCATGGATCATCATCACAAGTTACATTGAACAACACTATGAATTTGAAAGGACATTTTTGTAATGAAATGTTACAACCATAAAGGTTACATATAAATTGTATAAAATTGCAGAAGCTAAGTGGAATGAAAATGTCTCAAAATATGTCATGAACATAACAATGAATGTCCCAAAAGATGAACTCCTAGCATGATGACACTTGAATGCATGCCCAAAATGCCCTAATCCAAATCATCAATTACGTGAAAAATACATGCATTAAAACGGTCAACAATAATGTTGGTGAGTTCACAAGTTTGTAACGTATATGTTTGTGGAAATGATTTGAAATGGGCCACAATAACTACTTTTCATGACTTGTGCTGTACATGCACAACTAACCATCACTTTGAGTCACTGGAACCGACGCTCGACTGAATGAATGCCCCCATGCAACATGTTATCACCAACATGAGCATGTAAATTAGGCCAATGATGTACCCGTTTTGGCCTACAACCAAAGTTAGCGCGACTAATGCGGGTAAGGTTTGTCCAGTCCGATAGTACTATCCATCATTACCTCGCTTGGTAACATAATTAACGGTCCAGTTATGAAGGGACTTAATGTGATATGTAAAATGTCTCAAGTAATCGGTGTGTATCATAAAGTAAATCTTGTCCAGATGAAGATGTAATTGAAATGCATGTAATTCTCTCCCAATGTAAACAATGAAAAAGGGGCCGTGAAACTCACCTGAAAGTGTGAGTGATGAACTGTATGTAGCAATGGAATGTATACCGACCTAGCGTGCCCTTATACAGTTTTTTGGATACCTACTGTCTCAGTATGTGTGTTGATAAATAATCTGTGCGTCGTGTGAAGTATAAATAGATAGTTTGTCTTTGTAATTAAAAAATGAGTGGAGTGAGTTCAGATCTTAAGTGTGTGTTTCTGTGGTGTATTCTCTGTGTTGATTCTCAATGTTACAGAGATTGTAATTCTTCATTTTGATCAATAAAACAATCTTTAATTACTCGTTTCTCATCCGCAATAGCTCGATCGAGTAGACGATCCGATGCTCACGAACTTTGAAAGTGGGTGATGTAACCTTTCACCCAACACTACACAGGTTGCATGTGAAGAACAAATATTTTCGGATAAAGAATTTCCACTTGACAAAGCAAGTAAAGAAGGAAGTTTTTAAAGCTGAGAAAGTTTAACCCAAAAGGTTTTACAAACTTAAGGGTTCGGAACAAATATTTTTGGATAAAGAATTTCCACTTCATTTTGTCGATGCCCAAAAGATATCTGACGTGTTTGTGAAAGATGCGGATCCAAAGACCAAGAAGAAACAAGCTGATAAATTTTCTTCTGATGGTTCTACTTCGAAAAGCCCAACTTCCAAATGGGTTCATGATCATCGCCATTAGGTATATAATACTTTTTATGATCATTTTGAAGATAGAAATGTTTGTGAAGCTGTGCAGGTATATAGATGATGGGACAAAGCTAGTCGTTTGTGCTATATTTGTCATCAAATAGGACACATGGCAAAAGATTGTCCGATTCCTGTTGCTTCTAATACAAAACTCAAAAGGTCAAAGTTTTTGGTAAACCTGCCAAACCTGTGTTTCTTAATGAACATGGCAGAGTTTTCGATGAATTTCAGCCTACATTCTTTCAAAAACAAAAAACGTTTTCTTCCTAAATTTTCAAAGACCAAAATGTAGGTTGTTCATCACAGTCTCATGTGATCGATTCATCAAAAACTAAATTACCAAAACAACAACAGTAATGGAAACCTAAGGTGGTTTCAAAGCAAAACAAAGATACTGGTCGACCAGAAGCAATTCGCTTTGGGTCATTTGTGAACTGATAAATTTGACCACTGTGCAGGTACTTCTAGAAGACCTATTGGTAATTGAAAAGTTACTAATGGAGGAGTATTTTATTTTAACTTAAATTTCATGCTATATCATTCTAACCTGAAAGTTTCTTTGAAACTTTAAACTGCAAAGTATCCATGTTGGTTGATTAATTTTCTTTTTACATTTTGTTTGTGAGAAAATTGACAAAAGATAAAATCGTGTCATGTTTTTATATAATGAAAATTCCAAAAATAGAGTTTTTTTCATTTTAAGGAGGATAATTGCAAGTAAGGGGGAGGGACTAAATGGATGTTATGGGAAGAAGTTGAATACATGCAAAATATACAAGGAAGGTGAATACATGCAAAATATAAAAAAATTTGAGAAATTGATCATTGGGAAATGATGGTACATTGGATTTCGTATCTACTCATGGATAGAGTAGATGAAAGAGCCTTAAGATCGTTGTTTGATATGCTTGATAGACCTGGCAAATCAGAAAGTATTCAGATGTGATATACACTAAATACTAATGCTTGACTATGTGGATAACATCTTGAAGCATATTTCATGACAAAAAGAGAAAAATAAGTGTGAAAACAAAAATGACCTGATTGTTGTTCGTTTGAGGTTCTGCTTTATTTTCTTTGGTGTTTCGTATAATTCATCGGATTTTCTCTGCATATACGGAAGTATCGACCTGATCGTTTTTTAATTATACAATTTCAACTTGTTTTATTTTTTTATTTTGTTAAATCCGAGGCCTTATCTGCGTATCGAAAGATCGACCTTAAGGTAGACGATTTAACGTTCTTATTTCTTTTTGCATAGAACACAGTTGCCGATATCATGAAAATATTATGCTATGTGATAATCACAAGTGTAATCACACATCACACAAGAAAAAGAAAAATGTTTGAATATGTCTGATAGTGTGGGATACACAGGTCAAAGCAAATCTAATCCATACTTTAACATATCCAGATGTTATGAGTATGATTTTGTCTGAGTTTAAGATGGACAAATTATACTAGCAATCAACATGACTTATGTGCTTCAATTAGTTGAAATTGAAGTGTAGTTCAGTGCGTTATGCTCAATATGATCCCGTATAGTAATCTTTCTCATACCAAAAATAGAGTTTGATTTCGTATTGCAATTTCATTTTATTTCAGAAAAGTACAAAAAGAATTTATGTGTGTTTTAGCATAAGTTCGAAAAATCAAAAAGATTTTGGGTTGTTTTGATATAAACTTTCTAAAAGTGAAAAAGATTTTGTTTCTGGGTATTTTCGATCTGATCAACATGTGATACAAATCAATTTTTCAAAATCATATCTTGGATTCTCAAAGAGACGTTTTGCGCTGAGATTATTTATGTCTAGGTTCTAAAGTGAGAAGGATGTCACAACTTCAAGTCTTCTGAGGCTGCTGATAAAGAAAGAAACACACTCTGCATCATCAAAGTATTCAAGATCAAGCTCTTATCAAGTTGAGGGAGAGTTTGTTCGAAGATATATTTCTATTGAATGAACATAATCTGCACCTGAGGGGGAGTTTGATTGAAGATACTGTTTTTCTATGTTGATAAGATACTGCACACGTCGAGGGGGATTTTGTTGATACATAATCCTCGCGTCGTGTGAAGTATCTGAACAAGACGATGTGAAGATCAAGACAAAGTGAAGCTGCCTGGCGAACTGGTAGTTCGGATCAGGCAAACCACCAGTTCGGCTGGAGTTCGGCAGGTTGTGTATAAATAGATAGTTTGTCATGGTAATTCAAAAACGAGTGGAGTGAGTTCAGACCTTAAGTGTGTGTTTCTGTGGTGTATTCTTTGTTTTGATTCTCAGTGTTCCAGAGATTGTAATTGTTCATTTTGATCAATAAAACAATCTTTAAGTACTCGTTTCTCATCTGTAATAGCTAGATCGGAGTAGATGATCCGATGTTCACGAACTTTCAAAGTGGGTGATGTAACCTTTCACCCAACACTACACAGGTTGCATGTGATTGTAAAACGTTTGGTAACAACATATTGGTGATTTGTATGTGTTCCAAAATATAAATATATTGTACCTATTTATTTTTTATGAGTTAGTCAATTACCCAAAAGAATGTCACATATGAATATTATAACTCTAAAAATACATTTTTCACGTTTGGTGTTGGTTTTAGAAACCGAATATCATTTTTTGGCGGTTGACATTACTTAACCCAATAAGTTATGAAAACGACGTTTAACACTGTTTGGGTTCGTTAGGGGCCAAATTGGATCCGTTAGGCTCAATAACCAACATAAGATCCAACAGTGTATTTCGAAGCCCAAAATCGGTTTCTAAAGGCCCAATACTTTATATCATTTAGCCCAAAAACCTTTATTTAAGTCCAAGATACATTTTATTTACCCAAAATTAATTTAGGTAAATTTTTACAAAGTTCTAGTGTATAATAATATTGTAGAAGCATATTCTTATGCTACATTGTGTCTCGTGTATTGTATCTGTTTAGAGCTTGTGTGAGTCTAGTTAGGCTGCTGGGCGTACCACATGGTCCGCCGGACCAGTTGGTGCAGCGTACCAGTTGGTACGCTGGGTGGTACGCCGGCCAGTTTAAGTTACCTATAAATAGGTAGCATGTGTAGACAGTTTAGAACTTCTAGTCATATTCTACATTTCTGTGTGTGTGTTTCTGTGTGTATGCTCTCAAGCTTATATCAATACAAATTCTCATTTGTATTTACTTGTTTGATCTCGTTTTCATCTCATTATCACGTGATTAGCAAACGATCCATCGCTCCTTGCGTTTACAAGTGGTATCAGAGCTATCTGGTTCCATTTGCTGATCATATTCTGTGATTTTGGAGATTTTTAGAGAGAAAAAGTGGGTTTTGAAGCATTCTTCATCAAATTCTTCCAATTCCGGGTGTTTCCAAGGTTAATAATGATTTTCGAGTGTTCCTGGTAAGTTTTCGCATCTGTGTGAAGCAAATTTAAGTTCAATTTGTCAAAATTTGCGAAATCAGTCGAAATCTGCATGAAAAACGACTGGTCCGCCCGATGAACAATCTGGTCCGCCTCCTGGTCCGCTAGGCAATCTTCATCAGCTGGTCCGTGACGGTTATCGCGTACCAGTGTGATCCGCTAAAAAATCTGGTCCGCCGTACCAGTTTTTGGTCCGCCATACCACATCTGATCCGCAGGTATAATCTGGTCCGCTGAGGTATAATCTGGTCCGCTAGTACAGTTTGGTCCGCTGAGGTTGATCTGGTCCGCTTTTGATCCGCAAATACAAATCTGGTCCGCTGATTTTGGTTTGGTCCGCTGGCAGAAAAGTGGTCATCACTAAAACTGACATAACTTGTGTAGAAACGAGAAACGATCTTACTACTGCATGCTTTGATCAAACGTAATGAACACGGATGTAAATAAGAGAATTCTTATTGATCACTTGAAAATACAATGAAGTTCTCTCTAGTTTCTCTCTCTAGAAACACACACAGAAAGGTGTAGAATGACAGAAGTGTTCAACTAGTTCTAATGCACATTCTAACACAACCTATTTATAGTAAGTGACTACATAGGCTGCGTACCAAATGGTACGCCCGGACCATTTGATCCGCCGGACCATCTGGTCCGGTGCCAATGATATAGTCATTACACTTCATACAAAGACCTGCTCACATAGATACAATACACGAGACACATCATAGCATAGGAATATGCTTCTACAGACTCCCCCTTAACGTGTAGTGTATCTATTTTCTAACTAAACTTCAGTCTTCAATCTTCAACATTGCTGCATCCGATCTTTGACTTGAAATCTTGTCAGAAATAGAGCTTGCATGGCTGGATCACTCTTGAATCAATTTTGAACTTCAAGATCCACTTGTGAAAAATACTTCAAACTCCCCCTTTCACCATGCTTGAGTCTTTGATATCCATAACCTGCAATTTCAGAGGACAGAAACGCGGTTTCCTTTTCTTTTGAAAATTAATTTAATCTTGGCGCAAAACTTCTCTTCGAGAATCCAAGATATAGATTTGAAATTTGATTTTATATCACATGTCGATTGGTCGAAAACAAATAAGAAATAAAATCTTTTTGGCTTTTTGAAACTTTATATCAAAACACACCAAAAATCTTTTTGGACTTTTCATATATGAAACATAAAAGCAATACAGAATCAGACACTATTTTTGTCTTTTGTGAGTAAGATCACAACTTGGGATCATATTGGACATATCATGCTGAACTACACTTCAATTTCAATTACTTCAGCACATAAGTCATGTTGATTACCGGTATAATTTGTCCATATTAAACTCAGGCACAATCATACTCATAACATCTGGATATGTTATTGAATTGATTAAGTTTGCTTTGACCAGTGTACCCCACACTATCAGACATACTCAGATATGTATCTGCTTATCACACTTTGTGAATTCATTTGTGACTTGATCACATAATGATTGTATTCATGATTTAGTCAACTGTGTTCCATGCAAAAAGAAATAAGAACGTTAAATCGTCTACCTTAAGGTCGATCTTTCGATACGCAGATAAGGCCTCGGATTTAACAAAATAAGAAAATAAAACAAGTTGAAATTGTATAACCCAACAACAATCAGGTCGGTACTCCCGTACACGCAGAGAAAGTCCGATGAGTTATACGAAACACCAAAGAAAATAAAGCAGAACGTCAAACGAACAACAATCAGGTCGATCTTTCGATACGCAAAGAAAGTCCGATCGTTTGACAAAATAAAGAAAATCAAACAAGTTTAAATCTTTGCAAAATGAACACATGTATACACAGTGACTTCTCATTTTCTTTTTCTCATATCTTTTCTTGATATATCATGAGATATGCATCAAGATGTTATCCACTTGGTCAAGCATTATTATGTAATGTGTTTATCACATCTGAATACTTTCTGATTTAATGCCAAGCCTACCAAGCACATCGAACAATGATCTTATGGCTTTTTCGTCTAATTTATCCATGAGTCAGACACGTAAGCCAATGTACCATCATTTCCCAATCATGTTGGATACAATTTCTCATTTTTTTTAATGTTTTTGTATTTTTCTATTTTTCAATATTTTTGTATTTTCTGTTTTTCTCCCCCTTAAAGTGAAAACTCTATTTTTGGATTTTCATTTTAATACAAACAAAAACACAAAGACGCTATTTTATATTTTGCAATTTTCTCCTCCTAAACTACATACGGAATGTAAAACGAAAGAAAATTGACCTTTCGACATGAATACCTTTCAGGTTTAGCTTTCAGAAAAATTTCATTTTTGAAATTGATGTCACATGAAATTTAACTTAAAACAGCAGAATACTCCTCCATCAGCAACTTTGCAATCACCGATAGGTCTTCTAAAAGTACCTGCACACTGGTCAAACACATCAGTTTATAAATGACCCGAAGCGAATCGCTTCTGGTCGACTAGTATCTTGGTTTCCTTTCGAAACCACTTTAGGTTTCCAGATTTGTTGTTTTGGTAAATCGGTATCTGATGAACCTGTCACAGTCGATTGTGACGAACAACCTACATATGAAATATTTTGAAAACACGGAATAAATCTTCCTTGAGTTTTGAAAAATGTAGGTTGTGGGAATTCATCAAACACTCTGCCATATTCATCAAGGAATCGCGGTTTGGCAGTTTTACCAACATATGGAACCTTTTCTCTTCTTGAACTAGAAGCAGCAGTGACATGACAATCTTGTGCCATATGCCCTTTTTGGCGGCAATTGTAACACAAACGATTGTTTATGTGTCTTTTCTTTGGAACCTGCATAGCTTCACAGACATATTCATCTCCAAAATGATCATAAAAATTATCATATACCTGACGACGATGATCATGAACCCATTTAGAAGTCGGGCTTTTTAGAGTAGAATTTGATCCTCCAGAAGAAAATTTTGCAGATTGATTCTTCTTGTTCCTCGGATCAGTAGTCTTCACAAATACTTCAGCAATTTTCAGAGCATCCACGCAGTGTAGCGGGAATTCTTTGTCAGAAAATATTTGTTCCGAACCCTTGAGTTTGTAGAACCTCTCGGGTTGAACCTTCTCAGCTTTGAAGACATCTTTTCTCACCTGCTTCACATTGATTTTTTTCAGTTGTTGTGGTTTTGAAAATTGTGAACTACCACCTTTATCAGCTTTTCATTCAAATCCCAACCCAACACTTTTTCCTGAACCCTTTTCTCCCATTCCAGTAGACTTATGCCCATTCTTTGCCAACCTAGAAAATTCAGCTTTAACTTTCTTGAGATCTTTTGGAGCATGGAGAATTGTTTCATCAATGTCAGCTTTTGAAGACGAAGACCCAGACACAACCTTTTGAGCTTCAGAAGCTTCAGTACTTTTGCCTTTGTCTTCTTGCTTTTCTTCAATAGATTTGGAACCAACAAACTCAGAATAATCACCGGTCTCAACCTTGTCGTTCAAATCATAAACTCCTTCTTTGAGACTTCCTGGTGGCGAGACTGTCTTGTTAAACATCTTCTCAAAATTTTCATCTTTGGCCAGAAAACTTGTAAAAGATTGTGCGTTAGTAACATTGTTCAAAAGACGTTTTGAATCAATGACTTCAATCTTTAATTCAGAAATTCTTTGATGAGCTTCAGCCAACTCTTTTCTGTTGCAATGAGCTTCTTTGCCACTTTGTTAGTTTCATACTTTTGCAATCTTAACTCATCTAATCCGGCCACCAATTCCTTCTCGAGTTTATCTTCATTTCTTTTCTGAATATCCAAATTTGCATTTTGCAACTTGTTCACTCTAACCAACTCCCTCTTCTCATCAAGTAACTTTTCCATATCAGTCTGATAAGATTGAATCTTAGTAGCTTGATCACCAGAAAGTTGAGTAAGAGTATCAAGTCTGGACTTTGATTTATCAAAAAGATTTTGAAAATCTTTTGCAGTATCCTCAGCTTCATCTTTCCATTTCTTCACTTCTTGAGCTAATTCATCCTTTTCTGCAAATAATTTTGTAAATTTCTTTTCAAATTCCTGCTCAACACCTTCCAACTTTTCTCTATCAGCAACCAAATCTTCATTTTCCTTAATCAGACTTTGAATCTTCTTATCTTTCTGAGAACAGAATTCACAAACGGATTCATAACCACTATTTCCAATTTCACTTGAATCAGATTCAGAATCAGTTATCTCTACTTCATTATCACTATGAACAATTTGAGCAATCATCGCAGATGAACCAGTCCATGCAGACTCATCATTAATGTCATCAGTAGCCCAATCATAGCCTTGATTTGATGTTCGTGCTTTTTCAAATGCTTCAAGTACATCAGCATCCCAATCACAACCTTCATTGGATGCAGGAGCAATGGCAGTTAAAGCAACTGGAGAATTAGAAGTTTGCCCCCAATCATATTGTTTATCAACTTGAGATACCAAGGCTGTTGAAGACTTTGATGAAGAAGCAGTTTATTTTGAACACTCACGAGCAAAATGTCCAAAATTGGAACATTTGAAGCATTTTGCCTTTGATTTATCAATGCCAACTTTGCCATCTGGATTTAAACTTTGAAATCCAGTCTTTTTCTTGAATCTTTTAACTCGTTGAACTAACATTGCCAGTTGCCAATTGATATCCATTTGCTCAAGATTATCAGGATCGATTTGATCGAAATCCTCTTCAATTAGATTAGAAGTTGTCAAACCACCATTCAGCAACCCATAATATGAAGATAATAAAGCTGAGATTAATGCCAAGTGCTCATCCGGTGTTTTTGCTGAATATGAAGTCGAACTTGACTGATTTGGAACAGTGAAGTTACACCCTCTTGAAGAATTTCCAGATATTCTTGAACCATGACCAACAACAAAAGCAGTTTGAGATGGATTTGATGAATTAACACTGAATGATTTTGCCTTTGCATTGATACTTGCAGAATTTTATCCATGATATAATTCAGGATTTTGTAATTGAGCAGTGGACTTGTTTGAATTCATCATTTCCATTTCTCGAGCCTGAAGCTTTCCGGTTAAATCATGAAATGATAATGTGGAATAGTCTTTATCATGAGTAATCAACAACACATAACTTTCCCATTTCTCTGGTAATGCTTCCATTAACTTTTCTTTCAATTCTTCCTCGGTCTTTTCAATCTTGACAACTTTCATTTCACTAATTAGATGTGAAAACCTTGAAACAAGAGCAGAATTATTTTCTTTGTCATATTGTTGAAAATTCTCAAATTCCTTGTTCAAAACTTTTCGTCTACTCTTCTTATATTGATCATTGCCTTCACATCGAGCAGATAACGCATCCCATAACTGTTTAGCCTTCTTGCAAGTACTGAATTGATGCAACAACTCGGTAGGTAAAGCCATGGTAAGATAACCATAAACTTTTTGTTCAAGTTCATAACTTTTTCTTTCATCCTTATTAAAATCTTGAATCTCTTTATACTCGCCATCTGCAGTTGGACGTACATACAACTTATGAATTGGAATCCATAAATCAATATCATTTGTGCTAATGTATGCAGAAAAACGTTGCTTCCAATTTTGATAATCTTACAACTTTAACAACTTGGGAACTTTCTGACTTGTTCCTATTTCATTATCAAAATTGAGCATAGCTTGTACCGTGCTTTGCATAGCCGCAAACGCTTGAAAATCAGACATTTTTCACCGAAAATGATACTTCAAAAACTTTGAACTCAAAAACGAAGGTCTTCCAAGCGGATTTTGGGGGTCAAAACAGGACGGTACTGGCCGTAGGCCGGTACAAGTCCTAGATCTCGGAAAGACGAACGTTTTGACTGGTATTGGGTTCCGTAACTCCAAACGGTTTGCAAGTTACGTCAGTTTTAGTGAAGGTCACTATTCTGCCATAAAAGTAATTGATTTTGTAAGATTGCTCCTTATTAGTGCACCAATCTCTTGTTTCAGACTTGAGTTTTCATCAGATATTTTTTGCATGTCCTTCTGAAGTGCCAGCATTTTATCAGCAATTTCTACAGCATTCTGTTGAGCTTTTTCATATCGTTCCTTCAGTGGAAGACTTTTCAGATATAAGCTTTCGAAATCATTTGCTGTATCAAGCGCTTCAGCTTTTGCTGCTTCACAATCTCGAATCAACGCTTCTTTCTCCTCAGTTAGAAGTTTAATTTGTTTCTCTAACAAGAGAATAGCATCAGACTCGACCTTCTCATCAGACAAATCAGCCATGAAAGCAAATTTTTCTTCATACACAGAAGTATGATCAATCCTTAAATCCAAGACTTTTTTTTTAACACTAATTCCAACAATAGGTTCACCATTCGCATCAACATGAACTTCACCTTCATCTTAAGTGGATTCAGTCATAGTGTCTTCATCTTGCACATGTGAAACCATCAAAGCAGATGAATCAGCGAATTGAGTGCCCCAATTATAAGTCTTATCAGCTTGAGATACAAGAGCTTTTGTGGAATCAGGATTAGATTTTGAGTTAGAAGTACTCCCTGAGCTTGAAGGATTGTTGGATCCAGAAACATTTGATTTGGGAGTGAATTTCTGATATTCTTGCTTTTTCGGCTGAGAACATTCACGAGCGAAATGACCAAAATTAGAACAATTATAGCATCGCACTTTTGATTTATCAAAGCCAATTCTGCCACCAGAGTTCAAATCTTTTCTACCGGTCTTCTTTAAGAATCTTTTCACTCTTCTAGCCAGCATGGCAAATTGCCAATTGATATCTGTAGGTCCGGAAATTTCCCAAACACACGATATTTGATCGTAAATGAGTGCGGAATCCTCAAATACGATTGATTCAAGAACAATAGTAGAAGAATAGACTAGATCTAGAGAAAAGATGAAGTCTTGAATGAATATTACTACTAAAGGAAGCTGATCGTAAACACAATAGAGCCAAAAATCGTAAACTTGAAGGTTGTATTGGAAAAGCTTGCTAAAATCGTGAACATGAGGTGGTATTTATACCACCTCATACAACTACAAGGCCAATCATAAACATGAATGAGCCCAATCATAAACAATAAAATGGCCCACATGGCCCAATAGAAAACTAAATTAAGCCCAATATCTAATAAGCCCAAAACAACAAAACTAGCCCAATATCTAATGTTCATGCCTCTAAAATATATAGCCCAACAATCTTCCCCTAGGCATGAACCATTAGACCTTCTTACGGCAGCAGCAGATCGAATCTGAACGTGCTTTGAACGTTGTTGAACCACCATCCCTTCTCTACGATCCGCTTTGCAGTTCCATCGAAGATACCAACCCTTATAGCATTCTCCATGTCGTTTTCATCTCCATGTATGGGTTGGGTGGCTAGGAGCTTGATGTCTCGCTCTCCAAATCTTAGCAAGTCCACAGGATCATAGAATCGGAATTGCCTCATCGGTTTGCAGAGCACCACCACTTCATGTGTTGTCGGATCGTAATACCAGCAATCAAAATTTCTGACTAGAGTGCCATCTTCGATCTCGTCCAACATGTTAATGACTCTAGTACGCTTAGTGGGTGGCCTCCTAGCTTCACCAACGGGCTCCCCTGTCACTGGGTCAGTCCCTGTCTCTCTCCATCTGACCTCTTTCAACTTAAAATCTGCAAAGTTGTTTTCTTGATGGCTCAGCAGGTTGTTTCTGATGAGGTCTCCGTCAGGGCTGTTCCACCTGTTTATGTAAGGAGCACGAAGCAGATTTCTGATCTCAGGCTCAGTCCATGAATGGAATTGTGCACGATTTCTATAATATTCAACAGGACTGTAGCCTTCACGGATCACAGCAAATAATTTCTTCTCAGCGTCGTAATGCCAGCACAAGATTGGTTCACTGCTCCCCTGTTTGTCAATAGAGCTCTTTCCAAGATCAAGAGCATATGAAGTGGGGGCTGGTCCTTGAAAGAATTCTCGGAACCAGTTATCATGACCCTCAGGAGCTTTGGAGATCACTCTTCCTCCTCTAGCATAGTCAGCCATCTCAATGTTTTCATCACCATCGTCTTCATTTAACGCTTCAGCACCTTGCAGACCCTGTGACGAACCTTGACCTGGGGCACCTGAGGAGTTGGAACCCACAACATCCTTCAACTCATTATACTTCTTCCTCAGGTCCACCAGCATGCTGTATAGATATTTCATTCTGTCTTTGTCTGCCACCTCCTTCTCTCTCATATATTTGTTCTCAGCTTGAAGAGCCTTGATCTCATTTTCTCTAATTCTGTTTTGAGAGATCAGGAAATTGATCTGAGGATCAGCACTTATCCTCATATTTACTGGAAGCTCCACTGCTTGAAATGGCCTGAAGCTAGGAGCAGCTGTTGGCTGAGATACCGCAGGAGCTGCACTTACTCTCACTGGGCTTGGTGCAACAAAAGTATGATCAACCTCCAGAAATTGAGTTTCTTCCCGAACTGGGCTATGCTCGGTCAGAACTGGAGTTTCAGTATGCACGGGAGCAGGTTGATCTAGTACATCTTCAGTCTGTGTAGTAGAAGGTTGCTCTTGAAGTGCTTCATCAACTGTTTCTTCTTGACCACTGGGACCCTCAGAACTGGGTTCAGCTGGTTGAACAACCAATAAACTTGAGCTTGTCTTGGTGAACTTGAACCGTATGCTCCTTGGATCTGATTTCTTTCGTGGAGATGGCTCACGAGCAGGGACAGGTTCTTCTTCAAGAACATCATCAACGTTTAAATTCAGCTCAGGAGGTGTATTGTCACTGCCAGATGACCCAATCATATCATCCCTTGACCTTTTATGGGTTAGGGGCTCCAAGTCTCCATATATATCATCTTCTGTGATGTCCTGGCCAGCAAGAATGTCATCCATTACATTTTCTTCATCGGAGGGAATAACATCTTCCTCTTGAACATTAACAGCCGGAGTTACCGTTAAGTCTTGGTCTTCGGCAATGGATGCATTAACATTAGGCACATCAGCTTCAGCATCAGAATCATCCATCACTTGTTCCCTTGCAACCTCTGGGAACGCCCCTCTCTTATCCCACTCCAATCTTCCTTCAAACATTTGCTTACCCGGTCTATCTTGGGTTTGCAAGCCAAAGACCCCAATATCCATTACCTTCACATCAAGCTTCTCAATCCTCTCCTCTATCATCGGATACTTCTTCATCACTACCATTTGAACGAACCTCGGCGTCATTAGAAACTGCTCTCTGGCACTCAGTTCTGCATTGCCTATCCAATCAATCAGCATCATCTTTGAAAAGTTAAAGTTCCAATCTAAGGCCAAAGCAACGAAGGCAGTTCCATGAAGTTGATTTAACTGATCGAAGCTCGTTCTTTTCCCAAGGAAAGATTTCTGCATATAATGTGCTAGGCACCTCCAATAATGCGGCAGAAGCTTCTTAAAGATTGGTGGAAACTTTCCTTCGTATCCCATTGACTGAGCACCAGCCAGAACAACCTCCTTCGGATACTTGATAGGGTGAGAAGCATCATCAGTAATGTTCAGCCCTTGCCTTATATCTTCTTCTTCAATCACAATTGGTCTGTTCTTGATCGTTGCAGTAATCCTTGTCTTGTCAGAATTTGCCCTGGCAGTTCCCCAAAATTCCCTGACCAGCATCTCATCAATGAGTACATTCGTCCTCAGGGCGTGGTTGATTTTGCATGTGTTCATCCCTGCCACCAGTGAGTAGAATAACTCCATGTGTTTTTCTGGCGGGTCTTCTAGGTATGCCGGCATACAATGGTCCTGCTCATACTTTATATCTCCAATAAGCATTTCTTCTGCCATCTGAGAAAGACAAGACATATGCATCAGACATATTCATTAAAGAGCAATTATGATTATTAACCCTTAACGTTGTTCAATTGAAGATCACATTTTACTTTTGATGAACACACAGTTTCAATTTGAACTTTTTAGGGAAAATAATTGAATTAAGCACACGCTCAAAAACACCGACAAATTTTATCTCAAAAACGTTCAATTTTAATGAGATTTCAAAATTATTGAGTAATTAAGACTTAAATTCTTGTTAATTCTCATATTAATGTGTGTTTACGACTTCTTAAATGAGTTCACGATACTTTAATCGGGTTTACGATCGATTTGAATTAGGCCCAATCGTAAACTATACGTCCAGTCGTAGACAACAACAAAAATCCTATGGCCCAATCGTAAACACCCAAAGCATCCTTTGTCGTTTACTCCGATCGTAAACAACTATCGTAAACGAGAGAATCGTAAATGGAAGTCGTAAACAATCATCTTCTTCACCGATACATCGTAAACACCGATTTCTCCATGGATGAACCTGCAACTTTCTCATAAACTCGATTAAACATGTCAAAAACTTAACAAAGTTCATTAAAACTACCTTAAACGAGATTTAAGCACAGTTTCGACTACAATGAATGCGAAATCGACTTGAGAACAGGAAAATCTCTATCGATTGAGATTTTTTAGGGCTTGGATCAAGAAAACCCTGAATCGATGGTGAAAACTTGGTGAAACTAAGATTCAACCGAGGGTTTTTGGCCGTAATTGGATGGTGATCAAGATGGTGAATTCGGAATGGATTGCGGTGATCGGAGGAGGTCTGGAAGAGTTTACCGGCGACAGGGACGGCGGAGATTAGGGTTAGGAGGCGGAGGTCGTAAACAGGAGAGAGGGAGTGGTAATCGTAAATGGGGTAAATCGATCGGAAACAAGATTTTATATAAAGCAATTTACACTTTGGCCCCTCAAGAATCAATAAACATTTAAAAGACTTTCATTCATCCCCCTAAACTCTCAAAAACCATTAAGTTCACCCCAAACTTTGATAATTCTCATAAACATTTGAAAATTTTGACATTTGAGAATTTTACAAAACTTCCCCTCAGACTCATACCCCGAGTATCTGATCTTGATCATAAAAAGATAAAAACTTTAAATATTTAAAGACTGAAAAATTGCATAAAATCAAGATAATCTAAATACAAGACAAAAACATACTTACCTTGAGATTGATGTTTTACATGGATCAAACCAGACAGATCATTAACCGAAGAACCCTTTTCAGCTTCCGTTACTCGACGCTCTAGATAATTGCTTAAAAAATTTGAAATCATGTAAACTCACATCCAGATAAAGGTTTTAAGTGCTTAAATTGTGGTACATTATTACCGTCATGTTTAACCGTCCCCACACCCAATTGTTCATAGCAAAACCTACCCAACCTCAGAGTTTATTGAGGATTCACAAACCCCCAACTTGAGGAACCATGCAACACTGCTTTGACAACCACTTATTTCTTATTTTCTTGAATTATCGGTTGGTGATCAGGTCGGCCGCATAAGCACGCAGAGAATACCAACAAAATAATTTTCTTTTCTTTTTCTTTTTCTTTTTCACAATTTTCATATATATATTTTTTTTAATTCTTTTTCTGTGGTATTGTCTTTTACAGTATAAGCATGGCGTGTGAGAGAGTGAATACTAGGTAAATTACCACTCTTAACCCATTTTTGCCGGGTCTCAGTTTTTTAAACTATGTAAACTAGGATGGAAAACTAAACATATATAAGAGTTAAGTTTACTGCACTTACAATGGATGATCATTGTTTTTTTGATTTAACATACCGAACATCATCTTTGAGACGTCTTTCACTTCTGCCTTACAGGTGTCAGTCTCCGATCGTCATGGAAATTTATATCACTTCCTACCAACTCAAGGCAAACAAAAGACATCATAAAAACCTCAAACAGATATTTTTTTTTAAAGTTTCTGAGACAATTATATTTCTTCCCCTGTTTTTATGAGGCTTTTGAAAACAAACACTATTTTTGTTGTTTTTAAGATTTCTTAAAAATAAAACAATAAAAAAATGATCAGATCATTCCTCGAAGGCAATCATCCGAAGGCCTTCGATACACATTTCAAAATTTGGTCGTGGGAGGGGTTTTGTGAAAATGTCCGACACATTCTGATCGGAGCTTACCTTTTGAAGCTGAATCAGCTCCCGATCATAGCAATCTCGAATGAAATGTACCTTTATGTCTATATGCTTGGTTTTAGAATGTTGGACAGGGTTTTTCACAATTTCCAGAGCAGCAGCATTGTCGCAGAAGATAGGAGTGTTAACGAATTCCATACCGTAGTCTGTGAGCTGGTTTTGGATCCACACTACCTGAGAAGTACCGGCAGATGCTGCCACGTACTCAGCTTCGGCAGTTGATTTAGATACGGTATGCTGCTTCTTGCTCTGCCAGGAAATGAGTCGATCACCCAGATATTGACATCCTCCAGTGGTCGACTTCCGATCCAAGTCACTGCCTCCATAGTCACTGTCAGTATATGCATACAATTGAAAGTCAGTGTTCTTTGGGTACCAAAGACCAAGCCTAGGCCTGCCCTTTAGATACCTAAAAGTACGTTTAACAGCATTTAAATGAGAAAGTTTAGGGTTAGCCTGATAGCGAGCACACAAGCAAACTGCATGCATAATATCTGGCCGACTTGCTGTTAAGTACATCAGTGAACCAATCATTGATCGGTACGTGAATTCGCTCACTGACTCCCCTTCTGCATCTGCTGACAGGAGAGGTCGGGATGCCATTGGAGTTGAAATTGGCTTTGAGTCTTGCATCTTGAATTTCTCTAGGATCTCATTCACATATTTGGCTTGGTGAATAAGAATCCCAGATTCATCTTGCTTAACTTGCAAGGCTAGGAAGAAACTCATCTCCCCCTGATCGCTCATTTCAAACTTCTTCTTCATAATCTCCTCAAATTCGGTGCACAATTCCTCGTTTGTAGAACCGTAGATGATGTCATCTACATACACTTGCACCATGATTATGTCCTCATCCACTCTCTTCCTAAACAAAGTTTGATCAACAACTCCTCTTGTATATCCATTCTCCACCAGGTGATTGGACAACGTTTCATACCAGGTACGAGGAGCTTGATGCAAACCGTACAAGGCCTTATCCAGCAGATAAACATGATCTGGATTTTCTTCATCTACGAACCCTGGTGGTTGGGTTACATAAACTTCTTCATTCATCTCTGCATACAGGAAGGCAGTCTTCACATCCATCTGATGGACAGTAAAATTGAGATATGATGCCACAGCCAGAAAGATCCGAATTGCTTCCAATCTTGCCACCGGAGCGTATACCTCGTCATAGTCAATCCCGTGAACTTGCCTGTGACCTTGTACTATTAACCTTGCCTTGTTTCTTACAATGATTCCCGAATCATCCTTCTTGTTCTTATAAAGCCACCTCGTGGGAATCACCTTCTTGCCATCAGGCCTCTTCACAAGTCGCCACACTCCCAGCTTTGAGAACTGATTAAGCTCATTGTGCATGGCCTCTATCCAATTCGGATCTCTGAGAGCAACCATCACATTCGGAGGCTCAATCTGGGAGATAAAACATGAATACATGCAGAAATTGATATCCCCTGTGCGGCTTCTGGTTGAAACACCTGCAGATACTGGTCCAAGAATGTTGCTGACTGGATGATCCTTGTTGATCCTGGATACCTGAACATCGGGAACAGACACAGAAACAGGCAGATTAGATGTAACAACATTATCATTTATATCACTCATACCTGGACTTTGAGGTGTCTCTGAATCATTTTCACACGTTCCTGAAATTCCCGGAGCATTTACGTTGACATTTGTGGGAACTGGAACAGGTGTCTTTTCACTGATTCTGTCAACAGAAGGTCTCGATTCAGATGGCTGAGTGATAATCTCTTCTTCTTCCCCCAAATTATGAAGATCATTCGAAAACTTGAACCCTTCAAACAGAGACCCGTAGTTAAAAATCCAATCAGGTCCGGTCCCTGCATCCGTCGGATTGTCTTCAAGCCAGTCCACATTGAACGCTTCGATAATCAAACCGGTGGTCTTGTTATAGACTCGATAAGCACTATTTCCCGAATAACCAACGAAATAACACTCATCCGCTTTCGCCTCGAATTTCCCTACGTCAGACTGAATCAGCACCGTGCACGGACATCCGAAAGTCTTGAAATAACCCACTGTCGGCTTCTCTTTGTAGACAATCTGATATGGAGTTTTCTCATGACGTTTGTTTAACAGAACGCGATTTTGCACATAACATGCTGTGTTGACTGCCTCAGCCCAGAAGAAGATTGGTAGTTTTGCTTCACACATCATTGTCCTTGCAGCTTCAATGAGTGTCCTATTTCTTCTCTCAGCTACTCCATTCTGTTGTGGAGTGTAGGGGGCACTGAACTGTCTGTCTATGCCTTTAGCCCCACAAAACATATTCAACTCAGCATTCTTGAATTCCGTTCCATTATCCGATCTGATAGCTTTGACCTTCTTGTTCAGCTGATTCTCAATGAGTGTGACAAACTGTTTCACTAGGGCTGGAGTTTCATACTTGTTAGACAAGAAGTAGACCCAAGTAAAACGTGAATAGTCGTCCACAATCACAAGACAATAGGAGAACTTGCTGATGCTCTGAACTTGCATAGGTCCAAATAAGTCCATGTGTAGAAGTTGTAGAACTGATGACACAGAGTTTGCTATCTTCGGACGATGTGGCAACTTGTGCTGCTTCCCCTTCGCACATGCCACACATTTTTCAACAGTTGAGAAGTCTTTAATCGGCAGCTTTCTGACATGCTCTCCCTTCGCTAGCTTAGTCAAATTTTTCATATTAGCGTGCCCGAGACGTCTATGCCACAACATAGCCAAATTTTCATTCTGTTTTGATATAAGGCATGCTTCTTCTGACGTAGGAGGATTGCTCATGTTGAGAAGATATGAGTTTGAATGTCTTGGAGTGCGCATCAGTACACACTCCTCGGGTATCTTCACACCAGGCTTCAAAATAATACACTCCTTTCGATTGAACATCACCGAATAGTCTTTGTCACAGATCTGAGAAACACTCAGCAAACTGTGCGACAGTTCCTCCACATAATGAACGTCAGAAAAAGACAGATTTCCACTCCTCACCACACCTTTCTTACTAATTCTGCCACCCACACCACCTGCAAATGAAACTCCTCCACCATCGAAATCTTCTACATCTTCCAAAAGGGACAGATCTCCGGTCATGTGTCGGGAGCAACCACTATCAACGTACCAGAGATTGCTGATAGATCTTCTTGGCTGTCCCTACAAGAATAAGAAATTAATGAGATCCAGGTACCCAGGCCATAACAGATCTGGGCACACCTTTTGCATCAATGTAGTTAACTAATTGGAGAATCATTTCAGACTTTAATCCAGACACATTCTCATTTTGAATGTTGACTTTTGGTTTCCATGTGGTGGTTTTCTCTGGTTTCAACACAGTTGTTGAATTGTTGACAATCACAGGTTTCTTTTGTGGTGAAATGACCTTTTTACCAGTTGGCTTTTTAACCGGTGTCCACTCAAGTTTCAGTTTAGTATACACAAGTTGTTTTGTTTGAGCGACACCTTTTTGTTTCAAAACCTGTTGCTCGGCTTTCGCTTTGCCATTAGGTTGATTAGCTCTTTTTACTTTAGCCATTTGTTTTTCAATGAATTCTGGTTTTATCTTGTGGGAAACTCCTTTAGATACATAAGTTTGTTTTGGAGTTCTGGTCACATTCCACTTATTAACAACAGGCTTTGTCACAGATGCCTTCGTGTTTGAAACCTTAGACTGTTCAGTCTTCATTGGTTCAGAACACTGCTTCCCCTGAAACACAGCTTGTTGTTTCTGCTTTTGTTTTTGTTTTTCTCCGGTCATCATTTTCTCCAACATACTAGTCCGTGAGTTTTGCGGATAGTATGGTTGGTAAGGTCTATTAACACAGTTAGCTGCAAAATGTCCTGGCTTTCCACATTGAAAGCAATTCATGAGCCTAGGCCCATTGACATGGCTACAGAGGTACGTACGTCTTGGGTAAGACGACTTCCACTCTGGCTTATCATCCCATTTGTGTATAACACGTTGTTTATCCTTATCAGATTGTGTAATTAAACAAAATTGTTCCGATTTAGATTTGTTTGTTCTATTAAAAGCTGACACAACCTGGGGATAAGCAACAAAGTCTTTGGGCTTAGTCTCACGACCTGTTTTTGTGTTAGGCACACGAATTTTTAAACCAGACACTTTTTCATTAGATTCTGAAACTTTTTTTAATAACGATACAGCTACTTGTTTTGACTTGGATGTTTCTAGTTCTGACACAAGTGCCAATACATCATCCTTAGGTAAACATAAACTAGAACTACTAGAACTACTAGACGCATGACTCTCATCCACTCTCCGACACTCCGCATCCTCCTCAGAAATGTCTTTGATTTCTACTTCATCTGCACAATAAATAGATACATCAGAAGTGCTCACACAGTTATTCAGAGAAGTATTTGATGGACCTGCTTCACATGCGTCTGTCATCACTCTGTCCATATTACCCAACCCATAAGTCATGTGCTTTTCATTTTCAATTTCCTCTTCTGTCATAGGCTTCACTCCAACCAAGACACTATCTAAGGGAGGTCCTTCTTCATGCATTTCCGATGCAGATCTATCTATCTGATCCTCCTCTAAGATCATTCCTATTACATCTCTAGTTTTATCTTGAGGAACAACGTTCTTGCTTGCAAAGCTAATTCCTATCCCACCTTTGTCTTTACCCATTCTAACCTCAGTTATGCAAGTATCTAGGGATTTACTAGCCTGTAACATTCTTTTGCTTCTCATAAGGTTTATATCAAGCTTAACCTGCATCTCATTGTTCTTATGTTTCAGGTCATCTATCTGCTTACTTAGCTCAGCTATTTCTAACTTAGCATTGTCATACAAATAGGCATTCTCAGTTGCAAGGTTCTTATATTTTGCTATATCTAATTTCTGGGCTTTAACCTTTTCTTCATTCTTTTGCCATCTACCCTTAAATGAACTCTTTTCACATTTTACTTCAAACAATTCTGATTCAAAGTTTTTGCAATATTGTCTAAGAGTAGTAATTATACGATCACAAACAGGGTTAGAACATACCTTGGTGTGGTCTGCTGCCATAGCTTCATTCTCCTCAGGTTCCTCTTCAGTAACCACAAAAGCATGCTCCTCCTCATCATCATCATCCATAGTCGTCATCATAGCATGTGTCAGACTCAGATCCTTCAGCTGGGGGGTCAGATCTTTCAGCTGGGGGGTCCAGTCATAACCTCCACCTCCCTGCACTATCAAGGCACTTGTTTCGGCCTTAGCCTTCCCATCAGCTGGCTTCTTCATCTCTGCTTTCTCCTTCCTCGGTTTGCTGCACTCCCTAGCAAAATGTCCATATTCATCACAATTGTAGCACCTGAGCTTTGTCTTATCAAACCCCATTCTGATCTTGTCTTGATCCTTCCAAACATTTCGCCCTGTAGTAGCCATGAACTTCTTAGCCCTGAACACTGCCATAGCCATTTGCCAAGAGACATCCAGCATCTCCACATCCTCAGGATTAATCTGATTAAGCTCCCCCGATAGAATCTCAGAGGGAATTAGGGTTCCGGTCATTAAAGCATGGTAACTGTTCATGAATCCCATACCCAGTGCAAAATTGGGATCGTTGTTCGCCTCAGAAGTGTCACCTCCACTTGAATTAGATTGGGGTTGTGCCACAAATGCCTTCGCTTGGGTCATCGAACTTGATCCACTTCCAACAGACTTTCCTTTCTGCTTCTCATCAACCTCTTCCGACAACAAAGCTTGATTCAGCTTCCCAGCCAAACTAAGTGAGCTTATATGGTTCAACTCACGCTGCTTATCATCAATTAGCTTGGACTTCAACTTGTTGATCATTTCATCCAGAGACAGCTCACTCAATTTGTTGTTGTCCTTAATAATTGAGATATTGGTGTTCCATGACTTTGGCAAACTGTTCAGCAGCTTCAAATTCTTATCTTCCAATTCCGGTTCCACACCATAACTTGACATTTCTGCCATCAGAGAGACAAATCTTTGCACTTGTGCTTCGAAAGATTCACCTTGGATGTGATTAAACAAATTGAATTTCTGCTTCAACATCTGCTTTCGACTCGCCTTGATGTCTGGATTTCCCTCATAAGCAACGATCAATGCATTCCACAGTTCCTTTGCCGTCTTGCAATGCTTAAAGCCTTGAGCAATATCTGGTGTCAATGCCATGGTCATAATCGCAAAAGCCCTCTCTGCCTTGTTGCACCTTTCCCAGTCATCATCTTCAAGCTCATCTTCAGTCTTAGCCTTTCCTGCTTTAGCTCCCGCTCCATGCATTGGTATGTGTGGTCCATTCAGCACTGCTCTCCACAACCTTAAATCAACACTCTTCAAGTGGTTTTCGAACCTATACTTCCATTCCAAAAAATTATCCCCTGAAGTAAGTCTAGGTGGACGAGTAATAGATCCAATCTCGAAGTCCAATTTCTGATACATGCTAGGTTCAAAATCCATTTCGAAAGCTTAGGAAACCTAAAATTAAAGTCCAAATGCCCAACTTCTGTGTTTACGATAAAAACACCCTGATTACGATCGTAAATCGTCGATTACGATCGAGAACACTGTTTCCGATTAAACCTCCAAATCGTAAACACTTAACCGACTAAAAATAATCGTAAACGTGATTACGATTCCTGATTACGACCACCGGATCGTAAACACCTATTACCGATTTGAAAAAGTCGTAAGCACCCTTTACGATTCTGCAAAGTCGTAAACACAAGTACGACCAATAAGTACAATCGTGAACACCTTTCTCCGGGTCGTAAACAGGCAATCTTCAACCAAAACTCAGCAATCTCAGTCGTGAACACCAAAAATTCGAAGAACACAGCAACAGCACCGATCGGAAACACCCAAAAACTTCAAATCTTCAACAAAAACTCGAACACAAACCCAGAAAACGCTTGAATCTATATCGTGAGAGCCTCGAATCTAAGATTCTTAGCTCTGATACCAATTGTAGGTCCGGAAATTTCCCAAACACACGATATTTGATCGTAAATGAGTGCGGAATCCTCAAATACGATTGATTCAAGAACAATAGTAGAAGAATAGACTAGATCTAGAGAAAAGATGAAGTCTTGAATGAATATTACTACTAAAGGAAGCTGATCGTAAACACAATAGAGCCAGAAATCGTAAACTTGAAGGTTGTATTGGAAAAGCTTGCTAAAATCGTGAACATGAGGTGGTATTTATACCACCTCATACAACTACAAGGCCAATCATAAACATGAATGAGCCCAATCATAAACAATAAAATGGCCCACATGGCCCAATAGAAAACTAAATTAAGCCCAATATCTAATAAGCCCAAAACAACAAAACTAGCCCAATATTTAATGTTCATGCCTCTAAAATATATAGCCCAACAATATCCATTAACTCCAAATCATCAGGATCCACTTGATCATAATCTTCTTCCGTCAATTCAGCATTGCTAACATTTCCAGTTATCAAACCGTAATAAGATGACACTAAAGCAGAAACAAGGGCCATATAATCTTCAGTTGTAGACACAGACATAGCCATTTTTCCCGTGTTCACCAAATTACTTGCTGGAACTGATGTGCTACTTCCTCCAGAGTTGTAATTGTATTCAGCATGATGTGAGCCCATTCCGGTTCCTGAATTAGAACCATGTCCAGGTAGACCTCCAGCTACAAACGCCGTAGCCGGTGCAGAACTTGTTATTTTTGCCGACTTACCTGAAATAGTTGCTGCATTAGATCCGTAGTAAACATCCGGATTCTGAACCGCTGCTGGAGTAGTATTCACATTCTTCATTTCCAGATCTCTAGCTTGCAATTTTCCTAATAGTTTCACAAATGTCAATGTAGAATAATCCTTGTCATTCATGATCAACAGCACATAAGACTCCAATTTTGATGGTAGACCTTCTAGCAATTTCTCCTTTAGCTCTTCATCATCTTTCTTGATTTGGACATTGTCCATTTCAGACAATAAGTGACAATATCTTGAAATTAATTCTGGAACACCCTCTCCATCAAAACACTTGAAGTTGTCAAATTCCTTGTTTAATACTTTCTTCTTACTTTTCTTATACTGTTCATTGCCTTCACATCTTTCTTTTAGAGTTGACCATAATTCATGAGAATGTTCACAGGTTTTAAATTGGTGAAGTAACTCTTTAGGTAAAGCTTGAGTGATTAAACCATAAGCTTTTTGTTCTCGAACAAAATCAGCCTTTTGTGTAAGATCCATGTTCCTTTGCATAATAGGAACATTGTTCAACCCAACAGGATACACATATGGAGCATCCATAGCAATCCATAGGTCTGGATCCGTTGTACCGATAAACGCTTCAAATCTCTTTTTCCAATTAGGATAGTCCTCAAACTTAAGAAGCTTGGGAACGTTCTGAGTCGTTCCGATTTCACTATCGTAATTCAGTAATGTTTGCATCTACGATTGAATAGCAGCAAACGCAAAATAATCCGTCATTTTAGAAAAATTCAAGATTCAAGATTTTGTTCACCGAACTTGGTCCGAACTTAAAATGAACTCCAAACTTGCTCCGAACTTAAAGTGAACTCCGAACTTGCTCCGAACTTAAAGTAAGCTCTAAACTCACTCCGAACCTCCACCAATCTTGAAAACAAAGTGCGAACTCCCTACGAACTTATCACCGAACACAGAAACTCCGAACTCTCTCCGATCCTGGTCCGAACTATCTCCGAGACAGAAATTCTCACCGAACTCTCTCTGATAGCTCACCGAACTCTCACTGAATCGAAAATGTGACCGAACTCTCACCGAACTCGACACTTGGAGTGGTTTCACCGAACTTCAGGTTCGGCCGAACGTAAAAATTTTGGAATTTTTCAGATCTCACCAGTATACCCTCACAAATGGACTCAAAACACTCAGATGACCAAAAGAAAATAGAAACAAGGAAGTTTGACACAAAACATGATGATTTTCACATAAATTTCCATAGAGCAACTTGAAAAACGAACTTCGATATACGAAATGCAACAAATCGAGCCAAAAAGCACCTGATTGCTCTGATACCACTTGAAAGTGCGTGAGCGCTGGATCGGTTTGGTCGATTACAATTGTATACGTGAGAATATGTGAGAAAACAAACACAAGCAAGGTAAATAAACTCAATCTCTCATTAATACGTGATTACAAGAGAATCAGAGCACACACATAAACTCTCAAACAAAAGTTCGTTCAGCTCTCAAAATCTTAACAATTACAAAGACACAAACACTTATATATAGCCTACGGGTGTCCGAACTCCATGGCTTGTCCGAACCTCAGGTTCGGCCAAGGCTCGGTCAGGGTTCCGCTGGAGTTCGGCCACCAGACCAAAACCCTTAATCTTCATGTCTTCGTTTGATCCAGCTCATTGCCATATCGTGTATCAACAAATTTAACTAAGTAGACAAACAATTAGAGTCAAGCTCTAAGAAATTGATAATGAGTGAAAGCGAGGTTACATTATGAACTCATAGATGTGTAATACTGAACCTTGTAGGTAAACATACATGAATGCTAAATGGTGTATAGAAGCCATAATTATGTGTTCATTTGTTATGTTAATGATAACGGGTTACAATGTTAACCGGGTGATGAATGGTTCTTGGAACCATGAAGCCAAGAATGGAAAAATGGTTATTAGAAAACCATGATGGTGTTAAACCGAAAATAGAAAATAAGTGGTCCGTAGAGATTATGATAATGGGTTACAATGTTAACCTGGCGATGAATGGTTCTTGGAACCATGAAGCCAAGAATGGATAAATGGTTATTAGAAAACCATGATGGTGTTAAACCGGAAATAGTAAAATAAATGGTCCGCATGGATCATGATAATGGGTTGCAATGTTAACTGGGTGATGAATGGTTCTTGGAACCATGAAGCCAAGAATGGATAAATGGTTATTAGAAAACCATGATGGTGTTAAACCGAAAATAGTAAAATAAATGGTTCGTAGGGATCATGATAATGGGTTACAATGTTAACCGGGTGATGAATGGTTCTTGGAACCATGAAGCCAAGAACGGATAAATGGTTATTAGGAAACCATACAGTGTTAAACCAAAAATAGTAAGATAAATGGTTCGTAGGGATCATGATAATGTGTTAAAATGTTGATCGTGTGATGAATGATCCTAATGGGTCAAGAAGCCTATGATATAGAGGTAATCGAATAACAAACGAATCAAAGAATTAAGAGAAACTCATTTAGAATGTAAATGTGAATACTAAACCTCTCGAATGGGAGAGGCAGGTTGGAAATTGAATTCTAATCATAAGCCATAAAGTTTAGGTCCATTGTGTCATGGGGCCTAAACGGGTTAAACGGGTTGAAATAGATAAATGGTCCATAGGAACCATATCCGAATGCAAAAGTGTTGCTTAAGAGTTATATGCCTTGTTGGAACCCATGTTAATGGGACAAATAGGTTAAATGGCTATATGGAGCCACAATTATGAAATTGCTCCAATGTAGAATGACATGGTGATTCATAACAATTATCGTTTATTGGTAATGAAAAGAAATAGCCATAGTATTGTATAGATAGAGCTCACTACTTGATAGTGAGGCTTAACGGGTCAAATGGGATGGAATTTGGCCAATCATGATAATTGGACTTAGTTGTCAACTAAACCCGAAATGGGGTGGTTAAAAATTGTGTAATAACATCTTTTGATGTGTTTTTAGGGTCTTTGGTAGGGGGGGGGGAAGACCCGAGTGGGATGATAGAAAAATTGGAAAATTGGAGTAAATAGCCAAAATGTGGCTAAGTAAAAAATATGGCCGAATAGGGCATCAACCCTAGAAACTTGGCCCCAAGTGTATCGCTTGGAGCAAAGCTCAAAGTAGGCGATACGCTTGATCCTCCAAGCTAATCGCTTGGAGAAAGGTTCATTCTAGGTGATACGCCTAGGACCCAATTTGTGTAACAATGTTTTTCTTTCTTGATTAATTGATTTTACGCACATTGTGGCAATAAACACTAATATAGTTGGTGTAAATTGCAGGTTAGATATCGAGCTTGTCGAAGAACCGAACACTGTCAAGATGACGACTTGCAAGCATTACCTTAAGGCAATGCATCGTATGACCACTTCTCTAGTCGGGAGGGCCTATGAATGTTTAGGAGTTAAACTCCACGTCCCGTAGTCTTTTGACTACGAGTCAATTGTTTTACTTTGTAAAATTAAATTGATTGTCTTTTTGGAAATTGTTTACAACAGGTGATGTTCGTAAGGATTTTAATACTTACGAACGGGTCATGCCCAAATTTTTAAAAATAGAAGTTCATCTCTTATGAACCAAACCTTTTCTCTAAGGACTGTTTTGAAGCAATGAAAAAAAGTAGTATGCATTTTGCTATAATAAAACGAAAACTTTTCTGGGACCAAAATCTAGACGTTAGTAAACGTCATAAAACGTTAAACTCTGATATGGGTGTTACATCGTGAAAACTCGAACACAGCACATGATGATTATAAACACAATGACCAACCACTACAACAAGAAGACTTAGTAGTGATAACTTAACATTTTATCGGTACATGTGAAAGAACTCGTGTATAATTTCACAAATTTTTTCTTTATATTCTTTTACTTTCAGATAGTAAGATCTGAAAATGATAATATGAAGACAAACGTACTATGGTCTTGGATCAAAGAATCGTGATTTATATGTGAATTTAGACATATCAAACTGGTGGGAATGAAGAGATCGATGATGATGAAGTTTGAATGAAAAGAGGGAATTGGCGGGTAGATTGAGAGGGAAAGAATACCGAATACGTAAAGTCTGATATTATTGAATTTGCACACAATCAAACGTACATATAGTATAGGAAGGGCCAGTCAAAAGACTAAACTGCCCCTTAACTGTTTTCCTACCTATAACTGTCATATAACTGACAGTTGACCTTTGTTTGACTTCGACATTACATTCATAATAATAATAAGTTCTATTACTTATAATATGCATCATATAATAATACTAGTTTAACTTTAAGTCTAACAATCTCCCCCTTAAAGTTAAACTTGCTCAAAGCTTTATTTTTCAATTGCTTCATCACTGGTTATTTCCCGGCTTCTCTTGTAGATATCTTCCAAAGACTTGCTTCCTTTCCATTCACCATCCGAGCTACTTGTATCATCATTGTTGTAGAATTCATTTCTATTTTTGTAGCCTTTAGGTTCTGGTTCATCATCTTCATAGATTGCATCAAGGTCTTTGTAGTTCTTTGGTTCTGATTCACTTCTTTCACAAACTGCAGCAAGTTCTTTGTAGCCCTGTGGTCCTGCTTCATCTTCATAATCATCAATCTTGAAGGTACCCAAATACTTAGACTTTTTCTTGTTTTCATTTGAAGTTTCAATTAAGCTTATCTTGAATCCTGCAGCAATTTCTTCATCTTCTGTCTTGTTTGCAAGTGGGCTGCTGCTGTCATAAACATTCTGATTTTGCTTCACAGTTTGTTCAAAAATACCTGCAGATTTTTGAGGACAGGCATATGCATAGTGACCAGATTTTTGGCAATGATAACAAGTGACATTTGCTAGCAGGTTTCCATCTGATTTCTGTCTTTTCAATGGTGATCTTTCTGCCATAAACTCCTGATGGGCATCCTCCTCTTCTGGTGTCAACTTTCTGTTTTTATAAATGCAGTAGTACCATTCTAAAACATCTAGATACTTTGCATGGATCAACCTTATTTCCTTAGCAAATTTTCTGTCGAAACCCATCAAACTAGTAACATCTTCCCATGCTTCCATTTCAGTGACTTTCTTGTATCCTCCCTTGCATTGAACAATGACATACAAGTCAAAGAGTTCAATAGTCTGTCCAGATTGCATCATAGGCGGAATTGGTCTATCATTCATGATTTTTAGGAAATCTTTTAAGAACCACTCAACCAAGTACATGAATTCTGCTTTCAAGGTCTGTTTGTGATTCTTAAAAATATCATATATTTGCATCATATCCATAAAAGTAATGCAATCTCCTATATTAGAAACATAATTGGTTCCACTACTCTCACCCTTCTCCTTTTCGGAACCTTCACCTATCTTGTTTTCTAGATTTTCTGCAATATTGGCTTCCAAGCATTCGAAGTAGTGGTTTAAATATTCCTCTTCTTTCTTATCATCCCCACTACTTGAATCCAAATCACTGTAGTTTACTAACTTTCTTTTTCCTTTTATATCTTTTTCAAACATTGGCACAATCTTACATAAACTTCCTTCATAGATCACATCAAAACCCTGTTTGTTTAAGTGATGTGGACTTAAGACATTCCTAGACAATTTTGGGACATACTGAATGCTTTCAATCGGATAACAGAAACTACCAAATCTGATTTTCACATTTCCTATTCCCCTTATAAAAAGTATGTCATTTTCTTGGGTTCTTGTTTCAGTACCGAAGGATTTTTTGAAATTTTCAAACATACCTTTATTTGGGGACATGTGATTAATGAAAGTGGAATTCACATACCATATTTCATCCCATCCACGATACTGAGTCCCATCCATAATAAAATCAGCGTTCTTTGGCCCGATTGGATTCATTGAGTGCAGAAACTTTTATTTGCAGTAATCTTGAGTATGCCCTTCCTTTCTGCAGTAAAAACAGATAATCAAATTCCTCCTATTCATCTTGTTCTTCTTCTGGTTCCTTGGTTGAATCTTCGGCCTTCCAACCCTGATTCCTTTCTGATTCTGCAGTCGGTTTCTTCGAACAGTGAGACTTCCAAAATTTTCTTCCATGTCCATCCGACTTCGAGTGTTCTTCTGGTCCTTCTGACTCAACACACGAATGGGTTTCTGATTTGTTTCTTGGTCAGAAACCACGCTGCCTGGCATCAATGGTGCGAAACGGTTTTGGATTTTTATCGGGTTTGAGTGGAAATTCTTGGCAGGGTTTGAACGATTTTTTGGAGTGAATTTCGAGTGGGATTTGATTCATGTTTGTGGCTCTGATACCAAGTGTGGTCTTGGATCAAAGAATCGTGATTTATATGTGAATTTAGACATATCAAACTGGTGGGAATGAAGAGATCGATGATGATGAAGTTTGAATGAAAAGAGGGAATTGGCGGGTAGATTGAGAGGGAAAGAATAGTGAATACGTAAAGTCTGATATTGTTGAATTTGCACACAATCAAACGTACATATAGTATAGGAAGGGCCAGTCAAAAGACTAAACTACCCCTTAACTGTTTTCCTACCTATAACTGTCATATAACCGACAGTTGACCTTTGTTTGACTTCGACATTACATTCATAATAATAATAAGTTCTATTACTTATAATATGCATCATATAATAATACTAGTTTAACTTTAAGTCTAACACGTACATCTATCTCTTATGATTAAAAAAAAACCTGCTAAGGATAATGACATAGTATTAAATATTTAAATGCTGAAAATGGTTAATTAAACATGATGAATAAATCTGTTAGGAAGGAGCCAAATATGGTATTTTAGTCATTTCTCCCTTAAAAATAAACATAAAACAGAAGCTTGTTCTCATGTTTCTTCTTATCTTTTACTTAATTTTCTGTGCAGAAAAAAGTCGATCTACTCCCATATAAACGTTTATATTTCAAAATCCAATTAAACGGCACTTAATTGCACATTATCATGTTCATCTAACAAATAGAGCTAAGAGATGTGCATTCACAGAAACGAACATACAATAATCCATCTAATCATTATCACAATTTGATCTAATTGGCATTTGCCAAATGCCAGATGCTTGAAATTGGTACAGCTACGCAAAGCTGAACAATACTCCACAGCACAAATAGTTCAACTAATTATTGCTGGTAATTCTGTCCAACTTCAACATGGGCTTCTTAACGGCCAGGTAGTTAAGCTAATTGATGTGATTAACTTTACAATAGATAACAATAACTTGAACTACCTTTAAAGGAATACGAATACAGAAATGAAAGAACTAAGAAATTGAATAAGTTACTCATGTAAGATTCATATATCAAAGGGAAAAATTATCAGACATTTCATCGAGCTGGATGAAGGCAATCACAATATACAGTAGCTAATGGCCAAAATCAAACCACGGCACATGCGTGTAAAAACTAGGGGTGTTCAAAAAATCCGTATCCGAAACCGAATCCGAAATATCCGAATTTCCGAATCCGAAAATATCCGAAAATTCGGATATCCGAATTTTCGGATATCCGAAATTCGGATATCCGCATTTTCGGATTCGGATTCGGATGTCAATTTTAAAAAAATTCGGATATTCGGATATCCGAAAATATCCGAAATTTTTAATAAAATTATTAAAATATTTATATCTATATAGTATTTATATAAATCTAAATTATATATATTTTAATTGTAATTGAAGGGTTCACACAGATTTGTTACTGTTCATTTAATTTCATTTATTTATTTTTTATTTTTTACACACATGTCACTTCTCTCTTTGACACATCTTTTATCACAGACTTTAGCAAGACACGTTTCACTTTTCTTTGACACATATTTTATCACTGACATTAGGTTATTGTATATGAAACACGTGTTTGTGTGACAGCTGCTTTTATTCTTTAAATTCTCTCACACAGTCACACCACCGGAAGATTGTATCTCAATTGCCTCTAATCCTCTCCTATTTATCTCACATTTTTACTCACTCAAAAGTCAGATCCGACTCGGTGGAGCACTATATAGATAAAAATGGCATTTATGGATTTGGTAACGATTTCAAGGTCGACATGATGGATCCAAAAAAAGGTTTTAAATTAAACGTTACCGAAGATAGACGAAGTGTTCACCTAGGTTTACGAGCAAGGGTTTGACGGTTTGCTTTTTTCACGTTTTCATCTAATACTTCCCGCTCTTTAACTTCTTCATCCACATATATCTGTTCTTTCTAATGTATATATTTTTTTATACGAGTCTATGAAGAATCTAGGATGGTCAGACTCGAAAAGAGAACAGATCGGGACTAATGGGTAGCCCCTGAAACAACGCTCGAATTACTTGCGGATGAGACGACGTACACTAGATTGCGGCGATGACTTTGCCAAAACTAAACAGGCTTCATTTGTTCTAGCAAAGATCCGGCGGTCCGATTGACGAGAATATGAGGAAGGAGGAAAATTCGAGATAGAGAGAGGCATTTTGTGGGTTGATATGAATCTTCCTATCTGCTTCTTTTTTAATGTTTGATTTCCTTTAGATGGAGAATTCGAGATAGAGAGAGGCGTCTAAATAAAGATTGAAAATGTGTGGGTTTGGGTAATGAAATTTTAGAATGTTGAATTCTTGAGAAGTAGAGCTTTTTTTAGATTCTCCTTTTTTGCAATTTATTTTCTTTATTGTGTTTTGAAAAGGTTTTTTTTTTTAATTATAATTTTAGGTATGCGTCTTTTCATCTGCAAATTTCGTTCAGAAGTGTCAAGACAGTAAACTTGATTGTTTGTGGTATATCTTTTCATCTGCAAATTAAACTGCAATGGCCTATACTCTCATACAATTAAAAAATACTCATGTATCTATTCATTATTATTCTAAGTTTTGGAATTGATTTTAAATATTAGTAGTTTTAATATTTATATCTTTTAACTCCTTATGATTATAAATTTTATCATCTGATTGGTGCTACTAGATTTCTAAAAGTTTCATGTGCTATTCATGACAACTTTTTATAAAACGTTTTTATTTTATTTTTATTATTACGTCAGTTTCATTTTAGTTTTATGTTTTGAAAAATACCAATTTGTCAACACAAGGATTTATGACTTTTTCGAGTTTCTTTGTTATGTTCACATTTTGAGACTTTCGTTGGAAGTTAATACCAAAATGATGTCTATTTGATCCTAATTTGCCTTCGCACTCTAGATTAGTTGTTTATATTATATTTATATGTTGAACAAAAGTGTTTATATGTTATTTATGTTTTGCTTATCAAGTACTATAGATTAGTTGTTTATTATGTTATTTATGTTTTAAAGAATGTGAATGTCTTTTTGAATTATAGTTCTGTCTTCATGAATACTAATTGGGTTGAACTATAGCATAATTATGTTCTTTCAGGTTCTATAGCATAATTATGTTCTTTCAGGTTCGATGGCATGTGAATGGAGCGGGATTCAGCAGTTTCTTCTTACCCGAACTAAGTTGCTAATTACTAGGAACTCTAAAGGATAAGAAAGATAAGGTTGATTTCAGCCCCTAATTATTGTGAAGTTATGAAGTAATTTCTTTAAAGAAAGTGGACATGAACTTCTTTACTTATGTATTTGTAACGATGTAAATGAAAATTACAAACTACAAATGGTGGCCCGCCGCAAAGCGCGGGCAGGTCACCAACTCGTATTATATAAAATTTAAGAAACCCTAAAACTAAACAAAGTTACGCCCAGCTCCCAATTCTCGTCCGGCTCTCCGCACAGGCGCACACCACTCCTCCCTTCCCTTCTGCAATCCGCCGTTCCGCCCTCACTCAGCCCGTCGCCCGTCGCCCGTCGCCTCCTCTCACTCTCAGCCCGTCGCCATCGTCGCCTCTTCGCCTGGTTGCTCCTCCCATCGTCGATTACGAGGTCTGCAGCTCCTGGGCTCCCGTCTCCGTCGATCTCATCTCTCGCATCTCATCGTCGATTAGACGATTACCAGGTAGTGCAGAGTGCTTTTATTTCTTTTACTTCTTGATTATAATTGTTTGTCTAGTTTAAATTTGGTTAGAACTTTTGGTTGAAGTAGCCCTAGTTTTGATGTTTATTCGGATAAATTTTGATGTCGTTTCTTCATAATTTTGATGTTTGATTATAATTTTGTTGTTTATTTGAATGAATTTAAGATTGATTTTAGTTGAAGATTGGCTTTATTTTGATGCCTTTCTTCATAACTAACAGTTCTTGTTTGACAATTACAAAACACACAATAGTTGTTCATTAAATTAAATTATTTTAGACAAAGGAGGTACCCCAAATTAATTTGTAACCCCAAAAGTACACAAACTGTTTGATCTTATGGGATTCCCCAAGTTAAGCCAAACCTATTTTAGGTCCTTTCAAAGTGAAAATTTTATCTGAGAAGTAATGTTTGGTTCATATTTTGAAGGATAACTATTTAGAAGTCATGGTTTGTAATGAATTTGATGTGTTTTGAATGATAGTTTTGAAGATCTATATTGTTTGTAATGTTTGGTGAATATTTAACTTTTTTTTTCTTGCGGATATCCGTTTTTAATATCCGTATCCGTATCCAAAAATTCGGATATCCGAAAACCGGATATCCGAATTTTCGGATACGGATACGGATAGTAATATTCACTATCCGAAAATTTCGGATATCCGAAATTCGGATATCCGAAAATCCGGATATCCGGTTTTGAACACCCCTAGTAAAAACACCATCAGCAGAAGCTGAGGTTCGGAACTCAAATACAGCAAAGAACACATCTAAATTGAAACACAAATGAACTGAAATTACAGTAACTTGAACCGACAAATCGAGCATGCAAACAATTCTAGACTACTTTTGGCTAAGATCATGTTTGCTTGTAGACTACTTTTATTATTCTGTTTGCAGACTAGGCGGATTGATCTTTAAGGTGAATCATATAAATCTATAATTGACCTTACTATTTATTAATTTCCTAATTTTTCATATATGTTTAGAACTAATACAGACCATAAATTTGCATGTTTATTTTGTAGGTATGCGAGCCCTTAATTCCTCCTGCTGGAACATGGGTGATGTCACTTACTCATGGTCTTTCATAAGCGTGTTGGTTTAGCTGTTGCACAGGTTATGGTCCTTTTAAATTTTATAGCTAGCTACTTGACATTGCTGTTCTTTTTAATGTTCAATTTTGATCATTGTAAAAAAATATTTTGCCAAACAACATCAGGTAGCATTGATGAATTTTTTTTAAAGATTGTTTATTGTTATTCCAAGTCAAAACAGGAGTTAATAGATTGCATTTAGTCCTATATTATTCGACGCTAAAAAAGGACGTCTTTCTTAAAGATGGTGCTAAAGACAATGAGATTGTTTTTTGGCTATGATTATCCAATTTTCAGGTAGTAATAACATTTGTTGGTTGGTGTAAGAATTATGTTGGAATTTTGGGAGAAAAACTAGTGGAAAATGGGTTTTTTCACTAAGTGTCAAAACGAGTTTTTCACCAACTTTAGACTAAAATAAAATACATATAACATAGGTTGTTGCCTCTGTACTTTATGAGTTTGTGTAGTACGTTGTGAGGGCTTTCCAACGCATCAAACCACGTCCAAATCCGAGCTCGTATGAATGAGATATCAAGGCTCAAAGTTGAGGGTTCGAAGCTGTTAAAGCTGCCAATTTTAGAGAGAATCGAAGTGGAACTCATCCCACATTGGTTGGGGGATGAAACCAAAAGTGGTTTATAACGTGGGAACCTTACAAACTATTATTTCTTTTAGTAGGACACATCCCTTGGACCTTGAGGGGTGCGTAACTCGTACGCGCACGCGCGCGCGTGTCGTGGGTGCAATGTGGCGCTTTGATGGCACACTTTGCATCGCCGCGAGCAGCTTGAGAGCCGCCTTATTGTTTTTGAGTTCAACCGGAAGTTGGTCCGGTTAAAAGCGGAGTGGAGAGTTGAACCGGAAGAACAGGTTCGGGCGGAACAACCAGTTCAACCGGAAAGTGGGTCAAGCGGACCTGTGTTGTCCGAGTGGAAATGTGTTCAATCGGAATAGTAGTTCCGGTTGAAGTTCAAGCGAAAGGTTGGTCCAGAAGCGTCAGTTCAGCCGGAAAGTAGCTGTTACGTGGAGTTCTTCCGGAATGACAGCTGTAAACACGTTTTTGAGCTAATTAAGGTAATTTCGCATTAATTAGAATTCAATTTGCATTAAAGACGTTTAATGCAAAGTTTGACTACGAATTAACTTTTGAGTGCTCAACAAGACTCCCCACCACTATAAATACAGCCTCATTAGTTGAGGCAAAACACACCGAATTCACAAAGAATTTATTCTCTCTTCTCATATCTCTCTCTTTCTCTCAAACTTCTTTCAATCTTCATCCTGTTCGTCAGGATCTTCGAGAACTCAAAGGTAACTTTAAGCTTAGAGTTATCCCAGCCGTACAATACGGTTTAGGCGATTGTACCCTGGGAAACAAAACGGATCTTCAGTAGACCGGAATTTGTTTTAAGGGACCCGGGTTTTGACCCGAAGCCTTCGCCAAATGTTAAGTTTATCAATGGCGTTTGGAATAGTATTGGGAAGGTGGAGGATTTTTTTCAAATCCAAATCCAAAGATCTCGACAGGTTGATGGTTCATGAGGGTGATCAATTGGTTTGGAAAGGAGACTCCTCGGGTGAATTTTCTGTCAAGAATCTGAGGATGGCTCTTACTACGGTTAGTCAGGGCGACGATGGTGTGATTATGCCGTGGAATAGATTGGTTCTCGGTAAGGTTAATATGTTCTTTTGGCGGGCGATTCGTGGTAGAATTGCGACCCTGGACGCTCTCATTCGCAGGAATATCCTTGTTCGTGGTCCCCTGTGCCCTTTGTGTGATGAGTTTGATGAATCGGCTTCCTATCTGCTCACGGGTTGTGAGATAGCTTCCCGGTTGTGGTTTTTGGTCGCACCCTGGGTTAGAGTTCCTAACTTTTATATGTTCGAGGTTTCGGATTTGTTGCATGTTGTGGAGGAAGCCCCTCGGGATAGGAAGATGAAGATGGTGATCTATTCTGTGGTGATGACTACTTGCTGGACTATTTGGAGGGCAAGGAACGAGGCTGTCTTTGAAAGAAGGAAACCGGTGGTGGCGTGTATGTTCAAAGAGATCAAGACCCTTAGTTTTGTTTGGATTAAAGCTAGAGGGAAATGGGGTGAGTTGAGTTGGGAAAAATGGGAGTCCTTCAATTTGTAAGAATGTAGTTTCTTGTGTTCTTTTTCTTGTTTGTTGTTTCCCTGCCCTGCTCCTTGCTGGGAGGGTTTGTTTTTATTAATGAAAGTGCAGTTCAAAAAAAATATATAGTTTTATTTTCTTTCTTAGGGTATATGAATGGTTGGGTCATTAGGATGTATGTGGTTCTTTTTTATTTGTACTCATTGAGGAATGTCTATATTTTAGCCGGTGTAATTCTTTTGCTTGGATAATCTAGTTAGTTGCATTTCCCCAAAAAATATCGTTGTGGTTGTACTTGGAGTTTACCAGGGTTAGCTCGATCAAGAAAATCCTCTGGTCGGTTTTGAAATGCAGCAATAAAATATATAAAAAAAAATATAGTAGCTCTCATTATTTACACTACTCTTTGCGCTATTTTGAAATTTCGAAATAGATGGGTGTAAAAATGAACGAGAAGTTTACTGAAAAAACTCAAAGAACAAAAAATATAAACTAATCTATATGTAATTTATAAGGTCTGAAATAAAATGGTATATATGCAATTTACAAGAGAGGATTGATATATTATAAAGATGCTACAAATGAGAAAATCTAACAGACGGATAACACAATATCATGAGAGAATTGATAAACTAACGGAAATGAATATCCCCTTATAAATTGTCGTCATCGCTGAACGCGTCAACAGAAGACAAATAATGCGCTATGAACTGTCGCCCGCCGTAACTTGCGGGTACCCTGCTAGTATATCTATACTACTATATAATACATATTCATCAAGTGTCATAATTTTAAGACACGTACACGTTTTAAAGCATGTTACGTTTTAAAGCATGTTGTACAAGTATTCGATGCATAAAATGTTAGACACTTAAATTTGGCGGCCAGAAGGAAAATTTTGAATTTTGAAATTTAAAGCGTCGTGACTTTATCTGCAGTATCCCGTGACTTTATCTGCAGTATCCTGTGACTTTTCTTCAAATTCATCTTTCTATACTACTATATAATACATATTCATCAAGTGTCCTAATTTTAAGACACGTACACGTTTTAAAGCATGTTACGTTTTAAAGCATGTTGTACAAGTATTCGATGCATAAAATGTTAGACACTTAAATTTTGCGGCCAGAAGGAAAAGTTTGAATTTTGAAATTTAAAGCATTGTGACTTCATCTGCAGTATCCCGTGACTTTATCTGCAGTATCCCGTGACTTTTCTGTCATCTCTCAAATCGTGAACATTATGACTAGCCTCAAGAAGCATCAGTCTTCTTGATATCTCTGTCATGTCTCAAATCATGAACATCAGTTTTCTTGATTTCTATCAAATGGAAAATATTATCTTCTCCATCAAATCTCAAATCCGTTCTTCTTTCAGGTGAGCCCTAATTTCCCTATTCACGAGTCTACCTCCTTTTTACAGGGGTTTTGGGGGTAACTGTCACACCCCCAAATTAACCACTAACGGAGTTTATGCCGTTAAGGGGTGCGAGCAAACCAGGACCACAACCATTAGTTACAAATACTAAACGAATCAGAGTAAAGTCCAAT
>JBCNJP010000024.1:18811367-18879528 GCA_039602395.1 Deinandra increscens subsp. villosa | reverse complement strand
AGTAGATCAGAAAAAGTAATGAGAAATGATTTAGGAACACATTTTTCGCAAAATACTCAACTGAAACACTAAAAAAATCGTAAAAACACTTCAATTTTTTTGAAAACAAAATAACAACCACAGATCAGTAGAATGAACTAGAAAGCTCTGATACCACTTGAAAGTTCGTGAACATCGGATCGTCTACTCGATCTAGCTATTACGGATGAGAAACGAGTAATTAAAGATTGTTTTATTTATCTAGAAGAACAATTATAATCTCTGAAACACTGAGAAATGACACAGAGAAACACCTCTCAGAACACACACTTAAGCTCAAAATCTTACACGCTCAGTTACAAGAAACAAAGACAAAACAACTATATATAGTCGATCACCGAACCCTGGGCGAACTGGCCGATCCGAACTGGCAGTTCGGATGCAGTTCATTTGGCAGACTAACTTTTTCTTGATCTTCACATCGTCTTGTCTTGATACTTCACACGACATAAAGATTATGTATCAACAGATTTCGGTGGCCATTTTTGGCCTTCGGGACTGGTGGGGATTGTTGGCTTTGATTTGGGGAGCCCCAAATGACAATCGTGAGGGTGAAAAAAGCAAATGATTAAAGTAAGGGTAATAAAGTTGTTGCAAGTACAGAGGAAAAGTATTACAGCATCAACAGTAGCACGAATACATTAGACGTGTAGAAAATATTAGTTTGACAAAATTACATATTTTGTCCTTTAACTTTACCCGTTTTACAACTTTTGTCCTTTATCTTTTTTTTGTTACACCCTCTGTCCTTTAACTTTTTTTTCTTACACCTTTTGTCCTTTTTAACGGATTCCGTTAATATCCACCGTTAAGTCAAGGGTATTTTTGTCATTCTACTTTTTAGGGTAGAAAAAATTACATATTTTGTCCTTTAACTTTGCCTGTTTTGCAATTTTTATCCTTTATCTTTTTTTGTTACATTCTCTATCCTTTAACTTTTTTATTCTTTCACCTTTTGTCCTTTTTAACAGATTCCGTTAAAATCCACCCTTAAGTCAAGAGTATATTTGTCTTTTTACTTTTTAGGGGTATTTATTGTACTTAAATAAAGATGGAGGGTGTGTTATGTAAATCTGTATTTTTTTCCCTTTATCACCCCACCCCCACCCACCCCCACTTCTGTTTCAGAGAGAAGGCAGCCTCAATCCCCCCTCCCCCTCTCCTCTTTCCCCGTCGAATTTTCGGCGGCCTCCCATCTCCGAGCCCTCTCTGCCCCGACCAAACCTCCGACGACCTTCCACCGTCTCCTCTCCAAACGTCGGCAGTCACCAGGCCACCTGCTTCACCGACGACCACCCTTGAAAAACCCGATGTCAGGTCGATGGGAGGTCGCCGGAGGGTTAGCGACAGTGTTCGATGGGATGTCGCCGACCGACCGACAGTGGGGGTGGGGTTTTCACCAGTGATGGTCGAAGGTTAGGGTGGGGGTGGGGTGATAAAGGAAAAAAATTATAGATTTACATAACACACGCTTCCTCTTTATTTAAGTATAATAAATACCCTTAAAAAGTAAAAAGACAAAAATGCCCTTGACTTAAGGTAGATTTTAATAGAATCTGTTAAATGGACAAAAGATGAAAGAATAAATAAGTTAAAAGATAGAGAATGTAACAAAAAAAAAGATAAAGGATACGAATTGCAAAACAGGCAAAGTTAATGGACAAAATATGTAATTTTTTCTACTCTAAGAAGTAAAAAGACAAAAAAAAAACCCTTGTCTTAACGCTGGATTTTAACAGAATCCGTTAAAAAGGACAAAAGCTGAAAGAAAAAAAAGTTAAAGGAGAGAGAGTGTAACAAAAAAAGATAAAGGACAAAAGTTACAAAACGAGTAAAGTTAAAGGACAAAATATGTAATTTTGTCTATAGTTTTAAGGGTAAAAGTTGCAGGGTTTTGGATAGATCTGGCAAAACTGACCGCGCATCTAAATTTGGGTCCATATGGGTCACCGGTTGCGTCATTCTGGGTGAGAGTATATGTAACCGCGGGTCAGGACAGGTTGAATTAATATAGAAAAGAGAATTGTGCGGGTCGGAATGAGTTGTCTACTTCACCTTGAGAGGGTTAGAATGTGTTGACCGTAAACTCCGGTAATATTTGTTTAACAACCATAAATTATTAAGACACCTTAAGGTCCGATAGATTGGGTTGACGTCTATGTCATTCAGAAGTCTTAACTTTATTAAACCGTTAGTATTACTGGTGATTGTTTGGTTTTAAAGTATATTTATTCCCAAATAATATATAAGTTCAATTTTCGTCCGGGTAAATAGTGTAAAATATGGTTATCACAAATACATAAGTATTTTCACCAGATAATATGATACGAGAAATAATATTTAATTTATTAAATATTATTACTTTTTTGAACAACTTAGGAATATAATATATATTTTAAGTAAAACTAAAAAAAATATTCATTTTTTCTATGCGCGTCAAATACGCGGTATTTTTTCTAATGCTTTTTAGAAAATAATAAAGTTTCATAAAAACAATTATATTTATATATCAAGTCAACCAAAATATAAACCTTTATATTTTATGTTTCCAAAACAACGTTTTGACGATTAACGTGTCGGTTTTATCAATTTCATTTCCACAACTCGTTTTATAACATTTTTAGTTTCTAAAACACTTGGTAAACATGTAACATGATATTTTCAAGTCTTTCAACCTTTCAAACACCACTTTTAGTCTATGAAAACCCATTTTTCCAAAATTAGGGGTTTCTCACTTTGGTTTTGAAATACTAGGGTGTTAACACTAAATACAACCCAAGTGGCTTTTCAAAACTTGTTGGTAATTAGTCTAAGTGAGTTTTTTCTAGATTAATACATGTCATACACCAATTTATAGGATTTCACCACCAACACTTAATTTTCAAAAGATTTACACAAGGTTTTGTATCATGAACCAAATCTTTCAAGTTCATCGATATGTTTTAACCTAAAATAAAATTTCAAGCAACAAAACTAGATATCAACATAGATTTCAAAAATACATGAACAAATCAAGAATCTAAACATAAAGATTATGGTTTTTCAACATCTTTCATGGATTTAAACACAGATCATCAAGACTTACAAGGAAGGACATAAATTTCGATTATGTGTAAGATATATGAACAAGATCATGATTTAGACAAGAGAAATGAAAGAATCCTCACAATGAGAGCTTCCAACGGACAACAAATGAAGAAAGGAGGTGTGATTCTTCTTTTTGTGACTTGTATGGTGATCCTTAAAGATTCTTCAAGAAATGAGGAGATTTGTGCTAGATTTGAGAGAGAGAGAGGGGGGGGGGGAGATAGGTAAACGGTTGAGGAGGTAGAAATAGAGAGAGAGAGAGAGAGAGAGAGAGAGAGAGATGTGTGCTAGGGTTTTGTAAGATGAAGATGAATATGTGTATGTGATGTTTAAATATGGGGGTTATGTTGTGTTAAGGTTCGGTGGAGTGTGGAACCGATTTAGAGAGGGTTCACGTGGAGGCTAGACGAGACCGATAGGGAGAGAGATGAGTGAGATGAGATGGTTAAGTGTTTGATCCTTTAAGAGGGTTGAAGGTTGGTGAGTTTCGGTTTTATATAAAACCGAGTGGGGGTGTTTGCACGTCTCGAACCATATCCGAGAGGCTAGAGAGGAGATCAGCTAGGACGGTTCAAGCCAACAAGTGTGACATTCTTGGTCTATCCATTTGATTTCCATTTAACCCGTTTATCAAACTCTTGTAATCATGATTGATAATCAATAAAGATTCGCATTTCAGTTATTGTTGTTATTTCATTTATCTTGATGGTTATGTTGCTTGTATCATTTAACGCTAAAACAATATCCTATTATCATTTTTTGTTTTTATTAATCTTTAAAAATCAAGAATCGAACGTATTATATACGTACGTTAGTCATAGGCAACACTAGTTATGCACACGATGGACTACGGGTGATGCGTGGTGGAGAATTGTTTTCAAAAAGAAAAATAAATAAATAATAAATTTATTTCAATATTTATAATTTTGGACCTATAATTTAAGGATGTACACATTTTAACTTAAGTTTAATTTTTATAATGTGCATGTTTAATGTTAGAAATATTTTCCTAAAAATATAGTTAGTCAAAGTGGTTTTAGTTAAATTACTTTAGTGGTAACATTTAAAGATGACAAACATGTACTAACTTGAATGGTGAAAAATACTTGTAGTTAAGCTTCTGTTTAGGATTGGCATTGCATATAAATTGTCACACCCTGAGCTTTTCGGGAACGGAGTCGTGTGACGTCATGGAGTCATAGTCGTGGATATATTGAACGAACTCTAAATGATTAAATAGAAGGAGACGTTTTGATTTATACATAATGTCTTACAACTTGCAGCAAAAAGTAGTGATAGTAAAACAATGATTATAAGGTACAAAAATTGAGTTTAAAAAAGTATGACGATCCAAATTGATGCTATGTGACGAAAACTCCAAATGCGCTAAGTGTTAACTATGACACAAAACAAAATACATGTCCTAACGATGAATGTCATTTCAAGCAAGCAACAGTTAAATACCTGAGAATTCATGAGCTTAAAAAGTCAACATAATGTTGGTGAATTCACAAGTTTTATTGACTTGATAATAAGTAGTAACCATTTTAAGGCATACAAGATTAAGTAGTAAATGGACTCGTGTGAGTCAAGTTTTACACAGTTGATGAAAGTATTGTGCAAGTCAAGTTTTGCACTATTGATGAATGTCTTGTACAAGTCAAGTTTTGCATTGTTGATGAAAATCTGGTGCAAGTCAAATTTTGCACTGATTGATATTATTGTTGGGTTTTACAATATCCGGGTTGTCCGTTTTAGTTATTTACCGAGTAAATATACGGGTTAATTAAACAGAATTAATTACGCAGCAAAAAATGTTTACAACGCGAAATTTAGTAAAACCGTAGACATGATCTGATGACCGTGTACACATAAATACACAAATATATTAAATAAATTAATTTAATTATCTAAAAAATTTAGATATACCTAGGCGGTAATGCCCGACTCGAACCAGGGGTTCGACGAACTGGCGCTAGGATCAACGGTAATGCCCGACTCGAACCAGCGAGTCAAGTCTTCAATCGACTTTGAAGACGGGGCCTCAGGCACCACGGGCGGGTTCATCTCATGAACCGGAGGTGGTGGCGGTAACAAAACCATGCCATGAATCATGGCATTCCAGTTGAATGGTTCCGCCGTGCTTGACGACGAAACCGTTGTAGAAAATTTTTTTTCCGTCGCGCGTGGAGGCGGCGAAGGAAGCGGCGTAGTGGCGGCGACATACAATGGCGCCGACCACTTAGGGTTTTCACCCGATTCGACTATGGCGGAACGCGATGGCACGAACATCGGCCTCGGTGGCACAGGTAGAGCGAGAATTACTTCGAGGTAGGCCTCGCCAAACAAGTCGGAGGCAACAGCGGCGCGAGCCGCGGTGGCGGCGGCGGTAGCAGCGACCCTCTCTTCGCCGGTGGCGCCGGTGGTCTCGAGCTTCATAGCGGCGACAATTAAACGTGGGTCTCATTTCACCATTGTAGCAATCGAAAAATAACGGAGATTGGTGGTGGTGGTTGCGCCGAATCAAGAGAGATAGGAGAAGGGAAGGGGGCGGCGACGGTTTGGAGGAGAGGGGATGGAAAGGTCAATTTTCGATTAGGGTTCTCCACCCCTAGTCCCTCCTTTTAATCATTCTCGTCAGGAATTCAGTAAACTAAAGCCCAACTCGCAGTCCGTCACACTAACCCATCGATATCATTAGTCCGTTAACCGGTAACGACTACATAATGTCCCGCCGACAATTCTCGTAAACTATTTTATGATAATTTTGTTTCGTTACATTAATTTAAATAAATAACAAGTATTTATTTATTTAAACCATTTGATTAATTAATTAACATGTAATTAATTATTTAGACAACAATCAAAGAATAGTATGTAGTAAACGCAAGTTCTATTATGCGTCTCAGGTCTAATGAAACATTCTCGCATACCATTAATCAAGCAATCAAAGCTTCCATGATTGAATTGCTTGATGCGAATTACGTCCAACGTCATTCTCTAATGAGGTCTGTGACTTTGAACGTTAAACCCTTTTAAGGTTCAAAATCAGAATAGTCTTAATTTAGAGTCGTTGCCACGCCTCTAATCGACTACGAACATTTAGAACAATATCATCAATAGTTCAGGGATGATTAAACGTATTAACATCAAACACAGTTATGAAAATTTCATATTGCATTCACCAATGGGATATGAATAGTAAAGATAATTGTCATATGTTCGTACACCCAAATACTAAATTAAAACATGCCTTTAGCTAATTTAAGCCATATCGCTTCTCTGTGACGATCATGAGTTTCGTGAGTCATGGGCTTTGTAAAGGGATCAAATAAGTTTTTATCTATGTCTACTTTGCATATTTTTTATTTCATTTCTTTCAACTACTTCTCTTATGTAGTGAAATTACCTCAGAATGTGCTTGGCCTTTTTATGAGACCTTGGCTCTTTGGCTTGAGCAATAGCGTCTGTGTTATCGCACATCATCTTGATTGGTTGCTTGACGCTTCGAACCACATAACTTCTTCATCCATACTGCTTCCTTGGCAGCTTCTGTGGCGGCTATGTATTCAGATTCAATAGTGGAATCAGCCACTACTGGTTGTTTGGAACTACACCATGAAACAACACCTCCATTGAGGTTGAATACGTATCCGGACTCTGAGCGAGAGTCATCTTGGTCAGTCTGAAAACTAGCGTCGGTGTAACACTTTATAGCGAGCTCATCAGTTCCTCCATATACCAAAAACATCTCACTTATGTTTCTCAGGTATTTCAGGATGTTCTTTACAGCAGTCCGGTGAGCTAGACCAGGACTCTATTGGTATCGACTTGTCAGGCTTAACGGAAACGAGACGGTCGGCCGAGTGTAGAGCATGGCATACATAATAGAGCCTATAGCAGAGACAAATGGGATCGAAGCCATTTGGTTGATCTCCTTCTCCGTGTGAGGAGATTGAGATTTGTTCAAGACAGCACCCTTTGTCATAGGGACGACTCCTTTCTTGGAGTTGCTCATGTTGAACCGTGCTATGATTTTGTCAATGTATGTACTTTGACTGAGACCCAGAAGCCACTTCGATCGATCTCTATGAATCTTAATTCCAAGAATAAAAGCGGCTTCCCCAAGATCCTTCATGGCGAAACAAGATGAAAGCCATTTCATAACCTCGTTAAGCTTGGGTATGTTGTTTCCTATGATTAATATATCATCCACATACAATATGAGGAATGATATAGCGCTCCCACTTGCCTTTCTATAAACACAAGGCTCATCTTCATTTTGAGCAAAGCCAAACTCCTTGACTTTTTGGTCGAAGTGAAGATTCCACCGATGCTTGTTTAAGTCCATAAATGGACTTATTCAGCTTGCAAACCCTATTTGGATATTTAGGATTGACAAAACCATCAGGATGAACCATGTAGACATCCTCAGTGAGTTGTCTGTTCAAGAATGCGGTTTTGACATCCATTTGCCATATCTCATAGTCATAGTATGCGGCTTTGGCAAGAAATATCCTGATTGATCTGATCATGGCCACGGGCGAGAAGGTTTCTTCATAGTCAATCCCATGGGTTTGAGTGAAACCTTTCGCAACAAGCCATGCCTTATAGGTTTGGACATTCCCATGCATGTCAGTTTTTTTTTAAAGATTCACTTGCTCCCTACTGCCCGAGAACCGGGGGTAGCCCAATCAAGTCCCATACTTGATTATCACGCATGGATTGCATCTCGGCGTTCATGGCTTCAAGCCATTTGTTAGATTCACGATCTAATACAACATCTTTGTAATTAGTAGGTTCATAATTAGAATCAGCTACTAATAGGACATCAGAAGCTTCTAAATGACCGAGGTATCTATCAGGTTTCCTATGTGTCCTTTCGCTCCTGCGAACGCTTGTGTTTGGGTCTGATTGTGCGACAACCATTTGTCGGTTAGACACAGCGACCGTCTCAGGGTTTTGTGTATCTCGAACTTCTTCGAGATCCACTGAATCACAATTTGTTCCTTTGTTGAGAAACTCTTTCTCCAGGAACTTACCCTTTCTTTTGATAGAAACATGGTTTCCAGCATGATGGTAGAAGTAATAGCCGGTATTACAATAGTATCCGATGAAAATCACCTTTTCACCTCGAGGATCAAGCTTGTTGTCAGATTCGCTAGTGACATAAGCTTCGCAACGCGATACCCTAAGGTAAGAAAGATAAGGAGAAGAATTATGCCATATCTCATATGTGGTCTTATCCACTTTCTTGGTCGGTGCCAAATTTATTAGGTGAGCGGCGGTTAAGAGGGTATAACCCCAAAAGGAGTGGGACAAGGTATTCCTACACATCATCGATCAAACCATGTTCAACAAGGTTCGATTCCTCCTTTCACTAACACCTTTCAACTATGGTGTACCGGGAGGAGTGGGTTGTGAAATAATTCCACAAGCCTTGAGATGATCGAGGAATTCGTTGTTAAGATACTCACCACCTCTATCCGATCGAAGAATTTTAATAGTTCGACTTAGTTGATTCTCTACTTCATTTTGAAACTCTTTGAACTAGTCAAAAGCTTCGTGCTTGTGTTTCATCAGATAGACATAAGCATATCTGCTGTAGTCATCTATGAAAGACACGAAATAGCGTTCGCGATTTTTCGTTTCAGTCTGAAAGGGTCCACACACATCAGTGTGTATCAATCCTAACAAACCTTCAGCCCATTACCAACATGGGTGAAGGGTGACTTGGTCAGTTTACCAGATAAGCATGATTTGCATTTACCGAAGGAATCTGCATCAGTGGATTCGAGAATCCCTGCAGTTTGTAGCTTCTTGATGCGAGCCTTGCTTATGTGACCTAGTCGATGATGCCATAACAAATAATCGTTATCAACTTTGTTTCGTTTAGAAACATGATAGAGCTGATCATGTGTTTGAACAATTATCTCATATATACCATGTCGAGGTTTAGCCTCGAAATAAAAGATAACGTTAAAGTAGGTAAAAATGGAATTGCAATTAAACTTGTACTTAAAACTTTGTTCAATTAGGGAAGAGACAGATACAATGTTTCTGGACAATCCAGGAGCATATAAACAGTTGGCTAAAGTAACTACAAAGCCGGTAGGACATGTAAGAGATCATATGTCGGTAGCCAAGACCAGGACTCTTTTGCCATCACCAACGATGAGCTCCATGCCGCCTTGTTCTATCTTTTTCCACTTTTCAGAAACCTGCAAAACATTTATAATGTGGAAACCACATCCAGTATCAAATACCCATGTATTGGAGGAAACAATAAAAAGTTCAATAACAATTATTGATATACCTGATGAGGAACCCTTACCGGAGTTTCTAGTCATCTTGATCTTAGCAAGGTAGATGGGGCAGTTACGTTTCCAGTGGCCCATCTGATTACATTCAAAGCATTGACGATCCTGAGGAGGAGGCGCCAATGGTTTCTTTCCCTTGGTCTCTTTAACATTGTTCTTGGACTTGGTTATACCTGTATCAGCAACCCTGAGCACAGCCGGTGTGGTCCTGATCTTGACATCTTGAAATAATGTCGAAAGCTCATCTAATGTCTGAGCCGAGCAGTTAATCTCATGCATGCGATAATGCTCGAGTAAAGATCCGAGAACTACATCCAAAGCAATCACCTCAGGAATGGAGTAGCCGAGGTCGATCAGTCTGTCGCCATACCCCTTCATAATCATGACATGAACATATGCAGAGGAATTAGGCGACATATTGCAATTCATAAAATGTTGAAGTGCTTTACATCATTCACCTCTCTGGCTTAACTCAAATAAATCTTTAAGTTTCCTCATGATCTCATACGCTCCCATGTCGGTAAAGTTATACCGAAAATCCGGTGTCATGCTAGATAACATAAGCTCAGTGACTTCCCGAGAGTCATCACTGTGCTTCTGGATTTCCATCCGCGAGCGGTCGTTTAGCAAGTAAGACAGCAAGCTCGGGATGGGTCGGTCAAGAACATACAACTTTCCAAAAAGCCTCAAGATGTTCCTCAGGAGGGTTTGCCATATACGAAGTTCGTCTTAGTGAATGGGTCGAGAGATACAATTGAACTTAGAGGAATATTGTTTTCAATAGCCTTCTGAAATAATGCAAAGTAATTTTAAATTAGTATTTTCGGTGTAAACCATTTTCTTATATAAATTGGTAAGATTTATTTAATAAGATAATTGAGAATTCCATTAGAAAAATTTTACTTGAGACAGCCAAATGAGCCTCAGGACCAAACTCGTGTAAGTAAACTGACAACGGTTGTCAATCGCGAAATCTCAGTCGCGACTCTCGTTTATGAGGCTGCATAACACTACAAATATACATAAAGAAAGCAATAGTAATCCCAATATGGCTGGCATGGTGTTGAAATACTCCAGTGCCCCCACCCTGGAAGGTACCCTCGGCACCAAGTGTGGTGTTCCAAGTTAGACTTGATTTTGGACGGCATGAACTATCAATTTTTATTTACCAGATACAGATACTAAAACCAATTTAAATATTTAGTGATCGTTAGACACAAACGATAAACCCTATCATCACTCGAGACAATTATTTTAAAATTGTTGGGAATCGAGATACCGAGCCAACAAGATTTGGATAGATGTGTTTAATACTCAACGGCCACTTAACGTCTACCGTCCCGACAACACGGTGAAAAACATGACAACTCAAGACACAAGACTCAACTAAAGAAGATGGCTCTAGTGAATATTATTTATTGTTTAAATATTGTCACTAGTTGGTAGTTTTACTATTGTGCCCTTAGTGAGTTTTGTAGTATATATAGTAAGTCTTTCTCATGTGAAAGACTTGATGATGAATGTCTAGTGAGAGAGAGTTAGTCATGGTTCTTTGAAGCTTGTCAAGGGTTCATGAACTCACCTAGTAAGTTCATGATACCCGGGAATGCGTGGGGTAGGTAAAATGTAATCTTTCGGTTATCTTTATTTATCTATCATTCCACCTCGTTTATCTATCCATTTTGTTCTTCATCTATCATGTTTATACTAGCTTTGCTCATCATCATCATCACATCTCAAACACCATCGTGTTCATATCCGGGTGTTCATTTGTTTCTACAAAAACGAGTTACACAAAGACTCGATCCGCTTCCGCAACCAATGTAAAGGTAGCATTATTTATGTATTTTGCCCACCACCTCGGTTTTTCAATTGGTATATTCCGGCTGAAGTTGAAGCGGAACTACAACTTCAAGCGGAACAACAAGTTCAAGCGGAAAGAAGCAGTTTTGTCACTTAGTGAATATTCCGGGTGAACTCGATTATCCATCAGATAATGAGTTCAACCTGACTTTTCCTGATATGTCTTTTCAGCAGTCCCATACCGCAAAAGCTTCTCGTATGCTTCTACATCTGCCCAAGCCGCTCTCCAAAAGTAGATTGTTGCTGTGAACACGCAAGTCATTTCAAATGTCGAAGTTTATTCTTTTGGTAGCTTAGATTTGACTTTGTAATGTACGATCTACATTAGATCACATGAGATCAATGGCTGTGATTGATCTCATCTGCACTATATATAGCTTGTTATCTCTTAGTTTACACATCGTGGTTATCACTTGTAATAGTGTAGCTCTGAGTTAATGCAAATAGTGCCGAATATTCGATATTTCGTTGTTTCTACTATTCTGCAAATCAAGCATCTACATTATACAAGAATTCAACATTGCTTAAGAAAAGTAAAATATAACTTAATTCCGCGAGGTTATATTTGCAAGTAAAGAGAATTTTTTAAGTTTAACTCTGACTTATATCGATCCTACAATTGGTATCAGAGCCATTGGCTCTCTACTTTGAAGACTTCTAGTGCTTCAAAGCTGATACTTTACTTGCATACTTGATTTCTTTAAGCCTTTTTTTACAAAACTGTTTTTCACAATGACTGATTTAACTCTTGGTTCACTTAATGGTAGCTCTAACAAACCACCAATTTTCACTCCTGATGACTTTGATACTTGGAAACTCAGGATGGAAGGTTTTGTTAGAAGCCTAGACAGACGCATTTGGAACAGGTTGACTGTAGGTCCTTATAATCTAACTGTTCAATCTGCTGACGATGCCCAAGTGCAAATACCAAAACCACTAGAAAAATATGTTGAAGCTGATTACACTGAACTAGAATATGATCACAAGGCCTACTGGACACTCCAGGCTGCATTACCCAACTCTATACTTGTAGGGTTCAAGGGATATAAGACAACACATGGCTTGTGGATTGCTCTTAGTGAAATGTATGAAGGGTCTAGTGAAGTTAAGGAAAACAAGAAAGATGTTTTGAAACAAAGATATGAAAACTTTACTTACAAAACTGGTGAATATATGACCAACCAGTATCTTAGATTTGTTTCACTTCTTGATGAATTGCAAAAGGTAGAAGTAAAAACTGAACAGGCTGATGTGTTAGGACCGATTTTCACTACGAGAATCTCGATCTTGAGCAAGAACGGGTTCGGATTCGAAAACTTAAAACAAATGAAGAAGATGATGATGATGAATCATGAATAATCATAAACAAGAAAGATGATGAACATAGTCGAATGATTTCATTAATCGAATGATTACAATCAAGAAATCATGAAGAACACACAATCTCTCTCTAGAATCCATGACTCACTCTCTCTCTAGAATGGAAATCTCACACACTCTACAAGAAGATCATCATCTCCACATTCGGAGACTCCTTTACTTGTAATGGGCACCCTCACTATATATAGTGAGGGTGACTAACAATAGAAATACATAACGGAATAAACGAAATTACAAGTAAAGTAAATAACATAAACTGTTAATTAAATCAAAGCTGATTAAATTAATCCGAAGCTTGACTCGCTCGAACCGATCTTCCGTTGACTTTTACGTTGACTTTTCCGGAAAACGGTCTTCGGTCCAATCTAGCAAGCCTCGAGCATCACAACTCAGTCTCTAAATCGATTCACATGGATTCTTCAGACAAATGCTTCGGTAAACAGATTTGATGGCGTCAGTCACCAAGATTTTTGTTCCAACAATTTCCCCCTTGACTGATGCTTTCAAATCTGTTCAACTGCTGAAGAATCGCTCTGCCGTACATCTTCAATGAGAAACTGATAAACCGGAGACAATCTGTCGTAGAGATTCCCCCTCTGAATAAGCTTCTTCTGTTCTTGTTGCTCCAGTTCGAGATCCAAGTGTTTCGCTCACTCGGTTCACACGGTCGGGTACAATACTGAGAAAATGCTACATCTCGGAGTCCAAACCGCAACAGACTGAATCAGATAAACCAGTTTGACACAGAACATGCTCCAACTTCAGATAATCGACCCGATATCCAAAATCACAATAATTCCTCCTATTTCTCTAAATCTCTCCAAAAACATCAAGTCGGAAGCGTAAAAATCTGATGCAGAGAGTCGAACCGTCGCGATCGGTTGCCTAGAGAAACCGGATAAAAAATCTTGAAATCAGACAATCTCGCGAAAAATCGGAAGTCGGATGCTGACAGTTGTGAATAATCTGCGTGACTGAGGTTGGATGCGAAAATTAAATAAACTGTTAAATTTCTTCAATAAACGGTCATCCGAGAGATTTAATCGGATAAATTCCAATATTTAACTGAGATTCCAGTTAATCCGGTTAGTTGACGACAGCGCTGCATCCACTAAAAATAAAACCGTGAGATATAACGAGAAAGCCGAGTAATTAACCGGATAATAAAGCTAACCCGTCAGTGATCGATAGCAAATGTTACGCGCGACGTCAATAAACGAAAACCCCAATAAAATAGAATAAATCCGCGACTAATAAATTTTCTGAAATTCCGTCGCGGCATTATTTCGTTCGTCTCGAAAAACTGATAAGAAAATACCCGTGTTTGACGAAATATGCTGAAAAATAAATTAGTGGTAAAAAATCTCTCCAAGAAGACCAAAATCCGTGTGAATTGGCATGGACCAATCAGAATTGAAGCTGAGAAAACCAAAATCCGCATGAGGTTGCAACAACCAATCAGAATGCACCTTTAAAATTGATCTAACGGCTCGAATTAATTGGATCTAACGGTTGAAAGAGGCTGATCCGTGAAAAGTGGGCATAGCCAATCAGAGGCTGGCAACGCATAAAGCCTCAACGGCTCTTTTGAGTCCAGCAGGTCCCACACGCTAACCATTACAACCAATAAGGAGCAGACAGCATTTTAGGGCATTTACGGACTACAGCTGGTCCCACTTCAATTCTTTTAATTCCAGCCAATGAGCATACAGCAGGACCATTCTCTCAAACGGATCTCTTGCGTGTGGGATCCACGCACCACTAAGAAATCGACAACAGCAGCCACCTTAAACTGTTTTCTTTTCTAGCGGGTCCCACTAGAGATGGCAGCCTCCAATCAGATATCAACAACGATGAGAAGTTGACCCAGTGAACCGACAAGGAGAGAGAAAGTTTATTCTCATGCAACCAATAAGAACAAACCACGACATCATTGTCTCTTCTTCAACCTTGACACCGGAACCCTAAATCAGACATGCCGGAAAAACGTGACATCGCCGGAAAACCGTGAGAAGCCCATATCTCGGTCAAAACTCAACCAAAATTGATGATTCTTATACCGTTGGACTCGTATGAACATCCTCTACAAAACTTAACGATCAAAAACCTCTGAAACAGTGTCGAACGAAAACCCATTTTCAAGTTCGCTAAGCGAACAAGTACGCTAAGCTTTCCAGAAGTCCGCTAAGACGAATGTGAAGTTCGCTAAGACACTGAGAAGTCCGCTAGAGACTCAAGTCCGCTAAAGCATAAAACAAGTTCGCTAAAACTCGTCAAGTTCGCTAAAGCTGACCATGAAGTCCGCTAAGACCAATCAAGTACGCTAAGAACTGATACAAGTTCGCTAGGGCAATCTTCAACCCTTCAAAACTTGTTAAATTTCTGGAAAAACTCGATGAACAGTGAAGAACACGAAGAACACAAACCTTTACAGCCCTCTTTGATGCTCTTAAATCCACCCAAAAACATAAGGTAAACACGGATTGATGATGGAATCATGTAGACTAAACATCCACGAAGACATTCTGGCCACAAACACCTTCCGAACAGCAGCCATGATCATCGAATCTGACCCGAAAAACCCCCATTTCTGGAAAACTTGAAGAACACCAAGAACGCACATAGTAGTGTGTGTTTTTCCAGAATCTTCAAATCTGATGTGAATTAGACGAAACCAGTGCTTCCAATGGATCCGGAATGTGATTTCCACTAAGAATCGTGCTTCGTTTCATCCAAATCCGACCATTAGAACACCAAAAACTGAGAATCAAAGCTCAAATATCTTCAAAAACCCCAAAAACGGGAAAAATACCCAAGTTACGAAAAACAGCTCCTGATCTCCATTTTCTTCACAGATCTGAACAAGTAGAGGATAAAAATGCATCTAGGTGAACTCCCAAACACGAATCCATCATCCATATCATCAGAATCCATCCAGAAATGAAGAAAAAATAGAAAAAAGTCTCTAAAAATAAGTTTTCTCATCTTCACTATTCAAGCTCAAAATCTCAGATTCGAGTGACCAGATTCACGGTGAGATGAATCTGATCGGTACCCGCTCTGATACCATTTGTTAGGACCGATTTTCACTACGAGAATCTCGATCTTGAGCAAGAACGGGTTCGGATTCGAAAACTTAAAACAAATGAAGAAGATGATGATGATGAATCATGAATAATCATAAACAAGAAAGATGATGAACATAGTCGAATGATTTCATTAATCGAATGATTACAATCAAGAAATCATGAAGAACACACAATCTCTCTCTAGAATCCATGACTCACTCTCTCTCTAGAATGGAAATCTCACACTCTACAAGAAATCATCATCTCCACATTCGGAGACTCCTTTACTTGTAATGGGCACCCTCACTATATATAGTGAGGGTGACTAACAACAGAAATACATAACGAATAACTGAAAATTACAAGTAAAGTAAATAACATAAACTGATAATTAAATCAAAGCTGATTAAATTAATCCGAAGCTTGACTCGCTCGAACCGATCTTCCGTTGACTTTTACGTTGACCGTTGACCCGAACGGTTGACTTTTCCGGAAAACGGTCTTCGGTCCAAACTGCAAGCCTCGAGCATCACAACTCAGTCTCTAAATCGATTCACATGGATTCTTCAGTCGAATGCTTCGGTAAACAGATTTGATGGCGTCAGTCACATAGATTTTTGTTCCAACAATTTCCCCCTTGACTGATGCTTTCAAATCTGTTCAATTTCTGAAGAACCGCTCTGTCGTACATCTTCAATGAGAAACTGATAAACCGGAGACAATCTGTCGAAGAGATTCCCCCTCTGAATAAGCTTCTTCTGTTCTCGTTGCTCCAGTTCGAGATCCAAGTGCTGCCGCTCACTCGGTTCACACGGTCGGGTACAATACTGAGAAAATGCTGACATCATCGGAGTCAAAACCGCAAAAAACTGAATCAGATGAACCAGTTAATCATCAAACATGCTCCAACTTCGAATAATCGACCCGATAATCCAGTTCCATAATAATTCCCCCTATTTCTCTAAATCTCCCCAAAAACATCAAGTCGGAAGCGTAAAAATGAGATGCGGAGAGTCGAACCGTCGCGATCGGTTGCCTAGAGAAACCAGATAAAAAATCTTGAAATCGGACAATCTTGCGAAAAACCGGAAGCCGGATGCTGACAGTTGTGAATAATCTGCTTGACTGAGGTTGGATGCGAAAATAAAATAAATTGTTAAATTTCTTCAAGAACGGTCATCCGAGAGATTTAATCGGATAAATTCCAATATTTAACTGAGATTCCAGTTAATCCGGTTAGTTGACAACAGCGCTGCATCCACTAAAAATAAAACCGTGAGATATAACGAGAAAGCTGAGTAATTAACCGGATAATAAAGCTAACCCGTCAGTGATCGATAGCAAACGTTGCGCGTGACGTCAATAAACGAGAACCCCAATAAAATAGAATAAATCCGAGACTAATAAAAATTTCCGCAATTCCGTTCGGGCGTTATCTCGTAAGTCTCGTTAAAAACCGATAAGAAAATACCCGCGATTGACGAAAATGCTGAAAATTTAATTAGTGTAATTAAATCTCCATAGAAAAGCCTTAATCCTTGTTAAAATAAACCAACCAATCAGAATTGAGGCTTAAAAGACCACAATCCGTGTGGCTGAATTTTAGCCAATCATGTTGCACTTTAAATATGATCTAACGGTGCAGGAATATGAAGATCCAGCGGTTACGAAATAGGATCTGTGTGAGTGGGGAACGGACCAATGAGAAGCGGACAACAGCAGCCACTTAACGGCTTCTTTTCCAGCGCTGGTCCCACTCACATTCCCATTCCACCAATGGCAAGGCGACAACGAAATGAATTCAACGGATATATTTTTTTAGCTGGTCCCACTTCTTTTCACTACAGCCAATCAAATGGCAACAGATTAGTCTCCCTTTTCCAGCCTGGGCCCACAAGAAGTCCAACATCCAATGAGAATTAGACAACGGATGGGCGCTGACCGACAAAGAGAGAGAGAGATATTCCCTTGTTGCCAATAGTGAGCTGCCACGTCAGCGTCTTGACTGTCATCTTCATCAAAAACGCGTATGAACCCTGTAACCCTAATGTCGACCGGAAAACTCATCAGAAAAACGAAGGTCGCCGGAAACACGTAATCTGCTCGTATCTCCCATAATACTCGACGGAATTTGACGATTTTTATACCCACGAACTCGTATCGACGTCCTCTACAATCCTGGACGATCAAAAAGTCTTGAAACTGTCTCGAGCGAAAACCCATTTTCAAGTTCGCTAAGCAAACAAGTACGCTAAGCTTTCTAGAAGTCCGCTAAGACGAACGTGAAGTTCGCTAAGACACTGAGAAGTCCGCTAGAGACTCAAGTCCGCTAAAGCATAAAACAAGTTCGCTAAAACTCGTCAAGTTCGCTAAAGCTGACCATGAAGTCCGCTAACACCAGTCAAGTCCGCTAAGAACTGATACAAGTTCGCTAGGAGCATCTTCAAACCTTCAAACACATGAACAAAATCTGGAAAATCGATGAACAGTGCAGAAACTTACTCATGAACTTGAAATCTGCACAGAAACAGTCGGAAAACCCATAATGATGCACGAGATATGTAGCTAAACCATTCACTAGACTATTGTGGCCACCAACAACCCGTAAACAGCAGCAAATCGGATCAAAACAGCTCCAAAATTCTGCAAATCTTCAAGAACACGAAGAACACACACTTACACCGTCAGTGTGTGTTTTTCCAGATCCGCTCAAACCGTTGAGAATCAGACGAAATGGATGCTTCCAATGGATCCGGAATGCGTTTTCCACTGAGAATCATACCTCATATCATCCAAATCCATGAAGAATCGCCCAGAAAATGAAGAATCAAGCTCCAAAATCTTCAAAAACTTCAAATACGGGAAAACCCCAAAAGTTACGAAAATATGAGCTCGGATCTACATTTTCTCCACAGATTTGAACAAGTAGAAGATAGAATCACATCTAAATGAATTCCAGAACACGAATCCATCATCCATATCATCAGAATCCATCCAGAATCGAAGAAAAAATAGAAAAAGGTCTCTAAAAAATAAGTTTTCTCATCTTCACCATTCAAGCTCAAAATCTCAGATTCGAGTGACCAGATTCACGGTGAGATGAATCTGATCGGTACCCGCTCTGATACCATTTGTTAGGACCGATTTTCACTACGAGAATCTCGATCTTGAGCAAGAACGGGTTCGGATTCGAAAACTTAAAACAAATGAAGAAGATGATGATGATGAATCATGAATAATCATAAACAAGAAAGATGATGAACATAGTCGAATGATTTCATTAATCGAATGATTACAATCAAGAAATCATGAAGAACACACAATCTCTCTCTAGAATCCATGACTCACTCTCTCTCTAGAATGGAAATCTCACACACTCTACAAGAAGATCATCATCTCCACATTCGGAGACTCCTTTACTTGTAATGGGCACCCTCACTATATATAGTGAGGGTGACTAACAATAGAAATACATAACGGAATAAACGAAATTACAAGTAAAGTAAATAACATAAACTGTTAATTAAATCAAAGCTGATTAAATTAATCCGAAGCTTGACTCGCTCGAACCGATCTTCCGTTGACTTTTACGTTGACTTTTCCGGAAAACGGTCTTCGGTCCAATCTAGCAAGCCTCGAGCATCACAACTCAGTCTCTAAATCGATTCACATGGATTCTTCAGACAAATGCTTCGGTAAACAGATTTGATGGCGTCAGTCACCAAGATTTTTGTTCCAACATGATGCCAACAGAAAGTTCCTGAGATCATTACCTCCAGCTTGGACTGTCTACACAGTCAGCATTAGGGAGTGCAAAGATCTCAAAAAGCTTAAACTAAGTGAACTCCATGGAATCCTTAGCGCTTATGAAATGGAGCTTAATTTTAAGCAATAACAACTTTCCTGAAGCATCACCACAGTTGCAAACCACTGCTTTGGTTACAACTGATTTTCAAAAGATCTCAAATACATCTCAATATCACTCACCCTCAGTCAGTTTCATTGAGTCACCTAGAGGCTCAGAGAGTTCTTCAACACTGTTTGACAACTCTCACTCTGCCTATGTGGCAACTGACTCATCACAAGGCTTCACACGTGAAGACTTGGAATGCATAGGGGCAGATGATCTAGAAGAGATGGACATTTTAACTCAATTGGCTATGGTTTCTGTAAGGGCCCAAAGATGTTATAAAAGAACTGGAAGAACTTATAAAGGGTCAAAGGGATCATCAATTGGGTTGGATAAATCTAAAGCTAAATGTTATAATTGTCACCAACTTGGCCATTTTGCCAGGGAATGCAAGCAGCCAAGGAGAGATGGACAGAACAACAACAACAATGTCCAACAGAGATCAAACCATGAAAGCAACAACAACAGCAGTCAACAGAACAACAACAACAGCAACCAACAGCCAACTCAACCAAAACCACTTGGAAATCAAAATGTGGTGGCAGCTGTAGCTAACCAGACTGAATGCTATGAGTGGGATGACTTTGTCACTGAGTTTGAGCCAATCAACCATGCTTTGATGGCTAAAGAAGATTCAACTGAACAGGTAAATGAAATTCCTGAAAATGTTTTGGAAAATCTGTGCAGCCCTGCCTGCATAGAACAAGTGGCAAAATACAGAAAACACAACACTGATCTGATTGATGAAGTTTCCAACTTGAATGAGTTAAAGAATTGCTTTAAGAAAAGTGAAACTGCTTACATCACCAAAATTGAAAATTTAAACAAAGAATTTGATGTTTTGAAGCAAACTAACTCCATTTTGGAAACACAATTAGAGGACTTGTTAAACAAGCTAACTATTTCAAGACAAGAAACAAAAGATGCAAAAGCAGAAAATGATGTTCTTGAAATTAAGCTAAAAGATGCCTTGTTCACCTGTGACAAATTCCAAACAGCTAACAAGAAATCTGAGAAACTTTGGAATGGGGCAATGCATGGAAAAACAGGTATTGGGTACAACAATGTTGAACCACCCAAGGAATACTCACCTGTTATTGCTCCAATCCAGGCACTTCAGAAGGAGTACAGTGTGAGTCTAATTGTTGATAGCACTGCATCTTCACCTTCTGAATCAAAATCTGTTGAATCATCATCAAACTGTGAAGTCAACGATGCTAGCACATCAGCATCTGTTGACCTATCCAAGGTTTTAAAACCAAAAGTTGCTTTTCCACCACCAACTATTTATGAGCCCAAGGACTCAAAAGTTGGAGGTAAACTACCTGAGCAGTCAAAATCAACTGAAACTGAAAGAATGGGTAAACTCATTTACCACCAGGTCACTAATGACTAAATAACCAAAAACACAGACTCTTCCCAAAGAAAAATGTTTGAATGTGTTTTCTGTGGTCAAACAAATTTTCAAAACTTAATGCTAGAATCTCACCAGTGACTAGTGTTGATCAGACCTACACCTCACCCTATGAGTTGCCAAAGGCTTTGACCAACAAACAAAAGAAGTATAGGGAATACAGAGAGAGGAAGATTGCTGAGAGAAGGCTTAGCAAATCAAACAGGCAATGTGAATCAAGTGAATAGTCTGAACACTTGAACATTGATCAAGATGACCTGTTGAATGAGGATCCAATACTAAATACTTTAGTACTTAAAGAGTACAAGTATTATGATGCTTCTGGCAAGCCCAAGACCTCAAAGGCTTGGGTTCCCTTTAGAAATTAATCTATTTCCTTTGTGTGCAGGTGCATAATAAAGGCCAACAGAGCCTATGGGTAGTTGATAGTGGATGCACTTGCCACATGACAGGAAACAAGCAAGTATTGGAAAATCCCAAAATCATAAATGGAGGTCCTGTAGCCTTTGGAAGTGCAAAAGGACACATTACTGCACAAGGTGCTGTCAGTAATGGGATGCTTACCTTTGACAAGGTAAATTTTGTTGACACATTAAATTTCAATTTACTTAGTGTCTCACAAATGTGTGACAAGAATTTGAATTTTATGTTTACTGAGAAAGAGGCCATAGTCTTGAAACCTGGTGTTAAAATCCCTGAGGAACTTGTGTTGCTCAGAGCACCTAGGAGAGAAGGACTATATATTTTGGATCTGTCTGCTGCCACTCCAGCCAATGGAATTGCATGCTTTATATCCAAAGCCTCAGTGGATGAGTCTGATTTGTGGCATAGGAGGTTATGTCATGTTAATTTCAAGAACATGAACAAAATAGTGAATCTCAGCTTGGTTAAGGGTCTTCCTAACAAGCAGTTCAACTGTTCTGAACACTGTGTTTCTTGCCTAAAGGGTAAGCAACACAAGACCTCTTTCAAATACAAAACTAAGTCTTCTATCACTCAACCTCTAGAACTTTTGCATATGGATCTGTTTGGTCCAACTAGAGTAATGAGCATAGGGAAAAGGTCATACTGTTTTGTCATAATTGATGATTTCACTAGATATACATGGGTGTTCTTCTTAAAAACAAAAGATGAAACTGCTGAATTGTTGAAAACACTAATTGTATCTATAGAAAATCAAGCAAAATTGAAAGTTAGGACAATCAGAAGTGACAATGGCACTGAGTTTAAAAATCATGTTTTGAACTCATTTTGTGAGGAAAAGGGAATCTTTAGGCAATTCAGTGCTCCTAGATCTCCACAGCAAAATGGTGTTGCTGAAAGGAGAAATAGGACGTTAATTGAGGCTGCTAGAGCAATGCTAGCAGATTCCAAGTTACCTGTGATATTTTGGGTAGAAGCAGTAAACACTGCCTGCTATGTTCAAAATAGGACTTTGATTGTTAAGGGTAAAAACAAAACTGCTTATGAGCTTTGGAGAGGTAGAAAACCCAACATTTATTTCTTTAAAACTTTCGGTTGTCCTGTTACTATTTTGATAACTAATAGGTTGTTGCCTAAGTTTGCTGAAAAGGCAGATGAAGGATATTTTGTTAGATATTCTGGTGTTTCAAAAGCATTCAGAGTATACAATAAAAGTACTAAAATTGTTGAGGAAACCATTCATGTGACTTTTAATGAGAAATCTCTTAATAATTTTGTATCTCAACCTGACTGGCTATTTGACATAGATGCACTAACCACTGCTTTCAATTTTACCATTGAGAAGCCATTGAGTTCAATAGTGCAGGAACAGGAACATAAGCAAAATCACATAAGATCGGCTGATGATATCTGGAAGACAAGCGCCAAGGAAGTGCAAATGCAACCTACCTTCTTTTCATCCATCAGCACCAAGCCTGTGAAACCCAACAACTCAAAGAAAACCTCTGAAATTGTTCCTGCTAATACAGAAGTTTTTCCGGTTGAACTTTCGGTTGAAGTTCAAGCGGATCCTGTAGCAGTAGAATCTCCGGTTGAAGTTCAACCAGAAAACAATTCTTCAGAAAATTCTGAGAACAATGAATCTAATGACTCAACAGATGCTGGTTCAAATGAGTATAGTTTTGAGCATCTGATTTCAGATTCAGTCCCGAGTTCTCATGAAGAAAGTTCAGATCCTGTATCACAAACCAACAATATTGAGTTATTACCTCAACTCAATATTCCTCACAATGGAAGAAGCCACGAATTTCCACTATTTCCTGATAGAAGAATTGGAAAGAACCATCCAAAGGAGAACATTATAAGAGACTTGTCAGCTCCTGTGCTGACAAGAAGCAAATCTATTGATGCAAACATTTGCCTCCATGCTGCATATTTGTCTCAAGAAGTACCCACAAAGATCAATGATGCATTGGAAGATGAAAGTTGGGTAGAGGCAATGCAAGAGGAACTGTTTCAGATCAATAAACAGAAGGTTTGGGAATTGGTTGACTTACCTGAAGGTGAAGAACCAATTGGAACTAAATGGGTATTCAGAAATAAGAAGGATGATAGGGGAATAGTAATAAAAAACAAGGCCAGACTTGTAGCTCAAGGCTACAAACAAGAAGAAGGCATTGACTATGATGAAGTTTTTGCTCCTGTAGCCAGGCTTGAAGCAATCAGAATATTTCTTGCCTATGCTGCATTAAAAAACTTTCTGGTATTTCAAATGGATGTTAAATGTGGTTTTCTGTATGGTCTTTTGGAACAGGATGTGTATGTCAAGCAACCTCCAGGCTTTGAAGACCCTCATTACCCCAACAGGGTGTGCAAGTTGATTAAAGCTTTATATGGTCTCAAGTAAGCTCCTAGGACATGGTATGAGACTCTCTCAAACTATCTCCTAGTGAATGGCTATAAAAGGGGAGCTATTGACAAAACACTGTTTGTGAAATCTGATGGCAAAGATACTTTGATGGTACAAATCTATGTTGATGACATCATCTTTGGTTCATCCAGTGCTGCCTTGTGTAAAGAGTTTGAGAGTTTGATGCAATCTAAGTTTGAGATGAGTTCAATGGGAGAACTGAACTTCTTCTTAGGGTTGCAAGTGAAGCAAACTGCAAATGGAATTTTCTTGAATCAATCCAAATACATTCAAGATATGCTAAAAAGGTTTGATATGCAGTCTGTTTCAACCTCAAAAACTCCCATCTCCACTTCTCATAAGTTACATAGTGATTGGATCACTGCTCTATCTCACAGCAAGCAGAACTGACATCATGTTTAGTGTCTGTTTATGTGCTAGATACCAGTGTCAACCAAAGGAATCACACATGTTAGCTGTGAAGAGGATCTTTAGATACCTTAAAGGACAACCAAAGCTTGGGTTGTGGTATCCAAAGAACTCAGATTTCTCCTTCAAAGTTTACACTGATAGTGATTATGCTGGCTGCAACTTGGACAAGAAGTCTACTTCAGGAGGATGTCAATTTTTGGGAGAAAGACTTGTGTCTTGGCAATACAAGAAGCAAACCTGCGTGTCTACTTCTACTGCTGAGGCTGAATACATTGCTGCATCAAGCTGCTGCAGTCAAGTCTTATGGATCCAGAATCAAATGTTGGATTATGGCATCAAGTTCATGGAGACTCCTATTCTTGCAGACAACAACAGTGCTATTTCAATAACAAACAACCCTGTTCAACACTCAAAGGCAAAACACATTGATATCAGGTACCATTTTATTAGAGATTGTGCTGAGAAACACTTGATTAGAATGGTCAAAGTTCATACAGATCAACAACTGGCTGATCTGTTTACCAAAGCATTTGATGAAGCTAGATTTTTCTATCTCATTAGTGCCATTGGTATGATGAACTTTGACTAATTTAAACTATTTTTCACAATTCTAATAAAAAGGAGACATGTGCTCAAAGAGCCGTCTCTTGATACAAAAAGAAAATGAAAATGAAAATCTTTGGTGTTAATCAGACAACATTTCAGTTCATAGTCAGTAACTGCTGATAATACTATGAATAATTAACACAAATTTTCAAAAATCATGTGTTTTGGATTTCCGGTTCAAGTTCAGGCTCAACCTGAGAAGACAACTTTTGAAATTCACCGGGTGAACTTCAACCGGAAATGTTTTAAAATGATGTGGAAATTTATGTTTTGAAAACAATTCTTTCAAGCGGAAAAATTGTCCGCTTGATGTTCAGACGGAAGAATTTTTGTTTTTAAAATAAAAATAAAGGAGTAAATGGGTTCCGCTTGAACTTCCGGGTCAACAAAGTCAACGTTTCATTTAATTACCCGGAAGGCATGATTTTCTAAGCGGATATACATTTATTTACCCATTAAGTTTTTAACTGTTTTAAATCCGAGGTTTCAGTAAATTAACTTTTGGATAAGGACATGCTTTAACCAGTTGTACCGTCTAACCTATAAAGCACCTATCCCATCAGTCACTGAACCGTCGATTTTTAAACCTCTCTCCTCCACGTCAGCACTGAAAAAGGTAAAAAGCCCTAATTTACCGTCAGTTTCCCCATTTCCATCATTCCCATTCCGAAATTACTCCAAATTTCTCTCAAACCCTCTCCAATAAACCTCCGTAAACTGTCAACCTGCGTCAAAAATGGCTCCCAAGGGGAAGGCAAGTGGCAAGAGGCCCATAAGTGACTCCAAGTTTCCTGTAGAACACAATCTTGTGGCGTATCTAGAGCCACCGAGCAAAACAGACATCTACAACGAAATGATTGACTTCATAAAAAGTTCTCATCTTCATCATGCGCTTACTGTCGAAGCGGAAATTTTTGAAGAAATACTCGAGGATTTTTGGTCACACGCTAGGGTTACTGAAAGGGCAAATGGTAGTGAAGCGATTGTGTCAACTGTACAAGGGAAGGAAGTGGAAATCGATGAGGAAAAGGTGCGAAGTCTTTTGAAATTAAAGGATGAAGGAGGATATGAAACGGTTGATCACACCAAATATCTCCGTTTGTTCAGAAATATTGGTTACGGTGGTTCACTGCAGAGCAAAACCATCAAGAAAGGGCAGTACCATACAAGTGGAGATTCCTTGCACACACACTTCTGGTGTGTTTGTCTCCAAAGAAGGGAGGATTTGACGAGCTCTCCAGCGAGCAAGCTTCTGCTTTCTACGCTATGGTAAAAGGTGAAAACTTTAATTTTTCCAAACTCATTTTTCAAGCCCTAAAATCAAATGTCAATTCTGAATATGTTTACCTATATCCTAGATTTTTAACTTACATTCTCAAAGAAGAGTACCCCCAAATAGTTTGGCTCGGTACAATTTTGCATCAAAAACTTCTGAATGAGAAAACCTTTTAAAACCTTGCTTTAAACAAATCTCCATTTCTTGGAAGGGACACTGACCACCCCTTACCGATTCCAAGGCAATTTCCTGATGAACCTGCTAATGCAGAGGTTCAACCGGAAACTGTAGGAGTAACTGAGCTCCAAGCTCCAGATGACAGAACTGTAGACCTAACAGTTACTGATCCCACATCTATCCCTGCTTCCTCAACACTTAAAACCTTTCAATCCAGAAAGAGGAAAGCTCACAATCAATCTACCACTGCCACTTCCTCCACTGAAACTCCTCCTGTCACTTTCAAAAGACAGCGACAAGTGGTCATTAGGTCTCCTCCACCTAGTGCCACCACCCAACCCGAAGCTTCTAACCCCGCTCCAGGCAAAAAGCCCAAGCGGAAACTTGTCAAATTGGGATTCTCTCTTAGGGACGAACCCTCATTTGAGGGGGAGTCATTAGAAGCAGATGCACAATCCCCATCTGGACATATTTCACCACTTCAACCCCAATCACCCAGGAGTGACAGTGCTATCAATCTTGGCTTAAGTGAAGGTGTTATTAACTCACCTACCACATCACATGAGAACAACCTGATAAGCCAGGACCCTGCAGCACTGAACCCACACTCCTCACCAGAGGTGAATCTCGGGAATTATGAAGAGATTCATGCGGAAAGGGCTGCTGCTGCCCAGGGATCCCCACTGGACCCTGGTGTCAGCAGTAACATCAATAAGACCCAATTCGCGGCAATCTTCTCTGAATCAGCACTTGAAGTTCCTTCATTGGAACCAAGAGTTGTTGTGACAGATGAAGAGAATCCCAGGTGCCAAGAAGCCATGGGTACCACTGCTGATCAATATAGGATTGATAGCCTGGTTTCGTCCAAGGATGCTAGTAAAAAGCCAGTTGAGGACAGTTTTTCACTACCTGAATTGACGAACTTGTACCTATCTCTCCAAGCACAGGTTGATACTCTAAATGCAACTTTTGCCAAACTGGTGAAAGCTACTCCTACTGATGCTGAAGCAGGCCCTTCAACCCTTCACAGTGATGCTGATGAAGCTGTAATAGCTAAAGAAGTTGATACTGTCAAATTGGGGGAGAAGATGCCCTCAAGGCCTGTCATTACTGAAATTGAAGAAGATCAGAGGATACCGGCTGAAGTTAGAGCCAAAGCTTGTCAAAGAATTGGCATAAATCCCTTTGATGTTGAAGAGTGTTGGGCCAACATTAAAAGCAGTCAATTAATTGCCATTTCACCTTTTGAGGATCCCAACCTCACAGAGCTGGTTCAATCGTCAATGTTGATCGTTGGTTCTCTACCTGAGCACATCAACATGATCACTACACTTATAAAAGATGTTATCTTTCCGGCTAAAAAAGCCAGTGATCACAGCAAGGCAACTGAAGACAGCATTGCAACCACTGTAGTTGCTTCAATCTCTGAAGGAGAAGATGAGAATCCCATTGGTGAAGATGAAGGGACAGAGGTGTTGGAAATTGCTGACATAGAATCTGAAGTCACCAAACCTCAGTTGGTGACTGAAGATCAATCTAATGTTTAAGCGGAAGTTCAGGCGGAAGTGTTTGTGGAAGCCGAAAATATTGTTCAACCGGAAACCCAATCAACTGCCCAGGTGGAAACTTTTGGCCCTGGAAACTCAATTTTTGGTGTTGATGGGTCTGCTGAACCAACTGTGGTTCAACCGGAAGAACAGAGTAATGCTGAAATAGCAGAAATGGCCGAAACTCTCATAACCTTAAGGAGCACAGAACCAACTCAAGCGGAAGAACCTGTTCAAGCTGAATTCCCTAAAACAATTCAACAGGTGGTTCAAACTCCAGAGGCTGAAGCCATACAGAAGATGGTAGAAGATGCCAAGAGAATAGCAGAGGATGAGAGGCTTGCTAAAGAAATTTCAAGAGGAATTTGATCTATACATGCAAAATTCTGTATTTGAAAATTTACTGGAAGAAGCAAAGACCAGGTCTTTCAACTGGAGACTGAAGGATTATGACTTGGATGCTGTGACTGAAGCCGATAGGCAGAGGCTAATCTCTATTGCCTCTCAACTGCCTACCAAGCTGGTAAAGAGTGATGAGAATTACCTTCTGCTGAAAAGGGTAAAAAGGGCATTTGTGGTCAGAAACATAAGAACTGAAGAAGAGGTAGCTCAAATGAAAGTCAAAGAACTATGCAAAGTGATTGACTCAACTTTTCATAAGCTAAAAGGAGATATAGGTGCTGTCAACCCAAAGCTTGTGATGCCTGCACCTTCAGAGCTCACCCCAGGTATGTCAACTCACATAAATGTTAAACCTGAGATCACTGATGATGCAAAAGCTTCTCGTATGCTTCTACATCTGCCCAAGCCGCTCTCCAAAAGTAGATTGTTGCTGTCAACACGCAAGTCATTTTAAATGTCGAAGTTTATTCTTTTGGTAGCTTAGATTTGACTTTGTAATGTACGATCTAGATTAGATCACATGAGATCAATGGCTGTGATTGATCTTATCTGCACTATATATAGCTTGTTATCTCTTAGTTTACACATCGTGGTTATCACTTGTAATAGTGTAGCTTTGAGTTAATGCTAATAGTGCCGAATATTCGATATTTCGTTGTTTCTACTATTCTGCAAATCAAGCATCTACATTATACAAGAATTCAACATTGCTTAAGAAAAGTAAAATATAACTTAATTCCGCGAGGTTATATTTGCAAGTAAAGGGAATTGTTTAAGTTTAACTCTGACTTATATCGATCCTACAACCTATTTAAAATATCTAAGTGTCGCGAATGGTCAATTGTGTGTTAACGGCATATTGGCATGGTCTTGCCAGAGCCATTTAGCAAGACCATTAGGGACATGACAATTAAAAGTGAACAACCACAAGGAAGGCAACTCTGTGTGTCCGTGGATCCGGTTCAGCTCCCACTAGCCTTCAGACTCCCTTTTGGCGAGTGTCCGATCTTCAGTCTTGGTTTTATAAAATTTACTAACAATTTAGTAAACCTAGCTCTACATTACAATTTTGAAACCCGGAAAGGGCGGGTCCACAAAAACCAAATAAATATACAATGGGGCCAACAATTAGGCCAATTGGAGAAAAATAAAATGCGCCAAACATACAATCATGTATTAAAATTAAAAGGTCGTCCGTAACTCGCAATAATTAAAAAGAATTAAACAAGTAATTATGTTCTCAATTTGGAAACGAATTGAAATTGCGAACCACCGGTTACAAAAAGACCGATTCAGATTTACGCGCGGTGATCGTGGCTCTGATACCACTATTGGGTTTTACAGTGGGTATCCGGGTTGCCCGTTTTAGTTATTTATCGACTAAATATACGGGTTAATTAAACAGAATTAATTACGCAGCGGAAAATGTTTTACAACGCAAATTTTAGTAAAACCGTAGACAGGATCTGATCACCATGTACGCGTAAATATAGAAATAAACTAAATAAATTAATTTAATTATCTAAACAATTTAGATATACCTTGGCGGAGTCTGAACAACCGTTCGAGACACTGGGGTTCGACGAACTGGCTATAGGATCAACGGTAACACCCGACTCGAATCGTCGAGTCAAGTTTTCAACCGACTTTGAAGACGAGTCCTCAGGCACCATGTGCGGGTTCATCTCATGAACCGGCGGTGGTGGCGGTAACGAAACCATGCCATGAATCATGGCATTCCAGTCGAATGGTTCCGCCGTGCTTGACGACGAAACCATTGTAGAAACAATTTCGTCCGTCGCGCGTGGAGGCGGCGGAGGAAGTAGCGTAACGGCGGTGGCATACAATGGCGCAGGCCACTTAGGGTTTTCACCCGATTCGACGGTGGCAGCACGTGATGGCACGAACATCGGCCTCAGTGGCACAGGTAGAGCAAGAACCACCTCGCGTTGGTCCTCGTTAAACAAGTCGGCGGCGACGGCGGCGCGAGCCGCTACGGCGGCGGCGGTAGCAGTGGCCCTCTCTTCAGCGGCGACGACGGTGGTCTCGAGCTTCATAGCGGCGACAATCAAACGAGGGTCCCGTTTCACCATTGTAGCAATCGAAAAACAACGGAGATTGGTGGTGGTGGTTACGCCGAATCAAGAGAGAGAGGATAAGGGAAGGCGGCGGCGACGGTTTGGAGGAGAGGGGAGGGAGAGGCCAATTTTTTATTAGGGTTCTCCTCCCCTAGTCCCTTCTTTTAATCATTCTCTTCGGGCTTTCAGTAAACTAAAGCCCAACTCGCGGTCCGTCACATCTAACCTATCGATATCATTAGTCTGTTAACCGGTAACGACTAGATAATGTCCCGCCGACAATTCTCGGAAACTATTTTACGATAATTTTGTTTCGTTACATCTATATAAATAAATAACAAGTATTTATTTATTTAAACCGATTGATTAATTAATTAACATGTAATTAATTATTTAGTTCGTTGACTCTGGTGTAACTCTTTCGGGTCGAAACCGGGTCGATTACGTTAAATATCGGGTCAGGACATCTAATATCCAACAGTTATTAGGGTTACCGTTTTTGTTGTTGTAATGATCTCACATGAACCTCAAATTCGAACACTAAATGATTACCCACTCATGATATTCTATCCCATTAATACCGAACAGACCAGAATAACTGACATGTACCTCTTGGCTATTACCGAAGTCAGGATTGGTGCGACCAACCAGGACAGGGGCGTCAACCCAAATAGATCTATTCACTAGTTATCGTTTTTGTACCTGAACTAATCGAATTCAACTAATATAAGGATTTTATTTACAAGAACTTATGTACGAATTGTACTCTTGTTTGGGATAAGGAAAAGAACATGTAATCATTACCTCTGTACAGTCAACCATAATGTCAAGTAAAAGTTTGTTTGTTTGATTCATGAATTCTCCCCCAAGATATTTAAAACAGTTTAAAAGAAAAGGGGTCGTGAAATTCATCTGAGCAAAGTGAATGGATGTAACGTATTACGTAAGATTTGATAGCAAGTAACATGACGTCAAGAAAAACAAAGATGAAAGGGTGGTGTTTGGCGGCGGTTGGCGGTTTTCCGGTGACTAGGCGGCGGCGGTTGGTGGTGGACGTTGGCCTTGCCGTTGTGGAGAGGTGGTGGCCGGCGGTTTTTGGTGGTAGTTGGTGGTTCCTTGGCTGAAAATAAGGAGGGGGGGGGGGGAGTAAGAGTTTTGTGTGAAGATGTGTGGGGAAAACAGTGAAATGAGTGTTGTATTTATAGGGTGGAAGATGACATATTTTTGGCATATTTCATGGCATATTCTTGGCATATTTCATTGCATATTCCCTATCCATATATTTTAATAAAGGTGGTGATATGGTGGTTTAAACAGGTATGATCCAGTGTCGGGTTTATTTAATTAACATATGAATGCGTATAAAATAATTAAACGCGAAAGAGTTAAATAAATAACATTATATATTTTTGACGTAGTTATTCGTGGTTTATTTAAACTAGGAAGTTTGAATGAATAAAATGTTAAATAATTCAATGAGTTGACGTTAAGGTTCTTAGATGTAAAATATAAATAGTATTAAACTAGATAGTTAATTAAATATTGATGTATAAAATAGTTGACGGATGATACGTATTAAATAAATATACGAAGTTGATGAGAAAATATAAAATTCGTCTATATTTTCTTGTTACTAAAATTCCAATTATTATAATTAAAATTTCCTTGTTTTCAAGGTGATCGTTTTTCAATACAAACGTGGGAATGTAGTCAGCCGTAAGAATTAATTGTCATGCATTATTGTCTAAATTTATAAGTTATTAGAGCAAGTGCACAGATAACCAGATAAATGCATACACTTATGATGAATTGTTAAGTCAAAGGTTAAGGTTGACCTGGAAATTTTTACGGGTTGTCACATTCTCCCCCTGTTAAGAGAATTTCATCCCAAAATTCAGTTGATTTCGATTGAGGGCGTTGCATCTGTGGGCAACTTAAGGGTAATTCTATATCTACTATTTTCTCGGTTACTGTTGTTGTTTTTGTAATGATCTCACAGGAACCTCAAATTTGAACACTAACTGATTACCCACTCATGGTATTCTATCCCGTTAATACCGAATGGACCAGAATAACTGACATGAACCACTTGACTATTACCGGAGTCAGGATTGGTGCGACTAATAGGGGCAGGGGCGTCAACCCAAGTAGATCTATTCACTAGTTATCATTTTGTACCGGAACTAATCGAATTCAACTAATAGTGGGATTTTGTTTACAAGATGTTATGTAACGAATTTTACTCTTTTTTGGGATAAGGAAAAGAACATGTAATCATTACCTCTGTACAGTCAACTATAATGTCAAGTAAGATTTGTTTGTTTGATTCATGAATTCTCCTCCAAGATATATTTAAAACAGTTTAAAAGAAAAGGGTCGTGAAACTCACCCGAGCAAAGTGAATGGATGTAATGTATTGCACAGAATTTGATAGCATGTAACATGACGTCAAGAAAAATTAAGATAAAAGGGTGGTGTTTGGCAGCGGTTATCGTTTGGTGGCTGACGGCGGCCTTGCGGTGGTAGAGAGGTGGTGGTCGGCGGTTTTTGGTGGTGGTTGGTGGTTCCTTGACCAAAAATAAGGAAGATGGGGGGGGGGGGTAAGAGTGTTGCGTGAAGAAGTGTGGGGAAAATGGTGAAATGGGGGTTGTATTTATAGGGTGGAAGATGACAACTTTTTGGCATATTTTTGGTATATTTCATGGCATATTCTTGGCATATTCTATATCCATATATTTTAATAAAGGTGGTGATATGGTGGTTTAAACGGGTATCATGCAGTGTCAGGTTTAATTAATTAACATATGAATGCGTATAAAATAATTAAACGGGAAGGAGTTAAATAAATAACATGATTTATTTTTTACGTAGTTATTCGCGGTTTATATAAACTAGGAAGTTTAAATGAATAAAATGTCAAATAATTCAACGAGTTGACGTTAAGGTTCTTAGACGTAAATATAAATAGTATTGAACTAGATAGTTCAATAAATATTGATGTCTAAAATAGTTGACGGATGATACGTATTAAATATAAATACGAAGTTGATGAGAAAATATAAAAGTCCTCTATATTTTCTTGTTACTAGAATTCCAATTATTATAATTAAAATTCCCTTGTTTTCAAGGTGGTCGTTTTTCAATACAAACGTGGGAACGTAGTCAGTCGTAAGACTTAATTGTCATGCATTATTATCTAAATGTATAAGTTATTACAACAAGTGCACAGATAACAAGCAAAATGCACAGACTTATGATGAATTGTTCAGTCAAAGGTTAAGGTAGACCTGGAAATTTTTACGGGTTGTCACATAAATCCAAACCAACTGTTAGATCCGGATGCCTACTTGGGAAGTCTTAGCGAGAGTGTTTGTAACATATTAGGCCAAAGCATGTCTACAACGTCTAAAGTGTTTTTACTCTCAACATTTTTTATTTCCAAACATCTTGACACATATACAAGATACCTTCCCAATTAGTCATAAACTTAAAAACCTTTTACTTGGTCACATTATTTATTTGTCCACTAATCTCATTAGGCTGATCTTCAGGGTTAACTCTCGTAAACTTGGTGTTAATCTCTTTCACTCAACTTAATTACCATGTGAGTATTCATAGCCCCTATTTCTTTTACTCTTTTGGGGTGTAACCTGTACATTATATCCAAATCCAAACACTATGTTGTTCTAAAACATGGTGCAATTCTATTTTGTCAATATGTTGTTCTTGTATGTTAAACGCGTGTGAGTCTAAATCTATGTGAACCTTTGAACGTTAAACTTGGAACGTGCGTTATCATTAACAACACAAAGTCGTTTAACATAATAGATCTATTAGTGTGACGTCACACCCGATTTGACCAGTTTTTGCATTGGGTGATCGGAACCTAAACAATACGACTTGATCTTTTGGTTAAGGGCGCTAGTCATTGAGGTTTGATTTACACAAAATGCTACACTCTATCTTGTTTATCATATTCTATTTAACTATCATTGACACATTGATCCCATGCTTTAAACTTATACTATTTGCAAAACCTTTGTTTACTCTCCAACTATTCGTAGTTGACCTTTTATGTTGTACATGTTCGAGGGAATGCTGTTTGAAGTGCTTTATGATGACACTTAGGGATCATTTGGACTTAGATTGGGACTTACAAAAATTGTTTATTTTATGTGGTTTTGTTTAGATTGCTTGTTGAAAACTGTTTATTTATGAAATGGTTTTAATTAAGATTATTGCAACTTTAATATAGTGGTTGCGTGCATCTGGACTGTCACACCCCCAATTTCCACTAACGGAGGTTTACCGTGTGGGGTGTGAACTAGACCAGGACCCGAGTCATTAGTTTCATCAAACATAAATTTATGGATCAAAATGCAAATATATTTCCAAAGTGGAAAAATACCAAAACCAGAGTTTTAAAATCCAGCGGAAGCATAACAAAGTAATGTCGCGCAAAGACAGGCGCCCATTAAGTAAACAACCAGTTTAAATTCAAGTTTGAAAAGATTAAAATCAAGTTCCTAAAATAAAAGGTTTTAACCAACGTATGTGCCCAAAAATCCGATACTCATAGCGTCCTGCAAAGCATGCACAACAAGCATGTGTCAACTAATGTTGGTGAGTTAACATAAGCACATAAGTATAACTAGTATAAATATGCAGCACGAATACAACAGTCCTTATTCGTATGTAAGTATGTATATTACAAGTACAATCCATATCGTAGGTAGCGAGCCTAAGTTCATGTCACTAAAACGTTCACAACCGAAGCTGACCAATTAGTTGTAGGAATAATCCTTACGTGTTTTGCCTTCCCCGTGTCTACTCGATCATGGTAGGTTAGGCTGACATTGTCCTCAGCCCGACCGCTAGTCGGGTGGAGCATCTCGTGCTCGCTGAATGGGGTTTGTCAGACCCTAGTAGTACTACCAAATATCCCCTCGCTATTAGCTATTAACGATTCGATAAAGTAAGGACTTGAAAGATAAAGCATTTTACGTGAACATGTGATATATACTGGATTTCTACTTTAATCATACATAATAGTTTCCGTGTTATCACCCTAATCCGGGTGTAACATGTTTGCGTGTGTTATCGTCCAAACCCGGACGTAACGTAAAAGGTTGTGTAACTCACCTTAGGGTGGGCTGCTACAATTTAGTAAGACCTTGAGTCTTGCGTAACTACCGATCACCTATCGATTTAACATACGTAAGTGTGTATACGCAAAAGAGTAACATAGCCTAGACGACGGTATAGATATCAAGGTAATTCCCAATTATGACGCAGGTGACAATTTCAATACGTGATGAAAATTGTCTGTTTGAAAGCAGTAAAAAATGATTTGAAATCGAGGACACAAAGATTTACAAAAATCAATGTGCGTATGTTATTCCAAATAATAAGTGTAGGGGTCATCGGGTAAATATATATACATATTTGTAAATATAGATATCGAGGCGTAGTCAAAAGTTTGAAAAAATAAAGCGTCCTAAAAATATATTTATATGTCGTGTCAAAATTCAAGAGTTTAAAGAAAATATTTTTTTAAAAATAGTTTATATTAATATAACAAAACCATCAAGTTTTTAATACTTTTTTTATCAGAGGGTTTCCATAAAATAAAAAAAATCCAACGAGTACCTTAGCGGGGTCTATTAAACTTCACGGGTCGATATTTAAATATGGTGTACTAGTAAGTTTGGGTTTGGACCAAGAAGTATTTTAAAAATCAGTAAAAAAAATAAAAAAACTCGAAACTAAACCGAAAAACTCCACCCGAACCTCTTGATAGTGCTTCGCTACCAAAATTGTTACTACTGGTTTGCTCGGCAGGGGTGGCGACCACCGTGATGTACGATACAGGTGGTGAGACAGTGGCTGCCGGCCAGAATTCGAGTTCGCCGGAAACTTCAAAAAAAAAACGAACAAGGAGATAGGAAAAACAATCGAGAGAGAGTCGTATGAATGTGTGTGTGATTGTGAGATTGATGAAATGATGATTGCATAACATTAACTAGTTTTGATTGCACTAAGAGAAAACCGAATCATGTTTAATTGCGGGTTTGATGACCGATCGAACAGAAATGTCGTCGACTTGAATGTCGTTCAATGTCATCAATTTATCTTTGATGTAATGACATTCCTAGTCCCTCCAAGAGTTTCAAGGGTGGCACAAAGTTTAACTAATTACAAAATTAATTCCCCCCCCCCCCCACCCCCACCCCAAGTTTTATTAAATAAAATGAGGTTTAGGAAAATGGCAAAAAGGGTCCCTCAAAGTTACAAAACGATAACGACATCTAATGGATATCGAAAGGAATGTAAGCAATGATCGAATGAGTATGTGTATGAATACATCACTAACGTATAATGTTTATATAAAAAATATGAACCTTAGATCGTCACCTAGTGACATTACGTATAATTATGTGACTCATTGCCACATAAAAACATAAAATAACATGTGTATATATATATATATACATATATATCACATAAAATCATAAATATAGCTGTCACACACAATGTAAAAGCGTTCTCATGAAATCATAAGATATGATTTATATAAAATCATAAATTATATGCATTCAAGTTGGTTAACCGACGTCTAGACTCATGTGTAGTGCTCGTGTAACTATTCTAGTTAACGGACGTTATCGAAATATAACATAAGTTATTAACGGGGTTAACCTGGAAAATTACCGGTTGTCACATGAACAATCATCACACCCCAACATATTCCACTATTGGTTCGGGTCTGACAACAAGTGAGTGTTTGGTTCCATGGTGTCACACCCCTAAAAATCCACGCGCGAAATACCCAGTTCATTAGTTTATCAAACAAACAATAATTTGTAAAAAGGCTTTACATTTTATTCAGAATATAAATACGAAGTTTTACAAGTGCGGAAGCGTAACACAATAAAAGTATTTGCGTAAAACTTTGACACCCAAGGTGATGTAACTTGTCAATGACAGTAAAAGTGTTTTAAAGACTCGTGCATACATACTCGTGATACTCAAATATCTGCAACCTGAGATAAACATGCTCAAGTGTCAACACAAGGTTGGTGATTTCACATATTTAATGGTTTAACATAGATGGGAAGTTCAGTGTAGTTGATTTCAGAATGGTTAATACGTTCAAAAACAATTGATAAGTTTAAAACAGTTCATCAGTTCAAGTAGATCATATGTTCAAATCAGATAACAAGTTCAATGCAGTTGATGGGTTAAATGAGATAGTGTAAATATACCATATCGATAACTAGCTAGACTATCTACAAGAATCTAGGCATGTTCATAATCACCGAAGCTGACAGTTAAGTTAAGTTTGCCTTGTTCAATTTAGGACGAATATAACACCCGTTGGATATTCAATCGTGTCAGAGCGACTGACCTGGTTGAGGATTATCAGACCCAGTAGTACTACTCAATATCTCCTCACTGTATCCAAATACTAACGGTACTAAAGTAAGGACCTTCAAGTTCACTGTGCTAAAGTATTCAGGCGATATGTAATTTACCAAGATCTCAAAACAGTTAAGTAAAACATGTTATCTCCCCCAAAGGGAAATTATGTAAAAGTAAAAAGGGGCCATGAACTCACCTTAGGGTGCATAACAAAGAAATCAAGCATCGAGGTTCCGTGAATATATCGATTACCTAACGAGCATGTATTTGTAAGTGTGTCTAAATTACTAACGACATGTCCTAAATAACGGTGATTTGACATTGTTCCATTGAACTCGAGGTGCATTTGTAAGTGTGTCTAAATTACTAACGACATGTCCCAAAACCCTTTTGATTAAATATTTATTTTGGTAGAGTGGAATGTTTGGGTATTTACCATTAAATGATGAACCGAAATAAACGAAATGGTTGAGACAGTATTAGTTACTCGAAGGATACTAATAAATAATGCAAGAAAGTTCATGGGTTAGGTAGTAAATGTGAACTCGTAGCATAACTTATAAAGTTGTGCTTGTCGGAGGACTAAGAGCGTAATTTCATTTCAGAAGAAATTAAATAAAAAAATAAAAAATAAAGGGGGTCGCATATGTGGCTGGCGACAGTGGAACAAAGAAAAAAAAGAGCAGGGGAATACCCCCTTGCGTCAATCTCATGAAGGAGAAGAGAGGGTCGGATTTTGTTGGTTTTTCCTCAAATTGGATGCATAAACCTCGATTTTTGGGTGGTTCTAACCAAGAGGTAACCTTGCTTCTTTAATTTTAACCTCCATTGTTGATTAATACTTGAAGGATTCTGAAATTAGGGTCTTAGATTCGTGAAATTGGATGAAAAATCTGGTGTTTCTTGAGTTGTAAGCATCTAGTATGTTGATTGTAGTCAGTTTAGGATCATAGTGACTCTAAATAATCAAGTTGATAATTGTGGAACTTCGTGTGTTCAATATGATAATTGTCATGATTTAGGATCATACTGACCCTGAATAAATCAAGTTGATAATTGTCGTGATTTAGGATCATAGTGACCCTAAACAAATCAAGTTGATAATTGTTGAACATTGTTGTGTTGAAGATGATAATTGTTGAGATTTAGGATCATAGTGACCTTAAATAAATCAAGTTAATAATTGTCAAACATTGTTGTGTTGAAGATGATATTGTTATAATTTAGGATCATAGTGACCCTAAATAAATAAAGTTTATAATCGTTGAACATATTTGTGTTGAAGATAATAACTGTTGTGATTTAAGTTCATAGTGACCCTAAATAATCGAGTAGATAATTGTTAAACATTGTTGTGTTGGAAATGTGTGACACCTCGATTTCTCAAGTTAGAAATAGACCCGAAGATATATGGAATTTATGAAGGTTTCATTACTTGGATATGATAAAGGATTGAAAATGAGGAACGTGGGTGAAAATGGGACTCAATTCCGAGTTATAACGAAGTGGGAATCGTGAAAACAAGATTTGGGATTTCTGCCAAACGCGTGATAAAGGCCGTATGGCCTTATACATGATACAGTCGTATCGAATACCATTGAGCTTATTTTTGAGCTGCATGTTTCCGACACTTGTAATACGGCCGTATTGACTTAAGGGGATACACCCGTATCGTGTCCAGACCTATAAAAACTCAATTTCGAGCAGATTTGTTCATTTATGATGAATTCTCTCGAGTTCTCCGCTCCAAAGGGTCTTAATACACTCCAGAAGGCTGTTGGAAGGCTGGAATCAAGTGTCTAAGGTGTTATATCATTTAGGTAAGTGTTCTTCTTAGTTTTGATAATAATTATAAGAAATTGTGATGCTTATTGATGGGTAGATAAATTTAGGCTATGATCAGAAGCTTGGATTGATGATCTAAAGCTGTAAAGGGTGATTGATCATCAAGAAACAAAGGAATTTGAGGTAAGATCCTACATGCATGTAAAGTTGCTATATTTGGAAAGTTATGCCTTACATGTGTCGATCTAGGGCGATTTTGGTTGTTTCTAGTGGTATGGATAAGGGGGTTAGTGTTTAATTGCTATAAGAATGCTTCTGTAACAAGAAAAATGGATAAACGACCACCGGAAATGGCCAAATGGGCAGATTAGGGTTCCGCCAAGTTTGAATACACCCGTATTGTAGGTAAGGTGATATGACCGTATTCATAATATGGATGAATACGCCTGTATTGGGTGAAGTATGATACAGATGTATTCATGTGGCTAGCCGTATCAGAAGCTGTATTGAGGGTCATATGTTCTAGGGAATTAGGTGGAAATCCGTTTAAGATATTACCCGCGATACGGCCGTATTGGGTATTATGATACAACCGTATTCGGGGAAATCAAAATATGATGATTTTATTTAAGTGATTGATTCTGACCCGTTCGTTTCGGTCTTGGTCCTTAGAATAATATTACATGTTAGGGAGTGTTAAACCTCACGAGGATATCTTGGTTTAGGACATCGAAGAAGGTGAGGAGTTGATTGCTTTAGTTAGCTATCAAGATTCATGGTATTACAGTGCTAGACTCAGGTGAGTGCTATGAAGCCCTGCTTTAAAATGTTTTAACCGTTTTGGGCTGGTATACATGCTATGATTCAATATGCTTTCAAACGTTTATGTGTTAAACATGTTACAAGTGCTTTCAATTTGTATGTGCTTATGATGTGCTTATGATTTGCAAAGGGATTACTTGTATGTAATATGTTATGTGCTATTAGCTTGTTTTGAAATCAAGTGATCAAGTGGTGAAGGAATTATTAGTGGACGTAGAAGTGTATCTAGTATTATGTGCGAGAATTAGTGTGCATTTACTATTCATTCTGTGGTGGATACGCTGCGGCATTTCCTATATATAAGCATAATGTTATAGTTTATGATATATCGAAAGTGTGGTGGATACGCTGTGGTACTTCCTATATATAATCACGGATGTAAATTGGGGGATGCCCATAGTTGCAACACATGAATACTCATCACTGTCCACTAATAAACTTAAGGCACTTAGGCGTTTGACTAGGAGCGGGTAGTGCAACCAGGAGGTTAGGATTACCTATAAGAGGTACGTTATGATTGGCTAGAGCGTTCTATTAAGACGGTGCACAAGGTCATGAAGGTCGAAGGTCCTAAAGGGGACTCTTAAAAGATGGAAACATATGGGAGTTAAGGGTAGCGTTCCTGAAAGACGCTTGCGTGAAGGTGGCGCGGCTGTCAGTTGCCAAAGGTGTTCACTGAAGGGACGTGTGCGTGAAGGTGACACAGCTAGGCAGTTAGCGGCACTATCCTGTCCAAAAAGAGTACCCGAGACAAGGAAGATGTTTTGTTATGTTATGTCTGCTCATGAGGTAGTAGAAGAAAGGTTATGATATGATATGTAGTCATGACTAGTTAAGAAGAATAAGATATGGACTAAGGCTATGTTAAAAAGTGAAAGTAATATGTATGTCCATTTAAATGTTATGTGTGTTGCGTTTATGTGTTATACATGTTTACATGAAATGAAACAGGTTTTAATGATCTATTGGTTTTCAAATGAAAACATAGAACTCACCAGCGTAAGCTGATCAATTGAGCATGTATACTAGGTTCTGCAGAGGCATCAAGCAGCAAGGGCAAGGCTTGTACGTAGATGGCTTTGGTGATGCTTACTAGCTGGCGTTAATGGCTATGTTATGTTGATTTTAGTTATGTTGTATATGCTTCCACTATGTAAGACGTGATTATGTTGTATAAATAAAGTTTCAGTTTTTGATGTTTTTATATCTCTGATGAAAATGGTGTTCGGTTCGGGTGTTACAAGTTGGTACAAAGCCAGGTTTGAGGGCCGGGTTTCAAGTGTGGTGGGAACACTTAGACTCAAACCGAGTGCTCTTGGTATGAAAATGGTGTTCGGTTCGAGGCTTGATCGCGTGCCCCGGTAAGTGAGCCTAATCATTAGTAGACATAGTCAAATTATACACTGTGATTATCTTGATTAACTAATATTTGTTGATATCCTTAAAGTAGGAATATAGGAAGAGGAAGAAATCTAGCATAACAGTTAGCGTATGAACACAAAAATCCGATTGTGTAGATAATTAAAGGCCAAGACGGGCTAAGTTGTAAGCGAGTAAGTATAGAAAGGGGGATATCCTGCTTGCATGAACAATGTAGGATACAATATTTAATTGTTAAAGGTGGATATAATAAAGTTGAAACATTACAAAGTTAAAAAGTTGAAAACTCTATTTGCAATAGCAATTAGAGAAAAGTTGAAAACTCAAAAACTCTATTTATAATAGCAATTAGAGTAAAGCTGAAATGTTACAAAGTTGAGAAGTTGAAAAATCTAGTTGTAATAGCCATTAGAGTAAAGTTGAAACGTCACAAAGTTGAAAAGTTGAAAACTCTATTTGCAATAGCAATTAGAGTAAAGTTGATATGTTACAAAGTTGAGAAGTTAAAAACTCTATTTGCAATAGAAATTAGAGTAAAGTTGAAATGTTAAAAAGTTAAAAAGTTGAAAACTCTATTTGTAATAACAATTAGAGTAAATTTTAAATGTTACAAAGTTGAAAAGTTGAAAACTCTACTTGAAATAGCGATTAAAGTAAAGTTGAAAACTCTATTTGCAATAGCAATTAGAGTAAGGTTGAAAACTTTAATTGTGATAGTAATTAGAGTAAGGTCGAAAATTTGAGAACTCTAATTGTAATAGCAATTAGAGTAAAGTAAAAAGAAATTGATAGGGTTGCAAAATCTACGTGTAATAGCAAGGTAGATTAAAAGTAGGAAAGGTAGAATAAAAGTTGGAAATGTCGTAAACTTTACCTTTAATAGCAAGTAAAGAAAAAGTTGAAAGTTGTGAAAGCTGCTTGGAATAGCAAGTAGAGTAAGTATGTAGAAGTCTGAAAATTTTTACATGTATTAGCAATGTAGGATAATAAAACGTGTACATAAAAGTGGTAAATTAATACTTAGATTAACTCAGTAGAGTAGCGTATGCACAGGATATAAGTGATGAACCTTGGTTCAAGTTGACCGAGTGAAGCACTATATGTTGTAAATTCTGTTTTGTGTGAACAAAATAGAAAATTTAAAAGATTCTATGTCGTATGTGTAGAAAATCTGTTTTGTGTTAACAAAATGGAGAAATATATGTGGCGTGCATTGCATACAGAAAATCTACATTGTGTTAATAAGTAGGAATAAATGTGATGAATGTGATACTAAGTGGAGGAAAGAATGAATCCTACTAGTAGGTAAGGGCATGGTATATAAAGCATGTCAAATTATTAAGTAGGAAGTCAAGTGGACGCTAAATGAGAACATCTAATTAATAAAGGACATAGGGGCATAAACATGTCTAGTCATGAAACTTGGAATAAGGGTGGAAAGTGGCATGAAAAATCAAAAGTTGTTGAAATTCATAAGAAGTTGTAACAATAGTAAGTTGTCAAACCATCCTTAGCAAAGGTGATAAAGTTGTAGTATGCCTAATGATCGTACATTGATAGGTAATCCTTTAGATATCAAGGTGATTTCGAACATAAAGGTATATGGCCTTGTGGTATATACCGTAGATCCGGAAAATTCTAGAATGTAGATATATATACATATATGTAGTGGCGGAAATGAATATGTCATTGGGTAAACAGAATGTAGGATAACCTTTCTACATAAACTATAGTAAGAAATCTAAGTGATCACAAGGTTGTAAGGTGATCTAGAATATTGTTGTATAAGTTGAATGGATGCTAGAAAAAGGTTGATAGTGGGGAAGAGGTCACACATGTATGCATGGATCACATGCTACAGAATGCAATTCCGAATAAGAATATTTGTGACGAACATATTCTAAACAATAAGTATGCAATTGTCTAGGAAGACAAAGAGTAAGTATGACATAAGTAAGATGGGAATTTCACACAAAGTTGTATAGTAGTATGATAATGACGGTTGGCCTAGAGCGAGCCTTAAGAGACCAAATTAGTTGTGAAGTATCATGTGGGCCTTGAATGGCGTCACACAAGAGATTACATACGGGTATTATGAATTGATAGCTGATGCGCACGAGCTGGACTCAGAGTGTGTAACGTAGGGTCGTGCAATTTATTACCTTAGTGAGAGAAAGGTAATGATGTGCTTACTCTGGATCATATAAAAGAATCATTAAAATGTGGGTTGAGAAGAAGTATTAGTAAACACAAGAATGTAGATATGAGTAATTCTACAAGATACGTCTATTACGTATTGTTGCATAACTCCTTGTTGATAAATCCTCCTATGCTATTATTGTTACAAAGTAGGGAGGATTGAAAAGAAATGGAAGCTAATACCCATGTGCAACAGATATGAAAGGGTATGTAAGCGGTAGATGGAAGTATTTCCATAGTTCTCAAGTTTATGGTTTAGTTTTGGGGACGAAACTCCCTTTAAGAAGGGTGAAGTTGTAACATCCCAAAACCCTTTCGATTAAATAATTAGTTTGGTAGAGTGGAATGTTCGGGTATGTACGATTAAATGATAACCCGAAATAAAAGAAATGGTTGAGACAAGATTAGTTACTCGAAAAATACTAAGTAACTTAATAAATAATGCAAGAAAGTTCAAGGGTTAGGTAGTAAATGTGAACTTGTAGCATAACTTACATAGTTGTGCTTAGTCGGAGGACTAAGAGTGTAATTTCGTTTAAGAAGCAATTAAATAAATAAAAAATAATAATAAAGGGGGTCTCATAAGGGGCTGGCGACAGTCGAACGAAGAAAAAAAAAGAGCAGGGGGTTACCCCCTTGCGTTGATCGCATGAAGGAGAAGAAGAGAGGTTCTTATGTTGTTGATTTTTGCTCAAATTGGATGCATAAATGAAAACCGTGAAACAGATCTTACTAGATGTTTGCTTGATCGTAAGAATGAGAACGAGATGTAAATAAAAGTTTGTTTATTGAAATCACCAAGACTCAATTACAAACTCTCTCAAAAGCTCAATGAGAGAAACACTCTAAAAAACACACACTTAATATCTGTTCGAACTCTAAGCGAACTGCCAGTTCGCCTAGATCCGAACTTGAGTTCGGACCCAGTTCACCTAGCAGCTTGAACTTTGTCTTGAACTTTTCAACGTCTTGTCTTGATACTTCACACGACGCACATATTATACATTAACAAACTCCCCCTCGTCGTGTGCAGTATCTATTCAACATATCAAAAGTGTATCTTCAATCAAACTCCCCCTCCAGTGTAGAATCTGTTCAAAATATCTTCAAACAAACTTTCCCTCAACTTGATAGTAGCTTGATCTTGAATACTTGACGATGCACAGTTTCTTTCATCAGAATCAACAACTTCAGAAGACTTGAAGTTGTGAAAAAAAAAGAACTCTTTCCTTTGAGTACCTGGAAAACATAAATAATCTTGGTGCAAAACGTCTCTTTGAGACTCCAAGATGTAAGTTTTGAATATTGTTTTTCATATCTTGTGTCGATCAATCGAAAACAAACAAGAAATAAAATCTTTTTGGCTTTTACAAAGTTTATATCAAAACAAACCTAAAGTCTTTTTAATTTTTCAAACTTATGCTAAAACACACCAAAATTATTTTTTCAATTTTCTAAAATGAATGTAAAATATACTACAGAAACATACACTATTTTTGTCTTTTGCGAGTGAAATTGCGTGAGTGTTGGATCGTTTGCTAATCTAGTGACTATGATATGTAGAAGAGATCAAAATGTAAATACAAATGAAATTTGTATTATTAAGCTTGAGAAAAAAGCTTCCTATTTGATACCAGCCAAAAACGAGAGAACAAGATGTAAGTAAAAGTTTGTTTTATTGAAATATACAAAAGACTCAATTACAAACTCTCTAATAAGCTCAAACAGAGAAACACTCTCAAAACACATAGTTCAGATCTACTCTCTCTCACCCTTATCAAATACAAAGACAAGCTTCCTATTTATACTAGACAGGCCGAACCTCAGGCGAACTTGAGGTTTGCCTGATCCGAACCTCAGGTTCGGACCAGGTTCGGTTGGCAGCAAACTTGTCTTGATCTTCACATCATCTCTTTCAGATACTTCACATGACGCACAGATTATGTATCAACAAACTCCCCCTCGTCATGTGCAGTATCTGCTCACCAATTAAAACATATTCTTCGAACAAACTCCCCCTCAACTTGATGGTAGCATGATCTTGAATACTTGACGATGTATGATTTCTTTCATCCTTTTCAGCAGCTTCAGAAGACTTTAAGTTGTGATCAACTTTTTCCTTTGAGTACCTGGCCAACATAAATATTCTTGGCGCAAAACTTCTCTTTGAGAATCCAAGATATATGAATTGAAAAAGTTTTTCGTATCTTGTGTCGATCAATCGAAAACAAATAAGAAATAAAATATTTTTGGCTTTTACAAAGTTTATATCAAAAAAAACCTATACTCTTTTTGATTTTCAAACTTATGCTAAAAATGCCAAAAATCTTTTTGAATTATTGAAATGAATGTAAAATGTACTACAGAAACAGACACTATTTTTGTCTTTTGCGAGAAATATCACGACACAAGATCATATCAGACATAACGCATCTAGCACATTTCAATTTCGGTCTTAATCAGCATTCAAGCCAAGATAATCGCAAATACAACATTTATGTTTATTTCAGCATGCACCAATCATTTCTATGGTTTTCAGATATGCTTAAGGTAATATTATCATGCACTGATAACTCGGTCTCCACTCTATCAGAAATACTGGCAAATCATCATGTTTATCATATAGAAACAATTTTTCTTAGAGATTGAAAAGTCATGAGCGTTGGATCGTCTACTCAATCTAGCTATAACGGATATGAAACAAGTAATTAATTGATTGTTTTATTGATCTACGAACAATTACAATCAGTAACACTCAGATACACACACAGAGAATCTAACCTTACTAAACACACACTTAAGGATAACTCAGACTCTCACTCGTACCTAAAACAAAATACAAGATCACTATATATAGCTGTTGGCCGAACTCCTAGCGAACCTAGAGTTCGGCTGGTCCGAACCTAGAGTTCGGACTAAGTTCGGCAACAACAACATTAGACTTGAACTTGAACTTGTCTTGAATCAAATCAATACTTCACACGATGCACTTCTCAGGTATCAACAAACTCCCCCTCGTCGTGTGCAGTATCTCTTCAACATCTCCAAATATGTATCTTCAATCAAGCTCCCCCTCAAGTGTAGAATCCGTTTATCCAATGAAATGAATCTTTGAACAAACTCCTCCTAACTTGATCGTAACTTGATCTTGAATACTTGACGATGTCTTGTGTATCTCTGGTCTTTATCAACAGCTTCAAAAGACTTGAAATTGAGACATCTTACACTTTAGCTACATGCTCAAACATTTAAATAATCTTGGCGCAAAACGTCTCTTCGAGACTCTAAGAAATGATTTTGCAAATTTGATTTTGTGTCACGTGTTGATCAGATCGAAAATAAAGCTGAAACAAAATCTTTTTGGCTTTTAGAAATTTTAAATCAAAACAAACCTAAAATCTTTTTGATTTTTCATATTTATGCTAAAACACACCAAAAATCTTTTTGAACTTTTCTTGATATGAAACAAAATTACAATACAGAATCAAACACTATTTTTGGTATGAGAAAGATCACTATATGGGATCATATTGGACATGACGCACTGAACTACACTTCCATTTTAATTAATTGAAGCACATAAGTCATACTGATTGCCGGTATAATTTGTCTATTTTAAACTTAGGCAGAACCATACTCATAACATCTGGATATGTTAAGGTATTGATTAGATTTGCTATGACCAGTGTATCCCACACTATCAGACATATTCAGACTGTTTCTTTTTCTTTTTCTTTTTCTTTTTCCTTTTTGTGTGATTACACTTGTGAATTTTCACAAAGTATAATATTTTCATGATATCGTCAACTGTGTTCCATGAAAAAAGAAATAAGAATGTTAAATCGTCTACCTTGAGGTGGATCTTTCGATACGCAGATAAGGCATCGGATTTAACAAAATAAAGAAAATAAAACAAGTTGAAATTGTATAAACCAACAACAATCAGGTCGGTACTTCCGTACACGCAGAGAAAGTCTGATGAGTTATACCAAACACCAAAGAAAATAAAGCAGAACGTCAAACGAACAACGATCAGGTCGGTCTTGTGGACACACAGAGAAAGTCCGATCGTTTGACAAAATAAAGAAAATAAAACAAGTTTAAATCTTTGAAAAATGAACACATGTATACAAAGTGACTTCTCATTTTGAATTTCACACTTATTTTCCTTTTTGTCATGAAATACACATCAAGATGTTATCCACATGGTCAAGCATTAGTATTTAGCGTATATCACATCTAAATACTTTCTGATTTGCCGAGCCTACCAAACATATCAATCAATGATCTTATGGCCCTTTAATCTACTATATCCATGAGTCAGATACGTAAGCTAATGTATCATCATTTCCCGATGATTAATTTCTCAAAAGTTTATATATTGTGCATGTATTCACCTTCTTTATATATTTGGCATGTATTCACCTTCTACCCCTTACATGCAATTTCACAACTTCTCCCCCTTACATGCAATTTCACAATTTCTCCCCCTTACATGCATTTCTCCCCCTTAAAATGAAAACTCTAATTTTTGAAGTTTTCATTTTACAAAACCATGATGCTATTTTTGGTTTTTATCCATTGAAAATGCATAAAGAAAGAAAAATTGATCAATCAACACGGATATCTTGCAGATTTTAGAATTTTTCAGAAAAATTTACAGGTTAGAAAGATATATCATGAAATTTAAGTTAAGCAGAACACTCCTCCATCAACAACTTTTCAATTGTCAATAGGTCTTCTAGAAGTACATGCACACTGGTCAAACTGATTAGTGCATAAATGACCCGAAGCGGATCGCTTCGGGTCGACCAGTGTCCTGGTTTTGCTTGGAAACCACCTTTGGTTTCCAAAATTGTGTTTGTTTTTGTAATTCAGTTATTGATGAATCAGTCACAGGTGACTGTGATGAAGAACAAAATTTGAACCTTGTGAACCATAGGAATAAAACGTTTTTGTTTTAGAAAGAATGTAGGTTCACATTCATCAAAAACTCTGCCTTGTTCATTAAAGAACTTTGGTTTGGCAGATTTACCAAAAACTGGTTTCTGTTGAAACCTTTGATTTAAATCAGCAAAAAGTGGACAATCTTTTGCCATATGCCCTTTTTGGCAGAAAACATAATAGATACGTTCAGATTTGTCCCACCGTTTAGGTGCCTGCACAGGATTACACACATGGATATCTCGAACATGATCAAAAGAAGTATGATATACCTGTTGGTGATGATCATGAACCCATTTAGACGTTGGGCTTAGAGAATAAGAACCATCAAAAGAACTTTTGACAGTTTGATTCTTCAAGGTTCTTGAAGCATCCTTCTTCTCAAAAACTTCAGAAATCTTCCGAGTATCGACACAATGAAGAGGAAACTCTTTGTTGGAGAAAATATGATCCGAACCCTTGAGTTTATAAAAACGCTCAGATTGAACCTTCTCAGCTTTAAAAACTTCCTTCTTCACCTGTTTCATCTTAATTTTCTTCAAATTTTGAGATGATGATGCTGGAACCTCCTCAGTTTTTGACATTCTTTGCTTTAAAACCCAGGCCAACATGCTTGCCCAAAATCTTTTCCTCAGAATGTCAATTCTGGTGTCTATCATTTGCCACCTTAGAGAATTCAACTTTGATATCTTTAAGATTTGTCTTTTCAAAGAAGATCGTCTCATTAAATTCAGGTTGAGAACGAATCTTTTCACTCGAAGTAGCTGATTTTTCATTATCAGCTGAAGATGAACCAGAAACAAATATTAGAGCTGGAGGAATCTCAGATTTCTTGCCTTTCTTCTTCTTATTCTTCTTGTTTTTCCTTTTCTTCACAACCTTTTCTTCCTCAGATTTAGATTATGAGAACTTTGAGTAATCAACCTCTTCAACCTTTTCCTTTACTTTTGTGAAAGCTTCTTTGATATGAGCATGGGGTGAAGCTGTTTTATCAAACATCTTTTCAAAATTCTCATCTTTAGCCAGAACGCTTGTGAACACTTGAGAATTTGACACATTATTCAGCAAATGATTTGTATTACTTGAATCTTTAACTCTGAAATTTGCTTGTGAGCTTCATCCTTGTGAGTTTCAAATTTTTGCATGCGAAGATTTTCCATGCCTTCAAACAATTCTTTCTTCAGTTTATCTTCATTTCGCTTCTGAATCTCAAGATTTTCTGTTTGAACCTTATTAACACTAACCAATTCCCGCTTTTCATCCAAATACTTTTCCATTACAGCTTGATAACTGGCAATCTTAGCAGCAGATTCGTCAGCATCCTTTGTCAGCGAATCAAGCTTAATTTTGGACTTTTCAAACAAATTCTGAAAATCATTAGCAGCATCTTCTGCTTCATCCTTCCATTTCTTGACTTCTTTAACCAACTCATCCCTTTCTTCACAAATTTTTGCATTTGCAGCTTCAACAATCTTTCTATCTTGTTTTGAAATTTCTATAACTTCATTCAATAACTTGATCTCTTTAATCAAACATTCATTTTTCACACTCAATTCCTTCTCATGTTCCTTTAACACTTCCAAGTCCGAAGAAAACAATTTGAGTTCCTCAGAAAGCTTTTGAATTTTATTTAATAATGAAGCATTCTCTTTCAACAAACTCTCCAAGTTTTTAGCAGATTCATAGGAACTTGGTGTTGAATTTGTATCGGAACCTGTATCTGAACTATAACCGTCTTGATGATCATGAGTGACAATCAAAGCAGATGAATCAAAATGTTTACCCCAATCATAAACACCATCATCTTGAACCGTTAAAGCTGTTGTCTTGGTTGAATTACTGGATGACGGTTGAGTAAAACCGGGTTTGCTTCCATGAGCTTGTTGACATTCTCTAGCAAAATGTCCAAGCTTCGTACACTTGTAGCACTTGATATTTGATTTATCAAAACCCAATTTACCACTAAACGCTTGTTTTCCAGTTTTCTTATAATATCGCTGTGACCTTGTTATTTGGTTTATCAAAACCCAATTTACCACTTGATATTTGATTTATCAAAACCCATGCTATATCTAACTCATTCAATTGATCATCATCAAGATCATTCAAATTTTCTTTAATTAATTGTACCTTCCCAACATCATTGATAATCATTCCAAAAGATGAAGTAATGAGAGCAGCAATCAATTTAGCACATTCATCCACCGATTGAACAGAATACGCACTTTGACGTGATGAATCAGGAATTGTAAAAGTACAACCTTTTGAAGAATCAAACTTTCCAGAAGCTCCAGCCATAAAAGCAACACTTGGTGCAGAACTCAGATTTGGTTTTGCTTTAGCATTCATGCTAGCAGTATTCTCACCATGATATAACTTAGGAATTTGTAAAGTAGCAGTTGACTTTTTTGAGTTTAACATTTCCATTTCCCGAGCATGAAGTTTTCCAGTAAGCTCATGAAATGTCAAAGTAGAGTATTCTTTATCATGAGTGAGCAGTAAAACATAGTTCTCCCACGTTTCAGGCAACGCTTCCATAATCTTTTCCTTCAAATCAGCATCAGTTTTCTCAATTCCAACAACCTTCAATTCACTAATCAAATGTGAAAACCTTGAAACAATAGCAGTAATGTTCTCATTGTCATAATGTTGAAAATTATCAAATTCTTTATTCAACACTTTCTTCCGACTCTTCTTGTAATCATCATTCCCCTCACATCTTGCTGATAAAGCATCCCACAATTGCTTAGACTTCTTGCAAGTACTAAATTGATGTAGCAACTCAGTGGGTAATGCCATCGTAGGATAACCAAAAGCTTTTTGTTCAAGCTCATACGATTTCCTTTCAGCAATGTCAAAGGTATGAACTTCCTTAAAATCTCCTTGATCAGTCGGATGTTGATAAAGCTTCTTGATTGGAATCCACAAATCGATATCATTCTTGCTTATATAAGCAAAAAATCATTGCTTCTAATTCTGATAATCTTTCAACTTCAACAACTTGGGAACTTTCTGATTTGTTCCAATTTCGTTATCAAAGTTCATCATAGTCTGCATCGTGTTCTGCATAGCGGCAAAAGCTTGAAATCCCGACATCGTTGAAAATTTTGAAATTCTGATCGTCCGAACCCTATCCGAACTTCAATACATTGTCCGAAATCTTTCCGAACCTCAAACACAACTCCGAACTTCAAACGAATCTAGAACTGCCGAACTAGCACCGAACATTGTCCGAATCTTGACCGAACTTCTACCGAAACAGAACAATTGTCCGAACCACGACCGAAACAGAACAATTGTCCAAACTACGACCGAAATAGACCGAACTCTGGACGAACCCCTCCGAACACTTTCGAACTAGGACTTCGGGACGGTTAGTCCGAACTCTACTAGTAACTTCCGAACCTCAACATGATTTTCTCAAAACGCTCAATTTTTGACAGATTTTGACGAGATTTGCAACAGTAAATCAGGAAAAATGATGAGGAATGATTTAGGAGCAAAATTTTCACAAAAACTCGATCGAAGTGATAAAAAATTTGCAAAAACACTCATTTCGTGTCAACAACTCCGAAAATAGCAACCACAGATCAGTAGAATGAACCAGAAAGCTCTGATACCACTTAAAAGTTTGTGAGCGTTGGATCGTCTACTCAATCTAGCTATAACGGATATGAAACAAGTAATTAATCGATTGTTTTATTGATCTAGGAACAATTACAATCAGTAACACTCAGATACAGATACAGAGAATCTCACCTTACAGAACACACACTTAAGGCTAACTCAGTCTCTCACTCGTACCTAAAACAAAACAAGATCACTATATATAGCTGCTGAATTATCGAATATGCACTAGTTAAGTAAAGATTAAAGCGGTCAACCGATATCGCGGGTAGCTAATCCGGTTTCCATGCACGAAGGAAGTTCGTACCAAAGCTGACGTAACAGAGTTCGGCATTTGCCGATGGTTTGTGCCTCCAGTTGTGTTCCTCATGGGACCCACAACTATAATAGGCTGATATTGAACTCCGTTCGGCCTCCAACCGGTTGTGGACACGCAGAGAAAGCCCAAGTATTTGAGAAAATAAGAAAGCAAAACAAGTTAAAGTTGTATAATTCAACAACAATCAGGTCGATACTTCCATATACGCAGAGAAAGTCCGATGAATTATACGAAACACCAAAGAAAATAAAGCAGAATGTCAAACGAACAACGATCAGGTCAATCTTTTGATACGCAGAGAAAGTTTGATCGTTTGACAAAATAAAGTAAATCAAACAAGTTTAAGTCTTTCAAAATGAAAAAAGGGAATTCATCAGAATATCTCTTTATTCTAATTTTGTCAGGATCATCACACAGCAATCATTAAGAAGCAAATATCCAAAGATCATCAGGCAAGCTTTATGATTATATCTTATTTGCAGATATCAGATTAGTCATGCACATTCACAGAACCTACAGCCTTTAGACTTAATCTATTCATGGAAGATAAACGTATATGCTGATATACCATCATTTCTCGCTTTTGTCGAATCAATTTCTCAAATTTCATTTTTTTTATATTTTCCAAATTTCTCAATTTTTCATTTTTTTTTATATTTTCCAAAACAAAAATGAAAATGATCGATCAACACTTGACAAATTTTTTAAAATGAAATTTTTGAAAAGCATTTTTTCAAAGATATGAACGATGCATTTTAACTTAAAACACAAGTATTCCATTGGTAGCAATCTCTCGATTACTAACAGGTCTTCTTGAAATACCTGCAAACACTGGAAAACAGTAAGTTCTTAAAACCCCGACCCTCATCCCCAACGATGATAGGTCGTCCAGTGTCTTCAACAAAATCACTGTTGGCCGTAGAGACAACTTTTGGTCTCCATTCGTGTTTTGGTTTTATGATTTCTAGTGAACCATTGTCAACTGATGAGTGACAATCAGAGTAACTACCCAATTTTTCCGAAGTAAGCTTCTTTTTCCATGAAAATTTAGTGTTGCGCATTGGTTCACTAAAAATGATGCCATCAAGATCAACATACTTTGTATGTTTGCATATGATGATGAATTGTTAGTTGTCGTATGACAATTATTTACATAATGACCCTTCTTACGACAAACATAAAAAAGTCGACTCCCAGTTAGATTGATTGAAATTGGTTTTCCAAACTGATCTGTCAAACATTCATCATGAGCTTTTGAAAATACAACTTTAAATTTCTTTGGTTTCTGATTTTTGGAAAACATTTTGGAGAATCATATAAACCTGAATCATCTCCATAACCAAAGAATTTATCTTGATGATAAAACCTGTTTGATTTAGCAGAATGAAATGAATCCGACTTGTTACCGCCTAGTGGTGTAGCATCAGATATACAAGAAGACTCTGTTGAAGAAACCTTTTCATTTGGTGGAGATACTTTCTTCTTCCAATATTGTGGCTTCTTATCTGAAAACACCTTCTGCTTCGTATTCTTCTTTGCTTTGAATTCCTTCTTGTCAAAATTCTTAATTGGCATTTCTTTTTCTTCAAATCCTAAACCACCATTTTTCTACTTGAATTTATCTTTAACAGAATTTGGTATCTCATGACCTTGTTTGGCAAGTTTTGTAAATTCAGATTTGATTCCTTTCAGATCATTCTTCATGGAAATCAAAGAATCACCTCTCACGATCTCAGAAAACTTTGGCACTTTCACGTTTCCTGGATTTCCATTAAACACCTTTTCTTTTTTAAGAAATGTAGATTTGGAATCAAACTTCAATTATTTGCAATAATCAATCTCTTTTTTATTCTTCTTAGATTTTGACTTGGTTTTCTTTCCTGAACTGGTATCAGCCAATTTTGAATATTCATGTTGTTCAAAACCAGATGGTATAGCTGAAACAGACATTTCAATATCCACGGGAGCAGGAACTTGATGAAGACTTGCATCTTTACCATTCTCCCGACTCTTCTCCAACTTATACAAATAATTAAGGAAAGTTGGTGAATTGTTATAACTTTTCAATTTCCTTTACAAATCAAAAATTTCTATCTTTTGTTCAACTATTTTCTTATTAGCTTCCATAACCTCTTTCTGTGAAGGAATGTACTTGTCCGACATTCTGTTATATTCACTTTTAGATAACATCTTGTTTCAAGATGTTATTTTGCATTTGAACCTCTCCATTTGTATCTCGCAACTTTGTGAGTTCTTCCTGAAGGTGAATTATTCTATCAGCAGCTTCGACATTAATTTTATTAATATTTTCATATTTTTGTTGAAGAGGATAACACTTCTCAAGTAAAGCATCAAAATCTTCATTAACTTCCTTTTCCTTAGCTTGAGCTTTATTGCATTCTTTAACTAACATTTTCTTCTCTTTCAACCATTCTTTCTTAATACTAGCAAATTCCAAATAATTTGAACATGATGCAGACATATCCTTTTGAATTTCGGCAGCTAAACATCACAAACTTTATTTTTCCATTTCTCCACTTCTTTTGTCAGAACAATATTCTCTTCATTCAACTTTCCCACCTTATTCTCTAACTCTTTACCTTTAAACTTCAAATCTTGATCAATTGTTTTCTGAAATATTTTAGACATATGTTCCTCACACAGTGTCTTTACAAAATCCCATATCTTCTCTGCATTTCGACAAATTCTGACTTAACTTTTAAGAGTTAAAGGCAAAGCTAACAGAAGAAGTGCTACAGCTTTTTCATTTTGATCATACGATTTCCTTTCATCACTTGAAAAATCTCTTATCTCTTTAAAATCACCACCATAAGTTAGATACTTAAATTCATTCGTAACCGGTAACCACAAATTTTTATCCAAATCAATAATATAAGTTCTAAAATTTGTTGCCCAACCATGATAATCTCCAAGATTTATCAACTTTGGCACATTCTGACGATGACGCTCAATGAATACATAAATTTCAAACATTTTGGAAATTGTGAAATTGGAAATCAAAACTTCAAACTTAAAAATGGAGGTCTTAGAAGCGGATTTTGGGTAGCAAAACGGAGGATACTGGCCGTTAGGCGAGTAAAAGTATAGATCTCTCCAAGACGGTCGTTTTGGCTGGTATTGGGTTCCGTAACTCTTAACGGTACTAAAGTTACATCAGTTTTCGTGAAACAACTCAAAAATCCCAACCTTGTCCGAACTTGATCCGAACCCTATCCAAACTTGATCCAAACTGTAGACTTTCCGAACTTAACCAAACTCTATCCGAACTTTATCCGAATGGGTTCCGAAATCTACCCGAACTCTATCCAAACTTCATCCGAACTTCACACGAACTTAAGGTTCGGAGCGGTTATTTGGAACCTGAGGTTCGGATGACGGTTATTTGGCAGTCTCACGATCTCGGCCGAACTGAAGTTTTTTGGTCAAAAATCATGATTTTGAACAGCTATGAACGAAATTTTTAGTAGTCAAAGTGATTTTAGCCACAGAACTCTTTCAGTAATGAATTGCACTTGAAAAGATAAAAAATGACTCGTTTTTTTATAGAAAAACACTCGCATTTATCAAGAAAACGTTCACAATCAAAGCAAACGCAATAGAGCAAACTGGATTTGCTCTGATACCAATTGAAATTGTGTGAGCATTGGATCGTTTACTAATCTAGTGATTATGAGATGTAGGAGAGATCAAAATGTAAATACAAATGAAATTTGTATTATTAAGCTTAAGAGAGAATCCACACAGAAACACACACAAATGGTGTAGAATGTGATAAGAAGTTCTAATTTTATACAAGACTTAGCTATTTATAGTTGAACTAGACAACCCAAACCCCGATCAGCCGAACCTCAGGTTTGGACCATATTCGCATGCGTCCGAACTCTGTGTTCGCCCAAGGTTCGGACCAAAGCAATCTTGCAACATTGTCTTGTATTTGATACTTCACATGACGGTCTAGAACCGTATATCAACAGCGAGAAAGATCACGACGCGAGATCATATCAGACATAACGCATCTAGCACATTTCAATTTTAGTTTTAATCAGCATGCAAGCCAAGATAATCGCAAAGACAACATTGATGTTAATATCAGCATGCACCAATCATTTTTATCGTTTTCAGATATGCTTAAGGTAATATTATCATGCACTGATAACTGGGCCTCCACTCTATCAGAAATACTGGCAAATCATCATTTTTATCATATAGAATCAATTTTTTTCTAGAGATATAAGCATCCTTGATGAGTCATGCAAAAATAAAGAAGAACCTCAAATACCTAGCAATCAGTTCGGTCTTGTGGACACGCAGAGAAAGCCCAAGTATTTGAGAAAATAAGAAATAAAATAAGTTGAAGTTGTATAATTCAACAACGATCAGGTCGAGCACGCAAAGAAAGTCCGATGATTATACGAAACACCAAGTAAAATAAAGCAGAACCTCAAACGAACAACAATCAAGTCGATCTTTCGTTACGCAGAGAATGTCCGATCGTTTGAGAAAATAAAGAAAATCAAACAAATTTAAATCTTTCAAAATGAAAACATGCATTCATCAAGATATCTCTTATTCTATTTTTGTCAGAATCATCACAGAACATTCATCAAGAAGAAAAAACTAAAGATCATCAGGCACACTTTATGTTTATATCTTACTTATAGATATCAGATTAGTCATACCTACAACCTTTAGACTTAATATATCCATGGCAGATAAACGTATATGCTGATGTACCATCATTTCTCGCTTTTGTCGGATCAAATTCTCAATTTTTTCATTTTATTTATAGTTTCTAATTTCTCCCATTAAAATTCAAACAAACACTATTTTTTGGATTTTCAACTTTTCTCCTGCTAAAAATATGAACGAAAGAAAATGGAAAAAAACACAAATGAAAATGATCGATCAACACTTGACACATTTTTGAAAATAAAATTTTGAAAATCAGTGATTCAAAGATAGGAACAATGCAATTTAACTTAAAACAACCACAAGTATCTAACTGTCAGCAATCTTGCAATCACTAACAGGTCTTCTTGAAATACATGCAAACACTGGAAAACAATAAGTTCTTAAAACCCCGACCCTCATCCATAGTGAGGATAGGCCGTCCAGTGTCTTCAACAAAATTTGTGTTGACCATAGAGACAACTTTTGGTCTCCATTCCTGTTTTGGTATTAAAATTTCTTGAAAACCATTGTCAACTGATGAGTGACAATCAGAACTACTACCCAACTTTTCAGAATTAAATCTCTTTTTCTAGAAAAATTGTGTGTTGGGTATTGGTTCCTTGAAAATAATGCCATCAGGATCAACATACTTTGTATGTTTGGCATTTGATGATGAATTGTTATTAGTCGTAGGACAATTATTTGCATAATGACCCTTCTGACGACACACATAACAACGTCGACGACCAGTTTTAGTGATTGAAATTGGTTTTCCAAACTGATCTGTCAAACATTCATCATAGACTTTTGAAAATACAGGTTTTGGTTTCTTTGGTTTTTGAAAGTTTGGAAAACATTTTGGAGAATCATAAAAATCAGTATCATCTCCATAACCAAAGAATTTATCTTGATGATAAAACCTGTTTGATTTAGTAGAATGAAATGAATCTGAATTGTTACCGCCTTGTGGTGTAGCATCATATATACAAGAAGACTCTTCAGAAGAAAGCTTTTCATCTGGTGGAGATGCTTTCTTCTTCCAATATTGTGGCTTCTTATCTGAAAACACCTTCTGCTTCTTTATCTTCTTTTCTTTGAATTCCTTCTTGTCGAAATCCTTAATTGGCATTTCTTTTTCTTCAAATCCCAAACCACCATTCTTCTGCTTGAATTTATCTTGAACAGAATTTGTTATCTCATGACCTTGTTTGGCAAGTTTTGTAAATTCAGACTTGATTCCTTTCAAATTATTCTTTCAGGAAATTAATGAATCATCGATCATGATCTCAGAAAACTTTGGCACTATCACATTTCCTTGATCTCCAGTAAACACCTTTTCTTTTTCAAGAAATGTAGATTTTGAATCAAACTTCAATCCATTACTGTAATCAATCTGTTCTTTACTTTTCTTCTTGGATTTGGACTTTTTTTCTTTCCTGAACTGGTATCAGCAAATTTTAAATAATCATGTTGTTCAATACCAGTTGGTATAGCTGGTACAGACATTTCAATGTCCACGGGAGTAGGAACTTGATGAAGACTTGCATCTTTACCATTCTCCGGACTCTTCTCCAACTTATACAAATAATTAAGGAAAGTTGGTGAATTGTTACAATTTTTCAATATCCTTTGCAAATCAAAAATCTCTATCTTTTGTTCAGATATTTTCATATTAGCTCCCATCAACTCTTTCTGCGAAGCAATGTACTTGTCCGACAATTTGTTATAATCACTTATATGACATTGTCTCAAGTTACACTCTTCCGGAACTTCTGCAGTAACTTTCTCTACCTGTTTCTGCTAATAGACAACATCTTGTTTCAAAATGTTATTTTGCATTCGAACCTCACCATTTTCATCACGCAACTTTGTGAGTTCCTCCTGAAGTTGAATTATTCTATCAGCAGCTTCAACAACAATTTTATTAACATTTTCATATTTTTGTTGAAGAGGATAACATTTCTCAAATAAAGCATCAAAATCTTCAATAACTTCCTTTTCATTAGCTTTAGCTTTCTTGCATTCTTCAACCAACATATTCTTCTCTATCAACCATTCTTCCCTAATACTAGGAAATTCCAAACAATTTGCACATGATGCTGACACATCCTTTAGAATTTTTGCAGCTAAACCTTCATAATCTTTTTTTTTTCCATTTCTCCACTTCTTTCGTCAGAAAAATATTCTCTTCAGTCAACTTTTCCACCTTATTCTCTAACTCTTCAATCTTACCTTGAAACTTAAAATCTTGATCAACTGTTTTCTAGGAAATGTTAGACATATGTCTCTTTACAATATCCCATATCGTCTTTGCTTTCTGACAATTTTGGACTTGACCTTTAAGAGTTATAGGCAAAGATAACAGAAGAAGAGCAATAACCTTCTCATTTTGATCATTTGATTTCCTTTCTTCACTTGAAAAATCTCGCATCCTTAAAAATCACCAGCATTAGTTGGATATTTATATTCATTTGTAACCGATAACCACAATGTTTTATCCAAACCAACAATATATGCTCTAAAATTTGTTGTCCAACCATGATAATCTCCAAGATTGATCAACTTTGGCACATTTTGACGATGACCCGCAATGAATACATCAATTTCATACATTTTGGAAATTGTGAAATTGAATATCAAAACTTCAAACTTAAACCCCGATAACTAATTTGCTTCTTGTAAATTCCCATGTAACGGGGGTTTGGGGGCAGCGCCCCTGAGAAGCGGGGTCCAAGGGGCGGAGCCCCTCGCTGGGGTCGAGCTGAGCAATCTGAACCTCAAATGAACTGTATATCTTGAACAAGGGGTAGAGCCCCTGGCTGGGGTCGAGCTGAGCATATATTGAATAAAAACGCTTCACTAAAAATGCATCAGAAACTTAACCAAACTCGTCCGAACTGAGCATATCCGAACCTCAAACGAACTGTGTCCCAACTGAAACTAAGCTTGTCTGAACTCTGCCAAACTGAGTACGAACTGAAAGCTTCCAAACCTCAGCCGAACTGTATCCGAAACTTATCCGAACTTAGACGAACTCCATCCGAACTCTATCCGAACCAAATATCTAACCGAACAAAATACGAACTTAGGCGAACTTCAGTTCGGAGCGGTTACTCGGGCAAACTCTAGTTCGGATGACGGTTATCTCAAATACTCACGAAGTCGACCAAACTGAACATGTTTTGGATCAAAAATCTCGATTTTGAGCAGATTTGAATGACATTTTTAGTAGTCGACGTGATTTTGACAACATAAATGTTTCAGAAATGAATTGCACTCGAAAAGTTCAAAGATTGACTCGTTTTTATAGAAAAACACTCGTTTTTATCAAGAATACGACAACGATCAAAGCAAACGCAATAGAGAAACCTGGATTTGCTCTGATACCACTTGAAAAACTGTGAAACGGATCTTACTAGAGGTTTTCTTGATCATGAAAATGAAAACGAGATGTAAATAAAAGTTTGTTTATTGAAATCACCAAGACTCAATTAAAAACTCTCTCAAAAGCTCAATCAGAGAAACACTCTAAAAAACACACACTTAATATCTGGTCTCTCTCAACCCTTTCCCAAATACAAAGACAAACTTTATATTTATACTTGACTGGGCGAACTCTAGGAGAACTGCCAGTTCGCCTAGATCCAAACTTGAGTTTGGACCTAGTTCGCCTAGCAGCTTGAACTTTGTCTTGAACTTTTCATCGTCTTGTATCGATACTTCACACGACACACAGATTATACATTAACAATAAATCTCAATTTCCGGGTGGTTCTAACCAAGAGGTAACCTTGCTTCTTTAATTTCAACCACCATTGTTCATTAATAGTTGAACGATTCTGAAATTATGGTCTTAGATTCGTGAAATTGGATGTAAAATTTGGTAGATCTTGAGCTGTAATCATCTAGTATGTTGATTGTAGTGAGTTTAAACCTTTGATTTGAGGTTATAAGTTATATTTCTTCAAATGCATAAATTAGGGTTTATGTTAGAAAAATTTGGGGAAGATGACAATTTTGGGTTATGTATTATGTTGATGTTTTAAGGTTGTTAGATGTTTTAAGGTTGTTAACCCCAAGTTGTGCATGCAATCATTTGAGAATATGATGAAAGTGTTACTTAGCTAAGCACCTCATACAAAGTTGTTGTGTGGATATTACCTAGTTATGAGAAGATGATGTGGTCCTGGTTACTTGACTTTGCCTTTCAGAATATAATCCCATTGGAAAGCCTTAAGTGTGGTGTCAACAAGACAGGGTGGTCAAGAAGAAAATTCATGCTATCATGGAAATTCCAACGCAAGGACTTGAGGTAACACTAAAGTTGTAACTTATTTTTTTACAAAGTAAGTTGCATTGTGGTTTGGTTATTAGTATAACTGTTATTCCGGTTAGAGCATAATAGTTGTAATTTTTGTTGGTAAGTAACACATAGTTGATGTTCAATTTTTATGATACATATGACCATTTGTGGTAAGTTGTAATTATGCTATATGACAATAAGGTAGGTTCCTTTACTGTTGATAATTTTGCCTACCTCATTAGATGAAATCATCAGCAATATGCGCAGTAGAATGGATATTAGCTGGGATTGATTCCTTCTAGTTGTTGTTATTAGTGTGTGATAATGAAGATCATATACTACACCAAACCTATAAGTTGGGGTCTTTGACCCATATGTTGTGTTGATGTATTCGGGGTTTAATGAGGGTAATAACCACTCTATACCCCCCCCCCCCCAAAAGTAAGAGTTGAGTATCCTTGCATCCAAATAGGATAGTTGATGGTAGTTTGCCATACTCGGAATAGCCACCTGGAAAAATCATTAAACCTCTAAGTGACTAGTTCCACTTATGTAGTTGGGTGTTGTTTGTAATGTGTTTATATCAATAAATGGAAATTGGTTGTGTAAATTCAAGTTTAGATGTTGTAGGTAACGTCTACTTCTTATGTAATGCGAAGATACGAGGTATAATGGATTGTTAGTGTGAATTGATCCTAACGGGTCAACGGGTTGGGTTGATTAGTGTAAGGTTGTAGTTTTATATCAAAAACCATAATGTAATGATAGAATCATGCGGTTCCTACTTGACTAAATTATCCTTTCTAATAGTTGATGCAAAGGGGAAAGAAGCATGGACATGTTAAGAGTTTGGTAGAACGGGTGTTACAATTTCGAATAACACATATCCAAATGATTAGAAAGTTGTTTTCACGTACATTCATATTTTGCCCAAATATACGACTTTTAAAGTATGAGTAAACATATCAATTATTAAAGAGTTTGAGAAATAATCATTTATATAACTACAGATATTAAAGATCAGCGAAAAGAATTTTTGAATTGGTTTAATGTTAACAGTTTTTTGAAAACTCATCTGACCGATCATGTGTGACATTCAAAGCATAGTATGGTTCTTTAACGTGTTCTAAAACATTTTAGACCAACTTCTTGTGTAAAGGGAAAGAAATAGGCTGGAAACAAGAAAGAAACAAGGAGGGGTAGGTCGCAGGGGTCGAACCTGCGACCAGATGGTTGGAAGGCAGGGATGCGACCACTGGGCCAGTTTTAATTTTTATTCAGATTCGGTTCAAAATTTATTTAGTCAGTCATACACGAGAGTCATCTTCTTCCTAAGAAAATACTAATCGTGACCTCCATTACTAACTAGTAGACTTTCGTGACAACGAGCAAAGACATGCCTTGACATATACGGGATTAAGTTTGGGTTTTTACCTCATATCCAAACAAATCAGATTATAAAGGATGTCGATGGAACTTCGGGGTATGACGGCTCAAATCCAAGTCGATTGTGGAGTGTCTAGTGCTCGATCATGGTCCTATCTGGTGATGCTGCTGGTGCCAGACGGTGGTCGAATCAGGTAGTTGAATGGTGGTGTAACAACAGTGAAGCAAAGATGACGAAACCGAAGATGATGGTTATGACCGGTTGTAGCCAACGAAATCAGGCAGTGACGCCTAGTTTTGATTGGTAATTGAGAATGACGGAGGAGGTTTCCATCATTCTTTGGTGGTTCTTCTTGGGAGAGGGTTTTGATTGCTCAAGTACCCTATCAATGATGGAGGTGACATCAAAGATTATAACTGAAGATTGATGATCAGTTCATCAGTTCAAGTAGATCATATGTTCAAATCAGATAATAAGTTCAATGCAGTTGATGGGTTAAATGAGATAGTGTAAATATACCATATCGATAACTAGCTAGACTATCTACAAGAATCTAGGCATGTTCATAGTCACCGAAGCTGACAGTTAAGTTAAGTTTGCCTTGTTCAATTTAGGACGAATATAACACCCCGTTGGATATTCAATCGTGTCAGAGCGACTGACCTGGTTGAGGATTATCAGACCCAGTAGTACTACTCAATATCTCCTCACTATATCCAAATACTAACGGTACTAAAGTAAGGACCTTCAAGTTCACTGTGCTAAAGTATTCAGGCGATATGTAATTTACCAAGATCTCAAAACAGTTAAGTAAAACATGTTATCTCCCCCAAAGGGAAATTATGTAAAAGTAAAAAGGGGCCATGAACTCACCTTAGGGTGCATAACAAAGAAATCAAGCATCGAGGTTCCGTGAGTATACCGATTACCTAACGAACATGCATTTGTAAGTGTGTCTAAATTACTAACGACATGTCCTAAATAACGGTGATTTGACATTGTTCCAGAAAAACTCGAGGTGCATTTGTAAGTGTGTCTAAATTACTAACGACATGTCCCAAAACCCTTTTGATTAAATATTTATTTTGGTAGAGTGGAATGTTTGGGTATTTACCATTAAATGATGAACCGAAATAAACGAAATGGTTGAGACAGTATTAGTTACTCGAAGGATACTAATAAATAATGCAAGAAAGTTCATGGGTTAGGTAGTAAATGTGAACTCGTAGCATAACTTATAAAGTTGTGCTTGTCGGAGGACTAAGAGCGTAATTTCATTTAAGAAGAAATTAAATAAAAAAATAAAAAATAAAGGGGGTCGCATATGTGGCTGGCGACAGTGGAACAAAGAAAAAAAAAGAGCAGGGGAATACCCCCTTGCGTCAATCTCATGAAGGAGAAGAGAGGGTCGGATTTTGTTGGTTTTTCCTCAAATTGGATGCATAAACCTCGATTTTTGGGTGGTTCTAACCAAGAGGTAACCTTGCTTCTTTAACTTTAACCTCCATTGTTGATTAATACTTGAAGGATTCTGAAATTAGGGTCTTAGATTCGTGAAATTGGATGAAAAATCTGGTGTTTCTTGAGTTGTAAGCATCTAGTATGTTGATTGTAGTCAGTTTAGGATCATAGTGACTCTAAATAATCAAGTTGATAATTGTGGAACTTCGTGTGTTCAATATGATAATTGTCATGATTTAGGATCATACTGACCCTGAATAAATCAAGTTGATAATTGTCGTGATTTAGGATCATAGTGACCCTAAACAAATCAAGTTGATAATTGTTGAACATTGTTGTGTTGAAGATGATAATTGTTGAGATTTAGGATCATAGTGACCTTAAATAAATCAAGTTAATAATTGTCAAACATTGTTGTGTTGAAGATGATATTATTATAATTTAGGATCATAGTGACCCTAAATAAATAAAGTTTATAATCGTTGAACATATTTGTGTTGAAGATAATAACTGTTGTGATTTAAGTTCATAGTGACCCTAAATAATCGAGTAGATAATTGTTAAACATTGTTGTGTTGGAAATGTGTGACACCTCGATTTCTCAAGTTAGAAATAGACCCGAAGATATATGGAATTTATGAAGGTTTCATTACTTGGATATGATAAAGGATTGAAAATGAGGAACGTGGGTGAAAATGGGACTCAATTCCGAGTTATAACGAAGTGGGAATCGTGAAAACAAGATTTGGGATTTCTGCCAAACGCGTGATAAAGGCCGTATGGCCTTATACATGATACAGCCGTATCGAATACCATTGAGCTTATTTTTGAGCTGCATGTTTCCGACACTTGTAATACGGCCGTATTGACTTAAGGGGATACACCCGTATCGTGTCCAGACCTATAAAAACTCAATTTCGAGCAGATTTGTTCATTTATGATGAATTCTCTCGAGTTCTCCGCTCCAAAGGGTCTTAATACACTCCAGAAGGCTGTTGGAAGGCTGGAATCAAGTGTCTAAGGTGTTATATCATTTAGGTAAGTGTTCTTCTTAGTTTTGATCATAATTTTAAGAAATTGTGATGCTTATTGATGGGTAGATAAATTTAGGCTATGATCAGAAGCTTGGATTGATGATCTAAAGCTGTAAAGGGTGATTGATCATCAAGAAACAAAGGAATTTGAGGTAAGATCCTACATGCATGTAAAGTTTCTATATTTGGAAAGTTATGCCTTACATGTGTCGATCTAGGGCGATTTTGGTTGTTTCTAGTGGTATGGATAAGGGGGTTAGTGTTTAATTGCTATAAGAATGCTTCTGTAACAAGAAAAATGGATAAACGACCACCGGAAATGGCCAAATGGGCAGATTAGGGTTCCGCCAAGTTTGAATACACCCGTATTGTAGGTAAGGTGATATGACCGTATTCATAATATGGATGAATACGCCTGTATTGGGTGAAGTATGATACAGATGTATTCATGTGGCTAGCCGTATCAGAAGCTGTATTGAGGGTCATATGTTCTAGGGAATTAGGTGGAAATCCGTTTAAGATATTACCCGCGATACGGCCGTATTGGGTATTATGATACAACCGTATTCGGGGAAATCAAAATATGATGATTTTATTTAAGTGATTGATTCTGACCCGTTCGTTTCGGTCTTGGTCCTTAGAATAATATTACATGTTAGGGAGTGTTAAACCTCACGAGGATATCTTGGTTTAGGACATCGAAGAAGGTGAGGAGTTGATTGCTTTAGTTAGCTATCAAGATTCATGGTATTACAGTGCTAGACTCAGGTGAGTGCTATGAAGCCCTGCTTTAAAATCAAGAATTATATATAAACTAGGGGAGATTTCTAATTAGCTAATGATCATGCATAATTTAAGCTAATTCAATGTCTTATGTGGTTAATGTCCCACATCCAAATATCCAAAATAAAAACATACAATCCAAATTGTCCAAAATAAACCAATTCAAACATCAAACAAACACAAATTAAGGGAGTCCTAATGTGTCCCTCATCTTCCTATCCTTTTCCTCGAGCTCACCAATTCGATCATGTATGTTGTCCAAGGATCCCTTGTCCAAGAGGTAAATCTGCTCGATAAGTTGCAGTTGTCCGATCGTTCGATTCATTTTTCTTCTTAGATCAATGATCTCCTCAGTTATCTTTGCAATTCGACGATCGGGCTCACCGCTAGGATCACTTTCGATTCCATGAACCGCTGCTAGAGGTTGTGGTTCTTCTATCATTGGAGCCTTCCCCTTTTCTTCCCGAGTGAACCTCCTTTTGTGGCGGTGAGAATAGACTTGAAGAGGAAGTCCCTTCTCACGCCACGAAGGTAACTCAAGTAGAGATGGCGGCACCACCCACCTCTCAGCATTCTCCGTCATCACTTCCACTTGTCCTCCCAACTCTTCGCTTGGCTCACTTTCGGATTCACTGAGCCATCCGTTACTGGAATAGGCCTATATCGAATCCTCTTCCGTCCTAAACGAATCGAAGGTTGGTGATGGCAGTTGGTTCGGTTCAATGACAGCCATTTGAGGAACATCCTCTGAATCACTATCTATCTCGAAAATGGTCCTGGAAGAGGGCGACATCTGAAAATATATACACAACTAAAATTTAGTAATAAATTAACAAATCCTTAACAAAGTTAACGAAATTTTTTACCATGGGATGCCTGGTCATTTGGATCGGTGTACTTTTGTTGCTCGTGCTACCCTTTGTCATAAATCTTATACTTAGGTTATAGTTTAAATTTTTTATAAAATGTTTTTGGTTTCCCTATAACCTTAGGCTCTGAGACCACTTCTCTCACACCCCATTTTTGATTATTATTATGGAAGGCTTACGTGGTGGTAATTAAATTGTTAACCCATAGTTTTAGCAGTTTTAATAAGTGAAACATATATTATACTAAAAACACTTTACATTACAAAATTGGGGTATATTAATTACCCCTAAGTGTTTACAAAAGATTGAGATAGATTCACTATCTCATGGTTAAGTCCCTAATACATTTAACAACTACTAAAACGATATGATAATATAGTAGCACATCACAAGATCTCCCACGTACACCCAGATCCAGATTTCCATGCTACCCATTAGTTACCTGAAAACAATAGGTAAAAGCCACAATATCAACACGAGGTTGGTGATTCGACTAATAAAAATTGGTTTTCATTTTACCGTTTAATCCCGATTATTCAGTTTATAAATCTAGGGAGCGAATCCAAATGGAGAATATTCCTGGTTCGTAAAATAGCTAGGTTTACGATGTACAAACTAAACAGTAAGCTCTAAATCAACACTAGACCCATGTTCGATAGTATTTCTCACCGTGTTTCGCGACCAGAGCGACTGATCAGTGAG
>JBCNJP010000024.1:18792867-18810867 GCA_039602395.1 Deinandra increscens subsp. villosa | reverse complement strand
ACGCAAAGAAAGTCCGATGAATTATACGAAACACCAAGTAAAATAAAGCAGAACCTCAAACGAACAACAATCAAGTCGATCTTTCGTTACGCAGAGAATGTCCGATCGTTTGAGAAAATAAAGAAAATCAAACAAATTTAAATCTTTCAAAATGAAAACATGCATTCATCAAGATATCTCTTATTCTATTTTTGTCAGAATCATCACAGAACATTCATCAAGAAGAAAAAACTAAAGATCATCAGGCACACTTTATGTTTATATCTTACTTATAGATATCAGATTAGTCATACCTACAACCTTTAGACTTAATATATCCATGGCAGATAAACGTATATGCTGATGTACCATCATTTCTCGCTTTTGTCGGATCAAATTCTCAATTTTTTCATTTTATTTATAGTTTCTAATTTCTCCCATTAAAATTCAAACAAACACTATTTTTTGGATTTTCAACTTTTCTCCTGCTAAAAATATGAACGAAAGAAAATGGAAAAAAACACAAATGAAAATGATCGATCAACACTTGACACATTTTTGAAAATAAAATTTTGAAAATCAGTGATTCAAAGATAGGAACAATGCAATTTAACTTAAAACAACCACAAGTATCTAACTGTCAGCAATCTTGCAATCACTAACAGGTCTTCTTGAAATACATGCAAACACTGGAAAACAATAAGTTCTTAAAACCCCGACCCTCATCCATAGTGAGGATAGGCCGTCCAGTGTCTTCAACAAAATTTGTGTTGACCGTAGAGACAACTTTTGGTCTCCATTCCTGTTTTGGTATTAAAATTTCTTGAAAACCATTGTCAACTGATGAGTGACAATCAGAACTACTACCCAACTTTTCAGAATTAAATCTCTTTTTCTAGAAAAATTGTGTGTTGGGTATTGGTTCCTTGAAAATAATGCCATCAGGATCAACATACTTTGTATGTTTGGCATTTGATGATGAATTGTTATTAGTCGTAGGACAATTATTTGCATAATGACCCTTCTGACGACACACATAACAACGTCGACGACCAGTTTGAGTGATTGAAATTGGTTTTCCAAACTGATCTGTCAAACATTCATCATAGACTTTTGAAAATACAGGTTTTGGTTTCTTTGGTTTTTGAAAGTTTGGAAAACATTTTGGAGAATCATAAAAATCAGTATCATCTCCATAACCAAAGAATTTATCTTGATGATAAAACCTGTTTGATTTAGTAGAATGAAATGAATCTGAATTGTTACCGCCTTGTGGTGTAGCATCATATATACAAGAAGACTCTTCAGAAGAAAGCTTTTCATCTGGTGGAGATGCTTTCTTCTTCCAATATTGTGGCTTCTTATCTGAAAACACCTTCTGCTTCTTTATCTTCTTTTCTTTGAATTCCTTCTTGTCGAAATCCTTAATTGGCATTTCTTTTTCTTCAAATCCCAAACCACCATTCTTCTGCTTGAATTTATCTTGAACAGAATTTGTTATCTCATGACCTTGTTTGGCAAGTTTTGTAAATTCAGACTTGATTCCTTACAAATTATTCTTTCAGGAAATTAATGAATCATCGATCATGATCTCAGAAAACTTTGGCACTATCACATTTCCTTGATCTCCAGTAAACACCTTTTCTTTTTCAAGAAATGTAGATTTTGAATCAAACTTCAATCCATTACTGTAATCAATCTGTTCTTTACTTTTCTTCTTGGATTTGGGCTTTTTTTCTTTCGCTGAACTGGTATCAGCAAATTTTAAATAATCATGTTGTTCAATACCAGTTGGTATAGCTGGTACAGACATTTCAATGTCCACGAGAGTAGGAACTTGATGAAGACTTGCATCTTTACCATTCTCCGGACTCTTCTCCAACTTATACAAATAATTAAGGAAAGTTGGTGAATTGTTACAATTTTTCAATATCCTTTGCAAATCAAAAATCTCTATCTTTTGTTCAGATATTTTCATATTAGCTCCCATCAACTCTTTCTGCGAAGCAATGTACTTGTCCGATAATTTGTTATAATCACTTATATGACATTGTCTCAAGTTACACTCTTCCGGAACTTCTGCAGTAACTTTCTCTACCTGTTTCTGCTAATAGACAACATCTTGTTTCAAAATGTTATTTTGCATTCGAACCTCACCATTTTCATCACGCAACTTTGTGAGTTCCTCCTGAAGTTGAATTATTCTATCAGCAGCTTCAACAACAATTTTATTAACATTTTCATATTTTTGTTGAAGAGGATAACATTTATCAAATAAAGCATCAAAATCTTCAATAACTTCCTTTTCATTAGCTTTAGCTTTCTTGCATTCTTCAACCAACATATTCTTCTTTATCAACCATTCTTCCCTAATACTAGGAAATTCCAAACAATTTGCACATGATGCTGACACATCCTTTAGAATTTTTGCAGCTAAACCTTCATAATCTTTTTTTTTTCCATTTTTCCACTTCTTTCGTCAGAAAAATATTATCTTCAGTCAACTTTTCCACCTTATTCTCTAACTCTTCAATCTTACCTTGAAACTTAAAATCTTGATCAACTGTTTTCTAGGAAATGTTAGACATATGTCTCTTTACAATATCCCATATCGTCTTTGCTTTCTGACAATTTTGGACTTGACCTTTAAGAGTTATAGGCAAAGATAACAGTAGAAGAGCAATAACCTTCTCATTTTGATCATTTGATTTCCTTTCTTCACTTGAAAAATCTCGCATCCTTAAAAATCACCACCATTAGTTGGATATTTATATTCATTTGTAACCGATAACCACAATGTTTTATCCAAACCAACAATATATGCTCTAAAATTTGTTGTCCAACCATGATAATCTCCAAGATTTATCAACTTTGGCACATTCTGACGATGACCCGCAATGAATACATCAATTTCATACATTTTGGAAATTGTGAAATTGAATATCAAAACTTCAAACTTAAACCCCGATAACTAATTTGCTTCTTGTAAATTCGCATGTAACGGGGGTTTGGGGGCAGCGCCCTTGAGAAGCGGGGTCCAAGGGGCGGATCCCCTCGCTGGGGTCGAGCTGAGCAATCTGAACCTCAAATGAACTGTATATCTTGAACAAAGGGTAGAGCCCCTGGCTGGGGTCGAGCTGAGCATATATTGAACAAAAACGCTTCACTAAAAATGCATCAGAAACTTAACCAAACTCGTCCGAACTGAGCATATCCGAACCTCAAACGAACTGTGTCCGAACTGAAACTAAGCTTGTCTGAACTCTGCCAAACTGAGTACGAACTGAAAGCTTCCAAACCTCAGCCGAACTGTATCCGAACCTTATCCGAACTTAGACGAACTCCATCCGAACTCTATCCGAACCAAATATCTAACCGAACAAAATACGAACTTAGGCGAACTTCAGTTCGGAGCGGTTACTCGGGCGAACTCTAGTTCGGATGACGGTTATCTCAAATACTCACGAAGTCGACCAAACTGAACATGTTTTGGATCAAAAATCTCGATTTTGAGCAGATTTGAATGACATTTTTAGTAGTCGACGTGATTTTGACAACATAAATGTTTCAGAAATGAATTGCACATCGAAAAGTTCAAAGATTGACTCGTTTTTATAGAAAAACACTCGTTTTTATCAAGAATACGACAACAATCAAAGCAAACGCAATAGAGAAACCTGGATTTGCTCTGATACCACTTGAAAATCTGTGAAACGGATCTTACTAGAGGTTTGCTTGATCATGAGAATGAAAACGAGATGTAAATAAAAGTTTGTTTATTGAAATCACCAAGACTCAATTAAAAACTCTCTCAAAAGCTCAATCAGAGAAACACTCTAAAAAACACACACTTAATATCTGGTCTCTCTCAACCCGTTCCCAAATACAAAGACAAACTTTCTATTTATACTTGACTGGGCGAACTCTAGGAGAACTGCCAGTTCGCCTAGATCCAAACTTGAGTTTGGACCTAGTTCGCCTAGCAGCTTGAACTTTGTCTTGAACTTTTCATCGTCTTGTCTCGATACTTCACACGACACACAGATTATACATTAACAATAAATCTCAATTTTCGGGTGGTTCTAACCAAGAGGTAACCTTGCTTCTTTAATTTCAACCTCCATTGTTCATTAATAGTTGAATGATTCTGAAATTATGGTCTTAGATTCGTGAAATTGGATGTAAAATTTGGTAGATCTTGAGCTGTAATCATCTAGTATGTTGATTGTAGTGAGTTTAAACCTTTGATTTGAGGTTATAAGTTATATTTCTTCAAATGCATAAATTAGGGTTTATGTTAGAAAAATTTGGGGAAGATGACAATTTTGGGTTATGTATTATGTTGATGTTTTAAGGTTGTTAGATGTTTTAAGGTTGTTAACCCCAAGTTGTGCATGCAATCATTTGAGAATATGATGAAAGTGTTACTTAGCTAAGCACCTCATACAAAGTTGTTGTGTGGATATTACCTAGTTATGAGAAGATGATGTGGTCCTGGTTACTTGACTTTGCCTTTCAGAATATAATCCCATTGGAAAGCCTTAAGTGTGGTGTCAACAAGACAGGGTGGTCAAGAAGAAAATTCATGCTATCATGGAAATTCCAACGCAAGGACTTGAGGTAACACTAAAGTTGTAACTTATTTTTTTACAAAGTAAGTTGCATTGTGGTTTGGTTATTAGTATAACTGTTATTCCGGTTAGAGCATAATAGTTGTAATTTTTGTTGGTAAGTAACACATAGTTGATGTTCAATTTTTATGATACATATGACCATTTGTGGTAAGTTGTAATTATGCTATATGACAATAAGGTAGGTTCCTTTACTGTTGATAATTTTGCCTACCTCATTAGATGAAATCATCAGCAATATGCGCAGTAGAATGGATATTAGCTGGGATTGATTCCCTCTAGTTGTTGTTATTAGTGTGTGATAATGAAGATCATATACTACACCAAACCTATAAGTTGGGGTCTTTGACCCATATGTTGTGTTGATGTATTCGGGGTTTAATGAGGGTAATAACCACTCTATACCCCCCCCCCCTCCCAAAAGTAAGAGTTGAGAATCCTTGCATCCAAATAGGATAGTTGATGGTAGTTTGCCATACTAGGAATAGCCACCTAGAAAAATCATTAAACCTCTAAGTGACTAGTTCCACTTATGTAGTTGGGTGTTGTTTGTAATGTGTTTATATCAATAAATGGAAATTGGTTGTGTAAATTCAAGTTTAGATGTTGTAGGTAACGTCTACTTCTTATGTAATGCGAAGATACGAGGTATAATGGATTGTTAGTGTGAATTGATCCTAACGGGTCAACGGGTTGGGTTGATTAGTGTAAGGTTGTAGTTTTATATCAAAAACCATAATGTAATGATAGAATCATGCGGTTCCTACTTGACTAAATTATCCTTTCTAATAGTTGATGCAAAGGGGAAAGAAGCATGGACATGTTAAGAGTTTGGTAGAACGGGTGTTACAATTTCGAATAACACATATCCAAATGATTAGAAAGTTGTTTTCACGTACATTCATATTTTGCCCAAATATACGACTTTTAAAGTATGAGTAAACATATCAATTATTAAAGAGTTTGAGAAATAATCATTTATATAACTACAGATATTAAAGATCAGCGAAAAGAATTTTTGAATTGGTTTAATGTTAACAGTTTTTTGAAAACTCATGCAACCGATCATGTGTGACATTCAAAGCATAGTATGGTTCTTTAACGTATTCTAAAACATTTTAGACCAACTTCATGTGTAAAGGGAAAGAAATAGGCTGGAAACAAAAAAGAAACAAGGAGGGGTAGGTCGCAGGGGTAGAACCTGCGACCAGATGGTTGGAAGGCAGGGATGCGACCACTGGGCCAGTTTTAATTTTTATTCAGATTCGGTTCAAAATTTATTTAGTCAGTCATACACGAGAGTCATCTTCTTCCTAAGAAAATACTAATCGTGACCTCCATTACTAACTAGTAGACTTTCGTTACAACGAGCAGAGACATGCCTTGACATATACGGGATTAAGTTTGGGTTTTTACCTCATATCCAAACAAATCAGATTATAAAGGATGTCGATGGAACTTCGGGGTATGACGGCTCAAATCCAAGTCGATTGTGGAGTGTCTAGTGCTCGATCATGGTCCTATCTGGTGATGCTGCTGGTGCCAGACGGTGGTCGAATCAGGTAGTTGAATGGTGGTGTAACAACAGTGAAGCAAAGATGACGAAACCGAAGATGATGGTTATGACCGGTTGTAGCCAACGAAATCAGGCAGTGACGCCTAGTTTTGATTGGTAATTGAGATTGACGGAGGAGGTTTCCATCATTCTTTGGTGGTTCTTCTTGGGAGAGGGTTTTGATTGCTCAAGTACCCTATCAATGATGGAGGTGACATCAAAGATTATAACTGAAGATTGATGATCAAAGTTGAAGGAGATGTCAGTTTTGGTGGAGGTCGATGGTTTCATTTTATCACATTAAATCAACTTCCACCAAATGACAACAATCACCCTCAATTTTTAATAATAGTTCATAACTACCACCCCCCCCCCCCTTCCTTTAATTATGGTTTAATATAATTTCGATCCTAGCCATAACGTTTTGCATACAAAGTTTGTGAAATATATTTTATTCCCCACCGATAATATTTTAGTGATAAACGTTCAAAAAAAAATATTTTAGTGATAACGTATTCATAGAGCCATTAAGGTTACCCATACTTCATAAAATACCATTAATATAGAATATGTTATCACACATTTAATATATAACAAAACAATAATTTAAAATCATTTAGTCACACTCATTGCATGTTTAAAGTGTAATAAATTATTTCATTCATTTTTATTAAAATGATTTTGCTAAAAAAAAAAGAATTACGAAACTAATCAAAATGGGTCGGGTTAACAATATGGATATTTGACGATTATCACAGTATCCCTCTTATTGAAGAATTTTCGTCCCGAAAATTGCACAACGTGGCTAGCGAGCTGATCATAAGAAAAAAAACGAGTTGATCACAAGAAAAGAAAATCTGAATCTAAAGTTTTGAGTCGTTTACATACGATAGTATTTATTGAAAATAGTACTCATTATCTATGTTTCAATATACCTATTGCGTACTGCTGCAAATATGATTTTAAACATATTGGGCCTAGCACAAGAAGAAGAAGAAAAACTTTTCTCAGTCGTCACATCATCCCCTTGTTAATATAAATTTCTTCCCGAAATTTAAATTGGTGACAACGTTCACAAGAATCGAATTGACAGTAATGTGTTAAAAGAATCCAGATCCTCTACTCCAAAGCAGTGATGGACACTATTGTTGGATATTGTATGTCCAGACCCGACAAATCACGGAACCTGGCCAGGTTGTGACCTGTAAGAGTTACACCGAGGACAACGAAAACTGATATCGCTTAAATGATTAACCGATGTTCCACGAAAACAAATGATTAATTGATATTATTTATACTATTTATAGATAATAATTAGTCATTAAATGTTATTATTTATTTATTAATAATAACTAGCAGAAAATGTTATTATTAGATTGTTATGATAATTGTCGGTGAAAATAATACTGTTATTATTATTTCTAAAATATAAAGTTATATAATAAATCTGTTTTATTTAATTAAGTTTTATATAAATGGTGGATGGATAAATATGGTTTAAATAATTTATTATATAAAAGATAATTATCCTTAAAACTCTAGGTGGAAAATCCATAGGATTTAAATCGGTTGTAGTTTATCTACAACTAGTTGGAGGCTATAAAAGGGGATCACTATTAAGGTTTTCTGGTTAAGACTTTTAACTCTCTAAACTCTCTGGATCCCTCTCCCTCTCTCTGTGACACCGACAACTGTCAGCCAACCCTTCGGCCGCTGACTGCTATCGCCTTCTGGCTGCCCCTCCGGTGTTGCAACCACATCGGCAACCACCTCAGCTCGCCGCTAGCCACCCAATCCCGGTCGCGCCTCCCAAGCTGCATAGCTCGATCGTAAGCCTGGTACCGGACCGCATACCACTTTCTCGGTCACACACCCCCTTCGAGACACTAAAATGAGAGTTTGTGGATGCTTGAAAACCGAATGGCTAGATTTATGAGATAGGTTTAGACATGAGGGAGTATAACGTTATTGTAGGCATGGGATAAAGTGGGTTCATATTGATTGGTTTGACTAAAACGATGGTGGTAAGGCCAACGCAGGACTCTGGTGTGTGTAAGGTGTATATAAAAATAAAGCAATTTAGTGACACCTTTTTATTAGTACATAAGCTTTTAAATTCATAAAACCTGATTAACTACGTCTACTATTTTACCACCTAACACGGGAAAGTGCACCAATCGTGGAGCAGTATAGTAGTGGTAAGTTGACCTAGGGTCGTCCAATGACACAAGGAAAAAGAGGCTTTTAACAACAAGTCTTTCATTGACAACTTTAACCAAGGTTATTGAGTATATATGGTTGTGGTTGAACTTGCCAAAAAATATAATATTAGTAAAAGTTGGTTTTAGCTTAAGAATCTTTGTAGAGGATAATATCACTTGAGAAGACCGACTCGTGGTAAAATGAATAAAATGCTTGTTTACAAGATTGCCTAAAGATTATTACTTTCAAGATGAGGAGGACGGTTTTTCAGCCTAGAATCCTTTCTCACGTACCCCTTGTCTCCCCGTAAGGATCGTGAGGGGCCCATCCAGGGAGTAATAAACAGAGCATGCATAAATGCCAGGTAGTTGTCAGGCCCAATGGGCCGTCGGCGCCATTACACTCGAATACGTTGTCATGAACTAGTAGGGGAACAACCAACGCATCAGATTAATTTATTATGAAAAACATCTTTTAAAAGGGACTATGGTCTGTTTCTTCCATGCACTGCTGGTGTGCTATGGTGTATATATAAAAAAAACATTATTTTATGACACCTTTTTAGCATTTAAAGCTTTTAAATTTATAAAACTTGATTTAGTGACAACTACTATTTCACCACATTCACGGGCAAGTGCACCCATCGTGGGCAGTATAGTTATGGTAAGTTGAATCGGGATCGATCAAAGACACAAAGGAAAAGGAGGGTTCTTGATACTTCGTCGTTGTTGACGTCTAACCTGAGCATTCTTCAAGTGAAGAGGTTAGTAATATAATGTAAAATAAAATAAAATAGCTACACTAAAAAGGCGTGTCTTGATCAACACTGTCGCAGATAATATCATTTGGGAGACTTATCAGTGGTGAAGTTGGTAATCCGTAATTTATACCCTTCGCGTAAGATTATTCACCAACAGGCAGCAATACCGCCTCTCAGCCTCAAATCAAGCATCACCTTTCTCCCAGGTGATCGTCTACGAGGAGTACGAACCCCGGGGAGCAGTTTTGTTGGCAAAAATTATAGTGAAACGCCACTTAGTTACGGGGTCCCTTAAACCGGCCGACTTACCGTACTCGACACGTCGTCATGAACCAGCAGGGAAACAACACTGCGTACCGGATTTTATTATTATAAAAATTATCTTTTTAAGGGACTAAGGTCTATTTCTTCCATGCACAGCTCTCGCGCATGAACGCCCGGCGTAACCAGAGCCAAGTTCATAAACACATACCATATCGGCTTCCGTGAAGTGACAAAATATTACCATCCCCCATTCCTAACCAAATACTTTCAACCCGCACTTGTGTGCTCAGCCGAGTTTGCTTACATAGACATAAGGAACTCGAACGTATCATGTAGCATAGGACGCGAGTCACCTTTCGGATCATGCATTGTTTGTCCCCCGACCGGGTGTCACAGGTCCGACCTTTGGGATTTCGACTCCCCAAATGGTCTGTGATACGTAGAGCATGCTTGGTTGAGAAAATCAGTAATACATTTTTAACAAAAAAAGTTGGTATAAATCCATCAGTTCACCTTAAAGCAAGGTTACAAAAACAGTTTACCAACCCACCAAAGATTCCTTTATTTCCAAACGAGTGTAAGAATTTGACAAACACTTAAAATATTAAGGCTAACAAGTGTTAGTCTAAAGATATTCTTAATAGATAATGAAAGATTCATAGATAAATAACAATTCATTATCACCATAAGTTAAAGTTCTTACAATCTTTGACGAGTAGATCAAGAACACTAAAACAAATGTCTCAAAACCGAAAAGATGATAAACCAGTGGAAGAGAGGGAGAAGAATTAATCATGGAGAAATAAAGATGGAGTATCCTATTTATAGATCAACCGGAGGGGGCACGGCCCGTGCCAAACTAGGTACGGGGCGTGTCGTGTCAGAGGGACATGGGGCGTGCTTCAGGGAACACGGGGCGTGCCATGTCAGCGACTTCTGTTGTTCTGCAAGGTGGTCAGGGGCATGGGGCGTGCTTCACGGAGCATGGGGCATGCTGTGTCAGTCGTCATGTCAGTGACACGGGGCGTGTTTGGGTAGGCACGGGGCGTGTTTGGGTAGGCACGGGGCGTGTTTGGGTAGGCATGGGGCGTGTTTCGCAGACTGGTTCAAAGGCATGATCTAGGCTTGAGCTGGTATTAGGCACGGGTCATGCTAGGTGAGGCACGGGGCGTGCTGAACTTCAAAACCTCAGACTTTTCTACTTTGATCAGTTTTTCATGCATTTTTCGTTCCTTCTAAGATTTTGGCTAGTAAAACCTGAAAAACTACAAAGAAGACAAAAACGCTGTTTCTTTGTGATAGTTAGTCATATTTTACCCAATAGGCAGGGGAGATCTGGATATAAAACATGTGTATTTTAAGGTACATCAAACATCCCCACACTTAAGCTTTTTCTTGCCCTCAAGCTAACATAGAAAATAGTCGTTGTTCGCCTATCTGATTTTGACCTTGACCTGTTATGGACCAGTCACTTGGCTAAAAACTTGTCTTCCCATTACTTCTATTTATCCATTTGTTATCTTATTGAAGTACTAGGGGCGACAACTACACCTACTGAAAAGTTTAGACTTATACAACTATGTACACCTTACAAGGGATCACTCAAGTTAGTATATGTACGGACTTTGAGGGATCACTCCGCCATAGATGTGAAGGGATCAATCAGCCACAGATGTCGCCCGAATTCATGATGTCATCATGAGGGCTTACGGGTTTTGAGGGTAGGTTTGGGCTAAGGGATTTGGAGGTTGATGTATAAAGGGGTGAAAAGTTGCAAAACTTAGATTTTTCAGAAAGTTCAGAGTTTTCGTGACCAGGGATAGTAGCTACAAAGAGCTTTTGCTCTTTTATTTCCAGAAACTTGACAAAGTTTCTCTCTTTTTTTACACAAATAACAAACGTACCATCGTAGATGTTCTCTTGAATCGGACATATTTCTCCAGCAATTGTTCGGGAAGATAGTGTCGTATTCTGGTGGTAGGGTGATCACTTATTCTTTGAAAAAATTTTGAAAACTTTCTTGAAAATCTTTGTTTTGCGAAAATAAAAGGGGTGTTGTGCCAAAAAGTTTGCGGTGTGCAAAGCTTGGTGCGAAAAAGGCTAATTGGGGATAAGGGGTAAGTGCAAATAAATTTATGGGTTGAGAAATGAAAGGTTTAGGCTCAAAGGGGTTAACTGGGGGATATATTTGGGTGGTAAAGATAAAAAGGGAAAGAAAAGAAAGGAAAAGGGGTTTATCCTAGGGGCCTAAATCATCTGAAAACATGTTTTCCCACTTTGTCCATCTTGGACTGTATACCCTTACCAAGTTCTGGCTTGAATGACTTACCTGGTTTCTCACTATTTTGTCAGGGTGGAACGAGTTAGATATTTACAAGGGTTAGGTTCAAACACTCTTTGAAAATGTGGGAAAAAGGGTTTTAAGTACTAGTTGTACAAAATAACTTTGGGTTCGGTTTGCTGTTCCCAAAATGCTTTAATAATTGTTACCAAATGGCTTAAATATTTTCTGTTTGGAAAATGAAAATTATATTCAGGTGATTTTGGTCCAAAAGTAGGTTTGGTTGGCTTTTTAGAAGACAAAGTTTGGCTTATTTTTGGAAAAAATTTCTTAGGTAGAGAAAAAGATCAGTGTTACGTGTTTTCAACGAAGGTTCATAATCCCGTCCCCACACTTAAATTGCACATTGCCCTCAATGTGCTTTTTGTTTACACAAACAAAGCAAAGTGTGATTTAAATAATTTAAGGGTAAGAAAACGGTCACCAAATGCCCTCATTAGTCATGCGTCGTGCTTGTGCAGTCGCAACGCGTTGCCGAAACTCCAGGCTCTTGCTCACTTCCCTCGATTTTCTTCCTTATTTGATACCTACAATACTAAGTTATACTATAAAATACTTGTACTGGAGATCTGGTAAATCTGCCGGCGTCTCAGCAGGGGTGGTGCTGCTGGTCTATGTTCAGAGTTACACTAGGCGAACCTCGATCTCCAGTACTAGTAACTAAACTACTAGTACTGAAAAGTAAAGACTAAAATAATCCTAAACTAAGATAGATATCTAAAGTTAAAGTAAGAAGGAAAGAAAGGTGTGAAATTCAGACCGTCCTGAAGATATGTTCTTTGAAGTCCGTCATGTTCTTCTTGCTTTTACTTTAGACTTTCCATGGTAAGGCGCCATGGTGCGTCATGTTTATTGTATGGGTCTACTGGCTAGACACGCAGTCCTGGTCTAGAAAAGTGATGGTGGAGGAGAGGTGTCCTCCATTAGCTGATATGCAAATGCTATACCTGACTCAATGTTGTCCACCATCTGTAAGGTACTGTCTGATTTCTTACCTACGTCGAAGGTTGCTTCTTGGTCGCCGAACTTGATCATTAGAGTGTCGTTGCTCATGTCTACCACCGCTTGCATTGTTGCGAGGAATGGTCTTTCGAGGATAAGTGGTACCTCCTTATCTTCTTCCATGTCTAGCACGAAAAAGTTGGCAGGGTAAACGAACTCTCCTATTTGGACTTGGAGGTTCTCAGTGATACGTGAAGGATACTTGACTGATCTGTCTGCTAGTTAGATGCTCATCCTTGTGGGAGTAGGTCTACTGAGGTTCAACTTGTTGAACATGGAGGAAGGCATAAAATTTTTGCTGGCCCCCAGATCAGCAAGTGCATTTGAGACTTCAATGTTTCCTACTACACAAGGTAGTGTGAAGCTACCAAGGTCTAGCTGCTTTCGGGGAAAAGTTCTTGAAAGAATGGCAGAGCATTCTTCTCCTAGGCTGACAGAGTTGAGTTCTGCTATTTTGCGCTTGTTGGTCAAGAAGTCTTTCATGTATTTCGTGTATTTCGGCATCTGATACAGTACTTCAACAAAAGGTAAATTAATATGTAACTGTCTTAGAAGGATCATGAATTTACCAAACTGTTCCTCATTTTTAGCTTTGTCGAGTCTACTGGGATAAGGAACCCTTGGGTCTTTCATGCCTTCTTCCACTATTTCAGGGATAGGTGATTTAGTTTGTTTTTGGGCTGGTGGGGTTGGCGTTGTTGTGCTTGAAGTAGCTTCCTCGGGTCCAACTCTTCGGCTACGGAGTGTTATTGCGCTTATCGTCGCTTTGGGGCTGGGTTCTGTGTTGCTAGGGAGAGAACCTAGGGTTCTTCGCCTACCGTTTTTGCTACCTGGCCGAGTTGCATCTCGAGTGTTTTAATAGAGGCTTGCTAGTTTTGAAGTTCAGCATCATTGCTTCTGAACTTCTCTTCCATCTTCCTCCCAGCTTCTACGAACATCTAGGATATGGATTCTTCAAGGCGAGTGAGTCCGTCGGATGAAGTGCTGCGAGAAGTTTTGGTTGTTACCTGGTTACTGACTGTTCCTGTTGTTTCTCCACCCAGAGTTCTGATTGTTCCTCACCTCAGAATTTTTGTTATATTGTTGGCGGGGCTGGTTCTGCACAAAGTTGGCATCTTCGGGCTTACCATCCACCATACAGCTCCAGTTTACATGTGAGCCCCCACACCCTTCGCATTGCGAAGCAACTTCTGCAGATTTACAAGTCTCTAGCTTCTTAACTATAGAAGTCAGGGCATCAATTTGAGCTTTGAGGGTTGTGGCTTCCTCTAGGGAGTGCTTACCTGGAGTGTTTGCTTTGGCACTGCAAGAAGTGAGCCACTGAAAGCTGGTCTGTGCAATGTCTTCAATTTTTTAGAAGACTTCCTCAGGACTTCCATTCCCTAAAATGCCACCAGAGTTGGATTCGAGAATTCGGCGGGTTTGCGGATGTAAACAGTTGTAGAATATGGATACATCGATTCTCCCTCTTCTTGAGTGTAAGAGTTGATTTCCGTGAGGAGCTTGGCTGTCTTGGCAGGAGGGAAGTACTTGTAAAGAAACTTCTGAACAAGCTCGACTCAAGTGGTGATGGAAGCATTGGGGAGATTCTTCAACCATGTTTTTGCAAGGTCTATGAGTGAGAAAGGAAACATGCGAAGTCGAACGGCGTCTTCAGATGCTCTGTTGGACTTGAACATTTCACAAACTTCAAGGAAGTTTGTGATGTGAGAGTGAGGGTCTTCATCGGGCAAACCGTGAAAGGTAGCAGAATTTTGGAGCATCTACACCGACTAGGGTCGAATTTCGAAGTTGTTAGCATCGAAACCAGGGGGAGCGATGGCTGCACCATAATTGACTGCATTTGGCCTTATGTAGTCCATGACAGACTTCTCGAGAGTCATTAGGATTGCCTTGTGAATGACTTTAAAAATAGTTTTGGAACGAGATCGGAGTCTGCTGTGTAGAAATCTTTCTGGTTCAGGGAGTGGTGCTACTACGTCTGGTTGTTGTATTTTCATACACTACCTCAGCACAAAAAGATAAATAAGAATCAGTAATAACCAAAGTAGGATAATACAGAAAAAGGAAAATCAATCTACGTTGTGTGTGATCAGGACACTACCTAGTGCTAATGTACATTCTATAAAAAAGAAAGAAAAAGAGAGTTTTGAAACTTTCTAGAATAATACCAAGTGGTAGGGATCTAGGTTTTCAAGAAAATAAGTTGAAGGAAAAATTATGGTACATATATACAAAGATTAGGCCGCCAACTCAGATTTCTCTCAAAATCCTCGTTTGGTGTACCCGGCAATGGCGCCAAAAAGCTTGATGTGTTGTGGTGTATATATAAAATATAGTATTATTTTGTGACACCTTTTTAGCATTTGAAGCTTTTAAATTTATAAAACTTGATTTACTGACAACTACTATTTCACCACATTCACGGGCAAGTGCACCCATCGTGGGCAGTATAGTAGTGGTAAGTTGAATCAGGATCGATCAAAGACACAAAGGAAAAGGAGGGCTCTTGATACTTCATCGTTGTTGACGTCTAACCTGAGCATTCTTCAAGTGAAGAGGTTAGTAATATAATGTAAAATAAAATAAAGTAGCTACACTAAAAAGGTGTGTCTTGATCAACTCGGTCGCAGATAATATCATTTGGGAGACTTATCAGTGGTGAGTTGGTAATCCGTATTTTATACCCTTCGCGTAAGATTATTCACCAACAGGCAGCAAGATCGCCTCTCAACCTCAAATAAAGTATCACCGCTCTCCCAGGTGATCGTCTATGAGGAGTACGAACCCCGAGGAGCAATGCTGTTGGCAAACAAATATAGTGAAGCTAACGCCACATAGTTACGGGGTCCCTCAAACGGGCTGACTTAATGTACTCGACATGCCGTCATGAACCAGTAGGGGAACAACCTTGCGTGCTGGATTATTTTATTATAAAAACTTATCTTTTTAAGGGACTAAGGTATGTTTCTTCCATGCAGCGCTCTCGCGCATGCACGTCCGGCGTAACTAGAGCCAAGTTCACAAACACGTACCATCTCGACTTCCGTGATGTGACTAATTATTACCAACCCCCATTCCCAACCAAATACCTTCAGCCCGCATTTGCATGATCAGCTGAGTTTTCTTACATAGACATAAGGACCTCGAATGTATCATGTAGCATGGGGCGTGAGTCACCTTTCGGATCATGCCTCATCCCCCGACCGGGTGTCACAGGTCCGGCCTTTTGGATCGACTCCCCAAATGGTCTGTGATACGTAGAGCACGCTTGGTTCAGAAAATAATTAATACACTTTCAATAAAAATAAGTTTTTATAAAGTCATTAGTTCACCTTAAAGTAAGGTTACAAAAACAGTTTACCAACCCACCAAAGATTCGTTTATTCCCAAACGAGTGTAAGAATTTGACTAACACTTGAAAGATTAAGGCTAATAAGTGTTAGTCTAAAGATATGCTTAATAGATAACGAAAGATTCATAGACAAATAACAATTCATTATCACCATAAAGTTCTTACAATCTTTGACGAATAGATCAAGAACACTAAAACAAATGGCTCAAAACCGAAAAGATGATAAACTAGTGGAAGAGAGGGAGAAGAATTAAGCAAGGAGAAATAAAGATGGAGTATCCTATTTATAGATCAACCGGAGGGGGCACGGCCCATGCCAAACTAGGCACGGGGCGTGTCGTGTCAGAGGGACATGGGGCGTGCTTCACGGAACACGGGGCGTGCCATGTCAAAGATTTCTGATGTTCCGCAAGGTGGTCAGGGGCATGGGGCGTGCTTCATGGAGCACGGGCCGTGCTATATCAGTCATCTTGTCAGTGATACGGGGCGTGTTTGGGTAGGCACGGGGCGTGTTGCGTAGACTGGTTCAAAGGCACGATCTAGGCTAGAGCTAGTATTAGGCACGGGCCATGCTGGGTGAGGCACGGGGTGTGCTGAACTTCAAAAACCTCGGACTTTTCTGCTTTGATCAGTTTTGCTTGCATTTTTCGTTCCTTCTGTGATTTTGGCTCAGTAAAACCTGAAAAACTACAAAAAGACAAAAACACTGTTTCTTTGAGATAGTTAGTCATATTTTACCCAATAGTCAGGGGAGATCTGGCTGTAAAACATGTGTATTTTAAGATACATCAACCGCTTTCGCACAAAAATGGGAAGTCGTAACCAGAGCCAAGTTCACAAACAAGTATCTCACTGACTTCCATGAAGTGACAAAATATTACTATCCCCAATCCAACTAGTATCTTCAGGCCGTAGTTAGCGTGAAAGACCATGTTTATTTACACGGACATAAAACTCACAAACGTATTACTTTGCATGGGGTGCGAGTCACCGTTAGGATCATGCATCGTCCCCTTGTCGGGTGTCACAAGTCTGACTAATGAGCTTTTGACTCCTCAAATGGTCTATAATACTTAAGGCACATTTGTTCAAAAGGTTAAAAAATACACTTTCAATTTGGAAGATTTTTCATGAAGTCATTTATACTTACCTTAAGATAATTACGTGGACTCATTTTGACTATTTTACCAAAAGCTGATTTTCCTCAAGTAAGTGTAAGAGTTTAATCAAACATGAGTATGCTTTAGAAATTTGCTTAACAGAAGATGAGTGGCTCATAGACAAACCTTTAACAACGTCATATTAAGTGATAGTTCTTACAAACATAGAAATATTGAGAAGACCAGAAAACCGATAATAAGTGTTGATACCTGATATGTGCGACGTGTGAAGTATCAAGCAAGATCAAGATCAAGTCAAACTAGGTCTGGCCGATCTAGGTCCGAACCTGAAGTTCGGACTGGCCGAACCTGAGGTTCGGCCGAAGCTCGGCCAGCTGGGTATAAATATACGTTTGGTCTTTGTAACTGAGGAATTCTGAGGGTGCAAATTCTGTTAAGTGTGTGTTTCTGAGTGTGTATTCTCTGTGTCTATTTCTGAGTGTTTGCTGATTGTAATTGTTCTTCTTTGATCAATAAATCAATCGGTTAATTACGTTTCGATGTCCGATTAGCTAGATCGAGTAGACGATTCGATGCTCACGCATTTTCAAGTGGTATCAGAGCTTTCTGGTTCACTCTACTGATCTGTGGTTGCTATATTTGGATTTTTGAAGCGTTATTGAAGTTTCTTGAGTTTGTTTTCGTGTTGTTCATCAATTCTATCGAGTGTTTAGTGTCAAAATTGTTCCTAAGTAATGTTCTATCAGTTTTTCTGAGTCACAGCATCGAGTTTCGTCAAAATCAGTCCATT
>JBCNJP010000024.1:18775589-18792367 GCA_039602395.1 Deinandra increscens subsp. villosa | reverse complement strand
ACTTTGTGTCTATTTCTGAGTGTTTGCTGATTGTAATTGTTCTTCTTTGATCAATAAATCAATCGGTTAATTACGTTTCGATGTCCGATTAGCTAGATCGAGTAGACGATTCGATGCTCACGCATTTTCAGTAAGGAGAATAAAAACTACATTATTATAGATAAATAGGAGCAAAGCTAAGCCAAGCCAAGCTGGTTAGAACAGGTCTAAACCGTCTTCTCTTGTCACAACTAGGCACACCTTGAAATGGAGGCTTGGTTCGCTATGCATAGGAAAGAATGGAGGTGGGCACAAGCCGTGGGCTTTAGGGGCATGGGTCGTGCCTGTCAGTTAGCTGAGGCACGGGCTGTGTATGTCAGTTTACAAAATGTCAACTCTATTCAACGGCTAAGGATGGGGCACGGGTTGTGCCTAGCTGGTTACGGGTCGTGTCCAAGGTATTTTAATCACAAAGCTTTGCACTTTTCTTGCGTTTTCACCTTTTTCTGCTTCTTTTATGATTTGGACCTAGATTAATCAAGAAAACTCAAAAGGAAACATTATTGGGTTGATTCGTGTATTGTTAGCTTGAAATAATCATAATTGTGTTGATAATCTGATATAAAAACATGTATCTTTCGGCGTATATCAAACATCCACACACTTAACCTTTTGCTTGTCCCCAGGCAAAACTCAGAAATTTGTTGAATTTTTTTTTACTAGACCCAAGGACCTATCAATTCGTGTAGTTTTAAGTCCCCAAGTGTTTAAAAGTCGTTCCTCCGCTTATGATTTTCTTTCATTCCATTAATCTCTCAAAATCTAATTTATGATAGGTTTGAAAGAAGTTTATTTTATTTACAAAGCTCACATGGCTCAGAAGTAATCACTCGACTCTCAGGTTAGTTTGGTTTTTTTTGTATTTTTGAGTGGTCACTCGTACCATGGTGAAGAAAAGTAGAAAGCATATGCTTGACATGGAATCGAACTTCCACCGATCTCACCAAAATTTACATTTATATCATAGAGGCTTTGAAAGGGTTGGCTTGGGCTAGGGGTGTGGAATGTTTGGCTAAAATGGCTAAAAATGTAAAAGTGCGTGAGCGGTGGATCGTCTACTTAATCACAATGAATACGATGAATTTCGAGTACGAATGAAGAACACAAAGAGGTAAATAAACCTTGGAATGTTATTGCACAAACCAACGAGTTTACACACAGAAAACGCACAGAGATATGATCAAGAGTTCTAAGTTTTACACAAAGCAACTTGTATTTATACTATGTCCACTGGTCACGAACTAGAGACCCAAGAACTGTGAGTTCGTTGGTCAAGAACTCTTAGTTCGTGACTGACTTCGTTCACAACATTCTTGCATCTTTGTCTTGTTCACGACGAACCAGATTATGCTCTAACAAACACCCCCTCGAATGTGCTGTATCTACAACTTTAACTTGAAATCTTCAAGTCTTTAATCTTCACTTAGTGGAATAAGATCTTCAACTTGTAAACTTAATCTTTGTTGTAGAGCTTCCATGCTTCTGTGTACCACACAGTAACCTATCACTTTTAAAGACTAAAAGTATAATTTTTATTTTGTTTGCCAACATAATTTAATCTTGGGAAAAAATATCCTTTGGAGAGCCAAGATATTTTGATTTTGAAATTTGATTAGTATCCCATGTTGATCAATCAAAAAGAAATAAAAAATAAAATCTTTTTGATTTTTCTAAACTTTACATCAAAACACACATAAAATCTTTTTGATTTTTTAAACTTATGCTATAACACACCTAAAATCTTTTTTGAAATGAAAACATAAATGCACTACAGAATGACACTCTATTTTTGGTTTGAAAAAGATCACTACCTGGGATCATAGTGGTCACAATGTGCTGAACTACACTTCAATTTCAATTATTGCAGCACATAAGTCATGCCGATTGCAGATATAATTTGTCCAACTTTAAACTCAGGCATAATCATACTCATAACATCTGGATATGTTAAGGTATTGATTAAATTTGCTTTGACCAGTGTACCCACACTATCAGACATACTCATATATGCTTTTATGTCACACTCAGTGATTTCACTTGTGATTAAACACATAGTGATTGTATTTTGATAATGTCAACTGTGTTCCATGCAAAAAGAAATAAGAACTTTAAATCGTATACCTTAAGGTCGGTCTTTCGTTACGCAGATAAGGCCTCGGATTTAACAAAATAAACAAATAAAAACAAACTGAAACTGTATAATTCAACAACAATCAGGTCGATACTTTCGTATACGCAAAGAAAGTCCGATGAATTATAAGAAACACCAAAGAAATAAAGCAGAACCTTAAATGAACAACTATCAGGTCGATACTCCCGTATACGCAGAGATAGTCCGATCATTTAAAAAAATAAAGAAAATCAAACAAGTTTAAATCTTTGTAAAATGAACACATGTATACATAGTGACTTCTCATTTTTCTTTTCACATATCTTTTTCTTGATATCTTGAAATACATATTAAGATGTTGTCCACTAGGTCAAGCATCAGATTTAGTGTATATCACATTCATATACTTTTTGATTTGCCGAGCCTACCTAGCACATCGAACAATGAACTTAAGGCTTCTTCACTTACCCTATCCGTGAGTCAGATATGTTAGCCAATGTACCATCATTTCCCAATGATCAATTTCTCAATTTTGATCTTTTCATTTTTTTATCTTTTGCAATCTTCCCCTCCCCCCCCCCCCCCCCTTAAAAATGACAAACTCTGGTCTTAGATTTTCAGTTTTACCAATTGTAAAACTACACACTATATTTGTATTTTACAATTTTCCTTCTAACAAATAAACTCCCTCAAAATAAGACGGAGTGAAAAATGAAAAAAAATTGATCAACCAACACGGATACTTGTGTCTTAGCATTTTGAAAACACATGATTTGGCAAAATGATTTGGAAATTCAGTTTAAGTTAAAAAAGATATTCCACCATCAACAATCTTTCAACTACCGATAGGTCTTCATGAAATACCTACTGACACCAGATAAAACATTAGTTGCTATGGGATCGACCCTATTCAACGGTGTCGGGTCGCTCGATATCTTCCGCATAGTCTATATGACCTTGGAACCAATCTTTGGTTTCCATAACAATGATGATGAAAATTTTTGATCAAAACCTTTTAACAGTTTCAACTGGCATCTTTGACCAAGACAACTTACTAGTTGTTTTGAACTTAGGCGACCATGATTCATAAAAAATTTAACGATTTTCATCCATATATTTTGCATTGTTATGGACATACGCAGTCGTAGGACAATGTGCGGCAAGATGTCCAGGTTGACGACATGCGTAACAAATTCTTTCAAAAATTTGAGGTGAATTTGAAAAATTCTTTGAATGCTTATAAGATGAAGAATTATTAGAACTAAAATGATCAAAGAAATCATCATAAGAATCATACCTCGGAGATTTACTCCCTAAAGAAACTTTGAATTCAGATTAAGAACTTCTAGAATAGTAAGAACTATTCTTGGAATAGAAATCAACATTTTGCTTCTTCTGAGATTGTGATTTCTTTTGATGTTGAGATTGGCACCTCCTTAAGTACAAATCCTAGCCCTTTGTGCTTAAAACCAGATGATTTTGAAGATTCAACTTGAGAACTACCAAAAGCACTTGTTTGATGTGCTCGTTGATGAAATTTTACTTTAATATCCAATATTTTGTTCTTATGAACTAATGACTTAGCAACTTCGACTTCAGATGATGTACCAACCGAATTACCAGACAAACTCTTGTCAAAAACAATTTCAACTTCCAATAATGATGAATCGGATGTAAACTTTGGAGCTTCACCAACATTTACTTTCTTCTTTCAAGACTTAGATTTCTTTCTCTTTTCAAACACTGGAATTGCAAAGTTAGAATAATCATTCATTCCTGCTTTCGAATCAAGAGGAGCAAATGAAAATCCAGACATATCCACTAGTAACCTTATGAAGATCAGCTTCCCTTGCACTTTCTTCGCTTCTTTCCTTCTTGTGCAGAAAATTTAGAAATGTCGAGGATAAATTGCAATTTTTAATTTGTCTCTGCAAATCCAGAATCTCTAACTTTAACTCGGATATATGTTGTTGCACAGCAAATAACTCTTTGTGAGAAGCAATGAATTCTTTAAATAGACAGTTGTACTCATATTTATGTTGTCTTCGCAAATCACACTCTTCAAGAAGTTCTTCAGTGACCTTTTCCCATTTCTTCTTAAACAATCAACATCCTTTGTTAATACTTCATTCTTGTCATGAATGAGAAGAATTTCAGCTCTTAGCTTTGCAACTTCGTCTTGAAAATAAATCACCTTATTAGATGCTTCTATTGCAATACTGTTGACTCTTTTCGTATTTTTGTTGAAGAGGATAGGTTTTCTGAAATAAAGCTTCAAAATCTTTAGCAGCTTCTTTAGCGTCAGTTTTTGTCTTTTCACGATCAGCAAACAAATCATCCTTTTCTTCATCGAATTCTCATTGATTATAGTTAAAGCATCGCACTTTTTCTGAGAATTTCAAATCTTGTTTAAGCAGGACGATTTCTTCAATTACCAAATTTATGTTTTTTCCAAACTTGAATTCCTTGTTGCTTAAAATAACACAATCAGAACATTTAATCTCTTCTTCCTTTTGAATTTCGGCCATATTTGTCTGAATCTCTTCAAGTGTTGTTTCTCATGAACTTATTTCAAAAGTAGCAGTGTCTTCATCAGTAATATGTATCTCATTATTGTCAATATTACCATACATATTCCTTCGACACTCACTATTTGCATTCCATACACTCATCCAAATTACCAGCATGAGTAACAAAAGCTTTTTGATTTTAATTAGAATTGCTTGTTGAAGCTTTAGCAAGATGAGCATGTTGACCAGAATTAGACTTGTTATGAGTTGACTTTGGACATTCACGAGCAAAATGTCCAAATAGTGAATATTTAAAACATTTCACTTTTGATTTCTCTAACCCACTCTTGCTATCTTGATTCAACCGTTTCTTCCCAGTTCTATTAAAAAGTTTCTTTATTCTCCTGACAAGCATAGCATACTGCCAATTCAAATCCATTTCTTCCAGATGATCATAATCGATCTGATCATAATCATCTTCAGTTAATTCTGCATTATTAACTGCTCCGGTAATAACACCAAAATATGAAGATACCAATGCAGACATCAATGTCAATCCTCAGTTGTTTTTGCAGACAAGGCATTGTGTGATGATGATTTTGGAATTAAAACAATATAACCAGAAGAATAATCAGAATTGTTAGTTTGTCCGGCAACAAATGTTGTAGTAGGTCTTGGACTAACAACACTTGATTTCACAGCATGAATGGTAGAATCATTCTCTCCATGGTATACAGCAGAATTCTAAATTTGTGCAGGCATTGACTTGTTTACAGTCAATTTCATATCTCTTGCTTGTATTCTTTCAATTAAATCATTGAAAGACAAACCCGTATATTCTTTATCATGGGTAATCATCAGGACATAATTTTCCCACTTTTTGGGTAATGCCTCCAACAATCTTTCTTTCAAATCAGCTTCATCCTTTTTTATATTTACCAATACCATCTCACTCATCAAATGTGAAAACCTTGTTATCAGATTTGAAATGGTTTCGTTTTGATAATGCTTAAAATTATCAAATTCTTTCTTTAAGACCTTCTGTCGGCTTTTCTTGTACCGATCATTACCCTCACATCTTTTATGTAACACATCCCATAGTTCTTTTGTATCGTATGCAGAAAATTGATGTAACAATTCCTTGGGTAATGCCATCGTCGAAGTTCCAAAGGCCTTTTGTTCAGCTTTATATGCCTTCTTTTGATCAGATGATAAATTTCTTTGTAAGATTGGTTTTCCATTACCATTTGTCGGATAGTCATATTGTTCAGTATACAATATCTAAATATCAACATCATTCGTACCAACATATGCGTCAAATCATTTTACCCAACTATGATAATCTCTAAACTTGAATAATTTGGGAACTTTCTGACTCGTTCCAATTTCATTATCATAATTCAGTACACATTGCATCGTGGTTTGCATCGAAGTTTGCATCGAAGTTTGCATTGAAGCAAATGCTTGATAATCAAACATATTTGAATTTGTTGAAAATTTATCAATGAACTGAATCACAAAGTGAATAACGAACTGAGTCAAGAAGTAGTTCACGAACTAAGTCAAGAAGTAGTTCACGAACTGAGTTGCGAAGTGGGTAAATAACTGAGTTACAAAGTAGACAACAAAGTAGCACTTCGTGGGCAATAAACTGAGTAACGAAGTTAGAAACAAACTGGATCACGAAGTGACACTCTACAAAGTGGATTACGAACTGATTAGCAAAGTAGGTAACGAACTAAACAACAAAGTCAGTAACGAACTGAACCACAAACTCAGAAATGAACTGGAACTTCGTGGCAACAAACTGAGTCACGTTGTCACACTTCGTGGCAGTTATTCCAGCGAAGTGGAGCTGATCAGACGAACTCGACGAACGGAACCATTTTTTATCTAATTTTTGCGATTTTGGACGTTTTTGGGTGAGATTTTCAGTAGTAGATCAAATACAATTGAAAGGATTGATTTAGGATCGAAATTGAGACTGAAAATGCGACTAAAATGATAGAACGAAATAAAAAACACTCTGGTTTATCAAAAACCGACACCAAACATATTTTAATACTCGAAAAACAGCTAAGAAATGATCAGTAGAATGAACCAAAAGCTCTGATACCACTTGAAAGTGCGTGAGCGATGGATCGTCTACTTAATCATAATGAATACGATAAATTCGAGTACTAATCAGGAACACAAAGAGGTAAATAAACATTGGAATGTTATTGAACAAACCAGAGAGTTTACACACAGAAAACACACAGGCATTTGATCAAGAGTTCTAAGTTTTACACAAAGCAACTCGTAGTTATACTATGTCTACTGGTCACGAACTGGAGACCCATGAACTGTTAGTTCGTTGGTCACAAACTCCAGTTCGTGACTAACTTTGTTCACAACATTCTTTCATCTTTGTCTTATTCAGATACTTCACATGACGAACCAGATTATGCTCTAACAAAATGTAAAATAGTTCAGATACTTCACACAACGAACCAGATTATGCTCTAAAAAAATGTAAAATAATAGTTTTTAAAATAATCATTTATTTGGTTGTGTCTTTATTTATTTCTATAACTAAGAGCCTTTAATGCTCCTTTTATTCCTTCAAAATTAGATATAGCTTTTCTTTTAGACATCCAAAGATTAGGATTTTTGAAGAAAAAGTCACTAGATTTATGAAAAGAAAACCACTTTTTACGAAAATAAATGGTTTAAATAAAAATAAAGGTTTTGGGGTTTAAAAAAATAAAGGTTTTGGGGTTTTAAGTGCAAAACTGTAAAACCGTTAGATGGATCTTACTAGAGGTTTGCTCGATCGTTAGAGAGAGAATCAAGATGTAAATAAAAGTTTCTATTATTGAAATCAACAAAGACTCAATTACAAACTCACTAATCAGCTCAAACAGAGAAACAAACTCTCTAATCCGGCGAGTCGCCGCCGGCGACCGCCCATATCACCGATGAACGGCCAAAAACCGTGTAAGAGGACCGTTTTCCTCGTGGTTTAGTCAGAAAGCGTCCTAAACATTGATTCAACCATGATTGTTAACTCAAAACCATCGTTTAAACGTGATTAAACCACTTTAGATGATTTGCAAGATGAAACCGTTTGGAAATTTAAGTCTCAAATTAACGAGTTTTAGTTGTGTTATCATCCCTATAAATATGTCCTCAACCTTCCCTAAGTTTTTCCACACCTAAACACATCAATAACACTCAGAAACAGCCCCTAGTTCGAGTCTCCGCCACCGTTGCCGCGTATCTCCGGCGACCCTCGTTATTTTCGTTTTTCTGGCACCTTTTCGAGGTAAGTTTATACACCATTACGTTCGGTTTTTAACACTGAGCAAAAGCCCCATGAATATTTTAACATTTGCTCATGTTTACTCGTTCAATTTTGATGTCAAAAGATTAGGGTTTTCGCATGGATTGATGGTGAAGAAGATGACCAGTCATGGCAAATTCATGTATTTTCCAAGCGGGTTTAGAACCAAAAGGACCTGTAGCCCATCTGGTTCTCCGTCTGTGTGCACACTTAGAAGTCGCGGGTTCGAAACCCGGCCCGACCATATTTCACTTATTCTTTCTTATTTTCATCTTTTTTTAATTAATGCAACATTTTAAAAAGAAAAAAATAAAAATAAAAACAAGAATTAATCTGTCAGAAATTTTCAAGCAATTTATCTTTAATATACAAATTCCATTATCCAAGAATTTATAAAAAGTGCATATATATATATATATATATATATATATATATATATATATATATATATATATATATTTTCTTTATACTTAACTCGTAGATTACAAATATGGATTGAAACGTCATTTTAAATCGTTAAGTCATTGTTCAAGTTCTAAAACATATTTTCTTAATAAAATAGAATTATCATTTTTCTTCCTTCCAATTATTAAATACTTTAGAGTTTAATCATTCTAATCATTCATTATTAGTCTGTTTTAATTTATAAAGTAAATGTTGATCAATACAAGTGCAAGACTAATTAAATACATCTTCTTAAACTCATCCATCGAAAAACTAGATATTCTAGAAATCATTTATCCGACTTAGTAACTTTAGGTTAATTAAAACTCGTTATCCGTTTAGGACGTCATCACACTTAAAGCTTTCATTTATTCAAGCTAGCATCTTGTGCAATCTAAGGTGAGTTCAAAACCTCTTTTTCTTTAAATTTCCAAACCATTTTGGGGTGGAAAACACGCATAAACTTTATTCATCATTATTACTTTATTTCAAGCAACCATATGCTTCATCATACTTTCTATTATGATTCATGGTTTCATTCAATAAATGTATTATCACTACGCAAAGTCAAGTAATGTTAAATAGATTTACTTGTATTCATACGTTTTATAACGTATAAACAAATACTTTGTCATGCTATTCACTATATGCTATTGTGTAACTTGTATGTTATCTGGTCCCAACGCTGAGATTCCTTTGAGTGGAATTGAACATGCGGACAAACTTGTATGCTATTTGGTCCCAACGCTGAGATTTTATTTGAGAGGAATTGAACACACGGACAATCTTTTGTGCTATATGGTCCCAACGCTGAGATTCCTTGAGAGGAATTGAATACGCGGACAAACATTCATGCTATTTATTTGTCCCCTGTTATTTAATCGTTCCATGCCAATTACTGGTTTATTTATTTAACATATATGACTTTGCAAACCCTAACAAATGTTTTACTCCAACTGCTTTGTTATTCAAACCTATGATTCACCAACTATATACATAGTTGACCTTTTTCGCGTGTTTTTCAGGAATATGGGCATCCAGCATAAGTGTTGATTATAACTAGGAGCTTATGGACCTAATTAGAGTTTATGTTATCATTTAAGCATTGTTCCTTGTAATAGACGTTTTAAGCTTTGAGTTAATAATAAAATATGGTTTTCCTTTTATTTCCTTGTGCATATATACCTTTTTCGTGAGACCTCGATGCTTCCGCCATCGGTCGGGGTGTTACAGTCTTAATCAGCATGCAAGTCAAGATAATCGCAAATACAACATTTATGTTTATTTCAGCATGCACCAATCATATTTATCGTTTTCATATATGCTTAAGGTAATATTATCATGCACTGATAACTCGGCCTCCACTCTATCAGAAATACTGGCATATTATCATATTTATCATATAGAAACAAATTGTCTTAGAGATTTAATCATCATTGATGGGTCATGAAAAAAATAAAGCAGAACCTTAGATACCTAGCAATCAGGTCGGTCTTGTGGACACGCAGAGAAAGCCCAAGTATTTGAAAAAATAAGAAAGCAAAACAAGTTGAAATTGTATAATTCAGCAACAATCAGGTCGATACTTCCATATACGCAGAGAAAGTCCGATGAATTATATGAAACACCAAAGAAAATAAAGCAGAACCCCAAACAAACAACAATCAGGTCGATCTTTCGATACGCAGAGAATGTCCGATCGTTTGAGAAAATAAAGAAAATCAAACAAGTTTAAATCTTTAAAAATGAAAACATGCATTCATCAAGATATCTCTTATTCCATTTTTGTTAGAATCATTACACAACATTCATTAAAAAGCAAACAACCAAAAATCATCAGGCAAGCTTTATGTTTATATCTTACTTGCAGATATGAGATTAGTTATGCACATTCACAGATTATGCAAATACCTACAGCCTTTAGACTTTATCTATCCATGGCAGATAAACGTATATGCTGATGTACTATCATTTCTCGCTTTTGTCGGATCAATTTCTCATATTTTCATTTTTTTTATATTTTCCATAATTTCTCCCCCTAAAATTCAACAAACTCTATTTTTTGAATTTTCCAAATCTTTCTCCCCCTAAAAATATGAACGAAAGAAAATGAATAACAAAAATGAAAATGATTAATCAACACTAGACACATTTTTGAAAATGATAATTTTGAAAATCAGTGTTTCAAATATAGGAACTATTCAATTTAACTTAAATAAACCACAATTATCTCACTGTCAGTAATCTCTTGATTACTAACAAGTCTTCTTGAAATACCTGCATGGCACTGGAAATTAATAAGTTCTAAAAACCCCAATCCTCATCCACAATGATGGTAGGTCGTCTAGTGTCTTCAACAAAATCTGTGTTGGCCGTAGAGACAACTTTTGGTCTCCATTCCTGTTTTGGTTTTATGATTTCTAGTGAACCATTGTCAACTTATGAGTCACAATCAGAACTACTACCCAACTTTTCCAAAGTAATCTTTCTTTTTCCAGAAAAAAATGTAGTGTTGGACATTGGTTCACTAAAGATAATGCCATCATGATCAAAATATTTGGTATTTTTGGCATTGGATGATGAATTGTTAGTAGTCGTAGGGCAATTTTCTGCAAAATGACATTTCTTACGACAAACATAACACAAACGATGATTAGTTTTAGTGATTGAAATTGGTTTTCCAAACTGATCACTCAAATATTCATCATAAACTTTAGAAATCACAGGTTTAAATTTCTTTGGTTTCTAAAATTTTGGAAAACATTTTGGAGAATCATAAAAACCAAAATCATCTCCATAACCAAAGAATTTATCTTGATGAGAAAACCTATTAGAATTAGCGGAATAAAATGAATATGAATTTTTACCGCCTGGTGGTGTAGCATCAGATATGCAAGAAGACTCTTTCTTCTTCCAAAAAGGAGACTTCTTATTTGTAAACACCTTCTATTTCTTTTTCGGCTCAGCTTTGAACTTCTTCTTGTTGTGATCCTTAATTGGAACCTCTTTTCCGTCATATCCCACACCACCATTCTTCTGCTTAGGATGTTCTTTAACAGAATACCCTTGTGAAGCTAGACGAGAAAATTCATTTTTGATAGCTTTAACACCAACTTCCTTATTCAATAAAGATACAATATCAAAAAAATCAGGAATCTTCACATGTTCAGGTTGAGTCTTGACACATATAACCGGCAATTTCAAAAGACAGAAACGTGGTTTCCTTTTTCTATTTATGATAAATAATTTAATCTTGGCGCAAAACTTCCTTTCGAGAATCCAATATATATTTTTGAAAATTTATTTCGTATCACATGTCGATCGGTCAAAAACATATAAGAAACAAAATCTTTTTGTCTTTTTGAAACTTTATATCAAAACACACCGAAAATCTTTTTGATTTTTCTAAGTTTATGGTAAAACTCACCTAAAATCTTTTTGGACTTTTCAGATATGAAACAGAAATGCAATGCAGAATCAGACACTATTTTTGTCTTTTGCGAGAAAAATCACAACTTGGGATCATATTAAACATAACATGCTGAACTACACCTCAATTTCAATTACTTTAGCACACAAGTCATGTCGATTGCCGGTATAATTTGTCCATCTTAAACTCAGGCATAATCATATTCATAACATCTGGATATGTTAAGGTATTGGTTAAGATTGCTTTGACCAATGTACCCCACACTATCAGACATACTCAGATATGCTTTTATATCACACTTTGTGACTTCACTTGTGATTTAACACATAGTGATTGAATTCATGATATAGTCAACTGTGTTCCATGCAAAAAGAAATAAGAACGTTAAATCGTCTACCTTAAAGTCGATCTTTCGATACGCAGAAAATGCCTCGGATTTAACAAAACAAGAAAATAAAAACAAGTTGAAATTGTATAATTCAACAACCATCAGGTCGGTCTTGTGGACACGCATAGAAAGTCCGATGAATTATACGAAACACCAAAGAAAATAAAGTAGAACCTCAAACGAACAACAATCAGGTCGATCTTTCGATACGCAAAGAAAGTCCGATCGTTTGAGAAAATATAGAAAATCAAACAAGTTGAAATTTTGCAAAATGAACACATGTATAGACAGTAAGTTCTCATTTCAGTTTTCACATATATTTTCAATATCTTGAGATACGCTTCAAGATGTTGTCCACTTGGTCAAGCGTTAGTATTTAATGTATATCACATCTGAATACTTTCTGATTTTTAGCCGAGCCTACCAAGCACATCGAACAATGATCTTATGACTTTTTCATCTAATTTATCCATGAGTCAGACATGTAAGCCAATGTACCATCATTTTTCAAATATGTAGGATACAATTTCTTATTTTTCAATGATTTTTGAATTTTTTTTGTTTGTCTCCCCCCTTAAAATGAAAACTCTACTTTTGAATTTTTCATTTTAACAAAAAACACAAAGACACTATTTTTGATTTTTCAATTTTCTCCACCCTAAACACAAACGAAATGTAAAGAAAGAAAAATGACCTTTCGACATGGATCCTTTCATTTTTAGCTTTCAGAAAAATTTCAATTTTTGAAATTTGATTTATATATTTTTACATTAAAACTTTTGAAATAAAACTTAGGGTATCACACGCACATATAATTATAAAATTATAAAAACGTAAGAATTCAAAAAGATTTTCATTTCGCATACCAGTTTAAGTGATAATACGAACTACCTCTGACACCACTACAGGTTGCCCCTGCCAGAAAGAGGAGATCAAGGAATAGGCTGAAGTGTACATAATACACTTTGAATTTAAATTAAATCAGTAGAATACTCCTCCATCAACAACTTTTCAATCACCAATAGGTCTTCTAGAAGTACCTGCACACTGGTCAAACACATTAGCTTATAAATGACCCGAAGCGAATCGCTTCTGGTCAACCCACTACAAAAAAATGCCATTTACTGGCACACAAAAAATGCCACTGAAAGCCAAAAAGTGCCACTAAAAGCCTTTTTAGGAATCTGTGGCACAAAAGAAAAGTGCCACGAAAAGTGGTGACACTAAGCCTTTTAGTGGCACTTTTCCAATGTGCCACACAAATTTTTAGGTTTTTAGTGGCACTTTTTTTTCGCCGCAATAAAAAAGACTATTGGCAAATGTTTTGTACCACTAAAAGGTTATTTTAGTTATCTATCTGTAGTATATCTAGTGGCACTTAAATCTTATGCCACTAAAAGATTATTATAATCTCTCTCTCACACATATATATACTAGTTTCAATGACACATTGCAACAAAAACCACATTATTTACATTATAAAATAAAATATCGATAAAACGATTAAATTATAAATGTAGATCCAAATGTTTACAAAGGTAATTTTAACATTCAAACATGTTTTAATTTTCAAATGTTTACCCAAGTAGTTTAAATAAGCAAACGTAGATATCATTCATCATCAACCATAGAAACATAGCTTCAAAACCTCTCATTGTATCCACCCTGTCATCATCAACTATATAATAAAGCATTAGTACAAATTAAAATTCAACTTGTATTATGTACGCTTATGTACGCATTTACAAATCCACTCTGTCATTATCAACCATCGAAACTATTATTAATAACATGTTAAACGTACTTAACCCATGCAATATATGTGTATCGAATCTAGTTATGCAGTGGGTTTTTACCTTGATGCCTTCTGTATATAAATTGTAGATATAGAGAAAATGATCATTGGACGCAAAATAAAGAAATTATGCAGTGTGTTTTTACCTCGCTTCCTTCTGTAAAGGAAATCATTATTGTTATGGAGGATAACAATTTTGGTAAGACATGGGTTATAGCATTTGATTATTGCGTGTAATGGATGCTTACCTTGTGTGAGATAAGGGCTATGATGACGTTGTGATCAACCCTTGCAAGGGCATTTCTCTATTCGTGCTACCTGTGGCCACATAAGAATCACGATTTTGTTGACACTGTTTCATATTAAGTTTGGATATCTTACTTTTCATCATGCACATTAACTTGTGTGATTGTATGTATTGTCTGGCTATCTACTTTTGCAAAAGTGTATGTTAGTACGTCTTGTGTGTGTAAAAGTTTTAGAGTTTGTTGCTGTTGTTTACCTGTGAGAAGATAGCCTCGTCATTTTTCACTTCTTGTATTAGTTTAGTTTAGGTGACTTTATAGCTGCATGATGGAGGGAGGGCAACTCTCATAGTGTGGGGGCTTTCGTGCAAACCTACGTTTCCAATCTGTAGCAGGACATGACACTGATGAGTTTATCCATCTCTACTTCCTCTCTTTCTTCGAACAGTGCTTGAATGGCATCATCATGTTTCAATAACTATGTTAGTTTGTGAGTTTTCTAGTACAAATGTCTATTGGTCTGTAAAAGGGCATGGATATAAATTTGTTGCTTGTATCTGAAAAATAACCATAAGGTTAAATTTAATCAAAAACTGCGTAATAGGATACAACGAAAATTAGTAATTATTATACAAAGCCATTTCATCTTCCGTATCAACTATAACTAGCCCATTCGAGGATACAACATTAATTTTATATCTTAAAAAAAAACAGATTTTCCTAAAAGGATTTGTACAAAAAATAGCCATTGGCTGAATTATGTTTACCTCTGCTAAATATAGTAAAACCTAAAAGTATGATTTCCATAATGAATAATCTTGGTTTTAGATCAATGATTACACAACATACAAGCAGCAATTCAACAAACAGTTGATATCGATATATTGCAAATGCTTACATATGTTGGACTATATAAATCGGTTGGAACGTCGCATCCCTTAGATGAATCAACGTGATCCTTGGTGACCAGTTATAGACTTTCGTTTTGTTCATAATAGACCGTATAATAGTTACATAAAAAAGTAAACATGTTCGTAAGAGAAGAAATGAAGTGAACGTTATAAACTTACACAAACAAAACATCAGCTTCAACAATGAAAATGGAAACTAACATATGTTAGACAAAATATATTACTAAATATATATATATATATGTATTTCGGATATAATATATATATATGTATATAATTATAAATATATATTATGTCTTTTAATCATTTATCTTAAATAATCAATTACCTATTTAACCCTATCTGGCATTTATTTGATGGACGTAATTGCCCTTACTAGATAGACTAGGGTTTCCCCTTGGGTATATAAATAAAGCCTTATTGGAGAGATTAGAGGTTAATCACCTACACACAATTTTCGTCTCTCTCTCTCTCTCTCTCTGCTCTCTCTCTCTCAATCGTAAATCCCTTTACGATTTCACCATCATTAGCATACACCCTAAAGGGGAACCAAGGCTACTCACAGGATGGATAATCTGACCGTTGCTGATCTCAATCAGATGTCGACAGCTAATCTTTAATAGTTATTATCTGGTTATTATGATTACGATTCAGGATTCGATCAACATGTGGTATCAGAGCATATGTTGCTCAATCGAATCATAAATCTGAATTCGTTAAAACCCTAATCTCGAAATCAGATTTGGTTTTCGAACCTAACCGAAAAGCTTAAAAACCCTAATTTTGTTTTAATCACTAAAATTGATTTCAAAACAAATCCAAAAATCCTAACATTAATCGAATCAAATTTTCGGATTTGAAAACACATGATACAAACCCTAAACTGATTTCGACAGGTTTTATCTTTACGATCGAAATCCCTATTTCGATCGAAAAGCCTATTTTTAATTAAAACTCTTATTTTTGATCGAAATTGTGGCTTTGTCTCATTTTCTCGATCGGAAAAATATAGCTTTTTGATCTGAAAATAGGCTTTCCTACCGGCTTTTCTACCGGCTTTCCTACCGGCTTTTCTACTGGGCTTTTCGATTGGCTTCTCGATCGAATCATGTGGCTTAATCCCTGCTCTTCGATCGAAAAGCTTACTTTCCGATCATATGGCTTCGCGATCGACTTCTCTTCAGACCATTCCACTTTTCGATCCGATCGAAAAGTCCATTTTTTGATCGAAAACCTGCTTTTCGATTGACTTTTCGATGAATTTTCGACCGGCTTTTCGATGGATTTTCGACCCGTCTTTCGATCGGGTTTTCGACCGACCTTTTCGACCGGCTTTCCGATCCGATTGAAAAGTCTATTTTTTCGATCGAAAACTTACTTTTGATCGGACACCCTTTTTCGATCGAATAACTGTTTTCCGATCGGATGCCCGTTTTTTGATCGGGTATCCCTTCACGATCGGATACCTGCTTTTTGATCGGGTACCTATTTTTCGATCAGGTATCCCTTCTCGATCGAAAACCCCGCTTTTCGACCAGATACCCTTCAGAAAATTTGGGGCTTAACATTAAATTTTGTTTT
>JBCNJP010000024.1:18716130-18775089 GCA_039602395.1 Deinandra increscens subsp. villosa | reverse complement strand
CTGCACCTGATTGTTTTTGTCACATAAACAAAAAAATACGTGGCTAAAAGGGTCCAAAGGCTATATATTTGGCCACGGGTACAAAATATGTGTGGCTAAAACGAGAATTTCTTACCTTTGGCCACGCTTTTTTCAAAACAGTGGCTATGCGTTATCAAAAAAACCATGGCCAAAGCCACTTTTTGACGTAGTGAAGGTTTCAAACGACTATGACAAATGTCACTATTACCCTAAACTCTCAAAGTTGTTGGTTATACTTATCTAGTTGTCTTTACGTGGGTTGAAATCTTTATAACTTATAACTAGATAATAAATGTTCACAATCTTTGTTATCACGTAAGTGAGAATTTAACAAAGACAATATGTGTATAAGGGAATAAACAAGTTTCCACTAAGAGTTCCAACTCACCAAAACTCAAATATATTAGTGGACCTTATCCTAAAATGGAATATCTGGGCATAACACATTTAACACTCATTTACTGATTATTTATTCTTGTACTTAAATAAGGAAAAATATCTTTCTCACCTTAAACTTTTAAGGACGAACTTGAAAATCAACTTAACCATAAAATAAAAGGTTGTAAGATTAGATTTAATAGATTAAATACTAAGATTGACATACAAATAATGGTAACACTCTCAAATCCATTAGGATCATACTAGTGTGAACCAGTAGATCATGTATGGTACTTCTAAAGATACATCATTAAGTTATGCATCTAAGTATCCTTATAAACATGATAATAAATATGTCATCTAAGTTATACATCTATTTCTATATACCAAGGCTCTAAAAACAACAACTTATATGCTAAACAAGGTTACCTAATATGTCCCTAAAATTCCTTCTGAAGTCCGGACATGAAGGAAACTAAGTATAAACCATATGATTAGTTATTAGCCGCAATTAAACCTTAAAAATTCTCAACACTAAGCATGTTGCATACCAAGTTCCTAAGAAATTCTAAGATTAGTGGGAGCAATCAAAGTCCTTATCAATGAATTCTCTTCTGAGGTCAGTGTGAGCAGTGAAAAGTCCTTACTCATGACTTACCTAAAAGTACAAGAGGCGGGGGGAGAGACAAAGTTAAATTTAACTCTAAATTTAACTCCGATTACACCTCTTGTACACCACGCTACTATAACACTGATCCACATTCACACACTTAGAAAATAATGTTACTCATAAAATACCTTACTTGAATTCTGAAGAGGAAATCTATGAAACTATTAATGTTTTGCTTCAACTCGTTAGATCCAGCTTAGTGGGTCATCAAGGTATGAAGTTTCCTATTAACTTTGATGATTATGAACCTACCTTAATAAAGCTTACATGGATATTGGAAAGATTACTAATCGTATCTCTGATTTAAGAGCCATTATTAGAAATCAATCAAATCATCTGATGGAATAAAGCTATTATTAATGAGCTTAACTCCCTAAATCAGAATAACGTTAGAAGTTTAGTTTTCCATAGCTAAACTAAAATCCGAAAGGAGAAATTAAACGTTATAAATTGTTGTTTTCTAAAGGCGATTAACGAGTTAAGAATTCCTTTTCTAAAGGGTTCTTTGAGAGATAATCATTGTCCTTATTACTCACTCATAATTACGAGTGACATTTAACGGCCTTATAAGATATCTTTCCTTAATACTCACTTAACATGAAGACATGTTCATAAACAAAACTTAAGGTTTCAAACCTGAAAGTTAAAGAACACTTAGTCTTTAAGATGAGTAAATATAATATAAGCAAATGTAGGGATCGAAATAACCCAAACACGATATCACAACCTCTAGTGAATGTGCGGAATCCAAACACTAAAGTGATTCAAGATAAATCAAGAAAAATACGTAAAAGCAATAAGAAAACAAGTAAGAACACAAACCGATTGAAGAGAACACTTTACTGTTAATCACCGAATTGTTACACACTTGGTCGAAATTCTCAAAGAGAATTTCGAGATCACCAAAATCGCAAACACCTTGGAATCAACAACCTATTCTAGTATTCAAGGGGTTCCATATATAGGGAGATACTAAACTTGCAAAAACACACTATCTCCTAACCCTACTAGAATTCGGCCCACACCCACACAAAACCAATCGGACCCCTTAAACCCATCAACCCTACAAAAGTTAGCCCAATTACAAGTATTCACTAGCCCACAAGTATTAAAATAAACCCAAAATTCATCTAATGCAAAAGCCTCATTTTCCAGGTCTCTACAGCAAATTTACAAGTGAATTTAAAATTTGATGAAGCTATAAATGTAACAATTCTTCATCAAGAATAAGTGGATAAATTGAGTCTACCTTAAGATGAGTGGGAGCAACTAATACAATACTTGCCCTTATATATACATTATTTTAGGCAAGTAATATGTTAGTTTTGTTGCATGAGTCAAAGCGACTTATTCTCGCATAATTTTGACATTAAAATCTTGAAGATGCTTCTTATACAATAAGCATCAAAATACATCAAGATCAACCTAACGAGACATTAAGTCTCATTAGATTTAACTATGTGTTCAACACATTACAACATGCAATGTTGCTCTTTATCTGTAACTCTAGTAACTAAAGGAGATTGCTAATAAATGTTTAAGAAAATAAATCTTATGCTTTATTAGTTAGAAGCCTTACGTATGTTCAAGTCTATGCTCGTTTAGATATTGCCTACATTGCTAAATACTAGAAATGATGAAGATCATTTCCTAAGCATCTAAGATGGCATTTCAATATCTATAAGAAACGAAAGAGTATAATTTTGAACTATAGAAGAAGTGAGAAAACTTAAAATAGTTGACTATCTCTAAATTTTGACTTTATTGTATTCAAAAGATATTAAATGTCAACTTAAGGGTATATCCTTATGTCTGCGGACAGATTTATCTCATGGATCATGGAGGAGTCATAAGAACCTGATAACAACAACCTAAGTTACTATGACAGAATTTGTCACTAGAGGTTGTTGGTAAATTTATCATTTGACTCCTAAACTCCAGATAAATAACATATTGAAGACTTACTGTGATAAAGTCAGCTACCATAATCTCTTAAAACAGTAATGTCACACCCCAACCGACGGCGGAAACGTCGGGGCATGATTAGACTGCCCATAAGCTCATGACAACTAATTTAGTGACAATAGTTAAATAACGAAATTCATTGATAATATTGAAAGATAAAACAATACACAACATATTGATACCAAATACAATTTCTTTATTAAACTAGGTCCAAAAGCCCTATGTGATAGCATCTTGAAACATCAACATCATAGTCTGCAACATGTATAAAATAAAGGGGGTCAACTATAAATAGTTGGTGAGTAACCACAAGTTTGATACATAACATATATTTGAAAAACATGCGTTACGTGTCATATGATAGAATATGTGAAATATAACATGCTAGAAGATATTGACAACATGAAAGACTAGGCATAACCAAAATTACTGGTATAAAATGATAACATGAAATACTAGGCATAAACAAACCTCAATGACATATGAAAGATTCCCTAACCCGCAGTTTAGACTATATGAAATAATGAAATAGGCTTCAAAAACCCAACGCCGAAACGGTCAAGTTGAGTGGGTTGTCAACCGGTAGATCTACCTTTGTTACCCCAAGCCTTACGTTAATGTTTATGCCAAATGAAAGACATGACAGACATGATAACCATCACATACTTGACATCCAATGAAAACATGAAAACCTTTGAAATTCACATATTGCCAAATCATGCTAGAAGCCACATAACACATAATTCACACATAGATCACATACGCATGGTAATTGATAAAACTTGAAAGATAACACTTTGAAATAGGATACATGTTGCAACCCCAAAAATGATAAAATGAGAAAAGGGGCAAGGATTACTCACTTGGATTAGAATTAGGTCCACGAAGCGAAAAGTGAAAGTGAAAGGATTAGTCCCGAAGTTTCATCCTAAAAGAATAGAAGGGGACGACATGAATATTGGAATATGGGATTCAAATCTCTTATGCATTTGGGGGATGGGTTTTAATGTTATAAATTAAAGTTTCAAAAAAAAAATGTTAACTTTTAAGAGTGACAATACCTTAAACGTTACTAGACATGCTTTGGCCTAATAGGTTATGACACTCTCATCGGGGCATCCCAGGTAAGCGTCCAGGTCCGACTATGGGATTTATGCGAACTCTTATCCTTTGACAGAGACCTCAACTACCGGTGTGTTCACCCTTCCAGTTACTACATGTCATTCGCGTCTCAAGTACCATCACTAAATATGTTGTTAAATAGAGATCAATTTCTAAGCTATTTGAAATTCTTAAAAATGAGTTTATGTTCAAAACCTGAATTACATATTAGAATGATTAAGAATTAGTTTAATTGTTGATTTATGAAGAACAAGCCTTAATCCCCAATTTGTTCATGCATAAAAACGTTGACTTTTAGATTAGAAGAATATAGATGAAATTCGACATGATAGTTTAGACTCGTTGGGCCTAACGAGCCTCTACAAGGCTACAGAAAGCCTAAATCGGCCTAAGCAAGGAAACACGTCCTAATGGCGTGCCTTTGCAAAGCTAGGTTGTCCAAATGACAAGCCTTAACAATGCTAGGCGTTCTAAGAATGAGCCTTAGCAAGGCTACCTAAACGAGCCTAAAGCACCTAACTAAGAACCTAAACTAAACTAATTAAACTAATAAAGCGATAAATAAACGAATAACGAAAGGAAGAAAAGAAAGGAAACAAAGAAAGAAAAAGAAGAAGAATTACCTCAAAGAAGCTTTTCAAACGAGACGACTTGAAGGCAGCACCTCCTCGCCGAGAGCATAAAAAAACTACTAAGCACGACACCCGAAGGGGTATTGTAGTTGTGGAACCGCCAAAAATTGGTTATTTCCACTTGTTTATACTCAAACTAGGAGTTACAAACTGTTTAGGATCAAGGGAGGGTATTTATAGATGAGAAATGGAGTGAAATTTTGTTTTAGGGGCGATGTGGGATGGGTTAGAAGGGGAAAACGCGTCTTTGCAATCAACAACTAACACCAAACTTGTTTTCGCGACTCCCGCTTCATTATAACTCGGTTTTGCACGCAGCTTTCGCCCACATTCACCATTTTTAGAGTACTATCACATGGAACAGAGTAATCTACCATTTATGGTGTTGAGAATTTGGTTTAAATCTTGGATCTTGATGTGGGTTGAGTTTTCAGGTTTTGAAACATACGGATGTTACAGTCTCCCTACTTTAGGAAATTTCGTCCGGAAATTTAGTTAGTAGAGACTGTAGGAAAAAGTAATGAGGATAATTAAATGTTATACCGAAAAGTACATTATTCTAAAAAAAAATCAACTGTAAAGGTTTTCTTTGAAATAGTCATATAAACTTCTGACACGAAGACACCCGACCAGGGCCAACTCTCGGTCCGACACACAGCCCATTTTTAAAGCACCACCGATGCTTATATATAGGGTGTACCGCAGCTACCCACCACATCGTTGCTACTTCAAAAGAGTGCTAGTTGCCTATGGAGAGACTCCCTCACACAACACAAAAAGCACGAAAAAGTTTTGATAAGGGAATACTTGACACCGCAAGATCAAAAAACAAATTTTGATAAGGGAATACTTGATACCGCAAGTTCCAGACGTAGTTTATATAACATGTGATACATCTGACAATGACATGGTTAATGGCGTACACGCATGGAATGAGTACCACACCGAGAGTCAAAGGTCACAAATGATTCGAAGACGAGAATGCATGATTTGACCAAACAACTTTATCAGTAAAGTGAAAGCCACAATCGCTCCTAAGGTAGAGGATAGAATAAGGGGTTGAGGGGTTAACATGTATCCATTTGAAAGTGATAACTTGACTAATTAAAATCAATGCAAGTGAATGTATCCATCAAAATTGAAATCAATGTAACTAACAAAACAGTGCCGAATTTTAAACAAGAGAACGCGTTCAATTTTGACAAACTAGATGTGTCGCGACTCACACCCAGTCCACCTTTCTCGAAGCACGGGGTCTAGATGAAATCCAAAACAAAACAAATTCCTTGCCAATACGATAAGGCCTCACGGCTATAACCCAAAATCAATCGCATGGTTAACTAGTATTACATACAATTGACGGTTATAGTTCGTATGAGTCTTGGTTAGCAAGATTGGTAAAAACATGTGATAGTTAAAACACGTGATAATGAAAACATGCAATATTAAAAACATGTGATTAGGTGGTCATGAAAGCGTGTAAGTTGTAGCAATGATGGTATGAAATAATGGAAACATGTGGTAATGATAAATATGAAAATTTGTGATAATCAAAACTTGAGGTAGTGCAAACATGAAAGCATGAGATAGTGAAAACATTTGATCATGAAAACATGGGATAACTATAGCACAAACACTAATCATGATAAGCGAACGGTCTACAAGTGGTATGTAAAATGGCATGATTAGAATGAATGGATTAATTTAAATCGAATGACATGAATTTGAAAGTTGAATATCAATTAAACATAAGCATGTGTAGAAGCATATTCCTATGCTAACGTTGTGTCTCGTGTATTGTATCTAGACAAGAGCTTCTGTGTGAGTTAGTGGCTTCATGCTGAGGTGGCCGGACGAAATGGTCCACATCTCATTTGGTCCGGGCGTACCAAATGGTACGCTAGTGGTCCGCCAGCTAGCATGTGTCTACTATAAATAGTTTGTGTTAGAGAGAGTAAAGGAGTTCTGTCATTCTACATCTCTTAAGTGTGTGTAACTGAGTGTGTAACTCTCTCTCTCTCTTAGACTTTGTGTAATCTCTTTGTGAATCAATAAAGCAAAGCTTTATTTACCTTCTCGTTGCTATCCGATTACTGAATCATGCAGTAGTAAGATCGTATCGTGGTTCTACAAGTGGTATCAGAGCATTTGGTTGCTCTACTGCTGTGATTTTAGCAATTTTCGGATTTTTAGAGTGAGAAAGTTTGGGTTTTCATCATTTTTTCATCAAATTTCCGCAATTCCGAGTGTTTCAACGATGGAAGTTGATGGAAGAGATTGTCAAGCTTAAGACCCGTTGTTGATTGCAAAGTTGCTGATGGAGGAGTATTCTGCGTTCTTAATTTAAATTGAATGCGTTTTTCTTCAAACCTAAAAGTTTTTCTGACAGCTTAAACTGAACAGGTATCCGTATCGATTGGTCAATTTTTCTTTCGTTCATGCATTTTGTTTGTAGTTTAGGGAGAGAAAATTGAAAAATCAAAAATAGTGTTTTTGTGTTTGTTAAAATGAAAATCCAAAAATAGAGTTTTTATTTTCAGGGGGAGAAAATGAAAAATACAAAAACATCGAAAAATGGAAAAATACAAAAACATTGAAAAATGAGAAATTGATCCAACATGATTGGGAAATGATGGTACATTGGCTTACGTGTCTGACTCATGGATAAAATAGATGAAAAAGCCATAAGATCATTGTTTGATGTACTTGGTAGGCTCGGCATTAAATCAGAAAGTATTCAGATGTGATAAACACTAAATACTAATGCTTGACCAAGTGGTCAACATCTTGATACATATCTCATGATATATCAAGAAAAGATATGTGAAAAAGAAAATGAGAAGTCACTGTGTATACATGTGTTCATTTTGCAAAGATTTAAACTTGTTTGATTTTCTTTATTTTGTCAAACGATCGGACTTTCTTTGCGTATCGAAAGATCGACCTGATTGTTGTTCGTTTGACGTTCTGCTTTATTTTCTTTGGTGTTTCGTATAACTCATCGGACTTTCTCTGTGTGTACGGGAGTACCGACCTGATTGTTGTTGAATTATACAATTTCAACTTGTTTTATTTTCTTATTTTGTTAAATCCGAGGCCTTATCTGCGTATCGAAAGATCGACCTTAAGGTAGACGATTTAACGTTCTTATTTCTTTTTGCATGGAACACAGTTGACTGAATCATGAATACAATCATTATGTGATTAAATCACAAATGAAATCACAAAGTGTGATATAAAAAGCAAAAACATATCTGAGTATGTCTGATAGTGTGGGGTACACTGGTCAATGCAAATCTAATCAATACAATAACATATCCAGATGGTATGAGTATGATTGTGCCTGAGTTTAAGATGGACAAATTATACCAGTAATCGACATGACTTGTGTGCTGAAGTAATTGAAATTGAAATGTAGTTCAGCATGTCATGACCAATATGATCCTAAGTTGTGATCTTTCTCACAAAAGACAAAATAGTGTCTGATTCTGTATTGCATTTATGTTTCATATCTGAAAAATCCAAAAAGATTTTCGGTGTGTTTTAACATAAAGTTTCAAAAAGCCAAAAAGATTTTCTTTCTTATTAGTTTTCGACCGATCGATACATGATACAAAATTTTTAAAAAAAAATCAAATCTATATCTTGGATTCTCGAAGAGAAGTTTTGCGCCAAGATTAAATTAATTTTCAAAAGAAAAGGAAAGCCGCGTTTCTGTCTTCTGAAATTGCAGGTTTCTATGTGAGATGACTCAAGCATGGTGAAAGGGGGAGTATGTTATATCTTTCACAAGTGAATCTTGAAGTTCAAAGATTATTCAAGATTGGTCCAGCCATGCAAGCTCTAATTCTGGCAAGATTTCAAGTTGAAGATCGGATGCAACAATACAATGCTGAAGATTGAAGACTGAAGTTTTGTTAGATAGATAGTTAACTAGATACACTACACGTTAAGGGGGAGTTTGTAGAAGCATATTCCTATGCTAACGTTGTGTCTCGTGTATTGTATCTAGACAAGAGCTTCTGTGTGAGTTAGTGGCTTCATGCTGAGGTGGCCGGACCAAATGATCCACAGCTCATTTAGTCCGGGTGTACCAAATGGTACGCTAGTGGTCCACCAGCTAGCATGTGTCTACTATAAATAGTTTGTGTTAGAGAGAGTAAAGGAGTTCTGTCATTCTACATCTCTTAAGTGTGTGTAACTGAGTGTGTAACTCTCTTTCTCTAGACTTTGTGTAATCTCTTTGTGAATCAATAAAGCAAAGCTTTATTTACCTTCTCGTTGCTATCCGATTACCGAATCATGCAGTAGTAAGATCGTATCGTGGTTCTACAGCATGTAAGTTTGAAATCGTGAATTGAAGGTCGAAACAAGCAAGTTTGAATTTTGAAATACGCGAATTGAACTAGATGTTGGAATCTACACACCGAATATAGAAATCTTCAAACTGAGAGTTGAAAACCGTAAACCAAGAGTTGAACTCGCGAGCCGAGAGTTGAATACTGCACGCCAAGCGTTAAAAATCACAACCAAGTTCACCATATGTGAGTCGAAAATCGCAAACCGAACTCACCAATCAATTTTTTTAATAATATGAGTTATAAACTTTTAATAAACACGCCATGTGTTGACACCACGAGTTTGAATCCATAGATTAACATTAGAAACTATGAATTGAGCCCACACAGTGAGTATTGAATAAAGCGAGTCTGGAACTCATACATCGAGCATGGAAAATCACAGCTTAAAGTTGAAACATTGAATAACGCGAACATTAAAAAAATTACAATTAATATCGAAATGCGGAATAACACGAGTCTTCCCAAAGATTATTGTTTGGGTCAAAATTTCATGAAAATTTTGAAAATAGGATTTGAGTAAATTCGAACATCGCCAACGAAGGCGATAACGAATTTATCCAGGTAAGAGCTGCAAAAGAATCCATGTGTGTTTAGTTAGCCAAAAGAAGCTCATGGCTAAGCACAACCAAGGATTCGAAGGTAACGTTGATTATAACTGAGAAGTATCCATAGTATATAAGTAGTGCAGATACGGTGATATCGTCATCATGAATGCGATAAGAGACTAAATGGGAGCCATATTTACGGAAACAAAATAATTAGAGGTAGGTGGTTGACACAAAACAGTGTGAGGCGATATGGTGACTTGCCAACAGGAGTAGTACCGGGTAAGTTAATGCGGAAGTTGTCTTGGCGAACGGGAGGAAGACCCAATATGTCTTCGGGAAACACTTCAGGGAAGTCCCGAACGACTAGGATCTCTTGGAATCCCTATTCCTGATTACGGACATCCACAATGCTGACCAGACAGGCCATGTACTCCTTATGCAAGTACTTGTGGGTTTTAATGTCGGACATGAGCTAGAACCCATGGAATGGTTTATCGCCATAGATTGTCTGGACTTGATTGTCGAGCGGGCAAAACGAAACGATCATCGTGATACACATAAATTTGACGTTAGCTACGGTAAACATGAGTTTGGATAAAAATGAATGTTAAGGCGAAACAGTTGGAACATCGTGCAATTGCAATTGGAATATAACCTTGAATATAAAGGATGAGTTCTTTTTTTAATTTAATAAACATGTATAATTATCTACTCGTAAAGTTATAAAGTCATAAACTCGTACACATGCAATCCCGTAGGCATATGGACTCGTAAACTCATAATTTTCTAAACAAGTAAATTCCTAAACATGTATACCTAAAAGTGCAAAACGTGATACTTTGGAGGGGTTCAAAAATGGATAATTTAATATTTTCTAAAACAGGATATCATGTACATGTGAGTTCGTAGACTCGTTATGGGTAAATGCGTTAACTCATAAGCATGTAATCCCATAACCATGCAAACTTGTAAACTCGTGAACTCATCGACAAGCACTCACTCACCTGTAAATTAGTTAAAAAGAAGAAAGAAAAAAATACATGATATAAATAGGTTTTAAAATGATGAATGTGAATTATTTTGAATTGCACATCGAACAATGAAATCACGAATGAATTGTTTTTAAAGAAATGGTAAGTTAAAAAACCGACTGACTGGATTCAAATGGTAAATTTGACTTGAGATCAAAACGTGACTATGCGCACTCGTTTTGCTAGTTTGACCGAAGCATTGTCTGCAATGGCCAGCCTAGGACACACATTGTAGGGTTGCGTGAATCACCACGCAGGTGTGTCTATAGGGCGTTGGTGAAACAGGTTGGGCTATGATTAGAACAATGGGTTGAGTCTAAAATGGGTTGGTAACAAGATTTGATAAAAACAATCAATCGTTCGCGACTTGAGAATCATGAAATGAAGGTTTCGAAACTAAGCAAGAGCGTATTATGAACTCGCAAGTTTTTTTTTCCGTCTAATATTGGGATAATCAGATCCATGGCACATTTATGGTGACGATGAATGACAAGAATTTGAAATATAAGGACGGTGTGTAAAAAATCAAGAGTATGTGATATCATGAGGGTAACAAACTGATTGTATAAACATCGCAAAATACCTCGGGAGTGGAATCGGAAAATTATGAAACTCGATCTACTAAATAAATAACAAGGGGTTATTTGAATTCTCAAAAGTGAGTCGAAATGGAACTGTGAACCGATAACGTAAATCGTAGGATAGTGTAGGATGTGATACGCCACAGGAGTGTCCTACAACATAATGAAATTATGAAATAGAAATAACAAGGCTGACTTTGGATGTTATAAACACGAAAGGTTTGAATATGGAATATCAATCGACTAAAATATGAGGGGTAAAATATGTAAAATTGTGAAAGTAAGTGTCGAAGGTGAGAATTTCAAAAATGCCATTGAAATCAAGAAAAGTGTTGTTTTAACTATGAAATCTTGAAAATCAAAAGAATATCATAGATCGAAATCAGAGTATAAACTTGATATCAGGAAATCGCATGCAAAACACGAAATCGAATTGACTTGTTTAAAATCAATGGAATGGTTCTCATTTCCCGATTGGGAAACTATCACCTTCGACTAGTCAGGGTTAATATGGTTCCTAGAAACATTTGTTATGACATGATTTGGCCTAATAGGCTAAGACACTCTCGCCAGAGTGTCCCAGGTAACGCTTACCTAAATAGACACCCCAACTACTGGTTCTTTCACCCTTTCAGTTACTACATGTCCGTTACTAAGGAACCTAACCCGGATGAGATTTCAAAAAAAATCAAATAGAATCAAGTTCCTAAAATGGCACGTAAGGCACCATCAATAAGGAAAAGGCTAGGAAGCCTTAAATTGAGTGTATGAGTGTGTGATAAGTGTTAGACTTGAGGTACATCCTAACTGAGGCAAAACAAGACATAAAAGGGGCAATCTCAAAACGAAGCATGCAATACACGAGGTTCTCGTGTTTGGACACCTAAGGCAATAGTCTAGGTCATTCCATTTCTAATAACCTAGTTCCCTATAGCCACGGCTCTGATACCAATCTGTCACACCCCAACCGACGACGGAAACGTCGGGGCATGATTAGATTGTCCATAAGCTCATGACAACTAATTTAGTGACAATAGTTAAATAACAAAATTCATTGATAACATTGAAAGATAAAACAATACACCACATATTGATAACAAATACAATTTCTTTATTAAACTAGGTCCAAAAGCCCTATGTGATAGCATCTTGAAACATCAACATCATAGCCTGCAACATGTATAAAATAAAGGGGGTCAACTATAAATAGTTGGTGAGTAACCACAAGTTTGATACATAACATATATTTGAAAAACATGCGTTACGTGTCATATGATAGAATATGTGAAATATAACATGCTAGAAGATATTGACAACATGAAAGACTAGGCATAACCAAAATTGCTGGTATAAAATGATAACATGAAATACTAGGCATAAACAAACCTCAATGACATATGAAAGATTCCCTAACCCGCAGGTTAGACTATATGAAATAATGAAATAGGCTTCAAACACCCAACGCCGAAACGGTCAAGTTGAGTGGGTTGTTAACCGATAGATCTACCTTTGTTACCCCAGGCCTTACGTTAATGTTTATGCCAAATGAAAGACATGACAGACATGATAACCATGACATACTTGACATCCAATGAAAACATGAAAACCTTTGAAATTCACATATTGCCAAATCATGCTAGAAGCCACATAACACATAATTCACACATAGATCACATACGCATGGTAATTGATAAACTTGAAAGATAACACTTTGAAATAGGATACATGTTGCCTATGATGCCCGGGAACGGGTACGGGAACGGGAAACGGGTACTGGTACGGGAACGGGAAACGACAAAACTCAAGAATCCAAGAAGCGGGTACGGCAAGGGTACGGCAATAAAAAAAATATAAAAAATATATATATGCTATAGATAATGTAACACAAACCTCAATATATATATTTATAAATATATATACACATTTATATAAAAATAATACTTTCAAATCCACATTATAACTTTATAATTCATAGAACTAGAACTTAGTTATAACAAAACAAGTATTTATAAATCCAAATACTATAAATCCAAACTAGTTTTTAGTTTGAAAGTAAAGTAATAAGTTTAGAGTTGAATTGTAAACTTATTAAAAACTTATTAAAAACTCTAATAAGCAAAAAGAAAAACATATCACGCCTCCAACCACCAGCCTCCTCTTTTCTGTCTTCTTCCTCATTCCTGATTTCCGGCGGCCTGATTTCCGGCAGAAATGGCATCACCGGTCGCCGGAATACATAAATCCGGCGTCGCCTAACCACCACCTAGCCCTCGCCTTGACTGACCAGGAACGGAAGCGGACCGGATTCGACCCGAGGATCAACCCCCCGTCTCCGGCGAACTGGAAGCGTCGTGGAAACGTTTCTTCGCCGTTTCCGTCCCGTCGCCGTTTCCAAAGCGGGGTACGGCGGGTCTGAGCCGTTTCGGTTCTTCAGAGCATGTTGCAACCCCAAAAATGAGAAAATAAGAAAATGAGAAAAGGGGCAAGGATTACTCACTTGGATTAGAAGTTAGGTCCACGAAGCGAAAAGTGAAAGTGAAAGGATTAGTCCCGAAGTTTCATCCTAAAAGAGTAGAAGGGGACGACATGAATATTGGAATATGGGATTCAAATCTCTTATGCATTTGGGGGATGGGTTTTAATGTTATAAATTAAAGTTTGAAAAAAAATGTTAACTTTTAAGAGTGACAATACCTTAAACGTTACTAGACATGCTTTGGCCTAATAGGTTATGACACTCTCATCGGGGCATCCCAGGTAAGCGTCCAGGTCCGACTATGGGATTTATGCGAACTCTTATCCTTTGACAGAGACCTCAACTACCGGTGTGTTCACCCTTCCAGTTACTACATGTCATTCGCGTCTCAAGTACCATCACTAAATATGTTGTTAAATAGAGATCAATTTCTAAGCTATTTGAAATTCTTAAAAATGAGTTTATGTTCAAAACCTGAATTATATATTAGAATGATTAAGAATTAGTTTAATTGTTGATTTTTGAAGAACAAGCCTTAATCCCCAATTTTTTCATGCATAAAAACGTTGACTTTTGGATTAGAAGAATATAGATGAAATTCGACATGATAGTTTAGACTCGTTGGGCCTAACGAGCCTCTACAAGGCTACAGAAAGCCTAAATCGGCCTAAGCAAGGAAACACGTCCTAATGACGTGCCTTTGCAAAGCTAGGTTGTCCAAATGACAAGCCTTAACAATGCTAGGCGTTCTAAGAACGAGCCTTAGCAAGGCTACCTAAACGAGCCTAAAGCACCTAACTAAGAACCTAAACTAAACTAATTAAACTAATAAAGCGATAAATAAACGAATAACGAAAGGAAGAAAAGAAAGGAAACAAAGAAAGAAAAAGAAGAAGAATTACCTCAAAGAAGCTTTTCAAACGAGACGACTTGAAGGCAGCACCTCCTCGCCGAGAGCATAAAAAAACTACTAAGCACGACACCCGAAGGGGTATTGTAGTAGTGGAACCGCTAAAAATTGGTTATTTCCACTTGTTTATACTCAAACTAGGAGTTGCAAATTGTTAAGGATCAAGGGAGGGTATTTATAGATGAGAAATGGAGTGAAATTTTGTTTTAGGGGCGATGTGGGATGGGTTTAGAAGAGGAAAACGCGTCTTTGCAATCAACAACTAACACCAAACTTGTTTTCGCGATTCCCGCTTCGTTATAACTCGGTTTTGCACGCGGTTTTCGCCCACATTCACCATTTTTAGAGTACTATCACATGGAATAGAGTAATCTACCATTTATGGTGTTGAGAATTGGGTTTAAATCTTGGATCTTGATGTGGGTTGAGTTTTCAAGTTTTGAAACATACGGATATTACAAGTAACAGTTTTGAGTGGAGCTGCATTAAATTTTCGATACAAGATTATTGTTTATTTAAGAACAAATAGAGGAATCTAAGTCCTTGTATTGAAAACATTCATGATATGCTTAAAGGATCCTATAACTTAAGGTCTATCTTCATAAGTTTTTTCTAAGAGCTCATAATGAAGACGAGGTTTACTAATGACCAAGCATATCACAATATGAATGACTAATTATTAATTATTTCTCATCCGTTTGATTTGTTGTCTCTAAATATGTTATGCATGCCTAACGGGACATATAGACAGTTTATATACAAATCAACGTTAAGTGCTTATTTTCTGTAATTGATTCTGATTTTTTAAGTTGAATTTTAAATTTGGGGTTGTAGTATGATTAATGGGGGTCTTGAGTTGGATAATCAACTCTATGACTGTATTTTTCTGCTGCAATTTTGGTTTAAAATTGAAATGAGTATTAAATTCTGATCAGACTTAGCTAATACCTCATTATAAATGATCATTCGGCCAAGTGGGAGAATGTTAGACAAAATATATTTACTAAATATATATATATATATATATATATATATGTATTTCAAATATATAAATGTATATAATATAAATATATATTATGTCCTTTAATCATTTATCTTAAATAATCAATTACCTATTTAACCCTATCTGGCTTTTATTTGATGGACGTAATTGCCCTTATTAGATAGACTAGGGTTTCCCCTTGGGTGTATAAATAGAGCCTTATTGGAGAGATTAGAGGTTAATCACCTACACACAATTTTCGTCTCTCTCTCTCTTTGCTCTCTCTATCTCTCAATCGTAAATCCCTTTACGATTTCACCATCATTAGCATACACCCTAAAGGGGAACCAAGGCTACTCACAGGATGGATAATCTGACCGTTGCTGATCTCAATCAGATGTCGACAGGTAATCTTTAATAGTTATTATCTGGTTATTATGATTACGATTCAGGAATCGATCAACAACATCAACATCTATAAAAAAAAGGAAAACATTATATACTAATAATTGTAAATAGAATAATAGCAATACAATGCCAAGAAGTACATATATACAAGGAAAATAAGGGGGTCTTGTTTTTTGTAAATACCTAGGGTGTGCCTATTGTACTATCCATCAACATTTGAACAAATGTTTAAATTGAAATCTTTGATATCTATCTTAATATCATGATGCATCTAGTTTATATCTAATTGAAACTGCAGCCATGTACATGAGCATGTTTAAAAAAGACCTCAATTAATCTACTACATAATAATATCTATCATTGTTAGTTAGTTTCCCATGATCTGCTATTGAAGTTAAATGTGAGATATAGCAATCCAACAAAACTGAATTAGGTAGTAACTCAGCATATTCAACAATGTTCTAAACATTTAAATATGAAAAAAAAAAGTCAAGCAAGCCTCAAGGAATTATACAAATCGACAGATGGAGATTATAAATGATAAAACAATGAAAAATTCTTTTGGATTTAATCATAATAATGAATGCATGTTGAAGCAACAAAATGTAGAAATTAAAGAGATAATAATGATTGCAACAGATGTTGAAATTACCTTATGTGGGGATTATGCCAATGTAGTTTAAGGAATTTTTGTAGCGTAGGGTTTATGGCAAATCTGGAGCAATACTTGTGTGGTTTCTTTCTTATGGAGTGAAAGTTGTACCTTACAGTAGATTTGGTAGGTTTGAAACTTCAATGAAAATAAAGTTAATTATTGAATCTGAAAACATTGAAGATGTTGAAAGAAGAAGTATGAGTTTTGATGGTTAACAAATCAGCAAGCTAAATTCAACTAAACCCACAAGTTTTCATACTAGAGTGTTTACAACCTTTTAGTTCAACAACATCAAAGAATTGATCAGTAGCTGGATCAATAATACAACATCAAACAACAAGTTCTACTAATAACATTTTATCTCAAATTAAAATATTAAATGGTATTTACAAAAGTCAAGAATATTAAAATTTCAAATAAAAAAGTTAAATTATTTCCATACTATTATGAATATTTAATAGGTGACTATCCATATCTCATAACCCCTATGTCATTATCATATATCATTATGTTGTATTAATACCATAGCCCTATAAATAGTGACTTTTGTATATGATCAATATTATGAATGAAATGAGCTCTCCCAATTATATACTATCTCTTTATCTCTATGTTCTTATTTTTATACACCTTAGAATAGATTGCTAATGGGCTGTTGTTATTCAACACGTTATCAGCACGAGTTTTCCTGTTACTCTTTGTTTCACATGCCGGTTAGCATTTTGTATTACCTAGAAGCTAGGAATTCCAATCTATACGGTTTCACCATTAATAAACAAACTTAATCACCACTTGAAACATATTATTGCGCGCCCAGCATTACAACGATTCATGGATCAGCCACCGGATTATAACCATGCAGAAATCTGCAAGGTATGGTAGCGAACCACCAAGGAGATACAAGATTTCGACTAAATAAGAGTTTGGCCGGAACATCGTTGAGGCTAGCATCTCCGTTTTTGATCTAAGGTACCTATTTAGAAACCGTTTTCTTGATATATTAGAATTTAATAATCATGAACCCAAACGATTGGATAAAAAATTGGTATGAACCCAACGGTTTTTAAATTATAGTATTTCCCCCTAAACGATTTGATTGAAGTCTGTAACATACTCTAAAATTACTTGAAGTTTTCAACCTAAATAAAATTTAAGATGAAACGAAAATATTTGTTTAAATATTTTTAAAGTTATGCACCATCAAGTATCCACTCTCATTTATAAAATGAAAAAAACTATATAAAAATGTTTAACTCTAGGCTATAATTTATTTATTTCATAATTTTTTATTACAATTCGATTTATATGATGACATTATGTATTATTTTATTAATCTTTACATCACAAGTATATATTAAAATAAATTAAAAAGATTTGATTAAATCTTTATTTTGTTAAATATGTTTTTGCATTCATATTGATTTATTAGGTATTTAATGACATTTTATTACCAACTAATTAATCAACTAATTAATCTGATGTTTGATATTCATAATCATTAATTTTATAATAGTTTCATGTTTTATAAGCATTAAACATATAAAGAACCAATTATAACAATATGAATATAATTATGCTTTAAAGTTATATAGTATGTTTCATTTGTATGTTTTAGTATGTTACTTGTTGATGAATTGATTAGTTTTCTACATTTTTTTATCAATATTGTTTCACTTCCTGTAAATTTATAACTATTGCGATGACATGTGTTGAGAATATTACATAGCATGTTTTATATGAACATGTTGAGTGAAAGAAAAAATACATTTGAATGTCATAAACTTTGGAAAAGTAAAGGCTTTGAAGATTGAATATATTACTCTTATCCACTTGTCATTTACACCAAATTAAAAGGAGGTATGACTACCATAGAATGGTAATACTAGCAAGGCTCATTATGGGTGGGTTCATATAATATTGTAAGACTCCAAATCTATATGTGAGTATAACTCGACGATATGTGAAATCACCTCACAAGGTTTTATATGGTGAAAATATTGCTAGTAAGCAAATGTTGAAAAATATAACATTCTCTATATGTCACACCGCAAATATGGCCTAATATCATGTGTACTTGTGGACGAGCAAAATAATGAGCTCATAATAAAAAATCACGAGACTCATCTCGTTGGTAGAACCCCATTCCCATAAGTGATTGTGGGCATGTGGCAGCATATAAATAATATGACCAAAGTGGAAGCTATAGTTATGGTCTTATTATATAATGACTAAAGTAAAACTGTTGGTTATGGTCGTGAATGTGATAACAAATAAAGAGATTATCATGTGTTTAGATTAAAAACACAACATCCTCATAATGTTATTCTAAATGCTATCATTTACTATATAGCTAGTAATGAATAGAATAACTAACTAAACCAAAGTTATGGTTTATTATTAGTCACATATTGTAACCCACTTGTTATAGATTAATGACTCCATAACTTTTTGTTATTTTGGTGAAAGTTATGTAATAGTCAAAGTGATAAGACTTGAGCATCTCAAATCATACAATTTTACTATGAGTTCAAGTTTATATAATGACATGTTATAATACCATGTATTGTATAATTTGATTTTATTGTACACATTATTGTTGATATGCTATCAATTATATAGCGATAGAGAAAATAATTAAAAGATAAGTCAGTGTTTTATTATCACAATCTCACTAAAGAGTATAAACATGTTTTACATTACGATATGTAATAACTTTGAGAATTACATGTTTTGACATTATAGTAGTCCTCTAGATGCTTTAAATTATTCGTATAAAGGGTAGTAGAATAAAGCAAATAAAATTCCCATTTGTGGTTTATTGTCACTCTAATGAAAAACTATAAATATGCTTAGATATGATACTCAAAGTATTATGCTCCTTAAATCTCGTAATCGATCTATGCAAGGCCATAAGATTTCAGGACACTAAGTCTTGAATGATTTGGACGTATAAGTACTTCTCAATTGATATTATTATGAGAAAAATTCAGACAAAACATTTTCCATTTTCATACATTTAGTATGCTAATGAAGTATTGAGAAAATCATAAAACCTGTTTGGTTTTATTCCATTCCTTGAAGTGAATGTGAATTTATATTCATCGGTGTAATGATCATGATCATGAATATAATTGAAGAGATTATAATGATATTCATGATGATAATGTGATTGACCACCACAGTGGCAAAAGAAGAGAATGATCATATGAAAATAAAGTGTGAAGATTAGAAACGTGACATTACACGAATGTTTGAATTAATTAATACATCATTCTCTTGTATTTTAGTCGCTTATTAATTAAATAAGCATGAGTGCAACTAAAGCATATACGATCATAAACTCAAAGTTTATAGATCATGATTATTTTATTGGCATGACTGGTTAGACCACACCAAGTCAATGATGATGTGAAACATATTGAATGTTAGAAGATTCTTCAAATTGATGCGAAGATGTAATATTTGCTCTTAAGGAAACAATTTACCGATTAAAATGGGTGTGAATCCATAAGTGCTCTGGAAGTGATAAATGTTGATACATGGTCCTTGATCGTCATGTGAAGTATCGAATACAAGACGGATCACACATTATAGTTGAGGTCCGAACTCCCAGCGAACCTGGAGTTCGGACAAATCCGAACGTGTGGCCGAACCTGAGGTTCGGCCAGTCGTATTTTAGCCTTATAAATATGTGTATCTTGTATTGTATTCGGCAACAGTCTAAGCTTCTGTGTCATACTATCTGATTGTACGTATCTGTGGTTATCTCTGTGGTTAATACAAGTCAATTGTATTTACTCTCTGCGTTTTACACGTTTACATTGATTTAATGACGACTAAGTAGAAGATCCGCACGCTCACGCACTTTCAAGTGGTATCAGAGCATTAGGTTTGCTCTACTAGTCAGAAATCAGTGTTTCTCGGAGTTTTGAGTTCAAATTCACATTTTTGCAAAAATGTCAATCATTTTTTAGTTCATTTGAGCGTCTCGAGTGTACTTTTCGTCAAAAATCTGTTTCTAGATCGTTTCTATCGAGTTTGCTTGAATTCCTGTCAAAAATTCCAGTCAAAAACGTTGAAAATCGAGAAAATGAGGTCGAGTGAAATCTGTCTCGTTTGAGGTTCGGACAAGCTCGGAGTAACCGCTCCGAACTCGAGGTTCGGACGAAGTTCGGTCTTTATCTAGGTTCGGTGAGAGATCGGTCTAGTTTCGGAGAGAGTTCGGTGGTCTTTCGGAGCTAGTTCGGAGTTGTTTGGTTTTTATTCATCCGAAGGTCTGGTTCGGAGAGAGTTCGGCGTTGTCAAGTTCGGACTAAGTTCGGAGGCAGCTCGGAGGAGGTTCGGACGAGGTTCGGAGTGAACAGTAACAAATTTTTCGAAAATGTCCGATTTTCAAGTGTTCGCGGCTATTCAAAATTCGGTTCAAGCTACGATGCAAACAATGATGAATTATGATAATGAAATCGGAACATGTCAGAAAGTTCCCAAATTGCTGAAATTGGAAGATTATCATAGTTGGGTTAAACGATTTGAAGCATTTGTCGATACAAATGACATTGATATGTGGTTAGCTTTCACTGAGCAATATGTTTATCCTAAAGATGAAACTGGTGAACCTATTCTTCAAAGAAAAATGTCATCTGAACAAACGAAAGCTTATCAAGCTGAGAAAAAGGCGTATGGTACGTTAACGATGGCATTGCCTAAAGAGTTACTTCATCAATTTGCTGGTAACTACACATCAAAGAGTCTATGGGATGCGTTGGAAAAATGATGTGAAGGCAATGACCAATATAAGAAAAGTCGACAAAAGGTTTTGAAGAAAGAGTTTGATAGTTTTAAGCATTATCAAAATGAAACGATTCCCAATCTGATTGCAAGATTCGCTCATCTGATGAGTGAAATGCGTTTGGTGAATCTTACTAAAGAAGAGGTTGATATGAAAGAAAAGATCTTGGAAGCTTTGCCTGAAAAGTGGGAGAATTATGTGATGATGATTACTCACGATAAGGATTTTTCAGGATTGTCTTTCAATGATTTGGTTCAAAGAATTCAGGCTCGGGATATGGAATTAATGGTGAATAAATCACTTCCTACACAAATTCAGAATCCTACAGTGTATCATGGTGAAAATGACTCTACAATGAATGCTGGGAAGTCTAATATTCTTAGTTCTGCTCCTCCTACAGCATTTCTGGCAGGTAAATCTGAAATTCCAAGTTATTCCTCTGCTGGTTGTACTGTGTCAATTCCTAGTTCTTCGACTCAAAGTGCATTGTCTGTTCAAACTGTCGATGATTATAACGCGTTGATGTCTGCATTGGTATCTTCATACTTTGGTGTTATCACTGGTTCTGTGAGTAATGCTGAGTTAGCAAATGAAGATTACGATCAGATTGATTATGATCATTTGGAGGAAATGGATCTCAATTGGCAATATGCTATGTTGGTTCGTCGAACAAAGAAGTTTTTCAATAGAACTGGTAAGAAGAGACTTAATCAGGAAAGAAAGATTGGATTGGACAAATCTAAGGTGAAATGTTATAAGTGTTCAGTTTATGGTCACTTTGCTCGAGAATGTCCAAGTACTACAGAATGTAAATTGAAGACTGGTCAGCATGCACATTTAGTTTTTCATCCATCAGATAAAGCTGAAAAGGTTGATCAGAAATCTGCTACTCTTGCTCATGATTGGACTGATACGTTTATGCATCCAGATGGATTTGCTTGGAATGCAGATTCAGTAGTTAAAAGAATCATACTCCAATCTCAATTGCTTTAACTGTTCAACATGCTGATGATGACAGTTTTTTAACAGAGTCTGATTCTTCTTCAAGTATATCTTTGGTTCAAGAAGAATTACCTAAGATTCCTGAGAATTCAAAAGATGATGAATTTAAATGTTATAAATGTGAGAAGTTGCTCAAGGAAATTGCAAGTTTTGAACAACATCGTCAAATTTCAACTGAAGAAATTATGGTATTAAAGAAAGAGTTGGAGGATTTTCAAAAGAAATATTATGAGTTAGTTCATATTCATGAAGATGTTTTGAAGGAAAAGGCTCAACTGGCTGCAGAGTGTGAGAAAGCTAAAGCTGAAGCTTTAGATGCAGCTCAAGATTTTGAAAAACTGTTTGAGAAGAGTTATCCGGTTCAGTAAAAATATGAAGAAGCTACTGCTCTTATTGCTACAACTGCTGTTACTGTTGAAAAATTGCAAAATAAGATCTCTATGCTTCAAGATGAGAATGTTTTGTACCGGGACAAGAATGAAGTATTAACTAAAGATGTTGAGATCTATAAACAGAAGAGAGAAAGTGTTCTTCAAGAACTGTTTGCAGAATGTGAGATCAGGAAGTTACAGACTTATGAATATGATGATCTCAATGCAAAATTCATCAAGTCACAACAAGAGGTGTTTGAAGGTCAATAGAAGATTAATGACTTGAAATTGGAGATTTTGGAGTTGAAAAGACAAGTTAAGAATTGCAATTTGTCACCGACATTGCTAAATTTCGTATACAAGCAGGATCAGAGTTCAGAGAAGTCTAAGGAAGAAAATATTCACTTGGTACCTCAACCAGTGGATTTGATTGAAGTTACTTCTGCTCAGATTGATCCATCCAATGAATTGCATGACTATTCAAAGTTTGTCACTCCACCCAAGAAGAACAAGTCCAAGTCTAAAAAGAAGGAGAAACCTTTGGGTGAAGCTCCAAAGTTTACTTCAAAGTCTGTATTGCTAGAAAATGAGAAAGTATTTGATAAGGTTGCTTCGAGTTCTTCATCTGCAACCGAAGAAGAAAAAGTTTTGATTGAAAAGAACAAGCTGAAGGATATCAAAGATAAATTCCTAGTGATGCTAAATCAAGAATTGTTTCAAGTTCTTCTTCAAGTTCGTCAAAGGTTTCATGTTACAAACACAAAGGTTTAGGTTTTGTTGTGAAGGAAATTTCAGTTGAAACTAAGAAACCGGTGCAAGAATACAAGGTTTCTAAGACAAAAGTTGCAAAGAAATCACCATCTCAGAAGGAATTTTCTTATTATTCTGGAAGATCTTCATCTTCAAGGAGTCCATCTCCTAGGTATGATTCGTCTGATGGTTTCTTTGATAACTTTCATTCTGAACATTCATCTGATTCTCAAAAATCAAAATATTTTTCAAATAATTTTAGAGAAAGACTTTGTTATGTGTGTCGTCAACCAGGACATCTAGCTGTTGCTTGTCCAACGACTGCATATATCCACAAAACTGCAAAATATGTGGATAACAAAGGGCAAATTTTTTATGAACCATGGTCTTCAAAGCTTAAATCAACTCGTAAATCGTCTTGGTCAAAATCAAGTTCGTCGGTTGAATCTGATTCAGGTTCCGATCAAACATTAAAACTTTTACAAATTTGGAAACCAAAAGTTGTTTCCACGGCCAACAAGGACTTTGTGGAAGACACCGGGCGACCCGACGCTGTTGATTCGGGTCGATCCCAACGCAACTAATGTTTTATTTGGTGTCAAGCAGGTGTTTCAGGAAGACCTTTCGGTGATTGGAAAATTGCTGATTGTGAAATATCTGTTCTAATTAAAATGAATTTCAAACTCAATTTTGTTTTTCAAAATTCTAAACTGCTAGTATTCGTGTTGGTTGATCATTTTTCTTGTTTTTCACTTCGTCTCATTTTGAGGGGGAGTTTGTTTTTGCAAAACTACAAAAATAGTGTTTTGTTTTTCAAATCGTAAAAATGAAATTCTATAAATAGAGTTGTCATTTTTAGGGGGAGAAATTTGAAAAAGACAAAGAAATTTGAAAAAATGAGAAATTGTATCCGACATGATTGGGAATGATGGTACATTGTCTGATATTGTCTGACTCATGGATAAAGTAGATGAAAAAGCCATAAGACCATTTGATCGATGTGCAAGGTAGGCTCAGCAAATCAGAAAGTATACAAATGTGATCTACACTAAATCTGATGCTTGGCCTAGTGGACAACATCTTGATACATATCTCATGATATATCAAGAAAAAGATATGTGAAAAATAAAATGAGAAGTCACTGTGTATACATGTGTTCATTTTGCAAAGAGTTAAACTTGTTTAATTTTCTTTATTTTGTCAAACGATCGGACTTTCTCTGCGTGTCGAAAGACCGACCTGATTGTTGTTCGTTTGACGTTCTGCTTTGTTTTCTTTGGTGTTTCGTATAACTCATTGGACTTTCTCTGCGTGTACGGGAGTACCAACCTGATTGTTGTTGAGTTATACAACTTCAACTTGTTTTATTTTCTTATTTTGTTAAATCCGAGGCCTTATCTGCGTATCGAAAGATCGACCTTAAGGTAGACGATTTAACGTTCTTATTTCTTTTTGCATGGAACACAGTTGACTATATCATGGTTACAATCATTGTGTGATTAAAATCACAAATGAGATCACAAAATGTGATAAGCAAAAGCGTATCTGAGTATGTCTGATAGTGTGGGGTACACTGGTCAATGCAAATTTAATCAATACCTTAACATATCCAGATGTTATGATTATGATTCTGCCAGAGTTTAAAGTTGGACAAATTATATCTGCAATCGGCATGGCTTATGTGCTTCAATAATTGAAATTGAAATGTAGTTCAGCATGTTATGACCAATATGATCCCAAGTTGTGATGTTTCTCACTAAAGACAAAAATAGTGTCTGATTCTGTTTTGCATGTACATTCCTTAGTAGAAAATACAAACAAGATTTTAGGTGTATTTTGATATAAATTTCTTAAAGCTAAAAAGATTTTGTTTCTTATTTGTTTTCGATTGATCAACACGAAATACAAAATCAAGTTTTCAAAATCAATCTATCTTGGAGTCTCGAAGAGACATTTTGCACCAAGATTATTTATGTTGGCAGGTTTCTAAGTGGGAAGAGAACATCACAACTTTAAGTCTTCTGAAGGTTGTTGATAAAAACATTACACACGATGTAATATCAAGTATTCAAGATTGAACTCATCGTCAAAGAAGAGGAAGAGTTTGATTGAAGATACATGATACAAGTTTGAATAGAGAAGATGATACTGCACATGCCGAGGGGGAGTTTGTTGATACATGGTCCTTGATCGTCATGTGAAGTATCGAATACAAGACGGACCACACATTATAGCTGAGGTCCGAACTCCCAGCGAACCTGGAGTTCGGACAGCTCCGAACGTGTGGCCGAACCTGAGGTTCGGCCAGTCGTATTTTAGCCTTATAAATATGTGTATCTTGTATTGTATTCGGCAGTAGTCTAAGCTTTCGTGTCATACTATCTGATTGTACTCTGTGGTTATCTATGTGGTTAATACAAGTCAATTGTATTTACTCTCTGCGTTTTACACGTTTACATTGATTTCATGACGACTAAGTAGAAGATCCGCACGCTCACGCACTTTTAATAAATGATATAATGATCCTAAGTTATGTACCATTTAGTATTTTAAATCGATGCATCGTCTAAATGGTTATCAAATTCACAACTCTAAGGTTGCATGAATTGTGGCTTAGCTAATGGGATAGCAAGCACATACTTCCTGTGACATCCGAGAATTTCAAGGTTTACTTCCGTTAGACAATTCCGTTAGTTACATTATAAGTGTTAACTTAGTAACTAATGCATAACTAGGCCGAATACGTCCACGACCTTTGGTTGATCACCGAACCCGCCCATATGTGTTATGTGTTCATTTATTGATGTCATTATGTGCAATGTGATTTAAATACATGATTTAGTATTGTGAATAGCTTGACAACCCATGAACTGTACTTATCTTGCTTAAAATGTAAACTAGTCACTTTTGAGTTCCCAGCGAAACTACCGGGCGAAACTATAGTGTCGCCCGGCTAGCCTACCCTCTGACTACCAGAGCCAGTTTCGCTTGGCCAGCGAAACTGCCAGCGAAACTAGGCCCTGATATATAATAACATAAAACCCTAGTTGCCTCATTTTGTTGCACCATTCTCTCCAAAACACACACACACCTCTGGAAACCTGATCAGTCGAGATTCACACCGAGCCATCGAGATCTCAGCCCCGAACCATCATCCATCAAGCTTAGAGATCGAATCGTGAGTCCCAAAACCTTCCTTTATGCCATTTTTATGTGTTTTCTATGTATTTCTTCATAAAGCATGCTTAAACCTTCATGATATCATTAGATCTTCTGTAGGAATGCTTAGGAATGCTAGATCTACCATAAAGTTGATAACTTTACGTGTAAAACTGATCCATGATAAAGATTTATGCTATTTAGGCCAATTTAGGGTTTTGAATGCATTTTGGTGATTTGATGATGAATATGCATGATTAAGGGTTAAAGCTTACTGATTTATGTTGGTAAATGCCTATGTATGCTAAACAATGAATTGCATGTAAAATGAAAGCTGTTAGGTTAATTTTTAGGCTGATCCGTATGTTTTTCGCGACCAGCGAAACTGTGGTGTTCTCTGGGCGAAATTGTCCAGCGAAACTATGTATATCTTCAACCAGCGACACTATGCAGCGAAACTACAGTGTCGCCGGATAAACCAACCAGACCAGCTCGAGCGAATCTACCGAGCGAAATTCCCTGAACGAAAGTTCAAACCAGTTTCGGGCGAAACTAGGCTAGCGAAACTGTGTCAACAGTTTCGAGCGTGTGACATCCGAGAATTTCAAGGTTTACTTCCGTTAGACAATTCCGTTAGTTACGTTATAAGTGTTAACTTAGTAACTAATGCTTAACTAGGCCGAATACGTCCACGTCCTTTGGTTGATCACCGACCCGCCCATATGTGCTATGTGTTCATTTACCAATGTCATTATGTGCAAAGTGATTTAAACGCATGATTTAATATTATGAATAGCATGACAAATTGTAAATCCTTGATTATGTGAAAATTGCCTAAGTTGTGCTACCAGCGAAACTACCGGGCGAAACTGCAGTGTCGCCCGGTAGCCAGCTAAACCAATCAGTTAAATGTGACCAGAGCCAGTTTCGCTTGGCCAGCGAAACTGCCAGCGAAACTAGCCCCTGATATAAATAATCTTAATAAACCCTAGTTCACCATTTTGCCCCATTTCACACAAAAACACACAACTCTCCTGAAACCCCTGGACCAGCTGATCCCAACCAAGAACCACCAAGAATCAGCTATCATTCTGAGTTGTGAAGATCATCCATCGATCCTAGATCAACCGTGAGTCCCAAAACCACCATTTTCTATACTTTTCTATGTGTTTCTTCATAAAGCATGCCTAGATCTCTGTGTTATTGTTAGATCTGTTGCTTAGGATTGCTAGATCTACCATAAAGTTGATAACTTTACGTGTGAAATCCATCCATGATAAAGATTTATGCTATTTTAGCCATTTTAGGGTTTTATATGTATTTTGGGTGATTTGATGATAAAATGCATGTTTAAGGTGTTAAAGCTTACTGATTTATGTTGGTAAATGCCTATGTATGCTAAACAATGAATTGCATGTAAAATGGAAGCTGTTAGGTTGATTTTTAGGCTGATCCGTATGTTTTTCGCGACCAGCGAAACTGTGGTGTTCTCTAGGCGAAACTGTCCAGCGAAACTATGTATATCTCCTTCCAGCGACACTATGCAGCGAAACTGCAGTGTCGCCGGGTAAACCAACCAGACCAGCTCGAGCGAATCTACCGAGCGAAATTCCCTGAACGAAAGTTCAAACCAGTTTCGGGCGAAACTAGGCTAGCGAAACTGTGCCAACAGTTTCGAGCGAAACTAGCCTAGCGAAACTGTGTCATCGGGTATTGCCTAGCGAAAGTGCTGCCCGTGCACACAGCGAAACTGACTAGCGAAACTGCTAGCGAAACTGAGACCAGAATCTAAACTTGTACAATTTGCTTGAATGTTATGCCATGACTTACATGATTATGCCATGATAATACATGCTTTGATTTCTGATATATATAAACCCTTGCTTATGATCAACCATCGGTGTCGTGTGTCTGTATGTCGAGTCATAGTTCCAACGTGCTATGTTATGGGCCATAGTGACGTTAAGTAAAGATTAGACACGAAACTAATACTTAAGACCTAAACGTGTTCATAGGTCTTCGATAAGCAATACTTGGATTATAAGCAAGTGTAGCAGTACAACCAAAGGTGAGTGTCACTAACCCAATTACCGTGAACCCGTTTTGGATCACACCGAATAACTAAAAGTAAAACAATGCTGACAAACTCGAGAGTGCTAGGCACCTCCCTGATAAACTTGAAAACTTGGAGTGCTCGGCACCCACTTGATGAACTTGAAGTGCTTTATGGGAAGCACTTGCGAATTACCAAAACAACGATTTCTAAAACGAAACTGAAAACACTTTTGAGATTCATGAGAATCCGGTAAACCGTTTTAATATGGCTAGTGTAGGTTAAAGTCTAAACCACATGATATCACATGATTTCTAAGGATGCCTTGAAAACTTAAAAGTCCTCAACTAACTTGTACCATTAATTGTAAAGCGAGGGGATGTTGGGTAGATCTACTGGAGTTTGACAAACTCCGCCCCGTGGCACGGGGAGTGCACGGAGGTACAATATTAGCCTATTTGACCGTGATCCCGAGAGGACACGGGGGAGGCAAAACCGCGATGACGTAGGTCCGCAGTACTAGATGGCACGGCCACTACATTAAATTATAGTCAGCTTTGGTGCAAACTTCCTTAGTGCATGGAACAACGGATTAGCTACCCGCGATATCGGTTGAGCACTTTAACTTTACAAAACTAGTTCATACCCGATGACGTAGGTCACGGACAATTCCTTTATAAACTAAGACATAACATTTAGCATTGTTTTTCACAAACGAATACTATGTAAGTATACCTTGATACAAATTATGATTATGAGACCGGGCCAATGCATGACAAGCCCACTGTGAACTCACCAACCGTTAGGTTGACACTTGCGTGGTTTAAACTTTTGCAGATCGCTGAGGAGTATTCCGGAGCAGGTTGGCATGGCACATGAAGACAATTTCATTTCTGTTAAACTTAATTGGGAATTTTAAACAAAGAATTTGTAAAGCACGTGGTTAGTGCTAAGACAATATTTATTCCGCTGCGTTTGTATTTGAGACTTTACTTTATAACTGTTTTTGAACTAACTCTGATTCGTTTAGTATTTGTAACTAATGGTTGTGGATCCTGGTCTAGCCGCACTCCTCGACGGTATAAACTCCGTTGGTGGTTTATTGGGGGTGTGACAGAGCGAAACTAGCCTAGCGAAACTGTGTCATCGGGTATTGCCTAGCGAAAGTGCTGCCCGTGCACACAGCGAAACTAACTAGCGAAACTGCTAGCGAAACTGAGACCAGAATCCAAACTTGTGCAATTTGCTTGAATGTTATGCCATGACTTACATGATTATGCCATGATGATACATGCTTAGATTTCTGATATATATGAACCCTTGTTTATGATCAACCATCGGTGTCGTGTGTCTGTATGTCGAGTCATAGTTCCAACGTGCTATGTTATGGGCCATAGTGACGTTAAGTGAAGAATAGACACAAAACTAATACTTAAGACCTAAACGTGTTCATAGGTCTTCGTTAAGCAAACTTGGATTATTAGCAAGTGCAGCAGTGCAACCAAAGGTGAGTGTCACTAACCCGATTACCGTGAACCCGTCTGGGTCACACCGAATAACTAAAAGTAAAACAATGCTGACAAACTCGAGAGTGCGAGGCATCTCCCTGATAAACTTGAAGTGCTTTATGGGAAGCACTTGTGAAATTCTTAAACAACGATTTCTGAAAACGAAACTGAAAACACTTTTGAGATTCATGAGAATCCGGAAAACCGTTTTAATATGGCTAGTGTAGGTTAAAGTCTAAACCACATGATATCACATGATTTCTAAGGATGCCTTGAAAACTTAAAAGTCCTCAACTAAATTGTACCATTAATAGTAAAGCGAGGGGATGTTGGGTAGATCTACTGGAGTTTGACAAACTCCGCCCCGTGGCACGGGGAGTGCACGGAGGTACAATATCAGCCTATTTGACCGTGATCCCGAGAGGACACGGGGGAGGCAAAACCGCGATGACGTAGGTCCGCAGTACTAGATGGCACGGCCACTACAATAATTTATAGTCAGCTTTGGTGCAAACTTCCTTAGTGCATGGAACAACGGATTAGCTACCCGCGATATCGGTTGAGCACTTTGACTTTACAAAACTAGTTCATACCCGATGACGTAGGTCACGGACAATTCCTTTATAAACTAAGACATAACATTTAGCATTGCTTTTCACAAACGAATACTATGTAAGTATACCTTGATACAAATTATGATTATGAGACCGGGCCAATGCAGGACAAGCCCACTGTGAACTCACCAACCGTTAGGTTGACACTTGCGTGGTTTAAACTTTTGCAGATCGCTGAAGAGTATCCGGAGCGGGTTGGCATGGCACGTGAAGACAATCTTATTTCTGTTAAACTCAATTGGGAATTTTAAACAAAGAATTTGTAAAGCACGTGGTTAGTGCTAAGACAATATTTATTCCGCTGCGTTTGTATTTGAGACTTTACTTTATAACTGATTTTTGAACTAACTCTGATTCATTTAGTATTTGTAACTAATGGTTGTGGATCCTGGTCTAGCCGCACCCCTTAACAGAATAAACTCCGTTGGTGGTTATTTGGGGGGGGGGGTGTGTGACACTTCCATATTATCATATTTATTTGGTAATAACGGTGAATTAAATCTCATGTTACTAATGATTATTGGAATAAGTGTTAAACTTCATGTCGTTTAAGTTCGTACACGAATTGCTTTTGTTGTGGACGCTTACCAAACCTCTACGATTGATTGCAAAGCCAATAATCATGAGAGCACAAGCTTATGTGAAAATCAATGTAGGGAGGAATTCATGATTTTGTTTAGCTTGATTGTATAGTTTAGTTTACTTTGTAATGTTGACTTTTGGTAGGCTAGCGAAACTACCGAGCGAAACTGTAGTTTCGCTCGGTACATAGATTAGACTGTCTCAGTGACAGTTTCGCTTGGCCAGCGAAACTGCCAGCGAAACTGTTCACTGGACAGTATATATATGTCGCCTTGTGCAGCCTTTTTGGAACTTTTGCAACATTGGTGAACCCTAATACAAGAAATCGTTTATTGGTGAGTTTTGGTGACGGCTAGGAGCATTTCTTACTATTTTTGTAGCTTGTAATCATCTCTTATCAATCTTTGGTTCATGTTGTGATTGTTCAAGGCTAGAAAACCATTTTAGCTATTGAGAATCATCTATTGTTGTTATTTCTTTGGTTTTCTTCTCAAAAACACTTTCATTTGCACTGATAAAGATCAGTGAGGACCAACAATATGGTATCAGAGCCTTTGTGCTCTTGATTTTGGTGTTTTTGAGTGTTTTTGGGTAAAACTTTGAAAATCTATTTTGATTCTGAAATCTGATTGTTTTGGACTGGAAATTGATTGAATATTGTGTGTTTTGATGTCCTGAAGACTAAGCAATCAACCGATCATTGCTCTATAGTGATTTGGGTTGATTTCTGATCATTTCTTCTTCAAAAAAGAGGGTTTTCTGTTCTGGGCGAAACTGCTGATTATACAGCGAAACTGTGCCTTCAAACAGCGAAACTATCAAGCGATTTGGCAGTTTCGCCGTATTATTACCGAGCGAAACTATCATCACCGAGCGAAACTATTCTTTCGCCGTAAATCGAGAAGCGAAACTATTGTCATTTTTCTTGAACGAAAGTTCAAACCAGTTTCCAGCGAAACTAGCTAGCGAAACTGTGTGTCATCGGGTATTTCCGAGCGAAAGTACTGCCCGTGCATACAGCGAAACTAGTTGGCGAAATTGCTGAATTGGTTCAGTATTGTCAAGCGAAATTGCTGGCGAAATTATAAAATCCAGCGAAATTGTTCACCTGTTCAGGATTTCCGAGCGAAATTGCTGGCGAAACTATATCTCCCAGCGAAACTAATCAATTTGTCTTGTTCTTGGTTTGTTCTTTGTCTTTCTTATTTCAGGCTGATTTAAGATGGCGTCCGGTACAAATGCTGCTGACACTGAAAGTATTGCTCCAAACCGACCACCAAGGCTGATCAATGGCGACAATTTTGAGGATTGGAAACGATGTCTGAAATCGTTCTTCTCTGTACACCGATTATAATCAATGGTTGTCAATTGTCAACGGACCTCACGTTCCAACAACTACTACTGGTGAAGTAACACAGATCAACAATAATCCGTCTTCATTTACTGAGAAGGACTTGAAACTCATTGATCGTGATCAAAAGGCTCTTGGTGCTCTTTCTCTATGCCTGTCACAAGAAATCTACAATCGTTTTGCTGAGCACACTGATGCAAAAAGCTTGTTTGACGCTCTCTGTGAGTTTTATGATGGCAATGAAGACCTGGTGAAGGACAAGGAAGCCCAAGCCACTAAAGAATTCAATTCATTCACAAGCATGAAGAATGAAAAGTTAGTTGATTTGACAAACCGCTTCCTAACTGTATCAAGCAATCTGAAGAAATATGATGCGAAACTCACTAACTCTGAACAAATCAAGAAGCTGCTGGATGCTCTTCCTCCCGAGTGGAGCATTCAGGTTCGCATGCTAAAACAAGAAAGAAGTTTCCCGGACTACAAGCTTATGGATGTAATTAACAAGCTTAAGTCTTTTGAGTTGGATGTTCAAAGGAGAGAGTACAATCAAACCATGTGTCCTACTAAAGTTTACTCTCCGAATTCTGCTTTCATCTCAGCCGTCACACCCAAAGGAACTTTATCTCAACTTCAATCTTCACATCTTGGATCTGGTTCATCTTCAACTGCTTCCGCCACTACTCAGCAAACATCCCAGATTTCACCCGAATACATGGGATTGTTCTCTTTGTTTACTAACAGTTATCAAGCTTTCGCTGCTGGAGAACTTCAAGGTTCGACTCTGACTGCTGAGGACATGTACCAAGTTGATCCAGATGATTTGGAAGAAACTGACCTGAAATGGCAAATGGCCATGTTGACTGTTCGAGCCAGAAAATTCTTCGAACGCACTGGGAGAAACACCTTCAAGAATCAAAATGGAAGAGTTGGTTTCGACAAGGCCAAGCTTAGATGCTACAACTGTAAGCAACTTGGCCATTTCAAAAGGGAGTGCCCAAGTCCAATTGTTACTGAACCGACCTCTGAGCCTGCAACTCGTGCCATCCCTATCACTGACAAAGCAGAAGCCAAGCCAACCAAAGAAGTGGCTCTTCTGACTAACTTTGACTGGAGTTCGGAGGTCTCTGAAGCCGAGGAAGCCATCAATCAAGCTCTTGCAGCTCAAATTCATGAACAAAGCAATGAGCACACAGTTAACAGTTGTCAGAAGGAAGAAGCTGAGAAGAAGGTGAATGAGAAAACTGCAAGCACACCAGCGTGCACATGTGAAAAAGCTCTTGCAGCAGAAAAGGTTATAATGGATCTCTCATATGAATCTGTTCAAGATATGTGCTCTCATCCTTGTAGAATTCGTTTGTTCGGCATCTACAAGGCCAATCGATTGTTGATTGACACCAACAATGAATTAAAAACCATGAACACCCAATTAAAAGAAAATGAAGCAAAATATTTTGTGAAATTAAATGAGGCTATGCATGAAAATGAACATTTAAAACAAACTCTTCTTGCAAAAAATGTTGAAATAAACATGCTTTCTGAAAGAGTCACATTAGCCCAATTTGAAACCTCTCAACTTCAGACCAAGTTAGATAGATGGACCGTTTCACAAATGAAAGTTGAAGAGATGCTCGTTAAACAACGAGGAGCTAAAATAAAAACCGGAATAGGTATGGAGAACAATGGGAATGTGTTTCCTAAGGTTTATCCTCCTCCTAGCACGCATTGTTATTCACCTACTCCGAAACCTCATCCCTTAAATGATTTAATTCCTAGTGATGCTAACAGTCTGCATGCAGGTCTAGAAGGAGTGAACCATAAGGAGATCAGGGAGGATTATGATAATGGATACGGTAACACAAGTGGGCTTGGATGCGGTAGTCTTAATTCTAAGGAGTCTGTTTCAAGTAGTAGTTTGAATTCCAAGAAGTCTAGTTCAGACAGTAGCGTAGCTAGTTGTAGTTCTTCTTTAGATAGCAGTAGTGAAGAGTCCGTGTCTGTTAATCAAGAAAGATTTGTTTCAAATGAAAATGTTCAATGTCATGCAAGTACATCTCAAAATCGATTCAACAAATTTCTTTCTAATCCAATTCCTTCTTTTACACCGATACGAATTTCAGAACCTACAGAAAAACATATTTCTCAAAAGAAGGAATCATTTTTGAAAACTAATAATCCAAGGATTTCAAAAGATAAAACAAAAGTGGATTTTGAAACCAACAGTGACTCTGATTATAAAACATCAGATTCTGAGGAGGAAAGTACTTCAGAAACCTCCTCTTGCACAAGTCACAGATCTCACTGTTTCAGATGTGGTAAGGATGATCATGTTGTTAAAAATTGCAAAGAAAAATTAAATCGAACAAACCATGATAGATCCTTTGGCCACAAGGTAACCAGTTTTGTAAAACAATTCCTTGGGGGAAAACAGAAAGTCACAAATCCCGGAAATGCAAAAGTCTGGGTACCAGTTATTAAGTAATTTCTCGTTTTGTATTGCCAGGCACTCCCGAAGAACAGTTACTGGCATATAGATTCGGGATGCTCTCGGCATATGACAGGGATGAAAGACCTGCTCACAAATTACAGAATCGTGGATGGTGGATTCGTTTCTTTTGCAGGAAATAAAAGAGGTGGTAAGATGGTTGGACAAGGAGACGTGTCAAGTGGGTCTCTTACTCTGGAACACGTCAACCATGTACCCGAATTAAAGTTTAATCTTCTGAGCGTGTCACAAATCTGTGACAAGGATATTCCCGTATTGTTCAAAGCAAATGAATGCCTGTTTCTCAAGCCTGAATTTACTGTGCCCGAAGAGATGGTGGCGATGCGTGCGCCTCGCATCAATGACACATACTTGCTGAATTTGACCTCAACTGCATCTCTCAATTCCTCCATGACTTGTTTACTTTCAAAGGCATCTGTTTCTGAGTGCTTCTTGTGGCATAGACGTCTAGGACACATAAATTTCAAAATTCTAAACAATCTTGTCAAAAACAATTTGGTCCGAGGTCTTCCATACAAAGATTTTTCTGTTGTTGAAAAATGTCTTTCATGTGCTAAAGGAAAACAACATAAGAAGCCACATAAGCCCAAATTGGAGAATTCTATTTCTAGTCCCTTAGAATTGCTCCATACTGACTTGTTTGGACCTATTAGTGTCCCAAGTTTGGGAAAGAGAACTTACTGTCTTGTTGTGACTGATGATTATTCCAGGTACTCTTGGGTCAGATTCTTGAAGCACAAGAGTGAAACGACTGAAGCTTTACAAAATATCATCCTGTCCGTGGAAAGCTCAAGAAGCAAGAAAGTCAAGGCAATCAGAAGTGATAACGGAACTGAATTTCGAAATCAGATCTTTGACTCATTCTGTGCAAACAAAGGGATTCTTCGGCAATACAGCGCAGCAAGAACTCCACAGCAGAATGGAGTTGCTGAAAGGAAGAATCGCACACTGGTTGAAGCTGCTCGCACAATGCTGATTGAATCAAAGCTGCCTATCATTTTCTGGGCTGAGGCTGTGAACTGTGCGTCCTACGTGCTGAATCGTGTCCTGATCGTAAAAGATAAGATGAAGACATCATACGAGCTGTATCATGGAAGAAAGCCGCTGATTGACTTCTTTAGGCCGTTTGGATGTTCGTGCACATTGCTGAATACCGAAGCTCAAATCACAAAATTTGGAGCTGTCTCCGATGAGTGTTTCTTCATGGGGTATTCTTCATCACAAAAAGCTTACCGTGTTTATAACAAACGTACTCGTATTGTGCAGGAATCCTACTACGTGGACTGGCAAGAATCTAACTCTCCCAACACCGGAACTGGACCCGAATGGTTTTATGATTCAGACACACTGTTCAAGTCATTCAATCTTCCTATCCTAGCTGAAGCAAATGACAATCCTCCTCTCGTAATTATCACCCCTCAACCTGAAATTCCACAACAAAACCCATCCTCATCCTCAGAAACCCCACATCAACCCGATCCTCCATCTTCCTCTCATGAACTACCTCAAACCACCGAACCCGCTCCCCCTCACCTTGACTTAAATCTCAAAACCTTAAAAGATCATCCACATGACCTCGTCATTGGCTCGATTACGGATGGAGTGAGGACTCGTCATCAGTCAGGATTGATTAATGAATGTTTGTTTGCGTGTTTTCTGTCTCAGATTGTTCCTAAAAACATAGATGAAGCTCTTGCAGATCCAAGTTGGGTGGACTCCATGCAGGCTGAGCTGCAACAATTCAGAAAGCTGAAGGTCTGGCAACTCGTGGATCTTCCAGAAAATAAGGTTCCAATTGGTACAAAGTGGGTTTTCAGAAACAAACCTGATGATAGAGGTGTGGTGATCAGAAACAAGTCAAGACTTGTGGTTCAAGGTTTTTATCAAGAAGAAGGCATTGACTATACTGAAGTGTTTGCACCTGTTGCACGTATCGAGGCCATTCGAATCTTCCTGGCTCATGCTGCGCACAAAAATTTCAAGGTGTATCAAATGGATGTCAAGTGCGCCTTCTTATATGGGGATATTGATGAGGAAATCTATGTGGATCAACCTCCTGGCTTCGAAGATCATGAATTTCCTGACAAAGTCTACAAGCTGGATAAATCTCTGTACGGTCTTCATCAGGCACCCAGAATTTGGTATGAAACTTTGACTCAGTATCTATTGGGAAAAGGTTTCACTCGTGGGTCTATCGACATGACTTTGTTCAAAAAGGAGGTCAAAGGTGAAATGCTGATCGTTCAAGTATATGTCGATGATATCATTTTTGGATCAACCAATGAGAAGTTGTGTCGTGAGTTTGAGGAATTGATGAAAGAAAAGTTCGAAATGAGTATGATGGGAGAGATGTGTTTCTTCCTTGGGTTGCAGGTGGAACAAAAGCCTGACGGGATCCTTATTCATCAAGAAAAGTATGTTCTGGAGATTCTGAAGAAATTCAAGATGAACGACGCCTCAGCTGAACTTACTCCCTTCACATCTCAGACGTGTTTGACTCCCGACAGTGAAGGAAAGCGGGTTGACCAGAAACTTTATCGATCAATGATTGGGTCTCTCATGTATCTCACAGCCAGTCGTCCGGATATCACTTTTGCTGTGTGTTACTGTGCTCGCTATCAAGCTGATCCAAGGGAATCTCACGAAAAGGCGGTCAAGCGAATCTTCCGTTATTTGAAGGGCTCATCAAGATTGGGATTATGGTACCCTAAGGGTGGAAGTTTTGAGCTTAATTCATATTCAGACAGTGATCACGGAGGATGCAAACTGGATAGAAAGTCTGTTTCTGGAGGATGCCAGTTTCTGGGGGAATGTTTGGTTTCGTGGCAAAGCAAGAAGCAAACAACTGTCTCATTATCTACAGGCGAAGCCGAATACATTGCTGCCTCCAGTTGCTGCTGTCAAGTGCTGTGGATTCAACATCAAATGATGGATTATGGAATTAATTTTCTTCATACACCGTTGTTTTGTGACAACGAAGCCGCCGTTGGAATCTCCAAGAATCCGATTCATCATTCGAGAACCAAACACATTGAAACACGGATTCATGCAATCCGTGATGCTCAAGAAAAAGGGTTTATTGACGTTGTCCCCATTGAAACCAAAGCCCAGAAAGCGGATATTTTTACAAAAACCTTTGATAAACCCCGCTTTTATGAGCTTATTAAAATGCTGGGCATGATATCTTTTTAAATTTTTGGTAAATAAAAAAAAAAGGGGGGGGGAATAAAATAAACCTATTTTTGTAAATACTCTTTTAAATTTACTTCATCTTAAGTTTATTCTGTTTAAACCTAAATGCTAATTTCATTTTGTTTTGAATCAGGTGATTGTTGGAATTGAATCTGTTGAAATCAAGAAATCAATGATCATGCAGTCCTCCTCAAATGATTTCTGGCCAATTGCTACTTGAATATGATCAGGGGAGTATTTTAGTCTCATTTACCTTGCAATTTTCTCATAAATGCTTTTTGATATCCTTACTGTTATCTTGTGGGGGAATTGGGGGTAAATCACACTAAACTACTTACATTTCATAAAATCTTTCTCAAATGATCTCATTTCACTCATGAATTCGAAGCGGATTTCCTGTCAAAACCTTCTCTTCGATAGTGTGTCTCCGTTCAGCGTCTGTCATTTTTGTGTCAAGTATCGATCGAATCACTTTTATTTTGTTCTTCATTTTTGAAAATCCAAAAATAGAGTATTTGTGGATTTTGGGGGAAAATTTGAAGCTATCAGATAATTTGGAATATAAATAATTTCAATCAAAAACAAAAATGAGAAATTGATCCGACCTTGTGAGAAATGATAGTATATCAACCTGCGTAATCTGCCATGGATAGAGTAAAAATAAAGGCTGTATTGTGCTTGTATGATTTTTGGGTGTGTATGCCTAATATGATATCTATGAGTAGGATATAAACATAACGCTTGCCTGATTTTGCTCTAGTTTTCATTTCTGGATAAGTGTTGCAATGATTCTAATATTAAGAGATGTTCTGATGTACGCATGCTTTGCAAATAAGGCTTTATGCCATTTTTACACTCGACTCAGTGGGTCTTCTCTGCGTGCCTAGGCGGCCGACCTGATCACCTGCTGATTGAGTTTCTTCTTTATTTTCTTGGTGTTTAGTATATATCATCGGACCTTCTCTGCGTGCCCACAAGCCGACCTGATTGTTGTTGATATATACGATTTCTGCTTTATTTTTCATTTTTTATTTTCCTAAGTGCATCGGGCTTTCTCTGCGTGCTTTGCGGCCGACCTGATTGCTGTTCACTTAGGGTTCTGCTTTATTTTTGCATGAAACATCATGAACGCTTATCTCATTTGAAAAAGAATTAAAAGAAAAATCAAGATGAATATGATGATTTGTTAACGTCTTTGATAGAGTGAGGCTGGACGATCAGTGCATGATTAATTTACCTTAAGCATATCCAAAAATGTTAAATACTATTAGTGCATGCTTAATATCAATATGATGCATTCGGGATCTGCTTGACTTGCATGCTGATTAAAATTGAAATTGAAATGTGTATGATGCGTATTGGTTGATATGATCTCATGTCTGGATCTTTCTCTAAAAATTAAAATTAAAGTTTGCTTGTATAGTTGTTTTTAATTCCCTTTTGAAAAACTCAAAAAGATTTTACTTTCTGCGTTATTTTTGATAAGATCGATACTTTGTAAATAATATGGTGATTTGTGTGAGTTTGTCGTTTGTTCAAAAGGTTCAAAATCTCAAATATGTCAAATTTTGAAAATTAGGGTTTCAGCGAAACTGTGTTTCGCCCGGTTAGTTTCGCCGCATGGGCTCTCAGCGAACCTACTCTCTGTTACCGGCGAAACTAATCTGTTTGATCAAAGGGTTCGAGCGAACATGCTTTTTCGCTCAGGCGAAACTACTGTTTCGCCAAGCGAAACTACGAGCGAAACTGCCCTGGTATATATGCTTGTCATCGAGATTCTCGGTCACTTTCGCAAACCCTAACCGAACCAGAAACTGCATCTTAACCCCTCGCGAAACTGCAAATTCGCCTAAACTGTTTCATCACTTTTGTCCTTCTAACCGATAATCGGTTCAAGGTAGTGTGTTTCTCAGTCTTTTTCCGGTATACCGCAACCTATAATCGCATCAGTTTTACAGTTTTTGGGGTTTTTGAACCGAATCGTCAACAAGGATTTCTAGCTCTTTAAACTGTTGTTAAACTCTCGTTTAGACCCGCATTACACTCGTCTAGATGTGTTTTAGTGTTGTGTGTGTTTGGATTGTTAAAATCGGGCTTAAAATCGATAATCGGAATTTGAATTTCAAAAATTCGCGTCCAGCGAAACTGCTGGTTCGTCCAGCGAAATTGAACGAAAGTTCATCGATCACGAGCGAAACTGTCAGCGATCATGCCCAAGTTTCGCTGACAGTGTCGCCGTGATTGCCAGCGAAACTGCTGTTTCGCCCTCAGCGAAACTGTAGTATCGCAGCGAAACTGCTGTGTCGCAGCGAAACTGACCCAGTCAGTGTCGCCGAGATCAGTTGTCGCGAATCTGGTTATTTCGCCGTGTGCGACTTTGTGGCATCTTAGCGAAACTATAATTTCGCAGCGAAACTGTCAAATTTTTGAAATTTTATATTTAATTTAATTTAATTTAATGTAAGTTCGGTTTTACTTACAAGCTCTCGGTTTCATGTGCAGAAAAATGTCAGATTTAAAGCATGATCCTCGGAGCAACGTCACGGCATATCTAGATGACAGCACTGACAAATCTATTGGATTTAGAGATTGTATCGCGTGGTTAAAACAGTCCTGCATCTCTCACGCAATTTCTTACTCGCCGATCATCGACGAAAGACACATTAAAGATTTCTGGCTCACGGCCGTGTATGATGTTAGGGCTAAACCTGAATGCATCCGGGCCAGAGTTATGCAGAAAGATATAGTGATTACAATGAAGACAATCGCTGAAGTGCTTAAACTGGAAAAAGATGTCGGTGAAGTTACTAAGATGACAGATCTGGAAGTGCTGAAAGGTTTTGAACGCGACATGGGATATGAAGGCGGAGAGTTGTGGAAGAATAAGAAGGAAATTAAGAAGTCCTTGTTGTCAAAAGAATGGAGATACATTGCCCACGTCTTCATTTCTTGCATTGACGACAGAAAAGGTGGATCGGACGGTTTGAACCTGATTTGGGCTGAAGCTATGTTATTGGTGTGTAGAGGCAAGAAGGCAAACATTCCTCAAAGAATTTTTGAAGCTATGGTAGCAAACATTCAAGCTATAAAGAAGTCTAGATGGCTGCTGTATCCAAGGTTCTTGGAAATGATTATAGAACATCTTGAACCAGAATTGCCAAAGCAGAGTGTGGCTCTCATTGTTAATCCTATGCATCCTAGAATTCTGTCCGACTGTGCAGCAAAGAGAGCTGATTTCTCAGGGTACACCACTTACCTGCTAAAACATATGTATCCTGAGAAAAGGTATGATTACATTAAAAAATTGATTGAGGATGAGAACAAAAGGAGAAGGGATGGAAAGGTGGATGAAAATGTGAAAGGTAAAAGGAAGCAATACATTAGAAGTTCGACAAAGGAACCAGCTGATGAAATTGAAGAAGAACTTGAGAACCTTGCACAAAAGAAACAGAAATCTAAAGAAAAGCAGGGTGTTCCCACAGAAGATGAGTTAAGGGCTTCTAAGAAAAGAAGAATAGATCCCAGGGCTGAACTGGACGAAGATATCATCAGAGGTGTAAATACCTCCCTGGCTAATGAATTGGGCATGATCAAGACCAAACTGGTTAATTCGGAAATCAGAGAAAAGGAGAAAGATGCTCAGATCAAAAACATGAACGAGATCATTGCTAAACAATCTTCCTTGATCAAATTTTTGGTGGTAGAGTTGAACGATATCAAGAAGCAACTGAACTTGCCAGGTCAAATGAGTGATGCTGAGATCGAATCAGTTAGTGACATCTTAAAGGATACATCTGGAGCAGCGGGAGGCAGTGGTTCTGGTGAAGCTGGTAGAGCAGGAGGTAGTGGATCTGGTGGAGTTGGAGGAAGTGGAACAGGTGTGAATGATGCTGATGATAGTGGAGCCCCCAATGCTGAAGACTTGGATGCTATCAATGTCAGTGATGCAAATCTATTTAGTGTTGAAACAGAGCAACCACAGCCTGAGATTGTTCAAGCTAAATTCGTTTTGATCGATGAAAGTGAAGATGAGGCTGAGATTGATGATCACACAGAGCCGGAAAGCTATACTTGGAAAGAACATTCTCTCACTTATCAAGCAAAGATAAGTTCCATAAGTGAAGAAGTTCTTGAATTTAACAGAGAAGAATGGTTTAAGAAACCTGAGCTTGAAGATCAAACCCCTCTGTTTCAAAACATGGCTCAGCCTAGAAGAAAAGAGTCAGACAGACACATCATTAGCTGGAAATTCAGTGAGTCTGCGCATGCTTTTATGATCAAGAGAAGAGGGGGTAGCATTACCTATATTCGCAAACGTGAAAATTTCAAGACCTTGCCCAGATGGGATCTGAGAAGGCTGGCAGAGCTCCCCCTCATAGACGAAGACAAAAGCGTCAGGGCTACAAATCTGAGAATAATGCTTCAGCAGGCTGCTAAGGACGACTTTGTGTCGTTTGGATTTATGAAGGGGAAGAGGATGAAGTCAACAACTGAAATTGATGAAGTTACTGGGAAGCCGAAGGTCTCCTTAAAGTTCAGTCCAGCAAAAACTATGAGCAGAATCAGAATTCCTGATCAACAATTGTCAAGGCTGCAAACATTCCAGAAGTGGTTTTATGATAATAACACTGGTGAAGCTGTTATTAGAATCGGAAAAGACGCTGAGATTAGGCTGTTCGACCCAATGGAGGTCTTCTCTTTCAGTAATGACGACTTGAAGACTTTGTGCGAAAATCATATCAGATTTGGGGCTGGAGATGACACCGCAGAAGAGGCAAGCTTGTTTATGAGAGTTGCCAACAAGGCCCGGGGAATAGTCAAGGAAATAAAAGATTTAGCACTGAAAGTCAAGGCTACTGAAGATAAGATGGAAGAAGATAGGGATCTGGCGAATCAGATGAACAAGTCTCTGAGTGGTCTTGGAGAATCTTCTACACAAATCACAGAATCAGAGACTGATGATCCCCGTTGCTGAAGAGCCAACTAATTTGGGGGATCCAGAGTCCGATGCCCCAGGTGCTGATGAAACAACCATTGTGGGGGAATCTGAAGATAATGTCCCCGTTGCTGACATGCCAACCGTTTTGGGGGAACCAGAGACTGAAATCCCCGTAGCTGAAGTGTCCAATGTTTTGGGGGAAACAGATGTGAACAAGGAACCGAACCAGACTGAAGCCGGAGCTGACAAATGAAGATCAAAAGGCTGAATCCCTCCCTAGGGGGAATATTGAAGATCAATGTAGGGAGGAATTCATTATTTTGTTTAGCTTGATTGTATAGTTTAGTTTACTTTGTAATGTTGACTTTTGGTAGGCTAGCGAAACTACCGAGCGAAACTGTAGTTTCGCTCGGTACATAGATTAGACTGTCTCAGTGACAGTTTCGCTTGGCCAGCGAAACTGCCAGCGAAACTGTTCACTGGACAGTATATATATGTCGCCTTGTGCAGCCTTTTTGGAACTTTTGCAACATTGGTGAACCCTAATACAAGAAATCGTTTATTGGTGAGTTTTGGTGACGGCTAGGAGCATTTCTTACTATTTTTGTAGCTTGTAATCATTTCTTATCAATCTTTGGTTCATGTTGTGATTGTTCAAGGCTAGAAAACCATTTTAGCTATTGAGAATCATCTATTGTTGTTATTTCTTTGGTTTTCTTCTCAAAAACACTTTCATTTGCACTGATAAAGATCAGTGAGGACCAACATTATGTTTGTATGTAGGATGCATGTGATTTTACATAAAGTGACATTAATTCACATCAGGCCAATAAGTTATAGTACTTCCTCCCCGTTATAGTTAGTTTATGGTCAGTAACCAATATTTCCCATATAATATTTATCGGTTGTGTGATATAGATTAAAATTGCTCCACCACAATGCACAAAGATGGAACCTCAAATGAGGTTAGGAACAAATGTTGGGTATGAATCACCATCAGTAGTCATAGATTTATTTTACGTCTCTTATTTATGTTCTCATGAAACAAATTTTCCCAACATTAGGGGGAGATTAAAAACAGTTGGAAAATGAATAAGCTAGAATGAATTCTCAATGTATCATCTTGATCCTTAATCTAGACATCATAAACTTGAAATTCAAAGGATAATTCATTTACAAATTCACCATCAAAGGACGTCCATGAAGAACACAAATTGTAAAATTCAAATTCTGCTCAAATCTTCATGAATATTGATTCTGAAACTTGTTATAGCTTCGTATTGGCATGTAAAATCTTCTGAAATCAATAAAATACATAAACAAACTTGAATCCATGGCCAACTTGTGATCCAAAGTAGGATAGTTTGAGTTTTGAAAAGTCAAACTTCATGAAATCAACTAATTCGAATAAGATATATGATTATTTGACTTTAAATAATCCTGGTTTATATTTTTTCAATGAGGTTGGTTGAACTGAAATGAATGTTTTTCATGTGTATAAGAATGTTGAAATTAATTACATAAATAGTTGCAGATCGGTTTGTTCAAAGATCGGGATAAAAAAAATGAAATGTAATAACGTTCATTCAAATCTCTCAAATTGGCATACTTTATAATATTTCTTCTAAACAGTTGTTTCATAACTGATGAGATCAACATGTAACTCACACTAGATCTGTGTTATTTGTGTGCAAAAGTAGGTTTGTAGTGTTTTTTGCATCATTCCAACGGACAACTTTTTTGAAATTTGAATTTGAAATGTGTACTTGTGCTTGTTCGGAGAATCTACTACCAACTCCAAGGTTAAGGCAGATCGCATCATTTTCCTCTAGTCTGGTCCAATGATTTCCTGACCCTATAAGTTTGAAATTTCCTTTCATTATGTGTTCCAAGGCCTTTTGCTTTGTAAACTATTGTCATGTTGACATGCTGTAGAAGATATAAAAAAGTTCATGTTTTTGTTAGTAACAAATGGGGAAATATTTCATTGGTCAAGTTTAGTGCAGGTCGAATACACAAGTTGTGTTAGTTATGGATCTTCTTTGCTGGATAGTTTTTCTTTGAGTTGCAAGTATTTTTTTTAATCTGATGGATCTTTTAATTTTTTGTATAAATTATGTGTGCTTTCTATTTTTTTTTGTATTTATTAAAGCTCGTTATATTTGAATTGAACACATGAAGTCTACATTGTTGTTTGTTTCGTTTTTTTAATCATTTTTTAGATTTGAGAAGAATCACATTTGTTTGAGTGGAGGTGACTTTATAACTAGAAAAAGATTGTGTGTCATAGTTTAATATGTAGATTATGTGTTTTGATGAAATGCTTCATTGAGTTTGTTATAGTTTTTTTTTTTGGTTTCTTTGTTTTTGTAAGTGTTTAGGTCCAAAAAGTTATATAAATACAGTTGTGTAAAGTAGATCTTGAAACTTTAAAATATGTTTTTTATGAGTTTTTATTAATGGGGTATACAACTTATATTTATTCATTTTTTAAGTTTATACTAAAGGTAAAAGAAACATGGATTTTTGAAGATCATATTAATATTTAATAGTAAGAAAATAAGATTTGACCTTTAATTTTTATATAAATCTTTTTTATATTACAACCGACAACCGGTATATATAAATCTTTATATATAAGATTTGAACTTTAATTTTTATATATAAGAAAATATCTTAATCCTAATAAAGCAATAAAATTTTTGCCACATGTCTCACTTATAAATGGTCCACATCATTATCGCCACATGTCAAGCTCACAATCAATTACCAATTTAGTAATCATCAATTAATATTAATTACCAATTTTATCAAAACTAAAATATTGTTTTAAAATTTTGATAAAATTAATATAGATTTTATTAATTTTAAATGTTATATGAATTTTATATCAATCATAATTTTCAAATTTATTGATCATTATTTTTTTCTTTTATATTTATCAGATATTATTACTCTCTATTCAGCCCGTGTATTACACGGGTTACTAACCTAGTAAGAAAATATATAAGAAAATAAGATTTGACCTTTAATTTTTATATAATTTTTATATAAATCTTTTTTATATTACAACTGGTATACATTAAAGGCGAGAAACTAGTCTCAAAATATAGATCAAAGCAGCTGCTACTTAATGATTAACGGCCCCATCATCGTCTATCTCTCTCTCAACAATGACGGTGGGTTACGTGGCGGCACTAGGCGGAGCTCCGCCTCTGCAATCGTCAACCACAACCACGTATTACACTACTAATAGCGCCTATCTTTTGCTTCATCACCATCCCCATTTCTCCATTCCCCCCTTAAAAAGATCACAAGTCTACACCCTGAAACTGGCTTGTTGTTCTTCATTTAATCCCTCGTTTCTATTGAAGAAACTACACCGTGCTCTAGATTCCGATATCCCTAGCCCTCTTCACCAAGAAGAAATCGAACAAGAGGAGGTATGAAAGTTGAACGAAAAATAAATAGGATATATATATATATATATATATATATATATATATATATATATATATATATATTTTGTCACTGAATTTGTTTTGTTCTGCTTTTGGGTTTTGAAGATAAGTAAGAAGAATTTACAGAAATGGGATAGGCTTACTGCCAAATTCGCCGGAGCTGCAAATGTCCCCTTTTTACTGCTACAATTGCCTCAGATTGTGCTTAACGCTCGTAATCTTCTTGCTGGAAATGAAGCTGCCCTTTTTGCTGTTCCATGGCTGGTATACATTTTACTTACTTTATCTGATCTGAAATACTCAGAATTAGATAATCAGCAATCCACATCGGTTGTATGGGAAAGGAAATCGATGTGACCAAAAGAGATCATATCTCAACCAGTCGTTATCCCTGATATCAGTTTCAGAATCTAGAAACCAACTATATTAGACATGAGAAAACAATAATCACAAATGTTGCAAGTTCCATCTTGATTTGTATTCACATGTGAAAGGGGTCAAATTCGAGTCCCATAGTATTTAAGTTTATTTGGTTTAGTTCATAATAAATAATATTCATAGTGTTATGACTCTAGTTTAGTCATCAAATCTAGGTGTTCTTGTGTGTGATATACGATTCTAGGCGAACAACATAATTATCTTTCATACGCAATGCTGAACATCTCCTTAATATGTGACTCGAAAACACAATAATGAGATAATCACTCTTACTAAAGCTCTCTATCTGCTTATTACATTTTAATACACCTCTGAGTTAAAAACTTTGATTTGAGATTCATAGTTTTCATATCAATACACCGAACTTTGATTTGAGATTCGTTGTCGAAACCGTGGTTATACGATTAGTGAAATAAGCTCTTAATTACAACGTATGAACTGAAATGGTGGCAGGGAATGTTTACTGGACTTCTTGGAAACCTTTCATTACTATCTTATTTTGCCAAAAAAGGGGAAACCGAAGCGATGGTGGTTCAAACTTTGGGAGTTATATCTACATATGCAGTTATCACTCAGTTAGCCATGGCTGGATCCATGCCTGTACCACAGTTTACTGCTACTTCTGCGGTTGTTGCTTGTGGTCTCTTGATTAATTTCTTAAATTATTTCAAACTGCTTAATCACAAAATCTGGAATTTTTGGGAGGATTTCATTACTGTTGCTGGCCTCTCTGCACTTCCACAAGTAATACAATCTGTTTTCGACTTTTCGTTATTTTTTAGTTTAAAATATGGCGGTGAGCTTGAATATGTCAATTTCATATGAATAATGCAGGTCATGTGGTCAACATTTGTACCTTATGTTACACACAGTATCTTGCCAGGAATAATTTGTTTTGTGATAGCTATGGTGACTGTTATCATGGTGAGCTAACACTTTTTAATTAGTTATGTTTCATAATGTTTTTGAGTGCGTGGTTGGATATGCGTATGAAATTTTATCTTAAAAGTTAGTTTTCTTACCACTGGTGTTCATCTCCAAATCAGATGATTGTTTATGTAGGTGGAGTTTTGATCCATTTATATGCAAATGGGTCAGCCTGCCCTGGGTTATGTTTGATCTCCAACGGGTCAAATGGGGTTAAGCAAAAAGATTTACCTAAAAAGTATAACGGGTCAAAGGGGTTAAAAGTTAAGTCATCTGAAATGTTTTAAACATGGCTAGGTTTTGTTAACGTTTTATGTTACTTGACATGTATGCAGGCTCGAATTGGGAAACTTCCAGAAAACGTGACCAAATTTGTTGGGTCGATATCTGGATGGACTGCTACACTCCTTTTCATGTGGATGCCTGTTGCACAAATGGTAGTAGCATATATCATCATTTCAAGCTCATGAACTTAATACACAAATTTAATAAAAAATGCAAGTAGTTAACAATTGTTGGTTCCGAACAGTGGACCAATTTCTTGAATCCTGAAAACATCAGAGGTTTGTCATCTTTCTCAATGCTGCTTGCCATGACTGGAAATGGACTTCTAATCCCTCGTGCACTCTTTGTTAAAGATCTCATGTGGTATACTTTAATTTCTGTTATAATTCATTTCATTACTCTTTGCTAAAGATCTCATGTGGTATACTTTAATTTCTGTCATAATTCATTTCATTTTTATATTTCTCAAAGATGGCAGTATGAAGATTGCATTAAATCAACATGACCATGATTAAAATTGCGATAGTTTAATACACTTTCTTTCTTGCCATTACTATTTGTAGAGGTCAGAAATTGGACAGTCTGGTAACAGGTCAAAACATGTATTTTATGTCTCGTTGAAACTCAAAGCGGGGTCTGACTCAAAGCACTTGTCGCATTTTTAAACAGATAACTAGTGTCTTAACAGAAGTTTATTATTTTGGTAATGATCTGTCTTTTTTATGAACTTCTCTATGAGGTGTTATAAGTTAAAATTCACTTTGTGCAACTTAAACCCATTTGACCCATTTCCCTTGAAATAATTTTATTTATAAATTTGACTCTTTTGACTCGTTTCTGTAACGTAATTTTAGTAGGCTGGATTCATTTAATGATTTTCTGCAGGTTCACTGGTTCATGTTGGGCATCTTTCTTCTATGGATGGGGAAACCTTATATGCATGTACCTGTAAGTGATTTATACATCATGCAACATTTACGCAATATGAGCTATTTCGTTATAACCATATGTTTTTAACCTTGATTGATGGATTCAGTTGTGCAAGTATCAGCAAGGAGTTCTTCTTGGCTGCAACAATTGGCTTATTTCTGTGGATAGGTTTGCCCTTCTAAATCTGTTATTTTCATACCTGTCTTAAATTGACAAGTTGTTCGCTTTGCTTATCAAAGCTACAGCGTGAAAATTCAGAATTAGATAATCATTTTAATAAAGTTATGGATATTTAAGTAGTTTTACATTTATCAGTTTTCTTGCAGCACCTCCTGCTTATCTGCCTTTCCAAATCTGATTGTTTTTGGAGTTAACCACTTAAAATGACAAAATACTTTACCTTTTTACCGGTTATTCTAGGGTAATATATATATTTTTTTATTTTTAAAAAATTTTGAACTTTTTCAGAAACTTTTACCCTATTAATTTATTTTTATTTTATAACTGTTCTAACCAATAATAGCAATGTGATTTGCCTTATGGTTGCTGATTGATAAAAAAGTGCTATATTAACCAATTAACCCTTATTTTTTGCTTAAGAATGTAAGCATAATGAGATAAAAATCTGAATCATTTGTACTTGCTGATTCATTTTATGACCATAAAAACCTTCATTTGTGTGTTTTTTCCCCGACAGGGTTGGCGCTATGGAGCGATAGTAAGGCATATGGCCATGATTCACCCTTGGCATCTTTAAAGCTGTTGCTTTTGGGATCTTAAAACATTCTGCGGTTGAATTATATGCAGATGCCTTGAAAAGGATGGCGTTTGCCTATGTTATGAAAGCAGCATAACATGCACCTCGCTACGGTTCATACTCGCTCTGCTTGGTCTACTCCAAAATTATGTGTAGGTGTCTTCAAGGAGGAAGTATAAGTAGATGAACATTGGTTCAAATCATGATAATAGCTATGATACGAAGTGTAAAGTCTCTCACTAAGAGTGTTTATAGGGGCCATGTTATTTGGATAATTTTTTTTTTTTCCAATAATGCACTTTGTTTAATAGTTACTTAATAGGTTACCTTTCTGTAAGAAGGATTTAGAAAATCTTAATGTCAAAGTTATTTAAAAAATATTTACTAATAAATAAATTTGTATCTAAAAACAATACTAAATGGATGTCAATAAACAGGAGTGAGTATAATTTTTAAAATTTTCTTGTGCAGTATAGACTGCTGCTTAAAATTTTTCCTTAAGTGCTAATATCATAAAAATATTAGTACACTTGTTATGATTTACTAGTAGAAAATTCCATTTTTCCTTATTTTAAGTGCTAATATCATAAAAATATTAGTACACTTGTTATTAAATTCGCACGATGCATTTACAATATAATATTTGTTTCTCTATTTGGAAGACAATGTTTTGTATTGCACTTATTTTTTTTAGTTTACTTATAAATCATTAAAATTCAACTATCACTAAGTAGATTGTTTAAATTTTATTTTTTCATTAAAGACAATTTTAATATCTCGTTTAAAAGACTAATATAACCTCTTAAACTCTTATTTTTTTTTAATTAAAGGATAACTTTGTCATCCTCATATGCATTATAATATAGTATAGATAGTACATGATTCAGATTGTGATGTAACAAATTTGGACACTATACCGGGTGAAACTACTTTGAGCTAGCCTTGAGCTTGCTTAGATCTGGGTTGTAACATGTAAGAACTCGTTAGAGGGTGACATAGAGGAGAGCTCCAAAAACAACATACAACGCTCTATATTAGTCATTACCTGATACAAGTGTGAATATAAGTAATTGGACAATGTATCAGTGTGTGTATTCTTAAAGAATTTAAGTTAGGTCTGCTTCTCCTCTTAATATTTAAATTTTTACTTTGGATGCATAGCTCTCCACAAGGAAGTCACTCAGAGGAAACTGCTATTATTCGGAGGGTTACAAGGCTTTTGTATTGGCTTCAGATAAGGAATGATATTGAACTTTTTATAAAGGGATGCCAGGTTTGTCAGCAATGTAAGTCAAATTAAGCTAAATATCCTAGCCTTTTATAGCCTTTACCTATTCCTCAAGAGGTGTGGGGTGATTTTGCTTTAGATTTCATTGAGGGTCGCCTAAGTCTAAAGGATGTTTTATTGGTGTCACTGGTACAAGTTTTCTTACACTGTATTTATCGTTTATATGGGTCTCCTAAGTCCATTGTTGTAAATTGTGATAAAGTCTTCATTAGTGCTTTTAGAAAAGAAATTTTAGCTCTCTAAGGTATTAATCAATGCATGAGCATGTAATCCTTGATTCTAAATGGTCGTTGGATACGAGACCGAAAGTTGGAGTTGAAAGAAAGTCACGATTGACAAACTGGAAATGATGCGGACCGTCCATGTCCGAAAAGAGTCCAGACAACCCGCATATCTAGTTGATTTTTGGGTCTAATGCGCAACCTACCAGGTTGGGTCCGCGTATTTTTCCTACATGACATATAGACCGTCCACGTCCGGCAGTTCGACAAATGTTCTGCATCAACCTCTTGTGCAAAAACCAAGAAATTTGTCATATTTTTATCATTTCCATTCGAGTTTCGAAGTATTCTCTACTCTATCTCTCAGTCTAAAGCTTGAGAACGACAAGGGAAGCTCTGGGACTAATCTTGGAGCTTGAGAGGGAATAAGAAGCTAGAGCTTAAACATATGTCAATCAATGTACGTATTTAAAGTTCAAGCAAGTTGAGTATCTCGTGTTAGTGTCCGGGCATGACCATGACTGTCACACCCCGGGAAAACCCGCCGCGCTCAGGGGCATCGCGGACCTAGGACGCGACTGCTGGCGCGACTACGACCGCCACGACCACCACTAGGATCTGAGTCGTCAGACACTTCGACCAACTACATGCTCGACTCCATAACCAAAACACATTTTAAAAAAGATTTTATCAGAGTTAAGCAATATTAACCAAAGTAGTGCGGAAGCATTTATCAAGTTTAGAAAACCATTTGGGAAAGCGACAAATCATTAAGGAATCAAAACAAACGTTGCAGAAACGAAACATAAATAGTTTAATAAGTCTTTCTCCCGATGCCATAAAACAAGTTTTACAAGACACAAGCAATGCAGACCAAATACCAATGATCCTAAGCGTGCGTGCCTTAGTGACTTCCTCCTAAGGACCTGAGACGAAACATGTAAAGTATCAACACAAGGTTGGTGAATTAACAGAGTTTAAATAGTAGGAAACAACATTTTCCGGAAAGTATAAGTTTAACCAGTTACCCTCCACGAGACGTAACCCAGCAGGAATTCCATTCCCGAAAACAGTTTACCAGAAACGACAATGAAAAGCAATTTTATATACCTGGGTTAGCTAGACCACGACATTTGTAAACTAGTAGGAATTCGTAATCACCATAACTGACAAACTTAAGTTTTTTCCTTCCGGTTGTGCTATGATGCGGAACACAACGCCGAGTTAGGACAATATTATACCCGTTCCTCTCCCCTCCAAGGGCCAGGCTAGAGCGACTAGCGAGAGCAGGGTTTGTCAAACCCAGTAGATCTACCAAACATTTTCCCGTTATCACTGATATAAATGGCTTACGCTATCAGTGGAAGGACTCCCTTACATGTTTTCGTCTACTATTCACAAACTAGTATATAAAACAAATAAGCAGTTCGAAAACCGTAAAAGTTTACCACATGTCTTCTTCCCCAAAAGCGTTAAATAGTAAAAGTAGGGCCATGAACTCACCTTAGGGTGCAAATAAGTTATTCCAAATCAACCAACCACTGAGAAGTAGTGAAGACCTCGTAGACCACGTTTCCTAACATGTATCACACATATAACACGTTACATGGCAAACATATATGTATCACAGTTACTTACGACGTTATACCGCGTATACGATGTGTGATCAATGGAACAATCATACAAAGTATTGTCATTCCAACCGAGGTAGGAGACTTGGGACTTGTATACCCGTATAACTCATAATCAGTTTGACTTATGACATGCAAACACATAGCTAAGTAACCTCATGTCTATATTCATGCATTTCCCTTAATTTATTTATTTTCCGACAAGTATATATTTATCACATGTAGGCTAATTCCATGATTACACATCATCATCATCTCATGCAAATCACATAGATCATCACTTAGCATGTTTCAAGCAAAGTCAAAGATTCCTAACCACATGCTTGTTTGCTGTCTTGACCTAATAGGCCATTTTCATCATATTTCCATGTAAATAATTTTTTTATAAAATAATCTACATGCAATTGATCATCAAGTTTGCAAATTTATACATCATTATGCATCATTTAACCTAGATTACACACCCACATAGTAGATTTAACACAAATCATATGCCTTTATTCAAGATCTAGCATGCATGACTACCGAAATCAAGTTTCCATCATAGATTACATGTAATAGCAAATTTATTGCACATCAACCCTAGATCTATCATTATCAAGTCATTACAACATAGATCTTACACAAATCATCAAGCTTTAACCACATGCATGCATGATTTCTCATGAAAAACCCTAGATCTAGCATGTATCATCATATCATGCATAAAAGCCATCTTTTTGATCAAAAGATGCAATCTTTTCTATCACAATCACTAGATCTACACTTGATATCATCAAACCAACATAGATCAGATCTAGATCCATCATAAAGCTTGGACCTTGACATCTTTTGAACAAGTAAAACAAGAAGAAACACATACTGAATATATATAAGATGATTTAGGATGATCTTGAGGCTTGATTCTTGAATAAAAGCAACAATTTTGATAGGTTTTTAGTAGGAAAGGTTTAGAGACGTATTAGCAGCTGGTGGGACGTTTTGGGAGTGCACAAATGAGGTAATGGAGGCTGCATATGCTTAAATAGGGAGCATTAGGGTTTCTGCTGAAAAAAGTCCCAAGCGTATCGCTTAGGTTGTGACAACCCGTAAGTTTCCCAAGTCTTAAACCTCGTTTGGTTACATGTTTAGCTGTTAATTGTGCATATAATCTATGGTTGTTAACTTAGATAACGTATTATGCAATCTATATATAGTTATGATGTGACCCCACGATGAAACGATAACCAAACCACCTTAATCTGTGAAATAATATAGTTATTATTGATGGAATTTTAATAATAAGAAACAAAATAAAAATGATACTTTTATTTATTATTTCAGTCATCTTTTGTAGTATATTTAAATACGTACAAACTTGTAAACCTGGACGTCTAATATATACGTGAAAACCCAACGCGTGGAAAATATTAATCTTTTCGTCTATAAATTAAACTGTTTTCGTTAAATATTTATTTAACGCGTCGATTAACTTTTTTTAATAAAAATAAAATATTTTTATCTAGACTTTATCATTAATCATCACCCGTGTCCAATTTTAGAAACCAAAGGTCACAATTATTTTTAACTCATCAATCGCATTTGATCGTGATTAAAAGCCGAGCCAAACCGTTTCGTTTTCTATTAAACACAAACCTGTCACCTTTGCATGTTTGCATGTGGTTCGACCCGACCAGCCACCCGACACCGCCGACCACCAGCACCTTTGGCCACCTCCTCCACTGCCGCCACCCTCTAGTCGGTCCCACCATCCCCATGCAAGTCCACCACCACCTTACACCACCCTACCAATCAACTTACACCCTCATCATTCTTTTCATACAATCACCAACCACCATCCCTCCCTTACCCTCCCCTTTGACCGCCCCCCCTCCTTCTTCTCTTTCTCAGTCACGCAACAAACACAACACACACACACACACACACACACACTTGTTTCTTTTAACACCCGAACTACAAAACACTCTTACTCTTTCTCTTACCCAAACTTATAAACCCTCCCCCCCCCCCTCTTGTGCTGGTTTTGAACAAGCAACCCAAACACCCTCCCCCACTCTTTCTTTCCTCTCATATATAAACACACTTATAATATTTTTCCTCATTTGTGAAACCCTAACTAAACAAAACCTCCCACCACCTCTCTTCTCCCTCCCTTTCTCACGGTTCCCTCTCTCTCTACTCTCTCTCAGGCTCACAGTCAAGAAACAAGCAAGGAGAGGAGATCCAAGCCATCATGAAGCATCATCATCACCTTTTCTTTCCATTTCTTGAAAATATTTAAAGAAACAAGTAAGTTCCATGGATTTCTTTCATGATTATCTTCCTAGATCATGTTTCTATGTTCATATCCATGATCCACACACTCCTTTTGTCAAGTCTTGTAGTTATGATGATCCATGGTGATGAAAAGTCTAGAAAACTCTAAATCTTGTTTATTTTGGTTAATCTTGTTTAGTTTACTAACTAACTTTGTCATATGAACTTTCTTTCTCGATTTGGTGATGATTTATGCCTTAGGTTATGTTTTTAAGTGTTAAAATGCCTAAACATTTGGATCCATGGGCTTACAAATGCTAAACACTACTTAATTCATGTTTAAAGAAAAAAAATCAAGCTAGATTTATGACCAAAATGTTGGATGTTTATTTTTTCAAATATGAAACTTTAGGGACTATTTATGACACATTTTAAGAAACTTTTGTAAAGGCACTTTGCTTGGAAATGATCCTAAGTACTTCATAATTGCAAAACATAAGCCGAAAAACCCTAAAAATGACCCCTCGGGCCAACTCTGTTTTTTTTTCAGAATTTTTAGAATTTAAAAAAGTATTCTTGGACTTAAAAATAAGTGGTAAAAGTTTGCTAGAAAGATCCCTTTTCGTTAGAGTTAAAACTAGGTCAAAAGAAGCTTAAAAACAGACTTTTAACGGACCCGGAAACCTCATTTTTGTAAAGTTATGCCAAACATTGTTAGATATGATTAGGAACAATTATTAGGACCTAAAATAGCTTAGGTTATAATTACAAAGTGTTTGGATAATTAATCGGGCCTTAAAACTAGTCGCATGGACAAAATTGTCAAAACCAGGCGCGTACCGGTAAAACCGACACCTTAGGATTTTAAATTCTAACATTTGTGTTTTCTGAAAACCACTAAAAAAATAAGTATATTTTTATTATTATAACTTTTTTTCTAATTATATTGGAAAATAACGCGTATTGACAAATACCGGTGAAAGCCGGGTATTTCGGGCTCTTTACCGCAAACCGTTTTTGTAAACCAAATTGTGCTCATATCTTAAGCTAATATTTATTGAATTAAACATTGAGCTAAATAATTTTATAACATAGGTAAATCCTTATATATTTTGAGAATATATACATCTTTATTTTCCGGAACGTTATCGTAATTAAGTTATTTATTGAAAATAAATAATTCCTAAAGCCTGCCTGTTATCAACAACCACCCGGGTCATCATGACGTCAAGACTTGACCATTATTTTGGAGTGACTTAATTGTCAATCCAAATCTTAGACCATAAGCTGTCTTATATTGATTTAGGACTGCTAGGTTTCCTGTTATCTACCGTTACACCATCCAGACACTGCCTGATTTCAGTGATTTTTCACGGCCCCTCTTTTAAACTGTTTTAAATGCTTTTGGGGGGAGAATTATTATAACATATATCATGCCTGATAAGTAGACAATCTGTTACCATTATTGATTACATGAACTATTCGTCCATCCTGTCGTATTCATGTTGATTCATGTTATGATCAAAGCCCCGCTATTAAATGAATCCGATTAATTTCAAAAGAAACGATGACACATGAATAGATATATTGGGTGAACGCCCCTGCCTGATTGGTAGCTCCAATCCTGACTTCCATTTTCAGTCAATAGGGTACATATTGTTATAATCACTGTTCAGTAATCCTGGACAGAATACCATGAGTGGGTAATCAGTTAGTTTCGGAATTCAAGGTTCATGGTTATAATAATTTACAGTATCTTAACAAATTATCAAATGGGTGATACATCTGATATCAAACTTTATTGTCAATCACAGTTCTAATTTTTCTTAAACCTGTGAACTCACCAACTGTATGTTGACCTTTTTAGTATATGAATTCTCAGGTACTTGATCGGCCGTTTGCTTGTATGGGACACCTCTTTTGTGAATTATCATTAGGTTCTGTCATATCTATCTGGAGTCATGGTCACACTAGCCTTTTGGAGATTTCACTACATAACACTTTACGGGGAGAGGTCAAAATCAGATATGCAAGTGTAACAACAAAGATAACTCGCAGGTGACAATCAAACTAAAATATCTCCAAGACAGAAAGATGCAGTTGCGACGGAGCCGACAGCAAGTGCATCTGCTTCACATTAAGGAACTTGCGAACCAAGTTTGTTAGTATAAATAGAACATTCATAAATCATGGAAAAGGACTTTTGGAGAAGAGGAGATTTTACACCTTTAGTGTGTGTTTCTCTCTCTAGATTCTGAACTTGTACAAATTACTCAATGAATACAATACCTTCGGGATCCATAATTTTCTCTTACTTCTTTCTATAAATTCATTAGTGAGGTCTAGAATCACATTTTACGTGCGAGTGGGATTTTATTCTTCATCAATTGGCGCCATCCGTGTATTAACTGAATTTGAAAAAGAATGGAGAAATTAGTTGGTGATTCGGCGAAGAAGAACACTGTATTCACATCATCGAGTGCAGGAAAGGTTGATATGAGCTCGAAAGGGTCTGGTGGAGGATTTAGTAAGAAACCTTCGCTATTTTCGTTCTCAGGTCATGAAAAGGATATTGTTGATTCAATAAAGGATCAGCGAGAAGGAGAGGATCAGTTGAGGAATTCTGATGTTTTAAGTGAATTCGATGATGAATTCCTGATATGAAATTTGGAGATCCTGCGAAAACTGAAGGATAAGCAGGATCGGGAATTGTGGCTTCAGGAGGTTCGAACAAAGCTCAAATTCACTCCTGAACGTGATGTGTCAAAAATGGCAAGTCAGAGTAATGTTTTAGATGATCCTGAGGATGACCCGATCCTCATTAAGAAACCGGCATCTCCAGGTAATGTCGTTGATGGAGTAATTGTTTAAATTCAGCTTTTGTATTAAATAATTATTATAATTGAGAGTTTCAATCTTCAATTATACGCACATTCATAAGAATGTTTTTGATTCGTGACAAATTGTATGAAATGATGATGCGTTGTTTGAAATTCGTTTAAAAAATAAACGAATTCGAAATAACGGCAAGAACATGGATTAAGTATCGATTTCCAGAAAATCATATGAAGATTTGAAGGTGCGCTGTTTGAATTTTTGAATGTTCATTAAAATGGCGCGCAATTCTGGGAATCAGATGAAGATTTGAAGATATGATAAGAAAAATCTTAAAAATAAAAAACACGCAACCTGCGTGTCCTTTATGCGATGCA